>CM059586.1:102157500-103407500 GCA_030407085.1 Trichopria drosophilae
TCTCTATGTGTAAATGTGTATGTAATATATCCTTACACATACATACAATATTACGCCTGAGATTATTACATACTTTTTCGTTTTTTGAAATATCAATATTCTTTTACGGATATCTTAAAAAAAGGATCAGATCAGATTTTGGGAGGGTGATTTTTTGTAGCATCTAGTCATTACGAAGAGATCCCCGCAGGTTTTTTTTAGCTACATGTCAGTCAAACTTTTTTCCCCTATCTAAACACCGTGAGATATCAACATTTTAATTTAGTTAAAATTCCGCAAGGGTGAGCTCATACTTTTGAGCGGTACTGTATATAACTTTCCATCATATCTCCATCGTTAATCGTCCCGTCGAGGAATGAATGTCTTCGATTTGACCAATTGAGTCTACGAAAAAGATAGAATCTTTTATCGACAACTTCGGCAGCGATATTTTTGAGGAAGATATAATAATTTCGTTAATGACATTTTTAGAAAGCAGATTTCATAATCTGTATCGACAAAGCACATTTTCCTGCTCAAATTGAAAATTTTAGTTACTTAAAACAGTTTAAAAACTATTATTGAAACCGCATATTAAAATCACGGAGAAAACGAAGAGAGGAGTCATTTTAGTTTATTTATAAATATTATGGAAGTTCTTGGAATTTATCGGTCTATTTGTAAATAAAGAGTGGGTACAAAGGTAAATAAATAAATGATTAAATAAATAAACAGACGTAACCGGGATCTCGGATCTCGTCGAGCGCGTTACTTTTTGGTATACTTAGGTATATTTAAAGTAAATAAATGAAAATTATAGAAATATCGTTCTAGCGCTTAATATATTACAACTATTGCTGAAAATGCATTTCACACCAGGATGTCATTCTGTTCACATCAGCAAGGCCGATGACATAAGTTCCCACTTAGCACACTGTTTTCCGGGTGCAAAGTAGAACATTCGTGCACCGTGCGCTAATACCATTTTTTTTAACGTGTGAGCTAAGTGCCCAGTTAGCACACTGTTTTCCGTGCAATGTAGAACATTCGTGCACCGTGCGCTAAGTATTCACTTGCGGAATTTTTTTTCGACATAAATTACGACTTTTCAACCGAGTGTGAAAAAGAAATCACGCGAATGAGGAAAGACAAATTATCTGTTAATGTGACCATGCACGACATTCTGATGAAACACATCTGGATGTTGACAAGACAGATAAAGACAATAAAATTTTGCGACTTGGACATTGAAAAAAAGTATCCGATATACGCAAGTATATTGTGTAAAAAAATTGGAGATGCAAAAAGTCGCAAAGAAACGTCACAAGATTTGGAGGAAAAGTTCTGTTTTGAACCTTTCCGATTTCCTCATCTCGCATCGCAAAATATTCTTGAATATGTGGCCGAAACGGATTTGAAAAATCTATCTTTAATGTAGTTAAAATATGTGTATAAACGTTATATTGAAATAAAAAACATTATTAAACGTATTATGTGAAAAATACCTTTTTGATACCCTATACCGCAAAATTCATTTTTACGGACGCCTTTGCGGCCGTAAAAGCTGATTTTACGGACGTGGATACGAAAAATAAAAACTCGCAAAAGACGATCATTTTACCACTTCAAGCAACGTATGATCAATACGTTCAGTGGGGATTTTGACAGGCGTAAGCATTAACCTAATCGCAAGTTTATACGAGTATAAATATTAGTTTACCATGAGTGAAGATCATTGGATAGATGAAAATTATATACCACCGGAATTGATCGAGGCTGCCAATGCAGCAATTTTCCTGATTTTCTGTATGTTGCTCATATTATAATAAACTGATTAAAATGAAAAAAATCATAAAAATATTCTTCATAGATTATTTATTTTATATCCTCTTGTCATTGACATTCATTTCCGAATGTGCTTTGATGAGTGGTACAAGCCTATGCTAGAATGCTTGATATACGTCCCAATTGACGGTGCTTTTAACAGTCGATTGTATTGGCGAAGATTTGAGGTGAGCATCTCTAAGTTCAAGAGACGTTTTGCTGGTCACGTCTTTGCCCGTAGGCTCGACTTGTTGGAGCGTTTGAGGCGTCTTGTCTTGCAAGCGACATCATATCTAGGCAAGAATTGCTATCTAGATTTCTTGTCTGCCTTGATACCAGAGTATGTGTGTACTCATACCATGGCTGGGAACAAGCTGTGCGATGAGTTGAATCATGAGATAAACACGACCATCAGTGTTACTGACAAATACGGTCTAAACTATTTAGACGTCTTATACCATCTACAACGTCCTAAACCCCCCTCTTTCCCGCCCGAATCGCCTCCTTCACGCACACACATCGCATCTTATGAATTATGAATTTTGCGGTTAGAATATCAAAAAATAATGTTCGTAATACGGCCGTAAGATTTGACGACCTCATGTGATCGAGCAGTACGAGGACCGGCTTATGACGAAAAATACTATATTTATATATCCCTATCATGAAATAAGTTCCGTTTAATACTTCGATGCGAAAGCATCTAATAAATTTTTCGACCGCTTGAAAATATAACTTTAATATTTGAATAATCTTGGTATATGTCGGTCAACTTACTAAGCAAAAATAAATTAAATTGATTTTAAGTGTCTACTCGGTTTTCGATGGAAAACACATTTGACATATTAAATGTAAAAAGCCGGGATTTGTGTAATTATCGCCGACAAAATCTCTATTTAAAACGGGCTGTATAAGTATTTATAAAAATAATTAATATCAATGGATTTTGTTTCCCTCTAGCGATAATTTAATAAACTAATGTCTATTGTAAATATTTTGCGTTTCGTCCCGAGATCTCGTGCTGTAAGGCTAACACGAGAATCTCTGCCTTAGACGCAAAAATGGTTTTGTAAATAATTCGAAATTTTAATAAAACTAAACAATGAAGGAAATGTTTAAAATTATTTTATATTCTTTGCGCATCCGTAGTCTCTTCGATCTCGTTATTGCTAGGCTACGTCGCGTTAGCATTTAATGTACATATTTTAGTTGTATATGCGTTATGTTTACGTTTATCCCTCGTCGGATGACTACTTTACGTCGTTGTACCTGCCTTGTAATATTTACGATCTCATATCATAACATACACTGTGATTATTGTAATCGCGCGCCGATTAGATCTTTTTTCTTTACTTATTTTTTTTGAATATCTTATAGCGTATGTTATTTAACTGTATTATTATATATTATCATTGCATATATTATGTTACTTTATATTTTTATTTTTATTTTTTGTACTAATCTGTTACGTCTAAGGTTGCATACGGTCGATCCGACCAATGCATAATAAAAGTTTTCAATTCAATTCAATTCAATACTATTACAGTAAACTTTTTTTACTTTTACGCACGGAAAGTCATCCATAAATACCCGTTTTCTGTAAAACTAGATTGACTCATAAGCTACCTGTAAATTAGTGAATGTGTTCAATCGGACTCAAAATATAATCTTGGAGAAATAACGTAAACAATCCAGAAGCTTTGCTTACTTTCTAATTCTGACCGAAGTCAGGTATAATCCTACTGAAAAAATCCAGGTTGGTTTTTCCAAGTGGTCTAACCACGTAGTCTGGACCTGGTACTTTTGGCCCATTTGACCAGGTAGAGACTATGCTTGATTTTGCCACCAGGTCATGACCGCCTGGTCAAAATTATGTACCATTCTGAAAATTGTCACATGACGCGTCAAAAAACTAAAATAAAGCGGTTGTGACCCTTAGCGAGTCGAAACAATAACTTCCCGATCAATCTCTCGCATTTTATTCCAGTTTATTTAACGGACTGGCTATATTCACGTACGTTTTCCATATTTTGCGTTATATAGAGAGGTTCTATTTCCGAAATCTACCCATTATTTCTTAAAAAAAAAACGGGACGTACGTAGGTACGGACGTACGGACGTACGTACAAGATCACGGACACAAATTATTTTATTGTTTTTTTGGGTTCTTTGGGGTCTGAAACGTCGACATTTGATGAAAAACTGTAGGGTAATTTTTTGGCGGGAAGTGACCAAATTCAATACTTCGTCCAGACCTTTGGTCTGGGTCGAAGTAATGACACTATACATAAGCCGATAAGTCAGAAAACCGACAGTCAAAAAGCCGACAAATAAAAAAACCGACTAGTAAAAAATCGGCATATTGTAAAGAGAATAATACTTTTACTGTGTCGGCTTTTTAATATGTCGGTTTTTTACTTGTCGGCTTTTTTATTTCTCAGTTTTTTGACGCGCATCAACAGTTTCCTCACGAAAAATGACGGAATTTGTTAAATAATACCATTTTTTCACGTTATTTGTACTATTTTTACTACTTTTTTTGGAATAACTCGAAAACCGCTCAGCCGATCATGTTCAAAATCTAATCGGCACGAAGTTAGGTCAGGACGCATCGATTAAAAAAAAAATTAATCAATTCGCTTGATCCGTTGAAGAGAAATCGTTGGACAAAAATTGATTTTCATACACACGCACACGCACACACACATACGCGCACACGCACACACACACACAAACTTGAAAATAATTTACCCCGACCGAGGATCGAACCCGGGTCCTCCGTTTAATACGCTGACGCCTTAACCGCTAGGCTACGCTCGCAAATATATTGTTACGTGAACAAAAGTTACTTATACTCATGTGCAGAAGGCACATTGATAAATGCGGGTTTAGTTCAAAGAAATACTTAAGTAATTATTTTCAGACGTTAATAGTTACTAACAAAATAGTAAACGTACACATTTTATGCGGTTATTTTTGTCAGAAAAAAATATTTCAGTAGGATAGAAACGCGAGAATCCCACATGGTCTCGACCTAATCAAATGGAATTTCGACCACTCGGTACTACGTGATGGATTATCTCCCTTCTATTCAATTAAACTGGAAACATGGAGAATGGCCTCTGCCTTGCAACAGGTGGTTTTACGATTTTCTTCTATTTGGAACTTGTGAACATCTAGACTGGGTAATTTCGAAGCTATTTTACATTTTATCAAAGACTATGTTATTTTTTTCTGAAAGATATTGATTTGAAAAACTTCAGCATACTTCAAGATCGACAAATTATAATATTAAGTTTCTTAATTTTTTAGTTGGAGATTATTATATTTGTTCTAACTCTACTTAAAGTCATGTATCCATACCGCAATAATATATGTTAAAAAATCTACATTAAAACTGGTTTAGGCTATTTTTTTAAATTCGGGATCTGCAACTGCATTCCGAACCACTATAAAAGATATCCTATAAAATACCACAGAAGTTCAATAAAAATTGGACCATGTGTTCAAGTTAAATTAATCATAAAGTAAAACTACATTTATTCATCTTTTTTCATTAATTTTAAAATGTAGGAACATACAAAATCAATGTCTTCCATTTTTATTACATATTGGCACGAATTTTAAAAGCTTGTATGATAAGGATCAGGGGCCTATTTCACGTCGAATTTTGTAAATTTAAAAGAATTTACGCTGCAGGTAGACGTCTGTTAATAATTTTAAAAAGCAATTTTTCATCCAATTTCACGCATATTACATAGTGATTCCTTGTAACTCGAAAAATGCACTATGAAAAAATGTTTTCAAAAACATTTAAAATTTAATCAGTCTGAGGAATACATACACTGATGTTAAAATTGCCCACCCATAACCGTCCCCTAGGATTGGTGTTGGCGACAACTTAGCAATCTTAAATTTTTATTCCTTATCCGGATGCTTTGGATAAAAATGCGTATGATTTGTCTAAAACATTTTTCTCGTTTCGCGATTTATGGCGCAGTTATCGACGAAATCCAACTTTCCTTCATTTTAGTGTTTCTTAGAATACACGCTTATTTACTTCCCATTGACGGACATCTGTTTTTGCATGGTTTTCAAATAAACAATTACCAAAGAAATCCGAAGCTCCATTGCCATTATTTTTAACCGACTTCAAAAAGGAGCTTCTTCGCATTGTGTCTTTTTTAAGTACGTGTTTTTATAGCAATCTTTTTCAAAAATTATTTTTCCGTGGTCAGTCATGTCATAATGAAAATATTTTTTTTATTGTTAACATATTGGACAATCGTAAGCGTGCATTCCCATTAACAGTAAAATGACGAAGAATTTAATTTCGTCGATTGCAGCGCCATATATCGCAAAACGCAAAAAATATTTTAGATACATGGTACGCATTTTTATCCAAAGGATCCGAATATGCAATAAAAAATGGGTCTCCGATTTAAGATTTCGAAACTCCCCCAGGGGCGGTGGGGTGGGGAGGGGGGCGTGTTTCATGTTAAAAAAATCGCTCTGTATATGAAAATCTGCTTTAATTTTGTTATTCTGACTCCATATAGATTCCTAAAAATCATGTAGTTTATTCATGATATGAGGAGTAATTTACTAACTATAAGAGAAGTAAAAATTGTAGTTGACGAGCATGTAATATATACTAATTTTAAAACTTCGCAGGAATTATTGTACTCTGTTCACAGCAGATGGCGCGTTTCGCGCAAGAGTAATAATCGCGAGTTACATATATACAAGTTACAAAATTTCGTCGAATATATGTAAATGTTGCGTGTATCCGTGTGTGCGTTTTTGCGTTTCTTCGTAAATTTAAGTCTCGTAAATATATTGTAACGGCCTTTGTTTGATTTGATCATTTTTATCATTAATAAAAGGTCTCGTTCAACTTCGGGAAAACATGTACATCCGGTGTAAAGTTCGTTGTTGCTGGGAGGATCACTCAATATTCGTTAGAAACCACACAATTTTAAACATAATACTAAAATAGCACATTACACGTAAAATTAAAATTAGGATAATCTTTTAATGTTCATCATTTTCCTCTTAAAATTTTATTAATGGTGAGCTGAATTTCTCATAAGAAACATATTTATACGGAGATGAATTCAACATATACAAAAAATGGAATTCGGTACTCATAAACAATGTAAAATAAATATTCAAAATTACAGCTTTAAAAGAAAAAAACGCAGTCGGTAACGTCGAGAAAGATTGTAATTTATATGGTAATTTTAAATTTGAAATAAATATAAAATCCCCCCCCCCCTCCTACGCACACATTTACTGTGAACATAATTGGAAATTTATGTGTCAGATACAACTCGGAATGTTTCACCTTGCATTCTTTATACCACGCATTAGCGAGTATCGTTGAATCTTTCCAACACCTGTCCTATGATTTTTATGATTCATGACCCCCTCCCCCCTCCCGGGAACACGATGCGAGTTGGCCATAAAATTGTGACTGGTTACAGGTTAGTATTTTGCACTAAAATGTCCTCGCACCAAAAAGATCACCGTTAAAACTGTTTGGCGCCAAAACGTCCGGCGCCAAAACGACCGGCGCCAAAACGTCCTGGCGTCAAAACGGCGGTGCCAAAACGGCGGCACCAAAACGTCCTATACTCAAGATTCTCTGTTCTCTTAGGTGTTACATAACATTCGGTAATTTGTAACGGGGAACGTCGAAATAACCCGTTACAACTACCCCCCCCCCTCCCCTCCTCAGGAAAGACCGAAGGTCGAAGGTATTGACCTTTTAGTGACCTGGGAGGAACTATAAATGTTCGTTTTAACTAAAATTAATAATTGGGAAAATAGAATTGAACTATAAGACTACAAGATAAACAATTATGTTATAGTTATATTACTCGTGGTCTCAAGTAATCAGGTGTTTTCTTTTTTTTATTCCGCCAACATATTTAGTACTTCGTTTTTGTTGACGGTAAATGAAATAATAGTGAAATGGATAATAATGGTTGAAAAGGACCTGAAATGAAAGGAAATGAGGTTACAGAAGATTGTGAAATATATGTAAATGAAATAAAGTGAACTACACAAGAAAAGATTTTCGGCCGTGTTTAGTGTCGGAGTAAGGCTGTTTTGGCCGTGCGGCTATAAATGGCGATTAAAACTCGAAATTGTTAAAAAGAAAGTTTCTATAAATATATACACCTTTGTTATATTATTAAGAACATTTGTGTATAATTTTTAGACGTTTAAGTTATTTATTGATTAACTTTATGGTTTGCAAACGTTGTCAAAAGTAAACAAATCTGTACTTTGTTCATTTTAAAGCTTCCGTATCGACAATGGTGCAAGATACGACAAAAAAGTACTCAACCTTTTTTGTAGTGCATTCAATTCTCTAGAAAAAAGTCCCGCAGAGTTCTTGTCTAAACTTAGTAGGTTAGCCATGAGCAACGCTTGAATTTGCGTCAAATATCAGGGATTAGAGAACGGTTATGGTCAAATTTTATGTTAAAGTTTCTAGCGACTAATCTATTAACTTTAGACTAAAGTACAAAATTTTGTACTCTACAAAAAAGGATTAGTACATTTTTGGCGTATCTTGCACCATTTTCGATACGGAAGCTTTAAAATGAACAAAATACAGATTTGTTTACTTTTGACAACGTTTGCAAACCATAAAGTTAATCAATAAATAACTTAAACGTCTAAAAATTATACACAAATGTTCTTAATAATATAACAAAGGTGTATATATTTATAGAAACTTTCTTTTTAACGATTTCGAGTTTTAATCGCCATTTATAGCCGCACGGCCAAAACAGCCTTACTCCGACACTAGACACGGCCGAAAATGTTTTCTTGTGTAGTTGATATCTTTAGTTTATTTGTGGATTTAATTTGGCGATTTAATCATAGCCATGCAGCCAGCGGTATTTTTTGGAGGTTGGCCGTCCTCCTCGATACCCCTAACAACAGCAACAACGGCAACTTATTTTTTGTTGTCCGTTATCTTCGGGAATTACTTTTTTACATCCGTAAATAAATATTCAAAAAGTCAATACAACATATACGGACTTCACAATACATTAACAAATAGAATAAATAAATGACTAATAAACATATCTTTTAACAAATCATATGTTGACCAATTACCGAATTTTACATTATTGAACCAATTGTATTAAATTTTAGGAAAGACGGGATAAAACAAATCGTTCGGTAATTAAATAGAGTTACATTACTTCTGCCACGGCCCAAGTAAATAAAATTCGTCTATGAAAGATCTTTCCGAGATTTCGCAAGTTTAATCTCGCAAAGATCTCGCTAATTGGATGGAGCGAGATTACTGAGAGATCACCAAAGAAGTTAAAATAATATGTTAAATTTATCAATTAAAAAATAAAATAGTTAAATAAAAAAAAATTATCACCGTCGGGATTCGAACCCGAGACCTTTCGTTGTTGAAGCTGGAACACTAACCACTCGGCTAGACATTATTTTAACAAATGACACATATTTCAGTGAATCTATCATTGAAATTCGGCATTGATATGTATCATTTGCTATACTTCATTAAAGAACTGTCTAGCCGAGTGGTTAAAGTTCTAGCTTCAAAACCGAAAGGTCCCGGAATCGAATCTCGACAGTGATATATATATATTTTTTATTTAAATATTTTATTTTTTAATCGATAATTTTAACATACTATTTTAACCTTTTTGTTCATCTCGCAACAATCTCATTCCATATCATTAGCGAGATCTTTGCGAGATTAAACCCGCGTGATCTCGGAAAGATCTATCAAAGACGATTTTTTTTTATCTCCTTCAACTTATTATTTTCCGTTCCAAACAAAATTTGCTGGTGGGACAAAACTTCCCGACCTGTATATCAGTTGTCGTAAGTACACCAATCTTTCGCTTGTTCAATATTTACATTTGGAAATTCTGGAATACTGTTCAGGGTGGACAAGATATGAGCTGCATCCCGAGCATCAGTCTCAATAGTGCTTTCCCCAAGGACCTTTCGAAAATGTAATAACTAGACTGAATGTAAGGCCGAGACCGCGAAATATAAATATGTTCTAAAGAATGATATATCCATTAGTGTTTATAAATTCGTGTTTATAAATGACTACCTTCGAATATTTGAATGTGAATTTCGACGTCGACAATCGTAAACAATAGATTTGTCTGCGTTCAAAACAATAACATTATACTTCATTCTGCTTCACTGTCTCTGTCAGTTTCTTATTTCAATTGTATCAACATTAGCAGCATTCAGGTTCAGTGCCTGTCATGGAAACCACTAATAATGTTTCTTATACCGATCAAAATAAATGTGATTCATCTCTAACAGATTCTGCAAATAATTTTGCAACGCCAAACGTGGAAAACGTTACAAACAAATCAGCGGATGTGATTGTGCCAGATAGTTTCTCCGATGATGAGAATGTGGATTTAGAAAATGCGAAATAAATATAAATATCATGCAATAGAAATAAACGAATCAATTTTTGTTTTACTTTATTAAAATATCAAGACAAAAATTTAAAACCGAACAAATAATTTTCTATAATTTTTGGTTTCTTTCAAATCAGAATTATTATTGTATCGCCCCCCCCCCCCATCCGTCACCCTTCCATTACTTCTCCTCCCAATCACTCCACTTTGTTCCTCTTTTTCATATATTATACATAATATACATATACATACATTATGTAGAATACTCCTCAGGCAGAATGCACTTTTGAGAGGCCCAATCAGTCAGGCGCGCACAAAGAATCTGAGAAAAAATGTTAGACAATGCATTGGAAATCGCTAAGTAATTACAGTAGAACCCCCTTTTAACGCCACCTCCGTTTATCGACATACTCTTTTCTACGACACTAGTGACACCCCTTTTAACGACATACCAGCGATTCCCGTCATCCCCACCACGTCTAAACGCTTCCCCTCACCAGACGGCGCATGTATACGTGCATAGCCCGCGAAACAACCTTATTGGTTGAGTGACGTGTGACGTCACTTTAGCATGCTTGTCGATGGGTTGCGGTGGGGGAAAGCACTTTTCTAGGTGGCATGTCGATAAACGGGAGCTTGAGGGGAAGTCGCGGAACCGTCCCATGTCGTAAAAAGGGGGTTATACTGTACCCGGGTCCTCTCGAGGTCCCCTTCTTATGTGAACAAAATAGGGCTGCTCCGGCCCAATTAGACGGAAATACTTCTTTTAAAAATATCACATTAAACAGATTCAACAGATGGAACTGCCAGGAATCAAGTAGTTTGAATATTTTAGCCGGTAAATCATCAGGGCCGATGGCTTTCCCAACTTTCAATCTCTTTGTACTATTAGAGTTCCGTTAGCGAGAACGGAGAATCCAGCGCAGGATTGAATGTTCCAACAAAAAAATCGCAGGACGAATACTTGTCTGGGGAAAAACCGTCGCTAAATAAGAGTTCCACTTATTAGACTTTGCACCTCTGATAACATCTAAATACTTCCTTTTTAAAGTTTTTAAATAATTGCCCAGAATATTTGCTGTACAAACTCTTCTTCATCGCTCTTATAGTTTGACGATATTTCTTCTTAGCCTCGACACACTCCCTATCAAACCAAACCCTAGATTTTATTTTCCGATTGGGTATCTTTAGTATTTTTGGCAGAGTAAGTATTTTCGCTTATTTAGCCGTTTCGCGCAGCGAATTCGTTATAACTAAATAAGCATCTTCAGTTACCGAAGTATCTTTAAAACTAAAGCTAAAACTAAAATTTCTAAACCTATTAACAAACATATTGTTCCCATCATTCCACCGTATAAATTTGGCTCTGGTTAACGTCCCTGGCGGAGTAGAAGACTCTCCAGGAATGAAGCCAGCTGCACGAAGATACAAATGAGCAATAACCGGTAAATGGTCCGAACCATAAAGATCTTCTCCCGTTTTCTCGTCATGAACGAAGGAAAGATGGTACGCTGAAATCCAAATAAGGTCCACGACACTAAAACCATTATCGCCAAGAAAGTCGCGTTATATTTACCTCGGTTATTATACCGCACATCATACGATTTCCTGGTAAATTTGACAGTTGAATTGTAAAAAATTTCAGGGAAGTCTGTATGATAGTCTAAAATTTCAATTCTGCAGATGAAATCTCCGCCGATTAGAAACACACAGTCCAGATATTGTTCATTCAAAGTTTCAATGGTGGTTTGCAATGTGTTAAGGACATTGTTTAAATCAGAATTAGGCGAAAAATACACAGAACCTATTATTTATATATTATTAATTTAACCGGGTAAGTTTTAACTAAAAAATGCCCATCTAGGCATAATCTCGAGCGTAATAAATTCTACATTCTTATTTAGCAAATTAAGCAGACCACCACTGCTGTGGCAGAACATGGACTTGCGGGAAGCCGGAGCAAAAATCTTTGAGATGTAGAGACGTATTTGCGTGTGCAAAGTGCCATTTTCCCAAACTTTTTCCCCAAACTGATCTCATAATTTAGCGTGCGGTAATAGTACATTACGATACTAGTGCGCGAGTGACCTACCACGCACGCGTATCGTATACTATTTTTTTTAACGTTGTATGCGAAATCCATTGTCATAATATTGGGGAAGTTTAGTTTAGGCAGTTGGTAAAATACTTTTACACTGTGGTACTAGAGGTTACGTTGTCTTTTCATGAACTACGAAAATGATACACGCGCGTTCTTCTATTGTTTTAATTCCACATTTGCGCACTACTATTTTAGTGCGCAAATCGGCCATTTCGTACACGTAAAACAGTGCGCGAATGTTGGATTTCGCGCACGGAGTTAAAAAAAGAATTTTTTGATGCAGTAGGCGTAAAATAGTTATTTTACGCCCTCATTTGCAGGCGTAAAATCCCTATTTCACGCCTCCTGGGGCGTAAAATAAATTTTCCGCCCACGAAGACGTGAAATTGGCATTTTAGGTCCGCAAAATCGAGGCGTAAAATATTTTACGCCCACTGCATCAAAAAACAATGTTTGAATCTCAGGCGTAGAATTTTCACCCTCATGAACCTCGAGCCGGCTTTGCCGTCTCTCGGGTTCTATTGTCGAGGCGTAAAACTCTATTTTACGCCCTTGATACAAAAATAACTATTTGCGTGCGGTAAAGAAGTTTTGCGTGCGGTAAAGCAGCTCTATAGGTATACAGATATGTTGAATAGACCTGTCAAAACTTTCATTTGTTTTACTTTTCAATCGCTGTTCTTCAGTACAGAAAACGATAGGTGTAGGTTAATTCTATCGAAAATAGTAATGTAATTGAAAATGTACTCGAAAACGCAAATGCGAATGATAATTTAAATTCATTAAAATTTGTTCAAATTATTAATTGCATTGTAACAATTAATATTAATAACAATTAATAGTAATAACGATAATAAATAATATATTACATAGATATTTATAAATTTAGTCTATTTATTACAAAAGCATTTACAAATACTATTTTGGACTTTGCCCCCCCCCCCGAACCCCCCTTCTCCACCTCCCTTGCACCACCATTTTAAATGTTATATATAGGTGTCGAACTTTGCGCACTTAATAGAAAAAATAGTATACGATACTCGTGCGCTGCGTGAACTAGGTTTTTCTTCGCTCGTGTGGGACATACCTACTTTGCGCACTCGTATCGTAATGTACTATTATATGTATATCGAGGGGGCTGGATCTAGTAACTTCAGACCATTCCTTTATTTTTTCATTATTTATTATGATATTCGGGAGAGCCGCGTAATATCTAAATTCGCAAACGAATGGCAAACGATGAAGCCTAATTTGGTCGAAATTGATCTATTGGTTGCTGAATAAATGCGTTTTCAAAAATGCGAACGTGAAGTTGGCTGGCCATGTCATTTTTCGCAAATAACTTGAAAACGAAAAATCGGTAATCGCAATAATCCGCAAACGATTCGTAAACGATTTGCGCTATTTTCGATTGATTTCGTTACAATGGCGGGCTAACTTCACGGAGGTCAAGAATTCAATTATTGAAAAAATAATCAAACAGTAGGAATCAATCAAATAATCATAAAAAGGGAAAAGAAAATATAATACACTGAAAGGATACTGTATAAAGTTAATTGCAATGGAAAGAAGAACACGTAAATATCGAATTATTTGAATCTGAAACATTACCACAATGCAATTAGAGACATCGTAATAATACAACAGGTCAGTGAACTTCGAATTGAAGATAAGCATCATCATCATTACAAACCGATGACGTCAAGTTCATCGTTCGACAGCAACTACTACAGATTAGTATTACACAACTCATACATAAATACTAGCCAAATAGTATGCTATAACTTTCTTACACTAAATATCTAGTAACATTTAAAACAATATAAAAGTTTCCTCCTGAAACTCAACTTCACACACTATTTTGATGCGCGAGTTGCCCTTTGCACTACTTTGCTCACTGTACTGCGCAAATTAAAAACAGTGCGTGAAATACTTCGCACACTAACATCAGTCAGAAAATGTCACACAATACACGTGCGAAGTAACTGACTTACTTAATCGTTTCACTATAGTGCGCAAATCACTTACTTCGGGCACTTGGGTCGTAATGGAGTATTTTATTTTTCACACGGGTTAAGGAAATCGCATTTTTCAGCCTACAGCCACTGCGGAAAACATACATTTTCCGCGTACGTTATTACAAAAATAAATTGTACGAGGATCAATACATCGCAGAAAAGTCTCCTGCTACGGCATGCAAAGGAGCATTTTTTCAATTTTTAGTAAAAAATAATATTTCTCTGTCACTATCCGAACCCAGGACTGTCCCGAATAATTCAAGTTACACACAAGTGTAAAATCAATTTTAAGTTTGGTTCGAAGTAACGACTAATCCCTCGATAACTTACACTGAATTTATTTGTATTTTAATATATTCAACTTACAAGAAACTAAAAATAAAAAATTATATTTTTACAATACACATATTTACATTATGCACATAATACAATATTAAACAACCTTAGTTGCAAAGAAGATAAGGCATTTTCTAAATTGCTTCCACACATACTTGTCTGGAGGCAATATATTCTTAAACAAAATACACAAATAAATTACAAATGCTGAATTTGACGTGTCACAAGCCCATCACTATGTCCTTAACGAACAAGGGTTTACACCTCGTGCTGGTCCTCCTTGTCCTATCTCTGCAGCCCTCTCCTTTTTCGATTAAACAATCACACGCTCGATTGAAATATAATTACACAAAAGGGTAAGGAGGAGATGTTGTTGGAGGTGGTAAATCCGCAGGTATATAAAGCGCGAAAATTTACACCGTGAAACAAAACAAACTGAGAAGCCACCAGTCGTGGACGCTTCAGCAGCAATAGAAAATACCTACGAAGTGTCGTTCTAGAACCTTCGATTTTTTGTCTGATACTATAATGAAGGTAAAAATACAATTCTATCCAATCTCACTTTTCATTCTTTCCGACTTCAGTAAAATAATTATTTCAACATTAGTTTTCAACAGTTTCGGCTTTGCAGTCAGCAGAAACAATGGATGGATTCGCAATTGAAACCACTGCTGACGGGCAAACTGCCATGGGTTGCCATGGACCTATAAGCCTTCAAATTGACGGAACGGACATAATAATCGACTGTAACAATGGCAGTAGTCGTATACAATTTCGCCAGAAAATTAAACCCGAAGGAAATTCGAAACCATTCACTCAAAACATAAATACTTTGATTGCACATAACATACCAGTCTCGGGCAAATTTTCCATTACACACGGATCGCAACCAGAGTCACGAAAAAATGATCAATAACGTAAAACTGCTTGTCGCCATTTAAACAAAAGACATTATTTTCATTCTGTCAAGTGTTGAGATGTAACAAAATCGTTCGAAACTTCGTTGTGTCGAACTAACTACTACTACGTCATGGATTTTCTCACTGATATACGATTAAACTGGAAATATCGAGGATGGAACCTGCTGTGCAACAGGTGGTTATACGATATTTGCTTTGATTTGAAACTTTTGTACATCTGGACTGGGTAATTTTGGAGCTGTTTTATATTTTATTAAAGACTATGTTATTTTTTTCTGAAGGATATTGTTTTGAAAAACTTCAGCATACATCAAGATCAACAAATTACAATATTAAGTTTCTTAATTTTTTAGTTGGAGATTGTAATGCTATTACACTGATTTAAATTTGCACAATTATATCGAGAAAATAAAAAAACCGCTCTGCTCTGTTGTTTTCTTGCCACTGAAGTGATCGGTCAAAAATTAAAAAAGGCGTCTGTCGATATGAATTGCACGTTAACGAGTGCATTTATTTTTTTTTGTTTTCTTGTGCTCACTATATGCACTTTTCATATGCACTAAAATGAATTGACACGATCACTGAAATTGCACTGGACTTTTCGAACTTTGCGAATATAGTCGTTCACACTATAAAATCACCATGTGTTGAAATGTCGTCGTGTGAGAGCCGCCACGCGAAGGCCTGTTTCGAAGATATCCGACGTTGAAAGACCAAATTTATTTTGATAATCGAGACGAGAAGCCCAGAAATCCTTGGGGAATAGCGTCTCGGTTAGGGTGTAATAATCATTCACTATTTCTTTTAAATTATTTATTCGGCCTCGCGGTTATACAAGATTCGATGTGCGTACAAGTGATCGCGCGCGTCTTATTTGTTTGCGTGCTTCGAGCAGACTGACAAAACCGATAAGGTATAGCATAGGTATAACATTCAAAATTTGAATTTGAAAATTTGGCAACGCGATTCGCAATGCAATGTATAGCAGTGCCACCGGTGTCGATTTACAGACAAACACAACGATGAAAAGGTGAACTCGGTCGAAAGATCGAACAAGAAAGTTGCTTGGTGAAGGATATTGAAATAATAGCAGAAGAAAATAAAGCTTGAAACGTAAATAAAATAAAAATATTATATCCAAGTTGTGATAATTAATTTCACAAATTGAATACGGTAAGGCGATTTGAAATTTTACACAATTCCGCTATATATAGTAATGAAATGGCCGTAACATTTTTTAGCATTTCTTTATTAAGAACCCTCTTCCTCGTTCAGTTTCAAGAAGACTTTCATTTTACGCACACGTATGCGTAAAACGCTATTTTTTATCCAGTATTTTAATAGTCATTTTACGCCTACTGCATCAAAAAACAATGTTTGAATCTCAGACGTTGAATTTTCACCCTCATGAACCTCGAGCCGGCTTTGCCGTCTCTCGGGTTCTATTGTCGGGGCGTAAAACTCTATTTTACGCCCTTGATACAAAAATAACTATTACGCACTAAAACCGATGCGTAAAATCGAATTTTACGCACCCGTGAATCGAAAATGGATTTAAAACATTGGGACTTATGATGACTTATCTCTAAATAATTCTGATCGGACTGTTTTTTCTAATATTTTATTTGAATGTAAATCAATATAATTCGTTTAATCAGATGTAATTAACAGAATAAACGATCTCGGCACCAATGGTAGAAAAAATTAGAAGAAACGGAATAGTGTCCTTTGAAGGTTCTCTCTGACCCGACAGAAAATTTTAATACGAGACAAAATCTTTGGTGAGGGATGTCAAACGTGAAACGACGATATCCACCATGGTTGAGTCTACTGACGTTTAGAAAATAGACGGCATTTCTGCAACTGAAAAATAAAAAAATCCTTGGAACCCGAAATTACATATGGCAGTTCCTACTGTACACATAGAACACGAATAAGATAATCAGCATTTTCATTGTCAATTTCTTTATTATTAGTTTTTTCCATCAAGGTGGAAGATGGAGAGTAAAAAATAAAAAAAAACGATGTGTTTTGCGCGGAGGTTGGAGAAAAACCTGTCGGAAAAACGTGTAACTTGAATATAAAATTTTGCGCTTTTTTACTTCCACAGGCTTCTTCGTTCGCAGCAAAATTTTTTTTTAATTTTCGCTTCGACACAATTTGTTTAAAATGTGAGGTCAGAGATTAAAGGGTGAGGTTCGTTGTGGTAAATTTTTTAAACATGTTTTTCTTCACATAAATCTGAAATGTGTGGTTCTTCGTACCAGTCACCAATTTGTACACAATACTAATATGATTTTAATTTTTAAACCCAGTTTCCAAATTCGTCATCAATGTCTATGAAAATATAAAAACCCAGGTATTTGAAATTATTTACTCGAAAAACGCGTTTTTTGCTATTTTTGAAGTCATGTACAGAAGACACAACACTTTTAGGAAGTTTTTCCTTTCATTGGATCATGTGATACTACTCTAGGGGATGCGCAGAATTCCATTACGACTTTTCTTCACCAAGATACGCCAATTTGAAATTACGATATACATGTAAACAAATTTACCTTGAAATGCTCTTGGAGAACAAGCTCAAGGTCAAATTCAATGTAATGAAATCTATATAAATATAAACAACTGTATAAAATATGGATACTAATAACTAAAATCACGTTTTAGTATTGTGATTGTTTTTTTGATAACGTGAAAGGAATATATATCTCGTAATTTCAAAGTGGCCGTAACTTTGTAAGAAAAAATCTTAGGTGATCGAATAAAACCTCATTTTGAAGGGTAAAGGTAATACTAAAAGATGCAAATAGTACAGAAGGCAAACAAAAATTATTGCGTCCTGTCCGTAACCTCAAACATAGCAAAATAACGCGTTTTTCGAGTACATGACCTCAAATATCTCAAAAACCTGACGTGATGGACCAATTCTGACTTCGAGTTTGGATTTTACGCCAATTACGTCGGAAATAACCCACAGCTTCCCAACAACATCCAAGACCCTCCTTTTTTGTAGACCTGTCTCTGCAAACACAAAAGTTTCAGTTATGTAACAACTATGCAACATTTATGTAACGATGTAATCATTACGTAAATTTTACATAACTGTTACTTTCCGTGTTTGCAAGGGTGTTATATTAATCAAATTTCGTTACCTTGAAATTCAATGCTGAGAAGTTTTACACCAAATTGTTGATAACAAAAAAAGATGCACAGATTCAACAAAAATACTTCGTTATCAATATTAGCAACATACAAACTAAGTAAGTTTCCGAATTCATACTCGAGTACATGTCATGACGAAGGAAAAAAGATTCAAAATATAACCGATATATCGATCACTAGTGCTAATAAGTTGTAAAATCAATAAAAGGAAGTATCAAACTCCGAATATTTATATAGCACATAAATATATTTTCTCTTTAAAAAAATTATACAATGCATGTTATAAATAGAAGTTTTCAGTATTATAATTCATCACGTTGGATTGAGAAGCTTTCTAAGTCCCTTACACTTCCAATAAATAATGGAACGTTACTTGGTTTGTGACGAATGGCAAACATGAATGGATGATCCACTTCGAACCTGTCGGGTTCAACTGCCATTCTTCGTAGTCTTATTTGAACGACTACAAAAAACATTTTATTAACTTTTAAATATATTACAAATTTGGTTAGTATAAGGTGAAGTGATATTGAATCAGTTTTAAATATTACTTGTTGTTAAAAGTCTTACCAGTTGCAGCCGCTGCTTCTGAGCCTTCTTCGTTAACATCGATAAATATTTTTTGGAAAACTTGACTAACAACCAGAGGTAAAGACGCCATGCGCGTAAAATTAGCTTTGTCGCTGAACATTGTGTTCATTCCCAACTACAAATTAAAATTCAAGTTTTTCGAGTATCTCAATTTTTATTTCACTCATTTTATCCCTATTGAAAAAATCCATACGGATTCCATGTAGATTTCCATATGGATTTTCCACATGGATTTTATGTGGATTGGTGTGGATTCCATATGGATTTGTGCGGATTTGATGTGGATTTCTGGTCTGGATTCCATATGGATTTATGATGTGGATTCCATATGCATTTTCTAGATGGATTTCATGTGGATTCCATATGGATTTTTGTCATGAATTCTATGTGGATTCCGTACGGATTTTCTACATGGATTCGGGCCAAGTACAGTTAGGCGTTTCGCCGACAGGCGTCATCACGGAGCTCACTGCTCTGTGCCTTGCGCCCACGTCTCCCGTAATAGAAATGGGTTTTTATTTGATCATAACGCATCATAGCAGCCGAACCTTGACATTGCCATTGCCAAATGCTTGGTATATTCGAATTGGTTTGTACACAAATGATGTATGTACATTCGTATATAAAAAATAAATCAATAAATAAAATTCGCCCGAGCATTTCGAGTATATATTCCAAATCGAAAATCCATGTAGAATTCACGTAGAAAATCCATATGGAATTCACATAGAATCGACGTAAAAAATCCGAATTGAATCCACATGGAATCGATCTAGAAAATCCATATAAAATCCATATGGAATCCATACACAATATCAATATGGAATCCACATCAAAATCCGTATGAAATCCACACTAGAAATCTACATGAAATCCACATAGAATCTATGCCCTATTGATAAAATCCATGTGGATTCCATATGGATTCCATGTGGATTTTCAATGTGGATTTCCATATGGATTTTCCACATGGATTCCATATGGATTGATGTGGATTCCATGTGGATTCGTCTGGATTCCATATGGATTTTTGATGTGAATTCCATAGGAATTGTTGGCATGGATTTTCATGTGGATTTCCATATGGAGTCTACGTGGATTGATGTGAATTAAAAATGGTTTTTACATAGATACTACGTGGATTCCATATGGATGTGTAAGTGGAATATGAATTGCATGTTGATTTCTGGTATGGATTCGTTATGGATTATTTTATGTACATTCCGTGTTGTTTGTTGATGTGGATTCCATATGGATTTTTGATGTGGATTTCTATATGGATTTTCCGCATGTATTCCATATGGATTGATGTGGATTCCATGTGGATTCGTCTGGATTCCATATGGATTTTTGGTGTGGATTCCATATGGATTCCATATGGATTTTTGGTGTGGATTCCATATGAATTGTTGGCATGGATTTTCATGTGGATTTCCATATGGAGTCTACGTGGATTGATGTGAATCCAAAATGGTTTTTTACATAGATACTACGTGGATTCCATATGGATATGTAAGTGGAATATGAATTGCATGATGATTTCTGGTATGGATTATTTTATGTACATTCCGTGTTGTTTTTTTATGTGGATTCATTATGGATTTTTTATGTGGATTCCATTAAGGATTTTTTATGTGGATTCCATATGGAATCCACATAAAAAATCCATATGGAATCCACGTAGTATCTATGTAACAAACCATTTTAAATCCACATCTATCCACGTAGACTCCATGTGAAAAATCCATATGGAAATCAACATGAAGATCTATGTCAAAAATTCATATGGAATTCACATCAAAAATCCATATGGAATCCACATTAACATAACTATACGGAATGTACATAAAATAATCCATAACGAATCCATACTAAAAATCAACATGGAATTCATATTCCACTTACATATCCATATGGAATCCACGTGGAAAATCCACATGAAAATCCATATAAAAAATCCATATGGAATCCACACCAAAAATCCATATGGAATCCAGTCGAATCCACATGGAATCCACATCATTCCATATGGAATCCATATGGAAATCCACATTGAAAATCCATATGGAATCCATATGGAATCCACATGGATTTTTTCAATAGGGTGTAGAAACCCCATATAGAATCCACATGGATAATCCACATGGAATCCACACCAGAAATCGACAGCTAATCCGTGTAGAATCTATGTAGAAAATCCATATATAATCCACATCAAAAATCCATATGGAATCCACACTAGAAATCCGCATGGAATCCACACAAATCTATATGTAATCCACACCAATCCACGTAGAATCTATATGGAAATCCACATTGAAAATCCATATGGAATCCACATGGATTTTTTCAATAGGGATTCTTTTAACTTATTTCTGACGTACCTTTCTTAATGTTTCCACAAGATTTATTGTTCCTTCAAATTTAAATTTTGGTAAATATACCTCGACTTTGGTGCTAAATAGATTGTGGTTCGAAATTTCGTTCCAATCGAATTTTTCTTCCAATTCTTGAAGACCATTCATCTTATTTGGTAAAATGACAATCATATCGAAGTCTTCGTTCTGTAAAATATTTAAGACATATATTTACACCTTGCGCACCATTTCAACAATAAAATGCACTATAATCAATTATTTTAACTATACAACTTACAATGTATGGTAATTGAAGTACACTTGCATCCAGACTCTCGACTATTCCGTGTACAAAATCATTTTTTTGAAACATCATTGGTATATGATATTTCTTATTTCCTAACGCATGAAACACCTTTTTTTCTGTCGCTTCCGGTTTAAAAGGATGCAGCCACTTTCCTTTGAAGTACAAGGCATTGACTAAAATGAGTTTTGTAAACTCATCGATACTATCTGCAAAAGTTGTAAATTAGTATAAAAATTAAACATATTACGCAATGTTTTTACCTTTGTCAATCGCATCTCCTAACTTTCCATTCGTCTTTTCTTTGATCCATGCATTAATCAAATTAGCAGAAACAACATTATTTTTAAAATCGACATTAGCTATGTGACTGCGAAAATGTTCTTTCGCTGCAGATAAAAAGTCTTGTACGAGTTGTACTTCTTCTTGTACGAAAACTGCATTTGCAACATTTAGATCAATTTGTTCAACGCTCTAAAACATCGAAACATTTACTTATTCTGGCAATTTAATCATGAATATTTAAACATTTACTTCAAATACAGGTAACAAATGGTCCAACGCTTTATGCAAACTTTCTGCATCTGGTAAATGCAAACCAGATTTGAGTTCTTCTTCCGTTGGTCCTGTAGCACCATGAGATAGTAACGATAAAATAATATGTGCGCTTAAAGGCGAACACACAACATTTTCTTGATTACCAGTTGTCAAAACCTAAAAGTATGTTAATTCTTTTAAAATATTACAATATTAAGTTATTTCGATAAAATCCCCACACGATGCTTTAAATTTACAAAATGATTTAAATTCTATCTTCGAACAGTCTATTACGAATGATCTCGAGTTGAATATTTTTAAATGTAAATCAATAAAATATTGTAGGAGTAATTCCCTTCTTATTATGTTGAACCATTTCATAACTGATACAGAGTTACGTCACTAATAGGGAACAATATTAATAAATGTATCTATAATACTGTAATAAATTGATTAATAATCTTAAATTGATAGTTTTTATTATTTTTCATTTATTTACTTTGAATATTATACCCAATAGCTATTGAGTCAATAATTTATCATAAAAGTATATCAAAAAGTAATGTGCTTGACGTGAACCAAGATCCTGGTTACGTCTATTTATTTATTTAATCATTTATTTATTTAACTTTGTACCTAATGTTTATTTACAAGAGAACTACCGTAAATACGAGAGCCCATAGTTTAAATCAGGTTGAAGTTCCCTTCAGTAGGAAATATATAGGTCAAAGGTGTTATATCTCTGTACCGAGTAAATTAATAAATTTATTACTAAAATTGAAGGTAATTCCTAATTTACAAGTAAATAAATCGTTAAAAATTGTGTAAAAAACACTGTTCATAAAGCTTGTTTTTCCGATATATTTTAAATAAATATGTTCAATGAAACATGTATTTCTTGGTCATCATCACGGAAAATGGAAATAAATAAACAAAAAACTTCAAAAATTACGTTTCGGCTCGCTTTTCGTAGCCCTCATCAGAAATTTATTCTGTAAAATAATACAAAAAAAAATTTTTTATACATTAGCAAAACATAATATTAACAAAAATTATCATACAAATTTAAAAAAATTATACATCAAAAAATATTAGGTGATATTATAAAATAAATTATACATATACAAAAAATATGACAAAAAATAAGTAATAATTGTAAAAAAAAACAATTGAAAATATTTTTTATACACTTATAACGAGAAGACAAACATTGACATATCAATCTCTCAATTATATATTCACGGTTTCTAATTTACGCTGATGATGTTAAGATATTTGCAATGGTTAAATCCCCAATTGATGCATCAAATTTGTAACGAGATTTGAACTCTATTTCTGTATGGGCTAGTACAAATCGTCTTAAATTAAATATTCCTAAATGTAAATCGATATCATATTGTAGGTGTACCTCTCCGATGGCATTTACTTATTTACTGGGTGATGAACCCATTCAGGCTGTCTTATCTATTAATGATTTGGGAGTGATTTTTGATCAAAGTTTCAAGTTTTCTGAACATATTCGTACAATAATCAGTAAATGTTACTCAATCTTAGGTTTTATAAAACGTTCTACTTCTGATTTCTCTTCTATTCCTGCAATCATAAATTTATATAAATCAATTGTTTTATCAATTTTAACTTATGGATCAGTTATTTGGCGCCCTTTTATTTCTAAAGATATTGATCAGCTTGAGAGGGTTCAACACAGGTTCTTAAGATATTTGTCGTATAAGTCAGGTACTCCTATGAGTTATATGAACCATGATTATTCTACGGTTGCTTCTAAATTTTCAATACCGTCAATTTATTCAATACATCATATTATTGATTTACTATTTGTCCGTAAAATTACTACGGGTATGATTAAATCTGAGCAAATATCTTCGTTGTCCTCCACTCGTTCTCAACCATATTCATTGCGTCGTTATCGGGATATTTGTGAAAATAATAGTAAATCTCGTTATGGATTTCACTCTAGTGTAGCTAGACTCAGGCGTGAATGGAACAGTGTTCCCGGTGATGTAAAAAACAATACTAGTTTTATATCATTTCGATTTAAAGTGCGACGATTATTATACACTTATTATTAAGTTTTTTATTTTGTTAACATACGGTTTTCAATTAATCTATTACCAAATTTTTTTGTTTCTTTTCTTTGTTATTCAAATTGCGCTGATTATGTCAGAATATTTTTGTACAAAGGTCTTATAGACCGTTTATTTCTTTAAATAAATAAATAAATTGACAAAAAATAAACAGTATGTTTCTTACCTAAAAATTATGTAAAAACTTCAAATTAAATCCAATAGTGAACATTTAAAAACAAACAAAAAAAAATTAAAAATTGTTGCTTGCAAATTAAAATTTAGAACTAGGTTGTCTGAGTTCTTGTTTGCAACTGAAATATTAAATATATTGTCAATGTAAGTCTTTTACAAATAAACATATACAACGATGAGTAGTTTAATTACATATAAAGACACACACACATATATAGGAAACGACTGCAGATTTCAAAATTTACATTGTATGTAGTAACAGAAGATACAATTCATAAATAAATTGTCACTGAAAAAGTGGTTGAGTGGAGAGAATAATCTGCCACTTGATAGAATAACATCAATCAAATAATAAATAAATTGCTCGCAACACTGTACGGTATTACATTCTATATTGTTCAGCGGTATATTCAACAACCATACCTAAGCAATGTGGAAAAGTAGTTTTAAGTTAGTATTGAGCTAAGTTTAGTCTTCAGGGCGCGAACAAGTATGTTAAATACTTTTGCGAACTTTACCATGTATTGAGAATTCCCAACATGTAAATTTTTTACCTGAATAAATGTATCATATTATATTACAAATAGATCGACAAGTTCCAAGAACTTCCATCACATTTATGCATCTACAATACGATGCAAATTTAATTTCTTCTCAATCGTTTGTAATAATATAATAAAATATGAATTTATTTCTGGGTTTGAACGCAGAAAGAAAGGAATATAATGTGTCGTCGATGTACAACTACTTAAAATGTTAAAAGTGAAGGATAAAGAATTAAAAACGTAATAAATGTCGGATATTATCACGACTGAATTTCTTTTCTGCTCATGGAATATATAAGAATTATAGATATACATTAAAATCAGATTTTAACAAAATTTTTTTACCCAAAACAATTTATTCCTCTAAAAGAAATGGTATTTTTTAAAATCAATGCGTAATTATTTCAGAAAGACGTTTTTCTGTTCACCAAACTTTTTTTGAATGTTTAAATTAGCATTTATATTTTGAACATTTAAATGTTAAATTTAGCGACTTTAATGGGTCAAAGAAGTTCATTCTTGAGTAACTTTTGACGCAGTAGTCAGTGGTGTTGGAATAAAAAACGTAAAAAATTTTTTTTTTAAATTTAATTTCTTTAAATCCATTCATAATTTAAACAAAAATGTGTTTTTAGGTTCACCCAAATTTCTGAAATTTTTAAATCAATTTGGAAGAAAGTAGCAATGACAAAAACCAAAATTAAAAATTACTGAATCAAATTTTCAAAATTTGAGTTTCATAAAGGCAATTCGAACAATTTTGTATGCTCTCTTAAAAAAAATCAAAGAAATTTGTCTAGAATTGACTAAAAATTTACTAAAAATTTACTAAAAATAAATTTACTAAAAATTTACTAAAAATAAAATTACTAAAAATTTACTGAAAATTTACTAACAATGAATTTACTAAAAATTTACTAAAAATTTACTAACAATAAATGGACTAAAAATTTACTAAAAATTGACTAAAAATAAATTGTCTAAAAATTGACTAAAAATCGACTAAAAATAAATTGACTAAAAATTTACTAAAAATAAATTGACTAAAAATTTACTGAAAATAAAATTACTAAAAATCGACTAAAAATAAATTGACTAAAAATTTACTAAAAATAAATTGACTAAAAATTAACTGAAAATAAAATTACTAAAAATTTACTGAAAATAAATTTACTAAAAATTTACTGAAAATAAATTTACTAAAAATTGACTAAAAATCGACCAAAAATAAATTGACTAAAAATTTACTAAAAATTTACTAACAATAAATGGACTAAAAATTTACTAAAAATTGACTAAAAATAAATTGTCTAAAAATTGACTAAAAATCGACTGACTAAAAATCGACTAAAAATAAATTGACTAAAAATTTACTAAAAATAAATTGACTAAAAATTTACTGAAAATAAAATTACTAAAAATTTACTGAAAATAAATTTACTAAAAATTTACTGAAAATAAATTTACTAAAAATTTACTACAAATTTATTAAAAATTTACTAAAAATAAATTGACTAAAAATTGACTAAAAATAAATTGACTAAAAATTGACTAAAAATAAATTGACTAAAAATTGACTAAAAATTGACTAAAAATAAATTGATTAAAAATTGACTAAAAATAAATTGACTAAAAATTGACTAAAAATTGACTAAAAATTGACTAAAAATTGACTAAAAATTGACTAAAAATAAATTGACTAAAAATAAATTGTCTAAAAATTGACTAAAAATCGACTAAAAATAAATTGACTAAAAATTTACTAAAAATAAATTGACTAAAAATTTACTGAAAATAAAATTACTAAAAATTTACTGAAAATAAATTTACTAAAAATTTACTGAAAATAAATTTACTAAAAATTTACTACAAATTTATTAAAAATTGACTAAAAATAAATTTACTAAAAATAAATTGACTAAAAATTGACTAAAAATTGACTAAAAATAAATTGACTAAAAATTGACTAAAAATTGACTAAAAATAAATTGACTAAAAATTGAGTAAAAATTTACTAAAAATTGACTAAAAATAAATTGACTAAAAATTTACTAAAAATTGACTAAAAATTTACTGAAAATAAAATTACTAAAAATTTACTGAAAATAAATTTACTAAAAATTTACTGAAAATAAATTTACTAAAAATTTACTACAAATTTATTAAAAATTTACTAAAAATAAATTTACTAAAAATAAATTGACTAAAAATTGACTAAAAATAAATTGACTAAAAATTGACTAAAAATTGACTAAAAATTGACTAAAAATTGACTAAAAATAAATTGACTAAAAATTGACTAAAAATTGACTAAAAATTGACTAAAAATTGACTAAAAATTGACTAAAAATAAATTGACTAAAAATTGACTAAAAATTGACTAAAAATAAATTGACTAAAAATTGACTAAAAATTGACTAAAAATAAATTGACTAAAAATTTACTAAAAATTGACTAAAAATAAATTGACTAAAAATTGACTAAAAATAAATTGACTAAAAATACTTGTCCACGACCTAAATGTACAAAAAATTTAATAATAAATGTAAATTAAAACTAAAGCTAAAATTAAAATATAGTAAAAACTAAAATTAATTATTAAGATAATTAATTTTAAGTATCACAGTGTTCAGCATTTGCATTTTTGGTATTGGAACTATACATTTCTAAGATTGCGATGAAATTATTTACATTACAAAATTGACTAAAAATAAATTTACTAAAAATAAATTGACTAAAAATTGACTAAAAATTGACTAAAAATAAATTGACTAAAAATTTACTGAAAATAAAATTACTAAAAATTTACTGAAAATAAATTTACTACAAATTTACTGAAAATAAATTTACTAAAAATTTACTACAAATTTATTAAAAATTTACTAAAAATAAATTTACTAAAAATAAATTGACTAAAAATTGACTAAAAATAAATTGACTAAAAATTGACTAAAAATAAATTGACTAAAAATAAATTGACTAAAAATTGACTAAAAATTGACTAAAAATAAATTGACTAAAAATTGACTAAAAATAAATTGACTAAAAATTGACTAAAAATTGACTAA
This sequence comes from Trichopria drosophilae, assembly GCA_030407085.1. Taxonomy (NCBI): domain Eukaryota; kingdom Metazoa; phylum Arthropoda; class Insecta; order Hymenoptera; family Diapriidae; genus Trichopria; species Trichopria drosophilae. The sequence goes on from CM059586.1 coordinate 102,185,972, forward strand.
AAATAAATTGACTAAAAATTGACTAAAAATAAATTGACTAAAAATTGACTAAAAATAAATTGACTAAAAATTGACTAAAAATAAATTGACTAAAAATTGACTAAAAATAAATTGACTAAAAATTGACTAAAAATTGACTAAAAATAAATTGACTAAAAATTGACTAAAAATTGACTAAAAATAAATTGACTAAAAATACTTGTCCGCGACCTAAATGTACAAAAAATTTAATAATAAATGTAAATTAAAACTAAAGCTAAAATTAAAATATAGTAAAAACTAAAATTAATTATTAAGATAATTAATTTTAAGTATCACAGTGTTCAGCATTTGCATTTTTGGTATTGGAACTATACATTTCTAAGATTGCGATGAAATTATTTACATACGTTTCTTATATAATACATATAATATTATTATAATAAGATTACTTAAACGAAGTTATTGTAATGCGCCAACAATTAGCAATTAATTAGTATTAAGTATTATGTTACAAGTATCCACTGTAAGCGGAATCCCGTTTGTTAGGGGTCATCCCCTAAAACAAATGTATTATCAATAATAATAATATAATGTATATTTTTCATCAATTGGAAATAGGATTTTATTAAGGTCTTCGAAGTATTCACTAATGAGCCAGTTATAAATTCTTTTTTTAAGAAATTTAGTTGAGATATAACTCTCTCATATAGATTGCGGTATTAGATTTAATATTAAAGGATTGATCAGATCAGAACAAATATCCTCACTTTTTTCAAATCGAGTTCAAACATAATATTCATACGATCATATATCTTTATTGCACATTAATTCTGCCTCATATGCTCGTCTATATGGACACCTTTCGTTGCTAATGATATTTCTGATCTTGAATCGATACAACATAAGTTTGTGAGATATTTATCTCGAAAGCCTGGGAATTCGATGCACCCATTTGATCATGTTTACGCTGACAGAACTAAGTCTTTTGATCTTCAATCGGTAAAGTCCCTACATTCATCCTACGATATTTTATTAGCTTATAAAATTCTTAAAGGGTTTATTCATAGGGAGGAAGTTACGGGTTTATTTATACAGCGGTCAATCTCGCACCAGCTTCGTACTATTCGATTCATCGAAGAATCCGCTAATCGCACAAATTATGGGTTTAATTCTACAGTACCAAGGCTAAAGCGGGCGTGGAATTTATTACAGCAATCGATTATTTCGGAGAGACTGACAAATTTTAAATCCTACGCACTCAAGCTCGCTAAAACTTTTTGTTAATTAATTTAGATATTCGTTATTACACTTTAAGTTTATATTATTATTTTTAGTTTATATCATTTATTGTTACTCAAATTGTACAGCGCCACATTATGTTTTTGTTATATTTTGTTTAAAGGCACTTCTAGTGCCGTTGATTCTAATAAATACATTATAAAACACAATAAAAAATACGTACTCGATGGAAGTTGTTAGAAAATTTACTGCACGCATTTGATATGTGGTTAAATTTATTATCGGCTTCAACTTCCATTTCTTTTGTCGATAAAACTATTTTATTTGATGAATTCAAAATCAACAATACTAATACTGTAGTTAAAATGTCAATATGACACATTACATTGACAGATTAAGTTCCACTCATACATTTGTTTACACCCACGCCTTATATTTTGAAAGATGACAGAATGAGTGACTCAAGATGACGTGAATAAACAAATGACGTCATATCTCCGTATTTTTAAGTTCAAATCGGTGATCCAGATGGCGCTATTGTCTGAAAATTTGTGTTATAAATAAACGAATGACGTCATATCTCCGTGTTTTGTAGTTCAAATCGGTGAACCAGATGGCGCTGTTGTTCTCTTATCATTAAACAAATGACGTCATATCTCCGTATTTTTCCAATTCAAACCGATGAACCAGATGGCGCTGTTCTCTTATCATCACTGTTGGGTAAAAGGAAAGAAAAACAGGTTTTCTACAAATGTATGTAGATAACCGGTAGTTTACGTCGAAAACGTAGAAAACATGTAGTCTACATGAAATTGGTAGAATACTGAAACATGCTCGAAAACATAACCTATTCAAATGTTTATGTTTTATGAATTTCATTAAATTGTTTTTTTTTTTTATCCATTATAAACGAAAAATAATTTTTCCTGAATTCAAGATGCCAAGGTATTTGAAATCTTAAAAGAAAAGATTAATGTGGTTAGTCCCCAGAATATCATATGTTGAAGAAAAATATTTAATAACGTTTCCAAGAATTTAATTTTCATTATTAATAATATTGTTGAAAAGTGAAAGCATTATTCTTCTTGAAAAGAAAATTGAATTGTGCAAAAATAATTTACTAAGTCACTTTTGTAATTGATTCAAATTGTTCTTCTCCGCTGTCAAGATTTTGTTAAAAATGAACGGATTTTAACGAATGACGGCTTATTTTCTCGAGAAAAAGATTTTCTTTAACTTTACGGCATAATTTTTTAAAGATTCTTTGTCTGATCACGAAAATTATTAAAAAATCGTTAAAAGTTGCAGTTCTTTTTAAAAATAAATAGAGATAATTTATCGTTGGCTTCGGAAATTTCAAAATACCTACGGTAAATTTGTAGAGAATCTTTTTCTCGAAAAAATAAGCCGTCATCCGTTAAAATCCGTTCATTTTTTAAAAATTCTTAACAGCGGAGTAGAACAAATTTTGAAAAAATAACAAAAGTTGCTTTACAAATTATTTTTGAATATTTCAATTTTTTTCAAGAAGAATAATGCTTTCACTTTTCAAATTAAAAAATTAAATTCTTCGAAACGTTATTAAATATTTTTCGTCAACATATGATATTCTGGTGTCTAACTACCTTAAGTAATAAACCAATTAATTTTATATTCCTGTCGTAAAAAATAATTTATAATATTTGTGAAATAAATTTTATTAATTTCTAAAATCACAAAAGCATTTTTCAAAAACAAGATAACCTCCTTAATGGTGACATTAGCGAGGTTTTAAAAGTACTTTTGATAATATTTACATCATTTGTAACTAATATTTTACGGATACCTTGTATCTTTTTGGATTTTTCAGTCTTCCGTTTGATTTTTAACTAAAAAAATCGCCGAATAAATTTAAAAGTTTGATGTAGACTACCTCCATTTGTGTAGAAAACAGAAGGTGTAGTTTACGCCATATTCGGCACGTAGAAAACTGAAGTAGTTTACTGGAGGTAAACTACCAACCCAACACTGCATATCATTAAACAAATGACGTCATATCTCCGTATTTTTCTAATTCAAATTGATGAACCAGATGGCGCTGTTCTCTTATCATTAAACAAATGACGTCATATCTCCGTATTTTTCTAATTCAAATTGATGAACCAGATGGCGCTGTTCTCTTATCCTTAAACAAATGACGTCATATCTCCGTATTTTGTAGTTCAAGTCGCTAAATCAGATGGCGCTGTTTGAAAATTTGTTATTGTTCAGTTTAGGTTAGGACGTCGGGTTAAAAATCATTTCAACACGTGGTTTCGAAGCGTGCACATCAACTCGTGGAATTTGTATAAGTTTTTTTAGATTTTAGTGAATTTGTGTTTTCTCTAAGTAGTGCAATGCAATATTCGTTCGTGTGAAAATAATGGCAGAAGATAAAATGGAAACTATAACGGTTGAAAATTCTATTGTTAACGAAGAACAATTATTAAATTCTGAAATTCATGATCATTCTTATGCAACGAGCAGAGTGGAAAATGACGTTGAAAATGTTGATGAACAATGTAGTCCAGAAATTCATGATCATTCTTACGCAGCTTCACCGGAATCAAATTTAAATTTGACTTGCGAACCGATAGAACTGGATTTACACGAAGTTGAAATTCCGCAAGAAATTCTTATAGTTTCTGAACCGATTGATTCATCCAAAAATGTTGATTCGACTGTAGAGAAGACGACATCTCTTGGAATTATTGCATCGGTCTACGACAATTCCGATTCTGAAGAAGAAAACGATAATGTAAATAATTCCGTTAATATTGAAACTGAAATTTCTACTACGGTAATTTCTGAAGAATTTGTCAACAATAATGAATATAGAAGGAACATCGAAGTTACTTGTATCAGCGATTCGAGTAGCGACGACGATTCTAGTAGCAGCGACTCGGAAAGTGACAGCGACGATTCGAGTGTTGTAAATTTAAGCGATTCTGATAGCGATGATGAAGGAAACAGGTAAATAAAATATTTTAAAAATTACTTTACTTTTTGTTATAACATTTTTAATTTTTGTAGTAAAAAAACAAACAATACACGGGTAACGAAACAACAGAAAGGAGAATTCGATGATCTTCCGAGAATTGAAGATTTACAAATCAGCGTACCTGAAGTTCTCTGCGATCCATTGGGTCAGGTAAATTAAACTTTATTTTAAATTAAACAAATTTTTTTGTAATAATTTAAATTTAAAAATGTTTTAAGGTTGCCTGGACTGTTGAACAAATGGTTGTAGTACGACCGAATGCAGGAAAACCAACCCTCAATCTGGATACGATTTTGTTTGTAGACAAAGGCAAAAGAGCATTAGGTCGAATCTTTGACGTTTTCGGTCAAGTCGCGGACCCTCACTATTGCATACGTTTCAACGATTCCGAACACATTAAAGATTGCGATATCAAAGTTGGAATGACAGTCTACTACTGTCCAAACACAGAATACACAAGTCTAGTTTTCTTGAGTGAAATGACAAAGTAAGTAATCGACACAAATTTAACCACTTCAGTGGTAGCAGTTTAAAAAAAAAAAGTGCCATTTTTTCCTAAATTATATCATTTAACATTTAATTAATCACTTAAAAAATCAAGTAATATTTCACATTTATGTCGGCCATCTTGGATCCGCCATTTTGAATTTACAAAATCTGACTTCAAATTCGTAATCAGCGACCGAAAACATATACGATCCATTACCATTGAAGTAGTTAAAATCTGATTCATCTAACAAAATGATAATTTTAGAATGAAAGCTTGCGACACGGTAGGCGACGACGAACCTCCAGAATTCTCAGACGACGAAGAAGAACAAAAGTATTATGCGGAGCTCCGAAACAAACAAAATAAAGAAAGGCAAGAATCGGAGTCCGAAGTGCCGAAGAAACGCAAACGAAACAACAGCAACAAAAGCGGATGGAAGTCGAATCATCCGTGGAATAGCAGCAGAGACGTCCAGAATTATACGAGAAGAAATTATGCCTATGCCAATGATGCGTATTATCAATCTGCGATGTACGCGCAGTCAGCTTGGTACCGGCCGAATTATTCGTATCCGAATCAGTGGCAGCAGTCGTACGATTCCATGCGAGGAAATCATTCGCAGTTCGGAGTTCCACCGATGACTCCTTGGAACGGTTATCCTCAACCTGGGAGTTCGTATCAACAAGCACCGGTGCATCCGATGTTTCAAGCTCCGCCACCGCCTCCACCTCCTGGTGTTTAGTCAGCGATGTATAAAATGTATTATAAATATATTTATGTACTACCAACTTTCTTGAATAGTGTAAACAGTATTGTTAATTGTAGATTTCGTAACTTAGAAATAGTTCCATTTTGTACAAAATATTTAAGTAATCAAATATACTTAGTACCTAGAAATTTTTATTAAAACTTTGGACTTGTCATTTTTGTCGCCCTTCCCAATTTATTATCTTTACGAAAAGTTTCGTAGTCGACAAACCATTACTATTTTTTTCTAAAAATATAGTCTATTTTAAAACTTTAAATATTTTAACAGTAATAACGAAGACTCTGCGAAATTTTATACAAAACTTAAGACTTTTTTTGGTAATTGTAATACTTTTTGTACAATACTGTACAACGCATACGTAAATTGCAATTTGGATTTCGACAAATTAAAAATCAAATTGCAAAGTCACCAGTAACGTCCCTTTTTTGACGTACTTCAATTATCTACTGATTCGGCGATAATTAGTCCTAGGAAGATTGTTGCGATCAGTTCGTAAGAAACGGATCAGATTTATATTCATACATTTTTGGTTCATCGAGTATCTTGTCGGCGTAAGATATGTCACCTTTTATGGCAGTAATTAAAGCGTCTGAAAAGACCGTTGCGATTAATATATCGTTTAAAATGTTGAAAATAAATCATTCTTACCGACGGAAGAAAAATCTTTTTCGCACCGAATGTATCCGAGAACTACTACTTTGAGTTGTTCACCGTAGAAATCGTTTATAGCGGTATTTATAAGGTGAACTTCCTAAAAAGAAATGGGAAGTTTAATTAAGTAAAGGACTAAAATTTTGTAGAAAATGTGTAAATTTACCATTGACTTTTTATCATTTTTGTAAAATGGATTCCATCCTACGCTGGCTACCATTTTATACACTTCTCCTAATAAGGATGCCCATCCGTAGTAAATACCATTTTCAAATTCCCCTGGTAGTGATTCTACTGCGTCTTCAGGAAGGTTTGCTGAAATTAGCGAATAACAGAAAATTACCAGATAATATAAATAATTCCAGATATTAAACAAAAGTAAGTATATTTCTTGACCGCTTTAATTCAGTTAAATAATTAAATAAACAAATAATTTCTTCTCGGTAATACGGTCAGCTTACTAATTGTTAAGATGTGAAAAGAAAAATATGACGTAACTGGGATTTCAATTCACGCCTAGCACAATAAATCATTGTGTACTTATATTTAAAAATTGTGAATCACATGCTATTGGATTTAATGTTAATAATATCCCTCTAGCGCTAATAATTGGAACTATTGCCTTAATGCGTTTCGCACCTTAACAGAGAAGAAATTATTTGTTTATTTAATTAAAAATAAAAAAATCATTATTTTTGTATTAGGCAATGTTTAAAGTGTTACAAATTTTGAGAAATTTAAATATAATTAATTATTAAAAAATTAAAAAATTAGTAGCGGGCTGTAAATTTGGAAACAGGCTCCGTACAAGCTACCTGGAGAAATGGTGGGGGAAAATGTGACAAAAAATCGTTTTTTTTTAAATAACTCGAAAAATATCACTTTAAACGAAAAAAAAGAAAGATACAAAAAGTGAAATTCCGCCCAATTTCGTTTTTTAAAAAATCTTCTACGACCAATAGCAGCCGAGATAGATTTCTTGAAATATTGGCAGTTTTGCGGAGCAACTGTAACGCGCGCGTTTTTTGCTTATAAGTAAAAAATAATCATTCGGATCGTAAAATGCTTCAAATAAAAGTTGTAGAGGATAAAATTACGAACAATTTTCTTTTTTCTATGTAATGCTGCACGTTCAATATTCACGGAGATATGAACGTTTAAAAAACAAAAAGCTAACTATATCAACGAATTCTTCAGTACACAACTTAAACAAAGTTCAGTGCCACCAATTCAACCCTTTTTACGTTGAAATTATTTTTAATCTTTCTATAATTTACTTTTTAATTCACTTACAATTTGTTCAAAACGCTTCAAAATTTTAATTATTATAATTTAAAAACAAATTTAAAAATTATAATTACAAGTCTCTATAGATCACCATACTCAAACATTGAGAAGTTTATCTGTAGTCTACATAATTATTTAAATAAAACTCTACATCCAAATAATATAATAATAGTGATATAAATATTGACATTAAAACGGAAACTGCTGACTCTTATCAATATATTTTACTAGAGAAACAAAATTTTCTAAAACATGTATAGATCATACATTTACTAAATTTTGTAATAACCATTTAAAAACTCAGCTTCTTTAATTAAAACAAATATAACTGATCACTACTTGTTTAGACCATATTTTTTTAAAGGTACACTACAATTTAACACTGGGAAAATAACTGATTCTATAACTGATCATTATCCTATACTTTTATCAATTCATGATAATAAATTTCAATGTATAAGAAGAAAAATTTTACAACAAATAAGCACAAATTTTTAAATTTATGTGCATCTGAAAACTGAAATTAAGTTGTGGAAATTCAAGCCAATGAAGTAGCATTAGATATGCTTATAAACAAAATACATAATTTTAATTGGCGTTTACTTAAAATTATCCCTGGAACACAAAATACTAAAAATAAATGGATTACTCCTGCGCTTATCAATTCTGCAAATAGAAAGAATAAATTATACAAGGAATGGAAAAAAGATATAGATAATGTAATTAAAAGGAATAAGTATTATAACTATGAAAAAATACTCAAGTCATTACTTAGGGATGCAAAAAATCAACATGAGCTACAGCAGATCCGAAAAGCTGATACTAAAAGTGTCTGGAAATATGTCAAGACAAATTACAAAATAAAGCAAAAAACATCAAATAAACAAAATTATGATCAACAATCAATTGTGAAATAACAATTGGGCAAAGTTAACTATTTCAACGAATTCTTCAGTACACAAACTTAAACAAAGCTCAGTGCCACCAATTCAACGAAATCTGATCCCTAGTGTTTCGGTTAACCAGCATACTCTTGTCTTAAATGAAAATGAAAATTCAAAATGGCGGCTCCAAGATGACCGACATAAATGTAAAAAATGTACTTGATTTTGAGAAAAGTTGCTACTCGGGGGTTTTTGGGGTCGCTGATTGCGAATCTGAAGTCAGATTTTAACAATCCAAAACGTCGGATCCAAGATGGCCGACGGAAATGTGAAAATTTACTTGATAGAGATAAAACTGGGTACTCCATGTACTCTGAATTTTAAATATATAAGTCAGAGATCAGATTCGCAATCAGCGACCCCAAAAAACCCCGAGTACCAAATTTGGTTCTAATTTACCTTACAGTTCGTTCAAAAATCGACGATTTTTAAAATTTATTTTTTTATACTTGTTAATAATTTTGAATTTCGAAATTTTAACTTCAAATTCGTTATCAGCAACCTCGAAAACGTACGGATACAAATTTTTCCGCATGTCGAGAAATTACTTCCGAAGTTTGTCAATCCATATACGCCATACTAGGTCGGCCATTTTGAATTTCGGAATTTTTACTTCAGATTCGTGATCAGCAACCTCGAAAACGTACAGATACAAATTTTTCCGCATGTCGAGAAATAACTTCCGAAGTTTCTCATCCATGGCCGCCATATTGGGTCAGCCATTTTGAATTTTAGAATTTTGACTTCAGATTCGTGATCAGCATACCCAAAAACATCTTGTAAGATAGACAGTTCAGCTGAACATTTGTTTAAAATGCTACATTTCCATACTGCCAGCATTTTTAAAAAATTTCTTGGAATAAGCCGCCATTTTGGATATTTCAAGGTGAAATAAAAAATGCCTACCAGCAGATCCTTTAAGTTCAAACAGTTTATGCACCTTTTATGCACTTTTCCGGTCAAAAAAACGCGGTATCGACATGAAAAATGAAATTAAAAAAAAAAAAGACCTCAAAAAATGTGTTTTTTTCACATATTTTTGCCAAAATCAAAGGTAAATACTCAATTTTTTCAAATTTTGAAGTCACCATTCGAAAGAGCACCCTCGAAAATAGTAAATTAGGTACATTCCGAACAATCTGTGTATTATTTTCAGTTTGTACTATGCGGTGGAAGCTGCACGTGAAAAACTTGCATTCTGGACGTTGAAGGGTTAATGTAATTGGTCGATAATTATCAACTAAAAACTTTGAACCATTCTTGTATACAGGACATACGTTAACAAACTTGAATTGCCACGAACATTTACTTAGAACTGTAGCATTATTTATTATGAGTTAATGGTAAAGTTATGAATGGAGAGGCTAACTTAATTGTAACAGCATGAAGTTCATCAAAACCTCCATCTTTATTTTTAAGTTCTTGTATAATTTGAAATACTTTAGTTTCATTAATTGGAGTTAAGAAAAAAGTATGCTAGTTAATCGAAACACTAGGGATCAGATTTCGTTGAATTGGTGATACTGCACTTTGTTTAAGTTTGTGTACTGAAGAATTCGTTGAAATAGTTAACTTTGCCCAATTGTTATTTCACAATTGATTGTTGATCATAATTTCGTTTATTTCATGTCTTTTTGTTTTATTTTGTAATTTGTCTTGACATATTTCCAGACACTTTTAGTATCAGCTTTTCGGATCTGCATTAGCTCATGTTGATTTTTTGCATCCCTAAGTAATGACTTGAGTATTACTTCATAGTTATAATACTTATTCCTTTTAATTACATTATCTATATCTTTTTTCCATTCCTTGTATAATTTATTCTTTCTATTTGCAGAATTGATAAGCGCAGGAGTAATCCATTTATTTCTGGGATTTTGTGTTCCAGGGATAATTTTAAGTAAACGCCAATTAAAATGATGTATTTTGTTTATAAGCATATCTAATGCTACTTCATTGGCTTGAATTTCCACAACTTAATTTCAGTTTTCAGATGCACATAAATTTAAAAATTTGTGCTTATTTGTTGTAAAATTTTTCTTCTTATACATTGAAATTTATTATCATGAATTGATAAAAGTATAGGATAATGATCAGTTATAGAATCAGTTATTTTCCCATTGGTAAATTGTAGTGTACTTTTAAAAAAATATGGTCTAAACAAGTAGTGATCAGTTATATTTGTTTTAATTAAAGAAGCTGAGTTTTTAAATGGTTATTACAAAATTTAGTAAATGTATGATCTATACATGTTTTAGAAAATTTTGTTTCTCTAGTAAAATATATTGATAAGAGTCAGCAGTTTCCGTTTTAATGTCAATATTTATATCACTATTATTATATTATTTGGATGTAGAGTTTTATTTAAATAATTATGTAGACTACAGATAAACTTCTCAACTTTTGAGTTTGGTGATCTATAGAGACCTGTAATTACAATTTTTAAATTTGTTTTTAAATTATAATAATTAAAATTTACAAGCGTTTCGAACAAATTATAAGTGAATTAAAAAGTAAATTATGGCAAGATTAAAAATAAGATGCAGAATAACATTATTATCAAGCTTCTCGTCCATGCTATTGAAAATATTCAGATTTCAGTCTACATCCTTAATCTTTGTAACTGACTTGTTTTTTCACGAAAAATATAAATCATCTGATATGATTGACTTGAGGCAAGCACGAAAAATAACAAGTAAAAAATGAAGTATACAAAGTAATAAAGAATGTAATATTTAGATAAAGAGCAATCTAACATAATTACTTTATGCATTGTCAGCAATAACGTTAATTGACATGTACGCAAATCAAATACCAGATTACTTAAAGTTTCTACAGCGTCGCCAGTGACAACCTTATCAACTATGTACTATAATGGCTCATAATTAAATTCAGGGTTTCAAATAAACGTCTACAAAAAGTCATGATTATTTCTGTAGTATTTAACATATGCTGTGAAATTTAAAACTTTCTTCGCTACTACAGTCAATTTGACATTTATTATACAAATTTAAGAAAATTGATGCCGTAGTTATTTTTTCTTGCATAAATTTTATATTAAGTTTTTAAAAACTTTTATATTAAACATCAAATTGACTGCAGTAATGAAGAAAGAAGTTTTTCATTTCAATTAATGATCGAACAATTCAATATGTATTTTTATGGTTTGATATACAAACTATAAACAAAAAATTAAATATAAATATAGTGAAATATACCGCAATGAAAGGAATGATTATATGGATACTACCACTGATTTCGTACCCAGTAAACGAAAAAAGATTGAAAAGTATTAAAAAAGGATCAATTGGGATTAAAATGAGACTGCTCTCTACTCTCTTACAAATCTGATCAACCAGTACACTTTTTCTCTCATGATTTTCATGACATATCTAAGATATCCCAACAATAGAATCCATACATAGGCTTAACGATAGTATTCTGGTTCGTAAGATTTTGTATGACCATATTAAATTTCCCCTGACCTTAGGGGTCTATTCGTTTGGCGGCCAACACCATATTCTACTCGTAATGTTAGAATACTGTACGAGAGAAATTGCAAAACAAATTATTGCTTTTATTCGCCAATATTTCGCTTAACTTGTGTGTGGAACTCTCTTCCTGAAGGTATTCGCAACCAAAATTCCCCTTCCTTATACACTGCTAATTGTAAAAGAAAACTATTAATTCATTATGTTTGAGTTTTATATCATTTGTTAAAAATAGTATTTAGAAGAGCGACTATATATATTTTTGTTAAAACATTGTATTCTGGGGAGTTTAACGTCCGTTTATTTCCAAAAAATAAATAAATAAATTTTACTGACAAAACGAAAAAATGATTTTACAATTAATTATTCATTAACCCTTAAAGCGCCCTGGGGGTACTGGGAGACCCCACACATAAATGTTACATTTTTTTCCCTTCTAAAGCTGCACTTTTACAGCATTTTAAAGAGCTACATTTCAAGAGCCCCAAGTTAAATTTTTAGGACAAAATATTGAAAATTGGCTGAGTTACGATTTTTTTTATGAAAACCATTACTTTTGTATTTCATTTTTTCTAACGAGCACCATTAATTTTTTTATCATGATAACTTATCTACGCGGTAAAGTGATACTTGGAGTGTATCCACTAATTTTGTTGAGACAAAATAACGAAAACTGTCCGCGCAGGACGATATCTTCGGATTGGGGTCTCCCGCGACCCCATATGGCGCTTTGTGTTATTTTTATGGGTGTCGCTTTAAGGGTTAAAATGGTCAAGAAATTTTATTATATGCTTCTGCATCAAGAATTTATGTTAAAGTATTGTTATGAAATGGTGATTTAAATATTGGATAATTCGTTCAAAAATTTCTCCTTTATAAAAAAATCCAATATTTCCACTCAAACGACTACCTATGTCACTCGATGTAAGTTTTTTATTGTTTTCATTGTATTTTTGTAAGTTATTTATTGTTAGAGTGATACATTTGTTCTTTTTTTATTTTTATATAGATAATGAACATTTATTGAAGATGGCCCACATCATGGCCGAAATGTCAAAATAAAGTTTTTTTTTTCAATGTCTATCGACTGTTCGACCCATAACTCCTGAAATCTTGATTATTCTGCTAGTGGTCAAGAGATTAAAATGCTTTCGCATACTACTAGTTCTAATAATTACCAAATATGTAATATATGGGTGATTCTCCAAAAACAGGGCATTTTCAAGAATGAAATTTTTTTTTTTAAGTTACTGTAAATTCGTTTTTTTTTTATGGATTCTTGCTTATTAGAACCAAGTTAAGTTATTGTTACAGTAGTCACGCTAGAAAATTATTTTAAAGGAAAGGGGAAGACTTTTACTATGACGCATTTTCATACGGCTATATAAACCAACAATTGCTTGTTAAAAATTTGAAAAAATAACTCTAAAGAGTCAAAAACATAATGTACATATCTGATTTAATGCATTTTTGTGAATAAATGAAAATTATTTATTAAGTAATAATTAAAAAATTAAGAAAAACACATGAATTTTTGAAGAAGTTTTAGACAAAATAAATTTATTAAAGTTAATGTGTCGTTGGTTAGTAACTACAATGATAATATTATATTCATAATTTTAATAAATAATATTATTTCATAATAAACTTGATTCATAACGTTGTAACAAATATAAAGTTTAATTTTGTGGTTTTTTAAATTATATTTAAATAAATGTCTAAGAGGAAGAGAAATATAAATGTTATTTATGATTTGAAAAATATTTTCTGCTACGGGTTACACTTTGTTCTTGTTTCGTACCTGATACGCCAAATGTTTGGTAACGACAATGAAGGTGACGACAATGAAAATTTGCAAAAAAATTCAATTTTACATATTTTAAACAATAATAAATTAAAAAACAAATTGCCAGTAACGTTTATTCCTGTAATCTTTAAGTTTTCATCGTTTTTTAATTGCTGTTTGTATAAAAATACCAAAATTAGGACGGGTGACGACAATTAATTTAATAAAAATACGTGGTATTTTTATACAGTTTTTACTTGTTCATGAGGTAAATATGTTCTCTTTTCAATTTTCTATGGAGGTTTAGTAAAGTGTAGTGTTTTTTCTTTGATTTTCTCATAAGTTTTAGTAAAAAAGTTAATTATTTCCAGTTCATTTATACCAGTTTACGCATTGTCGTTACCTCATAGACATTTCTTACGACATTAATATTTCAATAATTATAAGTATATATATATTGATTTAATTAAATATTATACAGAGAGAAATTGTACAGTTTGAGCTGTACTATAGAAATATTATTTGAATAAATTAAAATAATTCGGGTTCTTAATAGCGCTAATATTTTAAAGTTTTGAACTTGGAGGTTTGGACATATAAAAAATGCTACTTTTAGTCTTTAAATGTCATTTTACACCAGTTCTTTGTAACAAAAGTATTATTTTTTCAAATTAACATGGTCCATATTTATTTAACATTTCTATCGAAATTTAATAATTTATTGTCAAAGTTTTTGTAAGATATAACGTAAAGACACGAAAATGCCCTGTTTCCGGAGAATCACCCATATAAATTTGGACTAAATTTTTATGAAAAAAAAAATCTATTTACTTTCTAAAACACATTTTAAAATTGAAAGTTCAAAATTACAGTACAGGATTGACCACATGTATACAAAAATATTAATAGACTATAGAAACGATAAACTAAATTTACTACGTCGATACATATTGACATAAAATGTAACTTTCAGAGAAGTGACAAACTCGAAAGAACATAAAAATACAAAAATAAAACATTTTCCTACAACCCAATAAACGAAAACGAATAGACAGTTAAAAATATGAATTGAAATGAATTCAAGTGAATTAAAATGAATTAAAACACATGAAAATGATTAATTGAATCCACTTTTTAATTATATATAATCGTATATAAACATATATAATTATATAATAGCATATATAATTGTATACAATTGGATCTCAATTGTATCAAAAATTGTATATAATCATATATAAACATATATAATTATATATTATTATATATAATTGGATCTAATTGTATCAAAAATTGTATATAACGTTTCAACTATTTGTTAGTTTCGCATCATCTTTTACAGCAAGGAGGTGGTTGAGTAATTACGACTCAAAGTTGTTGTGCGGGAGACCAGGGTTCGATTCTCGGTCGATGCAAATTTTTTTTTCATTAAATGTATGAACTGGGATTATTTTTAGATTTAAATATATTGCCATGCATTAAAATTTTTAATACATTTCAATCCTTTTCAATACTTTTAAGATCAAATAGCGCATTCAAATGTATATTGTAATGCATTCAAAATTTTCAATACATTTTAATGCAATTCCGATTGCTGGAAGGGATTAAATACGATTCTTCTGCAATATTTCCAGATGCAGAATGGGTCATTCTGAATTTAACAGAATCCAGAAACCAGAAGAAAATTAAATTTTGTTTTAAATATTATATATGAAGTTTTGAAGAATGTCATTTAATTTAATATTTTTATGTTCTAAATTAGATTTATTCCGTTGAAAAGGAATGTACCTAATTTAATGTGATTAAGAAAAAGGCGAGATACTCTTATTTCATAGATGTTTTGATTAACCGTTTTAATCGTCATCAATCTATAATTAAATTAATTTATATTTCAGTTTCATTGTTCAAGTTTGATGTATTTATTTACAAATTAATACATTTTTATGAAGTTAGACTGATTTTTTATCAATATATATGCATAATCCATACATAATGTATATCATAAACACCGTACTCTACTCGTAATGTTAGAGTACTGTACGAGAGAAATTGCAAAACAAACTATTGCTTTTATTCGCCAATATTTCGGTTAACTCGTGTGTGGAACTCTCTTCCTGAAGATATTCGCAACCAAAATTCCCTTTTCTTATACACCGCTAATTGTAAAAAAAAACTATTATTTCATTATGTTTAAGTTTTTATATCATTTGTTACAAATAGTATTTAGAAGAGCGACTTTATATATTTTTGTTAAAAACTTTGTATTCTGGGGTGTTTAACGCCTGTTTATTTCCAATAAATAAATAAATAAATATAATTATAAATAATCCATTTTTTCCCGGGGCCTTATGAAAGTATTAAATGAATAATCTTTATTTATAGTTGCACAGTTAACAAGTGATTCTCTCACTTTTAAATAAAGATGTAGAACAATAGTGTTGATAAAGATCTTCAGAATAGTTCGCATAAAAATATTCAAAAAGATAAATCTAAAAATGATTTCAAGATAAATCAAAAAAGCGAATTTCACTGTTAAACTCTAAATTATATTTAACTTTCTGTCTTAAATGTAAAACACGTGAATTTACAAAATAGTATTTAAAGAAGAATCGTAATATCATTTATTTTCCTTTTAAATTTGTATGAAACATTTAACGAAGACGTTACTTAATAGTTTCTTTCCCAACGAACGAAAACGAATAGAAAGTTAAAAATACGAATTGAAACAAATTCAAGTGAATTAAATTGAATTAAAATGCATGAAAGTGATTAATTGAATCCACTTTTTAATTCATTTCAATTCGTATTTTTAACTTTCTATTCGTTTTCGTTTACTGGGAAAGAAACTATTAATTAACGTCTTCGTTAAATGTTTCGTACGAATTTAAAAGGAAAATAAATGATATTACGATTCTTCTTTACATACTATTTTGTAAATTCACATGTTTTACAGATTAAAGACCATAAATTACATACACTTAAAGACTATAAATCCAATCGTAAGATACAAGTTCGTATAACTAAAAAAACACACACCTGTTGGAATCCCCAAAGCTTTGGATCCTCTTCCGAAGCCATGGACAATTTTCCCTGCTATATGATAAGGCAAATACGTTTTTGCCATTCTGAAAAACTGAAATTTTTCTTTTATTTTTTAAAAACAATTTTATTTCTGTCTCTCGACGATGTAACGTATCCTGACGTTCTAAACTGAGAAGCCGGTTTTTAAGATTCGTTATCACAGCTTTTTAAAAAATGTCGATAAAGAGCAAATATAGCTGTTGACTTTTCTTCCGCTGTCAATGATTAAATGTGTCTTTAAAAACTTTGAAACAAGAAACTATCTGTGTAAACAACACGCAAGAGACGTAAACCCAGAACAGATACCCAAAAAGTACCTTAAAAATGGAAAACACACACGTACATTACATAAGCGTGTCTTTCTCTTTCTCGTTGGGGAACAAGGATAAACATTCATCCTATTTTTTAACATGAGCTCCGACATTTTCTTCACTACATAAATAGGTTAAGTTGCGTACAGCACCATCTGGTGTCCATATCCCGAACTATTAAATCCCCTTATAAACACCAGATGTCGCTGAAATACAAAGCAAGTAACATAACCTCAAAGTGCTGTCAACTTTTTAATATTTCATTTTTTAAATTATTTTTCTTTACTATGAATCTAATATAAGTAACCATGACTTCATTAAAGGAAGATGAAGAGTTTTGGAACAGTACGGAAAAAAGATCATTCTCTTTCGAAACCAACGAGGTAAATTTTGTAAAAAACTCCAATTTCTTTTATTAATAAACCTTTTCAATTTAGTCCGACAATCTCTTTGGTGTTTCTGTAACCGGAGCTGCTCGTCTTCGTGATGGAATCTCAAATATCCAAGTATCCGATAAGTATTTCAAGTCTGACGAGTCGCAATACACATCGAAACCGTTACTTTCGATCATATCCGACAGGACTCTTGCCCAATGTAAATCTTTAAATTTCCCATTCGATAAACACCAAACAATAATTACTTTTTAAAATTAGTATTAGCGGCAGATAAATCTCAGTATGTCCCGGAAGAATCTCCTGACGTTCGCGAACAAACTACATTGAAACAAATTTTACTTGGACAACCGTCTTCTCTAGAGAGGTACAAATCTCTCGCCAGTAAAACTAGTCTGCTGGATGCTGCGATCAAAAGTGGCGATGGCAATGCCATATTGGCGGTAACTCAATTCATTGCGAAAACATTGAAACGTTCGCTCCTGCAACGTTTGTTGGCCGAACGTCCCGAAGCTGTAGACGCTTATATTCGATACTTGTCGACGAGGATGCAAACCAACGAAATCTGTGATATTTTAACGTATGTGATTCCATTTTCATAAATATCTTCGACTAATATTTTTATTTCCTTAGAATGCAGGGACAAACAAACGGAGCGGCGGTAATTTATTTACATTACTCAACACCTCGATAGAACTTGCGCTAAATTTTTGTAATTTTCAGATGCAAAGTCTTCTAGTAATTTTGAAAAATAATAAGAATGTTGATATATTATTGAAAAAACTTACAAATTGTTACAAGACGCAGTTTGCGAATCTCACCGACTGTCGAGAATCCGTCTTTGTACAATCGTACATAAAATTATTAGGTTTGTACCCAAAAATTTCATTAACCCTTTAAGTTTTTTCCAACTATTTTCAACGTTAATTTTCTTTACTACTATGGGTGTAAAATAAAATCGGAATAACCATGTCTTACGTATTTGGGATCGCTCTTTCAGAATCTGCCAATAAAATTACAAAAAATAAATTTTCAAAAAGTTGCGGCCATTTTTCTGAAAAAAAAATAGGAATTTTTGACAATTTTGTTTCAAAAATGATTTTTTTTTCATACAGCAAGTAACCAGAACACTATTTCACATAAAAATATTGCGTCCGCCTTTTTATAACTTAACAAATTTTTTTCTTGAAAAATATGGGCTTTAGAGAAAATTTGCTAAGAATAAAAATGTCTTAGAATTGCTTAAAGAAGCTTCTAAAATTTTTTCAGATTTTTTAAATGACTTTTCTAAAAATTTTGATGTTTGGAATTTTTAAAAAACCAAAAAGTGTATCAATACATTGTGATAAAATTTGAGAAGGTTCTTTAACCAATTCTAAGACATATTTGTTCTTAGCAAATTTTCTCTAAAGTCTATAGTTTTCAAGAAAAAAATTTGTTAAGTTTTAAAAAGATTTTTGAGCATCCAGGCGCCATTTTAGAAGTCTCCATCTTGAAATTCAAATTAGAACACAGTACGTTTTAATCCTAAGGGTCCATGGACGCGATATTTTTACCTTAGACATGTTTTCCAATGTAATTTCCGGATGAAAGTGATGTTAGAATGAAAAATCAATTTTGAAAAACCATGTTTTTTACAAAAAAACGTCTGTAACTTTTTTGTTTTTCATTTTATCGAAATTTCATTGAAAGATTCTGAAAGAGCATATAATTTTACGTCAGAAATAGTGGGAGTAAAATTTTTCCAAATGCTTTTATATGGAAATTATCGACGTTTAAACTGATGTTCAAAATGTGCCCGTTTAGGCCTTAATGGGTTAACGCCGGGAAGGACACTTTTTTCAACGTTAATTTTCTTTACTACTATGGGTGTATAGCCATATCTTACGTATTTGGGATCGCCCTTTCAGAATCTGCCAATAAAATTGCAAAAAAATTAATTTTCAAAAAGTTACGGCCATTTTTCTAAAAAAAATAGGAATTTTTGACGATTTTGTTTTAAAAATGATTTTTTTTCATGTGGCAAACAACCAGAAGACTGTTTCACATAAAAATATCGCATCCGCAATGTCTAAGCTTCAAAATGGCGATAGGTACTTTTGAAAATTTCAAGATGGCGGATCCAAAATGGCGACGAAAGAATTTTTTTTTACCAAATAGTAATATTCAGTGTCTGTTTCATTGAAAAAAAAATTTCTTTTTAATGACACTGTGTATCTATATATTTTTTGGGTCGCTGAATACAAATCTGAAGTCCGATTTCAAAAATTCAAAATGGCGGACGATATTTTCAAAATTGGTCGTATTATTTTGAAAATTACTACTCGGGAGTTTTTGAGGTCGTTGAATACGAATCTGAAGTCCGATTTGAAAAATTCAAGATGGCGGATCCAAAATGGCGACGAAAGAATTTTTTTTTACCAAATAGTAATATTCAGTGTGTTTCATTAAAAAAAAAATTTCTTTTTAATGACACTGTGTATCTATAAATTTTTTGGGTTTTTGAGGTCGCTGAATACGTATCTGAAGTCCGATTTGAAAAATTCAAAATGGCGGACGATATTTTCAAAATTGGTCGTATTATTTTGAAAATTACTACTCGGGAGTTTTTGAGGTCGTTGAATACGAATCTGAAGTCCGATTTGAAAAATTCAAGATGGCGGATCCAAAATGGCGACGAAAGAATTTTTTTTTTACCAAATAGTAATATTCAGTGTGTTTCATTAAAAAAAAAATGTCTTTTTAATGACACTGTGTATCTATATATTTTTTGGGTCGCCGATCACGAATCTGAAGTTTGATTTCAAAAATTCAAAATGGCGGACGATATTTTCAAAATTGGTCGTATTATTTTGAAAATTACTACTCGGGAGTTTTTGAGGTCGTTGAATACGAATCTGAAGTCCGATTTGAAAAATTCAAGATGGCGGATCCAAAATGGCGACGAAAGAATTTTTTTTTACCAAATAGTAATATTCAGTGTGTTTCATTAAAAAAAAAATGTCTTTTTAATGACACTGTGTATCTATATATTTTTTGGGTCGCTGAATACGAACCTGAAGTCCGATATCAAAAATTCGAAATGGCGGACGATATTTTCAAAATTGATTGGATTATTTTGAAAATTACTACTCGGGAGTTTTTGAGGTCGTTGAATACGAATCTGAAGTCCGATTTGAAAAATTCAAGATGGCGGATCCAAAATGGCGACGAAAGAATTTTTTTTTACCAAATAGTAATATTCAGTGTGTTTCATTAAAAAAAAAATGTCTTTTTAATGACACTGTGTATCTATATATTTTTTGGGTCGCCGATCACGAATCTGAAGTTTGATTTAAAAAATTCAAAATGGCGGACGATATTGTCAAAATTGGTCGGATTATTTTGAAAATTACAACTCGGGGGTTTTTTAGGTCGCTGAATACGAACCTGAAGTCCGATTTCAAAAATTCGAAATGGCGGATCCAATATGGCTGACGATATTTTCAAAATTGGTCGGATTATTTATCTTTAGTAAAGTTTTTTTTTTTTACGAAATTTAAGTGATTGTACTACTTGACTTTCCTCGTTTCTTCATAACACTTAAATTTTCATAAATTTGTATTAAATAATTACAAAATTACAACAACAAAAAATAATACAGCCGAAAATTAAAAAAAAATATTAAAAATGAAAATTAAAAAAAAATAATAAAACTCTCTCTGAAAATACGAAAACAGATTTAAAAATAATAGTTAAAAAAAAGAAAATGGTCCTTCAAATCCCGTTTACTTCCTCGCGATTTGAGCCGGGCAACATTAATAATTTTATTAATGGCTAAAGAACGTGGAACATTTTATCTAAAAATTAAAACTTGGGCTATAAATCAAATGGGTTTGGTCCCCGAGTAACAATTTTCAAAATATCGTCCGCCATATTGAATTTTTGAAATCGGACTTCAGGCTCGTATTCAGCGACCTCAAAAACCCCCGACTAGTAATTTTCAAAATAATCCGACCAATTTTGACAATATCGTCCGCCATTTTGGATCCGCCATCTTGAATTTTTGAAATCGGACTTCAGATTCGAATTCAGCGACCTCAAAAACCCAAAAAATATATAGATACACAGTGTCGTTAAAAAGAAATTTTTTTTTTAATGAAACAGACGCTAAATATTACTATTTCGTAAAAGAAAATTCTTTCGTCGACATTTTGGATCCACCATTTTGAATTTTTGAAATCGGACTTCAGATTCGAATTCAGCGACCTCAAAAACCCAACAAATATATAGATACACAGTGTCGTTAAAAAGAAATTTTTTTTTTAATGAAACAGACGCTAAATATTACTATTTCGTAAAAGAAAATTCTTTCGTCGACATTTTGGATCCACCATTTTGAATTTTTGAAATCGGACTTCAGGCTCATATTCAGCGACCTCAAAAACCCAAAAAATATATAGATACACAGTGTCGTTAAAAAGAAATTTTTTTTTAATGAAACAGACGCTAAATATTACTATTTCGTAAAAGAAAATTCTTTCGTCGACATTTTGGATCCACCATTTTGAATTTTTGAAATCGGACTTCAGGTTCGTATTCAGCGACCTCAAAAACCCTCGAGTTGTAATTTTCAAAATAATACGATCAATTTTGTAAATATCGTCCGCCATATTGGATCCGCCATTTTGAATTTTTGAAATCGGACTTCAGATTCGTGATCGGCGACCAAAAAAATATATAGATACACAGTGTCATTAAAAAGAAATTTTTTTTTTAATGAAACACACTGAATATTACTATTTGGTAAAAAAAAATTCTTTCGTCGCCATTTTGGATCCGCCATCTTGAATTTTTGAAATCAGACTTCAGGTTCGTATTCAGCGACCTCAAAAACCCCCGAGTTGTAATTTTCAAAATAATCCGACCAATTTTGACAATATCGTCCGCCATATTGGATCCGCCATTTTGAATTTTTGAAATCGGACTTCAGATTCGTGATCGGCGACCAAAAAAATATATAGATACACAGTGTCATTAAAAAGAAATTTTTTTTTTAATGAAACACACTGAATATTACTATTTGGTAAAAAAAAATTCTTTCGTCGACATTTTAGATCCGCCATCTTGAAATTTTCAAAAGTACCTTTCGCCATTTTGAAGCTTAGACATTGCGGACGCGATATTTTTATGTGAAACAGTCTTCTGGTTACTTGCCGTATGAAAAAAAAATCATTTTTGAAACAAAATTGTCAAAAATGCCTATTTTTTTTTAGAAAAATCGCCGCAACTTTTTGAAAATTCATTTTTTTGCAATTTTATTGGCAGATTCTGAAAGGGCGATCCCAAATACGTAAGATATGGCTATACACCCATAGTAGTAAAGAAAATTAACGTTGAAAAAAGTGTCCTTCCCGGCGTTAACCCATTAAGGCCTAAACGGGCACATTTTGAACATCAGTTTAAACGTCGATAATTTGCATATAAAAGCATTTGGAAAATTTTTACTCCCACTATTTCTGACGTAGAATGATATGCTCTTTCAGAATCTTTCAATGAAATTTCGATAAAATGAAAAACAAAAAAGTTACAGACGTTTTTTTGTAAAAAACATGGTTTTTAAAAATTTATTTTTCATTCTAACATCACTTTCACCTGGAAATTGCATTAGGAAACATGTCTAAGGTAAAAATATCGCGTCCATGGACCCTTAGGATTAAAACGTACTGTGTTCTAATTTGAATTTCAAGATGGCGACTTCCAAAATGGCGCCTAGAAGCTCAAAAATCTTTTTATAACTTAACAAATTTTTTTCTTGAAAACTATAGACTAGAGAAAATTTGCTAAGAACAAATATGTCTTAGAATTGGTTAAAGAACCTTCTCAAATTTTATCACAATGTATTGATACACTTTTTGGTTTTTTAAAAATTCCAAAAATCAAAATTTTTAGAAAAGTCATTTAAAAAATCTGAAAAAATTTGAGAAGGTTCTTTAATCAATTCTAAGACATTTTTATTCTTAGCAAATTTTCTCTAAAGCCCATATTTTTCAAGAAAAAAATTTGTTAAGTTATAAAAAGATTTTTGAGCTTCTAGGCGCCATTTTGGAAGTCGCCATCTTGAAATTCAAATTAAAACAGGGTACGTTTTAATCCTAAGGGTCCATGGACGCGATATTTTCACCTTTTCCTGTTTCCCAATGCAATTTCTAGGTGAAAGTGATGTTAGAATGAAAAATCAATTTTGAAAAACCATGTTTTTTACAAAAAACGTCTATAACTTTTTTGTTTTTCATTTTATCGAAATTTTATTGAAAGATTCTGAAAGAACATACAATTTTACATTCGAAATAGTTTGAGTAACATTTTTCCAAATGCTTTTATATGCAAATTATCGACGTTTAAACTGATGCTCAACCAAATAAACTAAAATTCATTTACAGAATGGCAGATGGCTGCGAAAGATTCGAAGCAATTCAACGAACCGTTGGAACTCAATTCAGTATTGGACATTCTGCGACATACTTGCCGCTACCATTGGGATTTATCCGACAGTAACTTTTTGTCACCCGTTTCCTTTTCCCAAGTTCACGACATTTCTTCGTTACAATTTCAAAAAGTTGCTCTTGTCACCCGAGCTTCGGTTCAAGCTTGGGACGACATCGATAACTTATTACACAAGAAGGTAAATAACATTCGACTTAAATCCAACTTAATTTCATAAATTGAAAATTTTACAGACGTGGATAGTAGGAAAGAAATTACAAACCAACTTACCGATCGAAGAAATACTCAAACTTCTGAAAAATTGCCAAGCGCCGACAGCGATCCTTGACAAGTATCTCGGTTACGTCGACAATGTAAAGAAAAGACTTGAGATTGCGAGGACGTTACACTGTTACAAGTCTGTTATCGACGTAAGTTATTTTCCAAAAATTCTCTCGTTTCTTTCTCACCGATTTCATTGCAGATTCTGATGTCGCAAGGTGATCGCACTTCGCTCCTCGAATACAAAGCTAGTCTACAACCGCAATCGGAGCAATATTTCTACGCCGATAATGTCCTTCGCAACTCTTCAGTCAAATGGCGGAATTGAAGATCCTAATAACCTTGTAAATACTAAATAAAAGTATTTTTAACAAACCCTTTGTTTCGTAGAAAATTACAAAAGTTAAATTTATTATTGAAAAATTCACAATAGCGGATGTCACACATTCGCTCCAACGTAAAAAAGGTGCTCGCAGTTGCTGCGATTAATAATACAATAACTCAATAATAAGTAGTAAATTTTTAAACACCGCTCGACCTTAAGACCGATTGGTTATACAAAAATATAACGACACGTAAGACTTTCAAATATGTAAACACTAAAGGAACTTCAAGTTTGGACCCGACCGAGATACCCGTTCTTAAGAATTGCCAAACGATAACCTGCGCTTCTTTAAAAGTGGTAGCCGATGAAATAACCTGTAATAAAAACATTTCTTTACACGACACTTTAACACCGTAAAAAGCTCGGAAAAAATGTTGAAAGAATCGTTCCTCTGATCATTCTTTTTCAGCATAATCGAGTATCAGGAAAACATTAAAATCAGTTAAATATTTATCAAAAAGGTTCGATAAGAGTTTCTTTACAGACATCGACTAGCTTTTCTAAACAAGTCTTTTATGAAATCCCTTTTTCCCGGCACCTGATCGATTCCCAACTTGAAATTTCCTCATCAGTTTTGTCCACCGTTCCCTCCGCTGTTGGCAGCCGTCATCGGTTGGTACGGAATGAACAAAGACTGGCCCGGGTACGGCGGATAGCAATTCTCCGGAATGTTCGTCTGGGAAACTCCTGGGTAGACCGGCGGAGGTGGCGGCGGTGGATATATGTATGGAGCGAAAACAGGAGAGAACGGCGGTGCAAAGTTTTCCATTCCCGGATAGACGGGCGGCATGAAAGGAATTACGTTCCCATCTGCCATTTCTGGCGGTACCATATAAGGAACCGGATAAAAGCCTGGATTTGCCGCATAGTACGGTGGAGCGACGAATCCTTCCGAGTCTCCCGGATAATATCCGGCCTGTGGAAAAGCCATCGGTTGATTGTAGGCGGGGGGATAATTCATCGGCGGCGGAATGTGCTGAAGTGGCGAATTCGGATGAGCGGCTAATCCGTTCTCCTTTCCGTTGCAGTGTCCTTGTTTCGCATCTACGCTTTTGTTGTAGCGGAAGTCATTGTCCGGATGGTGCGGACGATACATGTGTTGCGAATGCTGCATTTGTTGCGGCGGCGGTGCAGGCATGTTTTGCGAATTAAAGTTTCGATTACGATCTGTCCATAATTAAAAAAAAAATAATAAAATATTATTTTGTTGAATTACATTTTATTAATTGATGTTTCAAATTTTTACCGACAATCTTTTTACTAGTAGAAAAGTATGGTTAATCTTATCTTTTAAATTAATAATTGGCGAATTAAAGTTTCGATTACGATCTGTCCATAATTAAAAAAAGAATAATAAAATATTATTTTGTTTAATTACATTTTATTAATTGATGTTTCAAATTTTTACCGACAATCTTTTTACTAGTAGAAAAGGTTAATCTTATCTTTTAAATTAATAACTAAGCTTATTTAAAATAAAACTGTTGATATACGTTTTGTAATGACCTGAACGGTTGACAAAATGTTGCTCTTGTCAAAACACCAAACTCTGCTTTATTTTTTTAAAACTGTCGCTAAGTTCAAGGCATAAATCTTTTGATTTGCAACAATGAATCACTATGTATAACCACGGTGAGCTACGATTCCATTCAACTCGATATTTTAAGCCATAAATGAAAATAATCGTTAGGGGGGGAACAAAAAATATCTTAATTTATTGTTTTTTTTTTTAAGGTTATTGACAATATTTTCATCAAAATAAAAGTTTGATATAGTTTTTTTCGCTGTAACGTTTGGGTTTTGACATTAGAAAGGTAATTCTGAATTTTACAGTATTTATTATTTATTTGTATACTACGCATAGTCGAAAATATGCAAAAATTGGTTAGTTGAATTTTATTATTGGAGCACAAAGTTAATACATTGATAAAGACACTCGTTAATGTACATTTTATTGACTATTTCGCATAATAAAATGTTTAATAAAGATTATGTTAATGTACGATTTTCGTTACGATTAGCAAATTCATTTGCGTTATATCATCGGTTAATTTAAAAAAAATGTTCTATATAGGGTATAGATATTGCTAATTACGAATTCAAGCTTGAACTTTCAAAATTCAAGATGGCGGATTCACATTCGCAATCGGCAACCTTGAAAACCCCCGTCCAGGACTTAGGTCCCTTTTTGCATAAATTGGAAGTGACATTTTTTATATCGCGTATTATTTACACTGAGATAAAAATGTAGTAAAAGATAGTATTTAATACTAGGTATTTATTGCGGTAAAATATGTGCCAATAAATACATGTCGTATATTTTACCACTATAAATTATCAAGATATATTGTAGGATACGCATTGTAGTTGTATACTATAAGAAATATATAAATATATAATCTAATACTATTACATAATAGTTGCAACTACACTGGCCAACAATTAACACAGTACCAGTTTTGTATACTATCGATATTGGTAAATATAGTTATGTTACAATATTCGAAAATCATGTTACCACAATGTTTAGTATTGAAATATTAAATATGAATAATTCCAACTTGTTCGTATTAAGAGAGATTTGTTTACTGATTATTACACACATACTTACTGTATTTACAAATAACAATAATCTTTCGGAACTATTGTAATTTAACGTCGGTCTCTTACTATTTCTGCGTATTTCATATTATATCTAGGTTTCTACAATTCCCTGATATAATGGCCTACTGTTACTGATGAAAAAGATAATGAATTTAGTTCTTAATACACCGCAAAATGTAATTATACATTGTATTATACTTTTGCAAATAAATTAGTTAGCTGCGTTATAAAATTACTACTTTTTTTTCATCTTACTCGTGATTCATGCAAAGAGGGACCTAAGTCCACTGATATTTTTTGTAATTATTAAAAATCCTCTTTAATTTTAAGCATAGAACGATATTTGTACCATTGTAAGTGCATAAAAGCAACATTTCTATTAAATAATATTTTTATTTTTCATTATGCAAGAAAAGTAAATCAGTTTTTTGCGTTTTCCCAACAATTATCTATATGGACTTAGTGCCCTTTTTGCATGGACCGATTCATATATTTAATATTATAAACACTAATAGTTTTATATCATTTCGATTTAAAGTGCGACGACTATTATACACTTATTATTAAGTTTTTTTATTTTGTTTTAACATACGGTTCTCAATTACTCTATTACCAAATTTTTTTATTCTTTTCTTTGTTATTCAAATTGCGCTGATTGTGTCAGAATATTTTTGTACAAAGGTCTTATAGGCCGTTTATTTCTTTAAATAAAAATAAAAAAATAAAATTATATTTTTACGTTATAGGTTCCATTTTGGGTTCAAAATCGGAAAAGAACAAAATATACAATGTACATTTTTAATGCGCAACAATCAGGAACACCTTTCTGATTCTTCATATGATGCTCAGTGTGCTATATGATGGACAAAATTCCAATTGAAAAAGAAATGATCTTGCAAAAACGAGATTTTATTTTGCATTTTAGAAAAATGCGTAATTATGTTTACAAATTTTATGTATTTTGTTTTTCTCTTTATTCATGGTGGCCGCTTTTTTCTCGGAAAAAAATTCCCTGACTTTTCCCAGATTTTTCCCTGACCAATATTTTAATGATATCTATTAAAAATAAACAATACGGATAAAAATGTTTTAAAAACAGCTACACATTTTCAATAAATTCTTTATTTTTTCAATCGACAACGAGTAGTATATTCTAAAA
This sequence comes from Trichopria drosophilae, assembly GCA_030407085.1. NCBI lineage: Eukaryota > Metazoa > Arthropoda > Insecta > Hymenoptera > Diapriidae > Trichopria > Trichopria drosophilae. The sequence goes on from CM059586.1 coordinate 102,214,309, forward strand.
CATATTATCTATAAAAAACCAGAAAAAAAAACTCATGTTCCTGCGGATTTTTTCGTGTTTAATTCAAAATAATAGTAGAAAATTTGTTGGGGGTTCTTTGTCAAAATTTGTTATAAAATGTCAAGTTCTGCGGTAATATGTTAGACAATAATTATAAATCTTGATAAATTTAGAATTTAGGCGATTTTGTACAGTATATTCAAAGTATTGTCAAAATTCTTACGAATGTCGACAATAACAAAAAATTGCCATAAATTTTATATTTTTCAAATACTATTGGACAAATATCAACTACTCAATATAGAAATGGTAAAATAATCATTTAAACAAATTAATATTCTCAAAATTTGGTAGTTTTGTGCTGTTTTCAACATTTTAAAAATTTTTCTACGATTTTTAGCTTTTTTATGCAATTTCAAAGATTTTTGAAGATTTAAAAAAATTTATGAAAGTTTTCCATCATTTTCAAAAGGTTTTATTTATACAAATATTTGTTTAAATAGAGAATTAGTATGGCAAATATATTTGAAATATTCTGTAAAGTATCTTTATAAAAAGATAAATATCTTTAAATATAAAATTGTTTGCATTTATTTTTGTTAAACTATTAAATTTTATTCAAATCTGTTAGAATATATTCAATACCGAAATGTGTTACTGTTAAACGTGTTTATTTTTGTTGCAATGTACCAGAACGTTTAAAACTGAGCAGTACCACAAATATATTTTATTTAAGATTATTTTTTTTCTCAAAATTGTTGGTTTTTGGTGAAATCCGTCGAAAATGTTCAAAACTGAAATATGTTATTGATAAAAAACGTCAATATTTGTTTAAATTTGTAAGAAAGCATTTAAAATCATTTAAAAGAATTTTATGCGAAACACGATAAAATAAAGCATTTTTCTGAATATGAAATTGTGCGATTTTTTGTTAAATAATGTTTTTCACTTTTTAAAGATTTGTCTACAATTTACTTTTTCCCTGACCAATTTTGAAATTCCCTGACTTTTCCCTGATTCCCTGACCAATTTTGAAATTCCCTGACATTTCCCTGATTTCCCGGTTTTCCCTGACGGTGGCCACCATGTTATTTACTCAGATATTAAATATTAAGGTTTATTCGTTGTTTATTAAAGTTTTCTCTTGTTTTTGGTATTATTAAGCATATATTGTTATTTTTGTTTGTATAAAGGCCTTTCAAGGCTGTCTACTACAATAAATAAATAAAAGAACAGGGTAAATGTCATTTTTTTGAAATTTTACCCGCGATATAGCATGGCTCCAGCGTGATTTTCTTCACTTTGTCTTTGAAAATTTGGCAAAAAGAAAGCAAATTAAAATACCTTAGACTCATGGAATATCTTTAATAACAAACTGGGTATTTAGAAAATTCGACGGATTACATTCTTGATTTTGGGGTTGACGTTTCTCTTCTTGTTCACAACTGTATAAGTCTATTTAAAACATATGCATAAATATCTTATTTTACCAATACTGATATGTATATGATTCTTTAGTTTGGCACTGGATGTACTTGATGTTCATCACAATGAAAATGTTACTTAAAACATAACTAACTAAAAGTACCGACAATGTTACTAAAACGTAGTCATAATGTTACTAAAATTGGTACTTTTTGTTACTTTTCTTTCAATATCTCTTTTGTAATTCATCCTATGGTCTTGTTCTGTTCACGTAGTCGACGTTTTGACAGCGTCGCTGTCATTTTCAAGACTGAAAATTTATTCGAATTTTTTTAAAAAATTACTTAATATAAAAAATAATAATTACAACAGTATATAAAGAACCGTAACATAAAATATTAAATACCTATCTCTATATAAATTGTAAAAATTAATATTTTACATTGTCGCAGTTTTATAGTTACATGAAGACTAACTGAAGTTATTGACATATCGACGAGTTTGTTGTCATTATTATCAATATAGTAGTAAGAAAATTTCTATGAAAAGTATATATTGCTCGGCTTTATTATTAGAACAACGAAAAACTTTAACAACATTTCGACTATTATACATCTTTAACGGACCCTAGTTTTGCCGCACTTAACTTACTGTGCTACTAATTGGACCCCTTCTACAGCACAGAATATCTTTGATCTGGATTCAGTTCAGCAAAGATTTATCCGCTATGTGGCACATAAGTCTGATGCGCCTATGCATTTTTTTGACCACAATTACAAAAATTTAGCTACGATTCACGATCTTTATTCTATTAAATCTTTGCACAACTATCACGACATGGTGTTTATTTTCAAAATCGTAAATGGACAGATCCCTAGCCTCGGAGTAACGAGTTTGTTCAGAGAGCAGTACCCCATAATCTGCGACTAGTCAGAAATATACAAGAAGATAGTCATCGAACTAATTACGGTTTCTACTCATCAATCGCTAGACTAAAAAGAGAATGGAATGCGTTACCCCGTCTATAAGACAAGAGCGATGCATTTCATTTAAGACTAGGGTTAAGCTTCATACTAAAGTATTTGCTTAGATTTATATTTTATTTATACTTTATTAATGTTGTTACATCTTCACCAAAGTTAAGATTTATTCGTTATATTTAATCATTTTATTATATTGCGTTGGCATTGGCTTTGTATTATATTTGTTTTTATTTTTGAACAAAGGCGCTTCAAAATGCAGTTGATCCAAAATAAATAAGTAAATAAATAATACTTTACATGGGTGATTCTCCGGAAACAGGGCATTTTCGTGTCTTTACGTTATATCTTACAAAAACTTTGACAATAAATTATTAAATTTCGATAGAAATGTTAAATAAACATCCCTGGCCCATGTTAATTTGAAAAAATAATACTTTTGTTACAAAAAACTGGTGTAAAATGACATTTAAAGACTAAAAGTAGCATTTTTTATATGTCCAAACCTCCAAGTTCAAAACTTTAAAATATTAGCGCTATTAAGAAACCGAATTATTTTAATTTATTCAAATAATATTTCTATAGTACAGCTCAAACTGTACAATTTCTCTCTGTGTAATATTTAATTAAATCAATATATATACTTATAATTATTGAAATATTAATGTCTTAAGAAATTTCTATGAGGTAACGACAATGCGTAAACTGGTATAAATAAACTGGAAATAATTAACTTTTTTACTAAAACTTATGAGAAAATCAAAGAAAAAACACTACACTTTACTAATCCTCCATAAAAAATTGAAAAGAGAACATATTTACCTCATGAACAAGTAAAAACTGTATAAAAATACCACGTATTTTTATTAAATTAATTGTCGTCACCCGTCCTAATTTTGGTATTTTGATACAAACAGCAATTAAAAAACGATGAAAACTTAAAGATTACAGGAATAAACGTTACTGGCAATTTGTTTTTTAATTTATTATTGTTTAAAATATGTAAAATTGGATTTTTTTTACAAATTTTCATTGTCGTCACCTTCATTGTCGTTACCAAACATTTGGCGTATCAGTTACGAAACAAGAACAAAGTGTAACCCGCAGCAAAAAATATTTTTCAAATCATAAATAACATTTATATTTCTCTTCCTCTTAGACATTTATTTAAATATAATTTAAAAAACCACAAAATTAAACTTTATATTTGTTACAACGTTATGAATCAAGTTTATTATGAAATAATATTATTTATTAAAATTATGAATATAATATTATCATTGTAGTTACTAACCAACGACACATTAACTTTAATAAATTTATTTTGTCCAAAACTTCTTCAAAAATTCATGTGTTTTTCTTAATTTTTTAATTATTACTTAATAAATAATTTTCATTTATTCACAAAAATGCACTAAATCAGATATGTACATTATGTTTTTGACTCTTTAGAGTTATTTTTTTCAAGTTTTTAATAAGCAATTGTTGGTTTATACAGCCGTATGAAATTGCGTCATAGTAAAAGTCTTCCCCTTTCCTTTAAAATAATTTTGTAGTGTGACTACTTTAACAATAACTTAACTTGGTGCTAATAAGGAAGATTCCATTAAAAAAAAAACGAATTTACAGTAACTTAAAAAAAAAAATTTTCATTCTTGAAAATGCCTTGTTTTTGGAGAATCGTCCACATATTACTAATTGTTAATTTCTGTAAGTTTATTTTTCTTTGCAATTGATCTATTTCTTGGGAAGTAATGCCCGTCTTTTGGTTAATAATAATAAAAAAAAAAATTCTTCGAAATTAAGTCTACTTTTGTAGATAATATAAAATAAATAAATAAATAATTATAAGTTCGTTAATTATAAGATATTTTTTGTTCCCCCTAACGATTATTTTTATTTATGGCTTTTGGGTTGAATTGAATCGTAGCTCACTGTGTAACGCATCTTGTAGTATCGTACTACATTTTTACATTGGGGCAGGGTAAACATTAACAATCACATTGCAAAACATGATTGGTTAGTGCTAATTTAAAATCAACATACAAAATATAATAAATGCAAGTTAAAAGTCAGAAATCAAAGAATGTCATTAGTTATTCACATAATTGTCAACGAAATTGATTTTTTTAAGTATGAACGAAGCCTGCGTCAATTTAAAAAGTTGTCCAAAAGGAAAAACAGAAGGAAATTAATAAAAAAAAGACCAATAATTTTGATCTAGAATTGAAAATTAAAGGTAAAATACTTTGTTCCAGTTATAAAGTAAGGGGATTCCCATCGTTGAACATTACTTTCAAAATGGCGCTTTTGGACAAGTTTAGTAACACATGAAATGAAAAACTATAGTAAAAAGATGTAAAATTAAAATACATACTTTCGTAACTTCTTTTGAATCTTGGCGGCGCTGAAGAGTTCTTTCCATTGCGCTGCGGCTCTCTGGCTCCTGGCAAATGTTCGCTCCTTTCGTAATTCGCGTACCCTGGACCTTTATTGAAATCCTGACCGTTTCTATGCGAATCGTTAGAATTAAGATTCTGAGAATTGTGAGGAGATGAGAATCGCACATCTGGATTCCTTGGATACTTTTGGCCTCTACCAGCAAGGTTGTTGGAATAATCTTCCCTGCGACGCACTGGAGGCGTACGAGTCTGTCGAGAATTGAATCCTGAATTGTTTCCTTGAGTTGAGTCGTCGCCGTTTGGAATCATGCCTAAATTCATTAGTCAACTTATTATGGTTTTGACTGCAATGAGCCGGAAATACTTTTAATAATTCACTTTTTCTCAATAAAGAATGCGACATTAGAATACCTTCGAATGATTTAATTGCAAAGAAAAAAGTAGAATGGAACCGAAATATTCAATTTGATGCTTTAATAAAAGATAATAAAATTATAAACATTTAATACAGAATTATCGCAATTAACGTCTTAGAATTTTAGTTTAATCAAAGATTGGTTTAATTATAATTCTCTTACTGTAAAAAAAATGCCACTAAATAAAATGGAAGATACACAAAATTTATATAGCTGCTATCGACTAATTTTAAATAATTGTAAAGCTAAAAATTGAAAAAATACTATTCACATTTATTATTGTAAATAGTAAACAAGAAGGTTATCGTCATGTGTTTGATTGTTCTCGACGCTTACATATTATTTGTCAATAATTTTCAAACCACACAGTAGACGAAATATTGTTTCGCAACGTCCAAAATAATTATTTTTATTAATTTCTTTCTGACTTGTCATAATTCTATATTTTTGACATTTAATTAGAATACAATGTTTACTTGTGCCCAAGGTTGTTTTTTAAGATTAATTTAAGTTACATATAATGTGTATATTTATTATTAATAAAGGAATGTTTAATTGTTTTTAGTTCTCAAGATGACGTCAATTGAACGTCGAAACGTTAATGAACATAAATAGTGTTCTTATTTACCTCCTGATACGGAATGATCAATTATAAAAAAAATTAATTGAAATACCACCGTTTGACCATATATATGGGTGATTCTCCAAAAACAGGGCATTTTCAAGAATGAAAAGTTACTGTAAATTCGTTTTTTTTTTTAATGGATTCTTGCTTATTAGCATCAAGTTAAGTTATTGTTAAAGTAGTCACGATACAAAATTATTTTAAAGGAAAGGGGAAGACTTTTACTATGACGCATTTTCATACGGCTGTATAAACCAACAATTGCTTATTAAAAATTTGAAAAAATAACTCTAAAGAGTCAAAAACATAATGTACATATCTGATTTAGTGCATTTTTGTGAATAATTGAAAATTATTTATTAAGTAATAATTAAAAAATTAAGAAAAACACATGAAATTTTGAAGAAGTTTTGGACAAAATAAATTTATTAAAGTTAATGTGTCGTTGGTTAGTAACTACAATGATAATATTATATTCATAATTTTAATAAATAATATTATTTCATAATAAACTTGATTCATAACGTTGTAACAAATATAAAGTTTAATTTTGTGGTTTTTTAAATTATATTTAAATAAATGTCTAAGAGGAAGAGAAATATAAATGTTATTTATGATTTGAAAAATATTTTCTGCTACGGGTTACACTTTGTTCTTGTTTCGTACCTGATACGCCAAATGTTTGGTAACGACAATGAAGGTGACGACAATGAAAATTTGTAAAAAAAATCCAATTTTACATATTTTAAACAATAATAAATTAAAAAACAAATTGCCAGTAACGTTTATTCCTGTAATCTTTAAGTTTTCATCGTTTTTTAATTGCTGTTTGTATAAAAATACCAAAATTAGGACGGGTGACGACAATTAATTTAATAAAAATACGTAGTATTTTTATACAGTTTTTACTTGACAATGAGGTAAATATGTTCTCTTTTCAATTTTCTATGGAGGATTAGTAAAGTGTAGTGTTTTATCTTTGATTTTCTCATAAGTTTTAGTAAAAAAGTTAATTATTTCCAGTTTATTTATACCAGTTTACGCATTGTCGTTACCTCATAGAAATTTCTTAAGACATTAATATTTCAATAATTATAAGTATATATATTGATTTAATTAAATATTATACAGAGAGAAATTGTACAGTTTGAGCTATACTATAGAAATATTATTTGAATAAATTAAAATAATTCGGTTTCTTAATAGCGCTAATATTTTAAAGTTTTGAACTTGGAGGTTTGGACATATCAAAAATGCTACTTTTAGTCTTTAAATGTCATTTTACACCAGTTCTTTGTAACAAAAGTATTATTTTTTCAAATTAACATGGGCCAGGGATATTTATTTAACATTTCTATCGAAATTTAATAATTTATTGTCAAAGTTTTTGTAAGATATAACGTAAAGACACGAAAATTCCCTGCTCTTATTCTAACTTCTTCTCTTATTCTAATTTTTTCACTTCCTCTATTCTAATTTCATGCATACAATATAACCTAAAAAAGCTCTTTTTAAAAACAAAAACATTTAACAATAAGTCAGTTCGGTTATCTGTCTAATAAATAATATTGTGTAAATTAATATTGATGTAAAAACGCAAAAGAAAAGTGCAAACGTTTTTTGCGGCAAATTAGAATACGAGAAGGAGACGCCATCTTGCCTGTCTGGACAAATTAGAATAAGAGAAGGACTACTGTATGTGAAAAATGGACAAAACCATGATAAAATAGCAAGAATAGATAGTACTAAATATCTAGAAATAATTACGCCATTAATTTTACAATATAATGATACAACATTGCAATTAAATTACATAGTGGAAATATTATTTATGCATTATAATAATCATATATAAGTTAGAATTAATGTATACTACATTGTGTTACTGTACTATATCGATAAATAAAATTTAAATACCTGGAATAACATTGGACGTGCCATCAACATTACCTGGCATCATCATGTAGCACGGACTGCCTGGAAGGGACTGGTCGTTCCACATATTCTGCGACCAATAATACTAAACAGCCGACGCAAGAATTCGAAAAAAAAAAAAAAAACATAATGAAATCCAATCAGGAAAATAACATTTACTCATCGCTTCACGTAAACGTTATTTTCCGAACTTACCTTCAATCCTAAATTGTAAAAATGTCTCAAAGCGGTCGGATCTGTAAATCATGTGTACGATTCGTCTTAAATTGCAACCTACTTCAATCTATAAATTTTACCTGAATATGGTATATCGCTGTTGTTCATCTCCATGCCTTTTGCAACGGTGTAACCGATCGGAACTCCATTATGATCCACTTGTTCGGCACCGCAAAGTTCTTCGGAATTACCGATGTAACACGGAACGTTAACCGGTTGGTAATTCTCTGAAATTTAAACGTCATTAAAAAATTGATATCGCAAATATTTAAAAGTTTTATTACCGGAGTAATTTGCATGCGCCGGATAGAAAACTTCGTCTTGTCGACGGATCGGCATCTTATTCGGAGATGAATTATTGCCGTTACTTTGTTGCGATTTCTTTTGCGTGTTGTTAAATCCTTCGTTACTTGGATTCTTTTGCTTCTTTTCAGGGACACTTATGTCGAGATTTGCGAGTGCTGTGTTCACGGATTCCACCGTGTTCTAAACATAATTTATTAGAAAATTCTGATTAAATGACGGATTTAATGTTACTTACGTTTATAATTACTTCTTTGGTTGGTACAATTTCCTCCTGTGGTTTTTCTGTTTCGTTTTCTTCATTCCACTCGGTTTCAGAGTTCTTCACCTCATCTTTATTGATAGGACTTTGTTCTTCGCCGGAACTATTGCCAGCCGAGTTTCCGTTTACAGTTTGATCTTTATGTTTGCGTGGTAGAGAACCCATTTGTCGTTTCCATTTGGAATCTACAATTTTTTCTTATTGAAATTAACAATTTTTAATTGATAGTCTAAGTAACTTACTGTGATGATAAAGAGAGTTTCTTTTCGACACGTTCCAATTTGTCAATCGACCTTTTCTTGGTGGAAAAGGTTTTAGAGCTGAGAACGGAACGGTTCTCTTTTCTCCTAGACCTTCGACGAAGACGACAACTGGACCCTCTGATTTATTCATGTCTTGAATATGCCCGCTGTACAACGAACTTTCGGATCGTTTTGCTTTGGCTTTGTCCCCATTTTCCTTCGAGAAGGAATTATTATTCGCTTTGTCAAGTTGCGCTTCTTTAGCTTCCAAGTGGACTAAACACTTGGAACCGACTTGTAATTCCATCGAATTATATTTCAACCACCCAGCGTTTCTGACCTCTGACAGTAAATTTTAAGTTATTTAAAACCAAGATAAAACGATTTATAGATTTACCTCTTCTAATTTCGTAAAAAAACAATTTTCTAAGAATAAATACGTTTTAGAATGAGGCAAAAAATGATCTCAAATTTTTCTAGAATATACTGTTTAAATTTTTTATTTTTCGAAAAATCGAAATTTTTCAAAAATTCGTCCAAAAAATCTGAAAAAATTTGAGTCTTTGACTAATTTGAAGACATTTTTGTTCTAAGGAAATTTTGTCTAAAGTCTATAGTTTTCAAGAAAAAAATTACTAGTCTTGAAATCTAGAAAAGTTTAATAATTTTTTATTTTTCGAAAATTCGAAAAATCGAAATTTTTAAAAAATTCGTCTAAAAAAATCGGAAAAAATTTGAGAGTATTCTTTAACCAATTTGAAGACATTTTTGTTCTAAGGAAATTTTTCCTAAGTTTTCAAGAAAAAAGATTATTAAACTTTTCTAGATTTCAAGACTAGTAAATTCTTTATTTTTCGAAATTTTAAAAAAATTCTTCAAAAAAATCTGAAAAAATTTGAGAGTATTCTTTGACCAATTTGAAGACATTTTTATTATTATTTTTGTATAAATTTGTTTAATATAATACTACATTTTAATAGAAATTTTTCCTAAGTCTACAGTTTTCAAGAAAAAAAATTATTAAACTTTTCTAGATTTCAAGACTAGGAAATTTTTTATTTTTCAAAAATTCGAAATTTATAAAAAATTCGTCCAAAAAATCTGAACAAATTTCCTTAGAGCAAAAATGTCTTTGAATTGGTCAAAGAATACTGTCAAATTTTTTCAGATTTTTTGGACGAATTTTTTAAGGATTTCAATTTTTCGAATTGTCGAAAAATAAAAAATTTACTAGTCTTGAAATCTAGAAAAGTTTAATAATCTTTTTTCTTGAAAACTGTAGACTTTAGACAAAATTTCCTTAGAACAAAAATGTTTTCGAATTGGTCAAAGACTCAAATTTTTTTCAGATTTTTTGGACGAATTTTTTAAATATTTCGAATTTTTGAAAAATAAAAAATTTTAACAATATATTCTGGAAAAATTTTAGAGAATTTTTTGACTCATTCTAAAACGTATTTATTCTTAGAAAATGTTTTCTGAAGTCTATAATTTTCAAGAAAAACAATTGTACTCTCAAATTTTTTCAGTTTTTTTGGACGAATTTTTTAAAAATAAAAAATTACCAGTCTTGAAATCTAGAAAAGTTTAATAATTTTTTTTATTGAAAACTGTAGACTTTAGACAAAATTTCCTTAGAACAAACATGTCTTCGAATTGGTCAAAGAATACTCAGATTTTTTGGACGAATTTTTAAAAAATTTACTAGTCTTGAAATCTAGAAAAGTTTGATAATTTTTTTTCCTTGAAAACTGTAGACTATAACAAAAATTTCCTTAGAACAAAAATGTATTCGAATTGGTCAAAGAATACTCTCAATTTTTTTCAGATTTTTTGGACGAATTTTTAAAAAATTTCGATTTTTCTAATTTTTGAAAAATAAAAAATTATTAAACTTTTCTAGATGTCAAGAATAGTAATTTTTTTTCTTGAAAACTGTAGACTTTAGAACAAATTTCCTTAGAACAAAAATATCTTCGAATTGGTCAAAGAATACTCTCAAATTTTTTCAAATTTTTGGACGAAATTTTTAAAAATTTCGATTTTTCGAAATTTCGAAAAATAAAAAATTTACTAGTCTTGAAATCTAGAAAAGTTTAATAATCTTTTTCTTGAAAACTGTAGAGTTAGGAAAAATTTCCTTACAACAAAAATGTCTTCGAATTGGTCAAAGAATACTCTCAAATTTTTTCAGATTTTTTGGACGAATTTATTAAAAATTTCGATTTCTCGAATTTTCGAAAAATAAAAAATTATTAAATTTTTCTAGATTTCAAGACTAGTAATTTTTTTTCTTGAAAACTGTAGACTTTAGAAAAAATTTCCTTAGAACAAAAATGTTTTCGAATTGGTCAAAGACTCTCGAATTTTTTTCAGATTTTTTGGACGAATTTTTTAAATATTTCGAATTTTTGAAAAATAAAAAATTTTAACAATATATTCTGGAAAAATTTGAGAGCATTTTTTGTCTCATTCTAAAACGTATTTATTCTTAGAAAATTTTTTCTATTAATATTTTCTATTAATATTATTAAACTTTTCTAGATTTTCTCAAATATTTTCAAATTTTTTGGACGAATTTTTTATAAATTTCGATTTTTTAAAAAATTTCAAGCATTTGAGAGCATTTTTTGACTCATTCTAAAACGTATTTAGTCTTAGAAAATGTTTTCTGAAGTCTATAGTTTTCAAGAACAACAATTGTTAAGTTTTAATTAACATAAAGTTATTTAAAACCGATATAAAACGATTTATAGATTTACCTCTTCTAATTTCTTGCCAAATATCGAAATCTACATTTCGATAAATATTAGGGTCAAGAGCTTTAGCAACTCTGTACGGGAACGGAGTGATTCCTCTCGACAATAGTTGCATCTCTTCGCTCTCGTTGCAGCTTCCGTCCAGTTTGTCAAGCAATTCTGCAGCCATTTGCCTGAAAACGTCGAAATGAAACACCGAACAAAAAGAATTCTTCTAAATACTCACTCCCGCATCTCCATGTTTCCTTTCAGGAAGAACTTGTCGTGCCTCAAATGCGTATTACGATCATGCAGCATCTTGTGTACAGTATTATCTACGTCGTTCATCTTGAAAACGTCTTTGTACAAAGTTTGATAGACGAGAGCTACAAAGAAACTTTCTTCTAAGACAACGAACAATTGTAAATTAAAATTATTTCGAGAAGTCTCTTACATTGACAATACGCTGCGTCTGCTGTAAAATCTTGGGTATATACAGTCTCGTATTGCTTTTGCGGAGTGAAGCAAAGATAAATATTATCCTTGAAATCGTAATCGGTCGTAGCCTCTCGAGTCAATTTATGCCCGTGGAATATAATTACGTTTCGTTTGTACATGAGAGAGACTGCTAAAATCTCGTTCGGACCACCGTATTCGGCGAAACAATTCATTTGCGCCAGATAATCTTTGAAGGGAATCTTAACTTTCTACAATGAAACAAATCTTTCAGTATTCGTTAGTACACCGAATTGATTCGTTTTACCTCTTCAAACAGGTGGCTATTCAAACGCATGAATTCTACACATTCCCTTCGCACTCGAGCATGAAACCTTTGTGTCTGATAAATTTGTTCGCTGACAGCTCGAAAGAGACAGGTCGAGTCCTTCGGTGCATGCTTTCTGTAGAACCCTTCGTTTTGTAACCATTCGTCTATGGGCTCTAAAGCTCGTTTCGATGGCCTTCGTGGAGATATCTCCATTATCGTTCTTAAAACTTAGACCAACAAATTACTTGTCGTAATCGACTCGAAGTACTCGAAATAGTAAAAAAAAAACCTACTTTTGTGTGAAAATTGTCCAGGAGTTCAAAAATTCAACCGATAAAGCACAATTTCAAAACTTCCTACGTACAAATGGAATCAACGAAACACAAGACCATTTCTAAAATAATAGAGAAAAATTCTTTTTGGTGGAAAATTCGTTTTTCACTTTTTTTTTTCTTTTGGAAAAGTGTAACACGTGGTTCGCTTCTTGAGGGTTCGGCGATTTTCTTCAAAGACTAGTTTTTTTGACTTACCTGTCTTATTTGACGACTGTACGAAGTTTTATACAAGCAAAGGGATGGAAAAAAAAAGACAAAACTGGAAAGTTGCGACAACAGGTAAATTTCAATGGCGATTTTCAAAAACTCAACAAACGACTCGCACGCACTCGGCGACTTCGCATAAACAAAGTACAATCAATGTTTGACGATCAAAGAAAGATCGACGCTTATTTTCCAAGTTTTCTTGATTTATTTTTTTTTACCGGTTTTTTTATTTTCTAATGATTTTAACCGTTTCGAAATTTGTAAAAATGTCCTTTCGCACGACCCCCAAGGAAAATTGTATTTGTTTTGTTAACTTTGTTTTCGTTCTATTGTTTACGTGCGGATGCAGAAATTTCCGGGAATCGTTCGATTTGTATCCTTCGTATTACGGTTTGTATAGTTTAAATATCATTTTTTTGCGTGTTGATTTAAAGAGATTAATTGTTTTTGTGTATTTGTTACTCACCTTTTAACCGATGCAATTTACTTGGAATACTAAAGGTATTTGGGTGATTTTTTGTAAAGGGCGCGCGGCAACGCCACACTGTAGCCGACGGAGAAACTTGGAAACTGTATTTTTGTCTCTTTTGGAAATTTCGACGAAATTTTTTCAATCCATGGAGTTCACGGGTAAATTTTTAACGATATATCCAGTGTTTTTGTGCTAATTTAATGTTTCAGTTGTTTGTGTAACTAAATTTTTAGTGTATTTTCAGTTATTTGTGGTTAGGTTACAAATTATGTAACATTTTTCTAGCCAACAAACAAAAAATAGGATCGAATTCAGAAATTACGTTTCCAATCCAATATTCGAATTCTGAAAAATTCATGTTAATCCCCTGGGTTTTATTATATATTTTTTATTACAAAGAAATGAGATAAAACCAACTAACAAACGACAAAGAATTTAAATATGAATACGTTTTATTTCGGTTTCTTGACCATTTTCATCGAAATTGTTAACATTTTAATCCGATAAAATACGTGAATAAAACATAAACATAACCTAAAAAACATTGACTAGCCGTTTTTTACATGAAAATACAAACTAAAAAGTAATGAATTTCACACCCTGCCAAGACAAAAGTAACAGTTTTGTAACAACTCTGTAACATTTATGTAACAATGTAACCATTACGTAAATATTACATAACTGTTACCTTCTGTATTTGCAGGGTATAATAGGCACCAAATATAGTAATATACGTGAAGGTAAACAACCCAACAAACGAAAAAGAATAAGATCGAATTCAGAAATTACGTTTCCAATCCAATATTCGAATTCGGAAAAATTCATTTTAATACCTTGGGTTTTATTATATATTTTTTATTACCTAAAATGTTTCGCAGGGATTACATAACTGTTACTTTCCGTGTTTGGAGGCAGGAACTAAATAATAATTTACTTGAAGGTAAACAACTCAACAAACGAAAAGGAATTGAAACGAATTAAATATACGTTTTATTTCGGTTTCTTGACCGTTTTATTTCGGTTTCTTGACCATTTTCATGGAAATTGTTAACATTTTAATCCGATAAAATACGTAAATGGAACATAAACATAACCTAAAAAACATTAACTACTAGTTTTTACATGAAAACCCAAACTCAAATGTAATGAATTTCACACCCTGCCAACAAAAAAGTAACAGTTTTGTAACAACTATGTAACATTAATGTAACAATATAACCATTACATAAATACGGTTTCTTATGGATGTTTTATTAAAAAGAAATATAAGAAAAACAATCCAGTAAAGGAAAACGAATAGAAAGTTAAAAATACGAATTGAAAGGAATTCAAGTAAATTAAAATGAATTAAAACGCATGAAAATGATTAATTGAATCCACTTTTTAATTCATTTTAATTTACTTGAATTCATTTCAATTCGTATTTTTAACTTTCTAGTCGTTTTCGTTTACTGGGAACCCAAGAAACAAAAAGGAATTGAAACGAATTAAATATAAGTTTTATAAAATATATTTCGGTTTCTTGACCATTTTCATCGAAATTGTTAACATTTTAATCCGATAAAATACGTGTATTTTTGTCTCTTTTGGAAATTTCGACGAAATTTTTTCGATCCATGGAGTTCACGGGTAATTTTTTAACGATATATCCAGTGTTTTTTGTGCTAATTTAATGTTTCAATTGTTTGTGTAACTAAATTTTTAGTGTATTTTCAGTTATTTGTGGTTAGATTACAAATTATGTAACATTTTTCTATCCAACAAACAAAAAATAGGATCGAATTCAGAAATTACGTTTACAATCCAATATTCGAATTCGTTTTAATCCGTCGGGGTTTATTATGGATGTTTTATTAAAAAGAAATAAGAAAAACAACCCAGTAAACGAAAACGAATAGAAAGTTAAAAATACGAATTGAAATGAATTCAAGTGAATTAAAATGAATTAAAACGCATGAAAATGATTAATTGAATCCACTTTTTAATTCATTTTAATTTACTTGAATTCATTTCAATACGTATTTTTAACTTTCTAGTCGTTTTCGTTTACTGGGAACACAACAAACGAAAAGGAATTGAAACGAATTAAATATACGTTTTATTTCGGTTTCTTGACCATTTTCATCGAAATTGTTAACATTTTAATCCGATAAAATACGTGTATTTTTGTCTCTTTTGGAAATTTCGTATTTGCTGATATTGTGTAAGTTTTTGTGGCGGAACAAAGTTATTATTTGCAGTTTAGCGTGAACAATATTAAGGTGCTATTTGTCACCTTTAAAGTGCTTTTTTAGTCATTCCGATACGATTTTTTTTATCGAGTTATGAAAGTTTTTCTGAATCAAAATCTGGTCGTATAATTGGTCTGTGGCGTCTAAATTTTGAGATATCCTAACCTAAAAGTACAAAAACGAATATCAAAATCGTGCTTTGTCAGAAATTTCGATAACTCATTGGAAAAAAATCATGCGAAATGACTAAAAATGCATTTCAAAGTTGATGAATGGCGCTTTAATCTGGTTATTGCCAAAGTATGAACAAGCATTTTGTTCCGCCGCAAAAACTTACCGAATATGAGCAAAAACAGTGTTTTTTGCACTTTTAGGTTAAGATAACTTAAAATCCTAATACGATGGAACAATTCTGAGGCCAGATTTAGATTCAGCTTATTTACAACCTTCGAAAAAATATAGCCTGGTTTCTGGGTATGGAGATTGGCTTCATTTTGTTGGCCTGTGTTATTATTACTTAGTTGCGATGAAATTTATTAAATTTTAATTCATGTTTTCGTGTAAAAACTAATATTTAATGTTTTTTAGGTTATGTTTATGTTCTATTCACGTATTATATCGGATTAGAATGAAAGAATTTCAATGAAAATGGCCAAGAAACCGAAATAAAACGTATTTAATTCGTTTTAATTCTTTTACGTTTGTTGGGAATGTCTGTCATGGACGTAACGTAAGTTTTTCTTATTTTTTTGTAATAAAAAACATATATAATAAAACCCAACGGATTAAAATGAATTTTTCGGAATTAAAATACATATTCAGAAATTCACGTGAATGTATTAAATCGAGGAACTTCGAATTGGGACGTTTCTCAATTTCGAAATGTCAAGAAACCGGATTGGAAACATAATTTCTGAATTCGATCTTATTCTTTTTCGGTTGTTGCAGAAAGAACATTTTCCTAATGGTATGCGAAAAGTTGAATTTCCCGCATTGTTTTTAGATTCCGTATATATTTATTCCGTATAGATTTTCTGTACACAGTAGGCCCCGCCTTAAGTTATACCGCTAAGTTGTATGTCTAACCAAAGTTATATATTGGACTTGTCCAAAGTTATGCCGCTCTCTTCTTCTCTTTCCCCCACCACATTGTTCCCTGAGCTCTGATAAAAATGGGGCGTTACTTAAGAGTGACTGTAAGAGTGTCAAAGGAGTGTGAAAAGCGTGCCAAAAGAGTTAACAAACACTGAATTTGAACAAAAAAACGCTTAACGTACGCTTAACGACGCTTCGATTTTTTGCCAGAGAGCTAAGGAGTGTGTTAAGCGTATTATAAGCGTGAATTTTGACATTTTTACGCTCGCGTAACGCTTCATTTTTTCCAGGGAGGGGCTATAACTTTGGATAAACTTTCGCCATTTTGAAAGAACCAACGGTATAACTTAGGGCGGGGCTACTTTACGTTTAGGAAGAATGATTATGAGGAAGTTTTACAAATATTTCTGCTGTTTAAACGTCGTCATTTTAAAACCGCATTCCGAATATCTTCGAAACGATCGATGTCGTGAGTTTTTGAGGATGTCCAAATATAAAAAAGTATTCAGAGAATCGGGATTTTGCATTCCATCGTTTTTGAGAGTCTCATTCGAGTTAGTACGATTTTATATACGACAACGTATTTCACAACAAACGAAAAAGAATAAGATCGAATTCAGAAATTACGTTTCCAATTCTACTGTTTCTTGACATTTCGAATTGAGAAACGCCAGATCCCAATTCAAAATTCATACATTTTAATGTACATTCACGGATTTCCGAATATTTGAATTCGGAAAAATTCGGTAAAATGTCTTAGGTTTTATTACATATTTCGTGACCATTTTTTTAATTTCTTACATTCTAATCCGATATAATACGTGAATAGAACGTAAACATAACCTAAAAAAATAGTTACATGAAAACACGCACTAAATGTGATCAATTTCACTGGCACTATTTTCTATTCACGTATCATATTAAAATGGTAAATAAATCGAAATAAAACGTATTCAATTCGTTGCAATGCTTTTTTGTTTGTTTGGTGCATGAAAACACGCACTAAATGTGATCAATTTCAACAAACGAAAAAGCATTGCAACGAATTGAATACGTTTTATTTCGATTTCTTGACCATTTTAATATGATACGTGAATAGAAAATAAACATAACCTAAAATACATAAACTATTAGTTTTTACATGAAAATACGAACTAAAATGTAATGAATTTCACAGGCATTAAGTAATAATAATATACGTGAAGGTAAACAATGCTTGTCATGGATTTGTTTTTCTTATTTCTTTGTAATAATAAAATATATATATATATATATCCCACCGCATTAAAACGAATTTTTCCGAATTCAAATATTCGGCAATCCATGTGAAATTATTAAATCGACGAACTTCGAATTGTGTTGGAACGTTTCTCAATTCAAAATGTCAAGAAACCGGACTGGGAACGTAATTTCTGAATTCGATCTTATTCTTTTTCGTTTGTTGGGAAATATTACTTCCATGACAGGCATTGTTTACCTTCACATATTTCAACAAACAAAAGGAATTAAACGAATTAAATACGTTTGATTCATTTTCATTGACATTCTTTCGTTCTAATCCGATACAATATGCCAATAGAAAATAAACATAACCTAAAAAACATTAACTATTACGTTTTACATGAAAACACAAACTAAAATGTGATGAATTTCAGAAGCACTAAGTAATTATATACGTGAAGGCAAACAATGCCTGTCATTGACGTAACATTTGTTTTTCTTTTTTCTTTACTTAAATTTGGATGTGCGAGAAATTTTGTGTTGAAGTTAGCCTAAGACATTTGTCACGGACGACGAAATGTCCATACAATTAACTGTCTTGGATGATGAAGTATCTAGATAATGAAATGTTCAGACGATGAAGTAGATGAAATGTCGTGGAAAATGAAGAGTCTAGACAATGAAATGTCCTGAATGATGAAATGTTCAGATGATG
Source organism: Trichopria drosophilae (assembly GCA_030407085.1). Classification (NCBI taxonomy): domain Eukaryota; kingdom Metazoa; phylum Arthropoda; class Insecta; order Hymenoptera; family Diapriidae; genus Trichopria; species Trichopria drosophilae. The sequence goes on from CM059586.1 coordinate 102,232,895, forward strand.
AAGTATCCTAGACGATGAAATGTCATGGATAATCAATTGTCTAAGCGATTAAATGTTCGGTCGATGAAGTTTCCTAGACGATGAAATGTCCAGACGATGAAATGTCCTGGATGATTAAATGTTCTGGACGATGAAGTGTCTAAACGATAAAAAGTCCAGATGATGAAATGTTCTGGACGATTAAATTCTCTAGACGATGAAGTATCCTAGACGATTAAATGGCCAGACGATGAAATGTCCTGGGCGACGAAAAATGCAATGATGAACTGCCCTGGACGATGAAGTATCCTAGACGATGAAATGTCATGGACCATAAAGTGTCTAAACGATGAAATGTCCTGAAAGATGAAATGTTCAGATGAAGAAGGGCCTAGACGATGAAATGTCATGGACAATAAAGTGTCTAAACGATGAAATGTCTAGACGATGAATGTCCTGAATGATGAAATGTTCAGATGATGAAGGGCCTAGACGACGAAATGTCCAAGCGATGAAATGTCCCAACGATGAACTGTCCTGGATGATGAAGTATCTAGACGATGAAGTATCCTAGACTATGAAATGTCGTGGACAATGAAGTGTCTAAATGATGAAGTGTCCTGAACGATGAAATGATCAGACAATGAAGGGCCTATACACGATGAAATGTCCTGGACGATGAAATGTCCCGACGATGAACAGTCCTGCACGATGAAGTATCTAGACGATGAAATGTTCAGGCGATTAAGTATCCTAGTCATGGATAATCAAGCGTCAAAACGATGAAATGTTCGGACGATGAAGTTTCCTAGACGATGAAATGTCCTGGACGATTAAATGTTCTGGACGATGAAGTGTCTAAACGATAAAAAGTCCAGATGATGAAATGTTCTGGACGATTAAATTCTCTAGACGATGAAGTATCTTAGACGATGAAATGGCCAGACGATGAAATATGCAGTGATGAACTGTCCTGGACGATGAAGTATCCGAGACGATGAAATGTCATGGATAATCAAGTGTCTAAACGATGAAATGTTCGGACGATGAAGTTTCCTAGACGATGAAATGTCCTGGACGATTAAATGTTCTGGACGATGAAGTGTCTAAACGATAAAAAGTCCAGATGATGAAATGTTCTGGAAGATTAAATTCTCTAGACGATGAAGCAGACGATGAAATGGCCAGACGATGAAATATGCAGTGATGAACTGTCCTGGACGATGAAGTATCCGAGACGATGAAATGTCATGGATATTCAAGTGTCTAAACGATGAAATGTTCGGTTGATGAAGTTTCCTAGACGATGAAATGTCCTGGAGGATTAAATGTTCTGGACGATGAAATGTCTAAATGATAAAAAGTCCAGATGATGAAATGTTCTGGACGATTAAATTCTCTAGACGATGAAGTATCTTAGACGATGAAATGGCCAGACGATGAAATATGCAGTGATGAACTGTCCTGGACGATGAAGTATCCGAGACGATGAAATGTCATGGATAATCAAGTGTCTAAACGATGAAATGTTCGGACGATGAAGTTTCCTAGACGATGAAATGTCCTGGACGATTAAATGTTCTGAACGATGAAGTGTCTAAACGATAAAAAGTCCAGATGATGAAATGTTCTGGACGATTAAATTCTCTAGACGATGAAGTATCTTAGACGATGAAATGGCCAGACGATGAAGTAGATGAAATGTCGTGGAAAATGAAGAGTCTAGACAATGAAATGTCCTGAATGATGAAATGTTCAGATGATGAAGTATCCTAGACGATGAAATGTCATGGATAATCAATTGTCTAAGCGATTAAATGTTCGGTCGATGAAGTTTCCTAGACGATGAAATGTCCAGACGATGAAATGTCCTGGATGATTAAATGTTCTGGACGATGAAGTGTCTAAACGATAAAAAGTCCAGATGATGAAATGTTCTGGACGATTAAATTCTCTAGACGATGAAGTATCCTAGACGATTAAATGGCCAGACGATGAAATGTCCTGGGCGACGAAAAATGCAATGATGAACTGCCCTGGACGATGAAGTATCCTAGACGATGAAATGTCATGGACCATAAAGTGTCTAAACGATGAAATGTCCTGAAAGATGAAATGTTCAGATGAAGAAGGGCCTAGACGATGAAATGTCATGGACAATACAGTGTCTAAACGATGTAATGTCTAGACGATGAAATGTTCAGATGATGAAGGGCCTAGACGACGAAATGTCCAAGCGATGAAATGTCCCAACGATGAACTGTCCTGGATGATGAAGTATCTAGACGATGAAAAGTTCAGACGATGAAGTATCCTAGACTATGAAATGTCGTGGACAATGAAGTGTCTAAATGATGAAATGTCCTGAACGATGAAATGATCAGACAATGAAGGGCCTATACACGATGAAATGTCCCGACGATGAACAGTCCTGCACGATGAAGTATCTAGACGATGAAATGTTCAGGCGATTAAGTATCCTAGTCATGGATAATCAAGTGTCAAAACGATGAAACGTTCGGACGATGAAATTTCCTAGACGATGAAATGTCCTGGACGATTAAATGTTCTGGACGATGAAGTATCTAAACGATAAAAAGTCCAGATGATGAAATGTTCTGGACGATTAAATTCTCTAGACGATGAAGTATCTTAGACGATGAAATATGCAGTGATGAACTGTCCTGGACGATGAAGTATCCGAGACGATGAAATGTCATGGATAATCAAGTGTCTAAACGATGAAATGTTCGGACGATGAAGTTTCCTAGACGATGAAATGTCCTGGAGGATTAAATGTTCTGGACGATGAAATGTCTAAACGATAAAACGTCCAGATGATGAAATGTCCTGGACGATTAAATTCTCTAGACGATGAAGCAGAGGATGAAATGGCCTGGACTTCCGAGTACCGAGGTGAGATAGATTCTGTCATCGAATTAACTGCTCAACGAAAAATAAAGATATATTTCGAAAGAAATAGAAAGTTAACAAATACAGCGGAAAAAGTGAATTTAGACAATACAGGGATCTAGTGTGTTCTGTCTGTACTTCGACGAATTTATGATTATAATGCAAAATATTATAACTGTCAATTGCGGAGAAACGAAACGATAAGAGGAACTAAAAAACATAGGTTACGTAATTGGAAATTTAGAAAGATGTAAGACAATGATGTTTTCGTACAAATGATTTTTTATTACATCATAATAATTTACGAAAAGATGACGTATGGATATTAAAAAAGTACAGTAGCCCAATATATAAAATATTATTTTTACACGAATATTTCTGCCGTTGCATCTTCGATATAACGCGAAACGCTCACCGTGGATATCGAAAAGAAAATTGTCCAAATTCACATATGTGGATAAAGGAAATTAGAACATAGGTAAATGTCAAGAAGTAAATCAAAGCTTATGCTTTCGTATTACAATGTATTTAAAAAGTTTTCTGGTGGAACTCGAAATCACGGTGTCGTTTTCACGCCAGCCGCTAGATAGCGTCGTAGTGGAATCGTCACGTTTAAAATCGATACACGCAAAATTTCCATGCATAAATTAATGCTGTAAAATTCTGACATGACGAAGAACGACGATTGTACTTTTTTATCGATGTAATGCGTCGATCATCCGAAAAAAGTTGTCCAAAAAGAATGTACAATATGAAATTTGCTGATCGTAACCTCCTTTATCGAACCAAGCCAAGGATGTATCGAACGTGACGATTAAAGTAATTACAAATTATCTTATATCGAAGTTTCCGTATTGCATATTTCGATTGCACGCTAGTATCGAATGTTTACAAAACATCGTGAAAAATAAAATAGCACGTCGATCAAAGATTCGTACATTATTTTCGCTGTAGAACACACTTTTCGAAATTCGAGCATCTCTACGCTAAATAGAATATTTCGTTATTCAGAATTGGCATTTATCGAGTTAGAAAATTAAAAAAGATAATTCTAGTAGTGGCTAATGTCGAGACACCCAAATTTCGGTCGCGTCATCTTACGGACAATAAATCTCGTTGTAGGACGGTTCTTTCCCATTCTTGATCTTTTCTTCTTTTCATAATCTTAACCTACATTGTAGTTTCTATCATCCTCGTAGTTGATTTTGTAAATCTTCTTCTTCATCCACGGTGAACGGTTCACATTATAGAGGCGAGACCCACATTAACGCACGCAAAGAAAGGTAAGAATCCACGGTAGTGGGTATACCTGTGCAAGCTGAAACTTTACAATGGAAACTTTGTTCTGTATACGAGTCTTCACTTTTCTCTTGAAGTATATTTCATTTCAAGCATTCACTTAAGTTTTTTTTATTACTTTACGAAATTTGATTGAGACTTCGGTGCAATTTTTACATTCAGATTTATCTGTTACCCAAAATCATTTATAATTGTTTTAATCGTCACAATTTCCAAGTATAAATGTAAATAGTAATCGCGATTCACAGCACCGCCTTCCGTTCTCACACATTTCTACCTTTATCGCTCTCGCACCACGTGTTTCCATTTTCCGATGATGGCTTATGCGGACACCTTCTCAGCATCGATCGCTGAAACAAGAAATGTTAGTTTTAAAGTTAACTGAGAAAGTTGCAACTAGTGTAACCTAAACTAGGGGTTCATCACTAGTGGAATAAAGGTTAATAACATAATTTCCTGTTCAACAAACAAGAATTAATGCCAAAAACTTGTGGAGTGAAAGTGATTCAAGAATAAATGTAAGCCATATCAGCTTGGAAATACAAGAAAAAATAAGGACATCTTCTAATTAAATGGGGAGATAACTGTCTGGGCACAACCCAGAAACCAGCCAGTTTTACTGCCCAAAACTTGCTTCCTAACTTCTAGCAAGAAATTGGTTGACAAATTGCTAGTTAATGTCCATTTTAAACCAGACTAGCATCAACCTATCTAGATTTTGCCCAGTTTAACCCATTAAGTCCTGAATGGACGTTTTTTCACTACAATTTTCAACGGTTGTATTTAGTGTGAAAAAAGGCTCTAAAAAATTTGAAAGAAGACATATCTGACGTAAAATTAACTGAACTTTCAGAATCTGTTATTACATTTTTCAGAAAATGCAACCGTGAAAAACTATATTCGATTTTTTCAAAAAAATCATACATTTTTCAAATGAATTTTTTTTTCATTTCGCCTTTTCACATTGAAATTGTTTCAGAATTCCTCTAAACGGTAAAGAAATCGTGACCTCGAGACTTAAACTTTAAGATGTGCCTATGTCCATTTTGAAAATAAAGGTAAAAGCATCCAAAATGGCGGCCCAAACACAAAAAAATTAGCGAAAAATTCAGGAATTTTTTATTCAAAGACGATCGACTTTAGGAAAAAATGTTACAGAACAAAAAGTTCTTACAATTATTCAAAGAATACGCTGAATTTTTTTCAGAATTTTTTAAACACTTTTTTTCATTTTTCAAAATCCCAAAATTTTGACAAATCGAAAAAGTCGTCAAAAAATTCTAAAAAAATTTTCGGGCATTCTTTGATTAATTGCAAGAAGTTTTTCTTCCGTAACATTTTTTCCTAAAGTCTACCATGTTCAAATAAAAAATTCCTGAACTTCTCGACAATTTTTTCGAGGTTTTCTTTTCTAATTTATAATTCTTTATTAATTTGTTGATAACAAAATTTACTCGTTAAGAAACATGATGTTTTTAGTATCAATTTAATATTCGTTTTCTTTTTATTTTGCACATTCTGCTACGTATTATATATTATTGAAAACCTTTTACAAATAGGAATATCTTATATCTTCTATCAATATCTGTTTTTTTATAATAATTCATATATGATTATACATTTCGGGATTTTGAAAAATAAAAAAAGTGTTCAAAAAATTCTGAAAAAAATTCAGCGTATTCTTTGAATAATTGTAAGAACTTTTTGTTCTGCAACATTTTTTCCTAAAGTCTATCGTCATTGAATAAAAAATTCCTGAATTTTTCGCTAATTTTTTTGTGTTTGAGCCGCCATTTTGGATGCTTATACTTTTATTTTCAAAATGGACATAGGCGCATTTTAAAGTTTAAGTCTCGAGGACACGATTTCTTTACCGTATAGAGGAATTCTGAAACAATTTCAATGTGAAAGGACGAAATGAAAAAAAAATTCATTTGAAAAATGCATGTTTTTTTTGAAAAAATCATATATAGTTTTTAACGGTTGCATTTTTTGAAAAATGTAATAACAGATTCTGAAAGTTCAGTTAATTTTACGTCAGATATGTCTTCTTTGAAATTTTTCAGAGCCTTTTTTCACACTCAATACAACCGTTGAAAATTGTAGTGAAAAAACGTCCATTCAGGACTTAATGGGTTAACTGCCTGAAAAATATGGTCTTCATTTACCATATTTATGGCTCAATGATAACCTAAATTTTGGATTAACAGTTTTGGATTAAAAATATATCGCGAACATTATAACAAATGGTCCTCTCTCTCTCTCTCTCTCTCTCTCTCTCTCTCTCTCTCTCTCTCTCTCTCTCTCTCTCTCTCTCTATCTATCTATCTATACCTTCTATGTATAAAATGGCTAATTCTAAACCACGTACAAGCCGTGAACGTGTCCAAAAACATTGCAATATTGATAAAATAAAAAAAAAATTAAAACGCTTAGAGATAGTCTGAAAACTGGCCAATTTTGACCCGGTTTTATACAATAACAATGCGAAAACCTACATGAACCATCAGTCAACTATCGAGCATAATCTCGTAGAGTTTTTGGCCATAAAAAATGGCTAGATTCTGGGCAAATGGGCGTTACATTACCACAGGAAAATCAGCTAGAAATGTTAGCCAAAAACTGTGCAGAAACCAACAAGATTGGGCATAAACCGGCCAAAAAATGCTCCCTTTTTCTACCAAGGGTTGAATCCCTTTCAATTACTTATTGTCTACTGGGTAGGTAACGGCTTGAATCGGAACCAATCAGATGTAATTTTCGGAATCATTAGGACAGAAGTTGGTCTTTCCGTTCCAATCCGACTTTTTCACCAAAAGATACTAGGAAATTCTTTAGACTTATGACCAAAATATAGGTTATGTCGTAGACTCAACTTATAGATAACTTCAGAACTATGGATGTACAATTCGTCAACATTTCGACGGTTCCAGGGAATTATTTGTATTCACCTATCTACATTTACGTGAAAAATAAAGACAACAAAGGAATTTTTGTTATTAATCAACCTACACATTCTTTCAAGTGGTGTATCGAAAAAAGCTGATAAATTTAAAACTAAACAAACCATGAGCATTTATTTAACAATATCATGTATTAAAATATCTCAAAGGAGTATAAATATCGCGTCCGGGCAAATGTCCGGGCAAGAAGATAAAATAACTAAAAAAAACTAGAATTTCGAAATGGCGGTTCAAAAATTGCTCCTGAAGTAGATTATTTTTTTCAAAATCATAGTCGCATGTTCTCCATCGACTAACCTGAATGAAATTACTTGAAACCAGATACCGCAGTAGTTTTGGGATCGCTGAGTATAAATTTGAAGTTAGTTTTTAGAAATTCAAAATGACGGATCAAATAGGACGGATGCATTTGCTAAAATCTATCAAAATCACTTGTAGGAATTTGAAATCGCTGATTTCTAATTTGAAGTTAATTAACAAAAAATTGCAGATCCAATATGGCGGACGAAGTCGACAAAAAACATTCCAAGCATGATTTGGTAAAAACTTTTTTTTTTTTTGAGTTGCTCCATGCAAATTTTAAGTGCAGTGGTCCCCGTCCTAACGCATATTTTTCGTTCCATTCAAAATGGCCGCCCCTTCCAAACGCATATCCTCCCTCAACCCCCACTACGGCAAAAGTCTCTTTGTATTTATCACACTGAGCATGCGCGTAGATGTCTCACTAGCAACGCTAGCAACTAAGAATCGTGTTGTGGGGAGAGGGACGAAGGGGAATTTATGTATTTAGACAGGAAAGAAATATGCGTTTGGACAGGGACCACTGTAATTTGATCATTGAAATTGAAAGTGGTTACTTTAATTTAAAGGTTGGTTTCGAGGGAATATTAAAAACTTCAGAGTAAGTATGAAACTATTTTTGTAAACTATTCATATTCGAATAAAATAAAAGCAAATAATTTTGAATAACGTAAGAATTACCTTCTTTGGTTGGTAACGGATTCTTTTCCAGAGTTTCTGCATGCTTCAGTTTCGCCGGATTGAAATTCTCGATGCCGGATATGAGTTGTTGTTTTCCCTTTTCTTGTTGAATTACTGAAAAATAATTTACGTCATTATGTTATAAATACCAGAAACATTATTATCTTTAATGATTCTCATTAACTTTTTGTTAAATTTTGCACTATGAATGTTAAGAGATCGCTTAATTAGCGTCGGAAGTTTAAGTAGAGAATAGTTTCTGTTTCATTGTGTACAATGCAACCTTTTATTTATTACCTTCTTTGTTTGGAAGTGGGTTCTTTTCTTGGGTTTCTGTGTGTTTAAGTTTCGCCGTATCGAACTGCTCGATACCGGCGATCAGCGTCTGTTGGTTCTTTTCGGTAGCGACATCTATGAAAAAAATTTGAATTATTTTTATTTCAAATTTCGCCAATAAATATCTCAAATTTTCTTGTTTGAACTTCAGTACGAGAGTGACAAGAAAACATTAAAAAAAAGTTTACTAAGGACATAATTTAATTTCTCTTTAATAATTCTGTACAAAATACAACAATTTTTCTATTTTTGTTTTTCGACGGTATATTGTCGTGTTAGGCAGCAGTCATGGTAACATTAGCAACGTATTTCATGCTCTAGTGTTCCCATAATGGCCCCTAGGTTAGGCGCCACTAGAGACCTAACACGACGAATTATTTCCTAACCTAAAACTGATCAACACTTCATGGAAATTTAAACCCACCAATTATTTTAAGCTCTACGAAATCTAATATGTCAAGAAAAAAATAATGAATTTTTATATTATTCACTAATTTCTGGTCATACAATATCAAAAAATCCCCAAGAGATAAAAAGAAGCAGAATATGTACCTTGAGCCGAAGGTAGAAGATTTTTTTCCGCTGTGGCGGCTTTTTTCATACAACTGTAGTTGAAGCCTTCGAGTTCACTCTTAAGGTCGACAGCGACCTTAGGGAGGTTCTTGAGAGACGGACTGACTGGATCCGACATTGTTTTGTAGTGTTTGTAAATCTGTAACCCAAAAAAGAAAAACTTACGTTTAACAAACTCTCAATTATATTGCAGGGTGTATGAAAACTTGTGAATTACACTAAAATCGTAGGTGATAGGCATGTTTGGTCCGGTTTATATACGCAAGAATTAATTTTAAAATCACTAAAATTTGCTAAGATTTAACAAACGCACGGAGCAACGACATTACCGGATCGACTAACCTCAAAGGACGTTCCATTGTTTCTTATCGCGCGCACAATTTTAATTTGTTCTTGAGCTTTAAAAAAAATCTTGACACCGACGCTTTTTAACAAATACTTTGCGGTTATTTTGGTCTGATATTTTTTAAGAAGGCAGCAGTTTCAATGAAAATGTAATATTATCTAATTCCACATTCAGTTCAAATTATGCGTTACTCCTCAAAAGCTCTTGAATATGAATCGATGAGCTCAAAGGCACAAAGCGACTGCGAGTATTCGTTCAATAAGAATTGGATTTTATATATAAAGGAGGAAAATGTCAAAAAGATGCACATAATAACGAATAAAAGAGGAAAAAAGGAGGAGGAAGTTGACGCTGCGAATTCCGAACGAATATAACGGCACTCACTTGTCGCGTGGAGCATTTTCGTTTTTCCGTACGATTCCTTTCTTATCTCTTATAATACTGATTAGATCATTTGTTAATATTCATTTTATTCATAATAGATTCCACGTTTTATAATTTTCCAATTATCTAAAGATTCTTGCTGTTAAAAATATAAAATCAATGCTTTTTCGCAATTATATCATGAAAGAAAGAACATTACAAAAAATACTTTATCCATTTTCCTCCCAAAGTTATTAGCTTTCGAGAAAAATCGAAAAAACACTGTAAAAACAACCTATTAAAACAGAGAAGGGTTGGAGCCTCTAAATAACTACAAGATCACGTGGGACAACAGAGGAGTCCAGGGGGCGGAGCTAAAACGTAGATTAGATCTACAATATTTTTCATCTGTCTGATTCTTTTTTGTTACAGCCGACATTGGAAAAAAACAATATTTCTAGGAACTCAAAGTATTAGTTTTGGCGGCGTTATGTTGCCGGGCCTGAAAACTGACAATGCGAATCGTGATAGGCGGAAGCCAATTTGCCTGGGGCTTCCTGAACGAAGGCGGGCGAATCCGTCTTTTTTTTTTTTAATTTTCTGTCGCCTCTTCCATTTCCTTATCTCCGATGGCTCTTTAGCGACTAAACGCCCTGCCCTCGAGAAAATGGCAATTCGTCCGATCGTTAAACCGCCGAAGACATCACGAAATTGGAATATTGACAATTTTCTTAATTGAACGCCTCGTTAATCTGCTTGTTCCATTCGATAATTCCGGATAAAGCCGCAGATTATTTGGCTTCCACCTACGGATTTTCCTAATTTCGCTAATGATGCGATCGTCCTTCGGTTTAGGTCACCTTTACACGTTTGCGGAAGGTAAAAGTGGTTTCTGATAAAAAAAAGGCTTCAAATAGAGTCATCCAATAATGAGGCTCCAATTTTATACAGTGATGACATCAGTGAATTGCATGCTTCTATTTATTATATTCTGTTAATTAACGGTTTACTGATTATGGGTATATTACTATGTAGGATAAGGCGTTTCGTAACTAAATTAATTAATATAATCTAAGCTTCACATCAGTTAAGAATTAGATCAATATACTAAATTGGTTTGATGTTATTGGGGTTACATTAGGATTAGAACTTTCGAATTTAAGTTGGTATTTAATATTTGGTGTTTGTCTGGGGTGGTGATAATGGTTTCCTTATTAATCACGAGCTTAGAAATATTTCCACGTCACATAAAGATGACCGCAATAAATATCCACCATCCTTCATATTTGATACTTGGGGAATCATCTATCCTAACTCCGATCGTCATATGGATCTTCAAGTCATCAGAATTCGTAAACAATCTCAAAGTTTACAACACGCTCCGGATGAATAGGTCAGGCTTAACTTCACTTCACCAAATTTATTTACATTACCAATGAAAACAAGCTGGAGGTTCAAAATCTTACCGATCACAACTTTAAGGCACTTTTAGTTTTTCAAAAACACACAAGCAATCGCTGGATCGAGGACGACGTGTGATTCACGAGATCTATACCCGTCGCTCGCCAAACATCAACTGAGGAGTAAAGGATTTGCTGGAGCCGGTCTTTCAATACGATGCGAGGAGAAGGCAGCTGCATTCCACGCGGATGAAGTCACCCGGCGCCGGAACCACGGCGCATATACCGCAAGATCTTAAGATCGTTTGAGAAGGTACCAATCCAAACCTCAGTGTCGATGGTGCTGATTATATTCTCTATAAACTTTAACGGTGTACTTTCTGATTAAAGTTCTGGATCAATCTGCTGTAAATTGACTGCCATTTACCTTGCAATGAATGAGTATTACCGTTTAAAATTCTGGTTGCCTGCACGATTTTCGAAATAGTGGTGTCATTAGTGACGTACTTTATCCCTTATTAGAATCATTCAATTGGTAAATCATTTCTCTTCAAGCAAGAGTCCAATGTAAAGTAGTTTGCAGATCAAGGAACAGTCTTACAATTTTGGGTGTAAAACTTCCTTCGAAACATTACTGGTCATTAACCTTTTATTTCATGTTGTTGTGGCGTGTGTCTCATATTTTCACTGGAGATGAAATATTGTATAAGCTCCTTCATTCTCATTCTGGAAATTTCTATTACATCTTCTGGACAACTTGGAATTATTGAGTGACATTTGTAGTTTACACGTCACCCTCCTATTTAGCATTGCTCATCGTGTGCCATTTACGAATAAATTTAACTTCATTACGAAGAAGCTGGAGAGATGCAGATTACACTATTTCAACACATGATTAACTCCTTTCTTTTGCAGAATATTAATTATTGTTGTTATGTATCCTACGGCGTAGAAGAAAGCAGTGCTCAAAATAAATACTCCAACTGCTCAGTTTCACCACATGAATAAGAATATTGACAACAACAATGTCTCTCTATATAATATTCTCACGAAGAAAATAGTGAAACTTACAACATGAAAGATTTTTCCAGACGGAGACGATAATTAAATTCAGCCCGTCATCGTCAATCGGTCGTTAAAGGCGCCTGCGATGGCACGGACTTAAAAGCGCTTAAACGAAAGAAAAAGAGCGCATTGAAAGAATGATTCATGATATGGGCTGACACACATGGACATCTGCGTCCATCGTAAAAATAGAACTAGAATACCTATAAAAGTGAGAGTCGTCAGTGCACTTCAATTTCTAAGCATCCAGCTTTGCGTTCAGCATCCGTTCAAGTTTTTCTGAGAACTGCATCTACCATTTTTGTCCAAATGTTTTGTTTTATTTCGTTATGTGACAGTTTTGAAATTGGTTTTAATGTTTCTTATAAATTTTGCTTGTATGTCACAGTCTATCCTACATCTCTGAAGAATGTTCAGCTTCCATTCGTGTCACGAGGCGTTTTTCTTCCTCTTTATCTTTATCCGCATTGTGGAAAAAGGTTGTAATTAGTAGGCAGATACAAAAGATCCTAATTCCTCACTTGTCGTACAGAGTGCTGGTTATTATATTAATTAAGGAGATTCGCTCCGATTCGCAGCGAAGGATAACGCTCCGACTGAGATTTAGCGTGTGATGAGCATTAGGTGAATGTGCGCTAGTTTGACCGAGTTGAGCAAGACTGACTGAAAAATAATTCCAACTAAAGATGTATAGATATTCAAACAGTCATTAACAACAAATTTATAAATTGAAGTCATCACTAATCTTGATATTTGACACAATTAACCTGCACAACAAAAAAATGGTCTGGACAATGGTTTAAAGGTCTTCTTTAACTGTAAGGATTATAAGATTATAGCATCCTCCCTTTAGTTATAGACACCCAACATCATCAATTCTTGGAAGGAATCCCCCATGTTGTCCTTATTTACCCTATATATCTGAACGTGAAAGACAATTCCACCAGTAGAGATTCTCTCTGAGAATGAATGACTTTGGGGGTACCTGGGGCAAGTAGACTGGTGGCGCCCCCTTTAAGTTATATTTTTCCAACCTCCACCATTTAGGTTTTCTTCCCTGAAAGATATTGGCATCTGACATTTATCGGGGACTGATTTTTTAAGTAGCTAAAGTTTGCATTTGAAAAAAGGTGACGAGGACTTCGGCGGAATGGCGGTTGGAAGCTTACAAATTTTCCTACATTTCATCACACCATGCGCTCTGTTCCATGGGAAGGAAATTTATGGAGAATATACCTTGAGGGAAGAGTACCGTATACCTTAAGAAGAGTACAACCAAAAAGGGAGATAACTGAAAGGAGGGACCAATTCACGATTGTTTTTTGGTTCCTGTAACCAATATATTAACTACCGCTTGGAGTAGTAGGAATATAGAATTGGAACAACTGATTTGTTTGTGGAGACCGAACAGAACTTTTTTTTATTGTCATTTTCTCTTCAGGCCCTTTATGGGAATTGATGGATGCAAGTGTCAATTTAGCTATTTTTTTTCGTTTGGGTCTGAAGTAATAGGTATTTTCTGAATCTACAAATTGAATTCGCCTCATGACTATGCATTCGTAACGAACCAAATAGGTTTCATGCTATCATCAGACTTGCTTGTGGATTCGTTTCTCGATGGGCATGAACGAATGAACACGGCGGGTCAGTTGCGACCTTATAAGGAGCGAGACCGACAGCAGCGGGAGAGTTCGAAGGAGGCCGAATACGCACCCGGTCCGTTTTACCCAGCTCGGGTTCTCATGCCACCACTTACTAGCAATGAGAGGAGAGAATGTTACATTACTTGCCGTCCACAACGAAGAGGCTCTTTGGAGTAACGGGAATCGTGCCGTGTGCATTCTACATGCATTCAATCGATCCAACAAATGAAATCGCATTTAATTTTTTTTTCAATTTTCAAAATTACCCATAATATTTCATTCAATTCAATATTTCGAAGTCTAAGAATTGAATTTCTACAGTTACTGTTCATTGGTTGCATCACACTCGAATTTTTGGTGATGGTGTATAGATTTGTTTTGCTCGAAACAATTGAGTGCAGGATAATCTAAATTATATAGACCGCTACGGTAGATAAAATGATAGAAAACCCATTTCAGAAAAATTTCGTAATCTTGAAAGGAACTGTGATAGCTCCGAGCAATTCGGAAAGGCCTTGGGATGCCTGTAAGTTAGTTGCTGAGATAGAACAATGAATGGACTAAATAAAATGAGTAGCATTCTTTATAATCGTTACAATTTATGAGTGGTCTTAACTGCTTGTGAAATCCGTGGGAACTAACTAATTCATTACTATGAAGCGTTTTAGAAATATTCTGCAATTAATATCTACAAATCAGATTGCTGGACAATTATAAGGGATGCATGATATCGTAGACTATTGCAGGGTAACTTGGTACGATCATAAATTTGTATCAACAAACAATGTATGGTATTCGTCTTTCCTCTTCAAGAAAATCGACACGATTGGAATATAATCGCTGTTATATTAAACCAATGACACATAATCCGCGTGAATTTTATAACAGGCGTGACCTTAAAGCTCGTACGTGAAACGAGTAAACTCGTTTCGCATCAATTCACAACGGAGAATCTACTAGGTCCTATGCGCGTCCCAATTACCTTGTTACCACGGCGGTTTTAAAACACTCAGTATTTCTTGGTATTAATACAAATTTATAAAAAGCTAACATATTGGAACTAAATCGACTACCGACGATTGGAATCAAATCCTAAAGGCGTTAGGTTGATTGCGTTACGATGTTCCGTGTCTGAGCAAAGGTACGGGATAATGGCGAGATTATTCTGGTGAAAGTCACGACGGATTTGTGTTTTCTATGTCAAGACGTCGATTTATGCAAAATTCATCGTATAGGATGCTTCAAGAATTGTTTGATAATCTCATGTTTCGTGAGTTTTAAACGTTTTATACTGATTACGTTCAACTTGTGAGGATTACAATAATAATAATTGAGTGAAGCATAATTTCCCACGATGTCATAACTATGTTTAGATACACTGAGACACTTTTCCAGGTTTTGAACCAAATTTGTTCGAATGTAGTCCGAGACGGATGGACAAATAAACACACCAATTTTGAAGTTAATCGCGAGTAAGAAAATATCATAAATCTTCAAATATCTGAACTGTGAAGAACACTTCTTCTACAAGAGAAAAGCATCTCGACAAAAGTGGAATACTTCTCTGCAGTTAGGTCTCACGGTCACTTTCGTGTTTCGTGGTTAGCCGCTTATGTGCAGTTACCAATCGACTAGCCCATTCATTTAACTGTCTCAAGTGTTTCCCGGATTTTTTCGAACGTTCAATAACCCGATTTAGGTCTAGACATAGAGATTTCTACAAAAAACTCATTTACAGAGTCTTGTTAATTCCCTGACCGGATTTCTAATAACGATGTTTTTAATCTTGAAAGAGAAGTGAAGAGTGCCTACTAAATCGCAAACAATATTAACAAAGAAAAAGATTATCTCGATAGAAGGAAACGACAACCGCAGTTTTTTATGCGATTATATCGTATTTTACGATTACTTCTGTAAGTCAAGATGCCAATAAATGACCAAAACTGATCGGTATCTGGAAGCAAGCTTTCCGGTTCATTTGGCTTTTAAATTGATCAATTAAATCTATTTAAAAGCAGGATGAAGACGACAGAAGATGTTATCCGTGCATTGAACAAGATAATTTCACATCTAGACGGTTGTCTCCGTAATTAGTAATTGCCTGTCAGACTTCGTGTACTTTTATGGCTACATAACAAAATAACAGCCAACGCCTTAATCATAACTGATGAAAACGTAAATAATAAAGATCAATTTTGTTGAAAGACATTTTAAAACATTTATTAGTATCTACTCATCGATTTTGCTATTTGTACAGCATGACGAGCCTTGTTGGACTCGACGCGTAAAATTGTCTACTGATGAAGAATGGAGATACGGGAAATCACAATCGACTAGGAGGATACGTACGTCTATTTAAATGAAGTACCTAACATAAAAACTGTAGGGAACTGATACTGGGAAGTGATATGTAGATGAAATTGTGTATCCTTCTTATTCGACGTTCGGATAAGGAAAGACTGACGCTTCCTCGTTGCTTTCACCCCTGATCTTTGAGCCACGTGTACCCACGCACAGTTCTAAATCATTTGGGATGAGGCGTACAGATAACGATGAACACAAACGGCTTGGTATTGCTAAAATTATGATTTATGTTAGGCAATAAACGTTTGAGAATATAAATTAAAGTCGAAATTATAGCCTGCACTGATCCATCTACGGGACATTTGAATCGAATGTCCAAGTCTTCCCCCGAGTCCAGTAAATAAAGTAGTTTCGATGGCAACTAGGAACGTCAAAGCAGGAATTTCCCGGATATCATAGCCTTTCACAAAAGTGCAATAAGCTTAACAGCCTCAAACTTGCGGTTGACGATTGTTCTGATGCCTACTCGACCAACCAGGGCATGAAGGAGTCGAGTTGCCAATTAACTCGAGTAATCTCATCTAATTGGAGAAACGGAGGGAAGAAAAAGACGGATGCGTGCGTAATATCCATTACGTATATGCAGTCGCACCGTTGGTCGAAGACTTAAGTTTCTTACGGTTTGTGAATATTTCGTTTTGCGGTTTAATGGTGAAACTGATCTACCGAGACATGCGACTCATTAAGTCTTGGTTGTCACAGTTGGGAGTTGTTGTCTCAATTACTTGAGATTTGCATTTAAAGTACTGGGTCTCCCTTATTTTAAGTTTCCACCCCTCATCAACCATGCCAGCATCACAATAACTGATGCAATTTTTCCTCGGGTCAATGGTCAGTCGAGGGAGAATAACTAAGGGGAAAATTAAAATAAGGGGAGACCCTACTCATTCAGTCGTGAGGGTAGTGACTCCTGAGGACATCCTCTATCTAGCGACTGAGGGAGATTCAGAAATATGATGTTCTTATCAGACCATCTTATTTTAATAGTATCCATATGCAGCGTTTCAAAAACGACATCACTAAACGCTTTCAATAGAGCATCCTCTATACCCGAGAATGTAGGAAGTATGTAAAAAGTGGACGTGCGGTCTGGTAAACGCATCTCGTGCAAGCGTGACGGTTAACGAACTCGTTGTGTTTCGTATCGAACGACTATATTTCGTCGAGCGTCACAAAAGACTGACAGAGAAAGTGAGAGAGTGGCTCGAGTAATTGGACAGAGACAGAAAAACGGGAAACAGACACGGCTAGTTTCAAGCGGTCGGAACAGATGGTTCTGTGTTAATACAAGAGGTAAGTTCCAACCATCATCGATTTTTCCCCGACGTTAAGTGCAATAATGTGAACCTTTAATTAATTTCATAAATTCTAACATAACTTCATATTGACTTCGATTCTCTTTATCGAATAACACCCTACATTTTAAGAAAACACAATGGAATTATCTGTGCAGAAGGCAAGGACCGAAAAGAGCTTGTAGTGGGGGCAGATTGCCAAGACATTATCCATTTTCGTGTGCGTCAACGCAACTAAGCATGGCTGTGTATTCAGCTTGTTGGAAATCCCGTTGAATCGTATATATAGATCCTCGACGAGGGTGGACCGAATGGGGTGTCGCCCTCTTCGACCCCCATGAAGCGCCCATAGTAACAGTGGCTCTGTTTGCAGGACAGTCCTACATCGACTAAATGCGCCAGAAATATAGATATCTTTTTCAATATGTCGATTTTATCGAGGTTTTATGACCCCGTTATTAGGACGTTCCAATCGCAAGAACTGTTAGAGAGAATTAATTAAACGTCATTTTTATTACCTGACAGGTCATTTTTTCCCTGTTGGTCAGCGACGTGTAATTGGTTTTCAAATATTAAAATCGATGGTCGGATATCAAAGTAAGTTCCTTTTCTAATATTTCCACTTCCAAAAGCAGAGAAAAATACTTTCGTTATAATCTCACGTCGGAATCGTACTTAAATGAGTAGAAAACTAGATTTTGAAGTCTTAGTGCGTTAAAAAATATAATCGAGTGAAATCGAAATCCACGTGGCGTATCAGAAATTTCGTGATAGTATGATGGTTAATTCCCATGTTTCGGTGTACATCATTCGTGAACGTCGTGAGTGATCCTCATGATTCTGCAAATGAGCAATGCGGCACATTGGACATTTTGAACACATTGCGATGAAATCTGAGCTTAAAATATTTGTAGGACTATTTTAAGAGCTCCCCACGACATCATCCGGAGTATAGTATCCTGGATACGAGTGCAGCTTTCACATGACAAAAATTAGCCTAAGAACTGAAGTGAACAATTAAGGAGACAGTAAAGTAATTATAGCATCCCATTTTGATTTCCAAATGTCCTTTTCTGTCATAATTGCTATTTATCTACGGCAATGTTTTCTAACGACAATAGAACACGGTGCTTAGTCTCGATTTTACAAAATTACTACATATAATTATCGTTTTCTTCAACAATTTGATTCAGCTGACATTAACGCGTCTGGAGATTGCTATTTTCATTTACAGGATGTATTAATTGGTACAACTGATAATATTTGTTAAATGAAAATGATAAGAGTTCTTTGATTAAGCAATGATTCATATCGAAGCGGGTTTTCCTCTAACCATTTGTTTGCATTTTTTGGCGTTGTCACGGAAGACAATGGAGAACGATCGTCTTCTCGGAACCTCTGGATTGGTTTCTGTCTAACCCGTTTGTCAATGCTGTTGTCTTGTGAAATTTCAATGGAGAAAGTACCCTTCTCGTTCTCCTTAAATTACACGTATAGTATGTACCACGGATCGCGAGTGAAACGAGAGATGAGCGCGATTAGAATAAAAATGCCAGCTTATAGTCACGTTATCTTTGATGATATCTCTCGATAAAACGTCTGATTCCATCTCGAGCAATTGTTAAAGCGTATATTTTGAGAAAGTATTTTAAACAATTGCTTAAACTTTCTTTCAGATTTCATTTACTCCTAGAAATCTAGAAGTTCGAATTCATATTTTCCTTTTCTGTTTTATTTATCTTGTAGTTATTTTAGATTCCAGTTCATTGACGGAGCTATACTACCTAAAACTATAATGATACAGCAGATCGAGTGATAAACTCCTGCAAAATTTAATTAAAACCAATACCCTGTAATTTCCATACCTCCGAGGAAGCTAAATGTCTAAAAAACAGGATGAAAGCAGAGAAAAATGACGAGTGATTTAATCGAAGAGAATGCAATGAATAATGTGCAGGAGCGGCGTCGACCTATTCTCAAAGACAGAGATTTTGCAGATAAAGGATAGTTAGGCAAAATTCCTTTCAGCGCTGCTTGACAACGATGAAATCAAAGATTGGAGGTGAAGAAACTGCTAACTGGCAAAAGTATATTAACTGCTAACGAGCGTTCTTTCGACACAAAAGCACTTGTTAAAAATGTCTAGTTTGTAATAAGACGAAACCAATACTTGCTTAATTCGACATTCGATCAAGTTGTATTAAAAAGTTTATAGTAAGTAACGTTTCCATTCTTTAACAAAAGAACTGAAGCCAAATATAATACGACATCCATCATTTAGTATTAGAAATTTAACTCCCATTTCGTGATTTCCACGGCATCATTTTTTTTATCGGATAGCAGGAATAAGAAACTGTCGTGATGACCAGTGCGAGGAACTTTATGGACAATGCAGTGAGTCACTGAGCAGTAACATCGAGTTACATCGACTCATCTTTTATCGCATCGATTTTTTTTTGTGACGTGTAAACAGAAATTCTCAATATCTTTGTCAGCGTCAAAACAGAAGCCTTTAAGAATTCCGTTTATCATTGTCTTGCAAAATTATCATTTCATTGCGGAAATTAAGTAAACGAAGTGCCAGGTGAACTATTTCATTGTCTAACGATGTTAATTTTTTAATTTCAAAATTTATGGAATGATTGGAACTGCAACCAGATATAAATCCGTAAATTAACGACGAGATGATTACAGTAATAAGTACCTCTGGTACACGCTGCAAAATTATAAGAATAACGATCGCGAACCGTTAGATATGTGTTGGGTTAATGAAACAAAGACTATTTTTTTAATCCATAGCATATTAATTCCATCGGAGGTAAATGTACACATAAACACAATAGCTCGAGTGTCTCGAAGTATTATTTATTTCGATTCGCATCTATTTATAACTGTGATTCCGTCTCGTGTGATTCACATTCACGAAGAAATGCGCTCTCGACGATAAGAAGCGGAAACGTGTCGTCGAAACGGTAGTGTACATTGACTTCTATGTACATAAGGATAACGGGAATTATCGTAATTTGGTTAGTAAACAAATGATGGCAAATTTCTCATTTTTGCCTCGTGTCTTTTTTTCGTCTACGATTTTTTTTCATCTGAAATCTTTGAAATGAATTACGCCGAAAGATGTTCTGGGGTCTCATTCATTTATCACCGAGTCAATATCCACTGGTGCCTTTATCAGTTCCAAGGTCAATTATAGAGTAGTAGTCTATTTACATAATGGACAGTAGCAACCCCAAATTTAATTGCGTGGCTAAATCGATTACTTGGAACTGATACTTGATTAAATAGTTTAGTTGGTTAAAACATCATTTTCTGCTGCTGAAGGTTGTTAATCATGTATGACATTTGTTGGCCAGTTGCAGAATTCCCCAGTAGATTTCAGAGGACGTAGCTTATGCAGCAGATGTCTGCCAACCGGTATGTCAAAATTTGATTTCGAACATCCACTAACAAGGTGAGGACATCTGTCCATCAGGGTAATTAGATTCCCACGAGCAATGTTGGATTATTCTCTCTCTGATAAGGCCAAACCAAATAATGGATCAAATCCATCAGGACTTTCGATTTAAGACGTTCTATATCCTTTACTCTCAACTGTTTTTTATTTTCAAAAACTCAAAGGTCAGTAACTTGAAAAATAGTTAATCTTCGTATTAGAAAATGGTTGATTTTTTGGAAACCACTGTTCCCCCTTAACATTGCCGCAGACGGTTTCATCGATTGGCCCAGCAGCTCGTCGTCGTCATCGACGACGTTGGATGGAGTTACGCAAAGGGTGGTGCGATTCCGAGGTCCCGGGGCATTCCAGTATTTTAACGCAGTAAATACGTAAAAGACTTGTACAGGTTCGCGGATGCGCACGCTCGCCCACTCTGTTTCTGTGCGGATTTCATGGTCAGGGACGCAGTGACGCTTCTTGAAATTCAAACGGGTAGGCATTTATATATTTAGTTGCCAAGCAAAAATCCTTGTCGTAAATGCACGACGAATCGCAATTGCTTGATAAGCGTGCGTTACATGAATATCATGAGTGTGTTGGAGTCCTGTTTATTCAAGGTTGTTAAATTGGTAACGCGGCAGGTTCGTTAACGTTTGCCGATTCCCAGTCAATGAAATGTTCATCATTCGCAACTTTTTGTACACAAACTTGTCTTTTGGTATGCTTTCCTACTTTCTCTTCGCGTTACTTGTTTTTGATCAAGTTTTAGAGATAATAATAGAAATAGACAGATCTAAGATGCTCAAGTGAAGAAACTTCATCCTTCTATTGGGATCTGACATTTGGTAGCTAATTTTCAAATTAGTACAAACGTCTTGCATTTGAAGAAAGCTGACTGGATCATCTACCAACATTGCTTTTCAGATCCGTAGCACGACAGTCGAAGTACGGCGGAAATAGACGGAGATCGGCAAGATCGGTACTCACATGGTATCCAGAGCATAAATGCTCTATCCTAATATCTACCTAGCCACCAAAGATTCATGATCGACCTTGTACCCTCATATTCTAGTAATAAAAGCTCCAATTATTTGAATGTGACAATACTATTATTTATCAATTTGTAACTGGATCGGTACATTCGCAATAAATTATTTCTATTTAAAAATGCCGATTTCCGTCTTCCAAATGGAAACGAGGTCCTGGACACAAAAGGTACCCGAGGCTTGCGTGCAATTCACGTCTCGTATTTCCTGGGTGTGTCATGAATAAACTCGAGATAGGAACATAAAGATGCAAATGGACCAAATATTAAAATGAAAGGTGTACGTTTCATCCGCTATACGTGCTGTATGCGGATACACCAATAACTCATCTAAATAAAAGTCGTTCCTAACTACATCGACAAATATTTTGATATAAAAACTCGAGTCGTATAGATTTTGGTATATATGTCATGCTACATTTTATTGGTCAATATTTCATTGGTCATGTCCTAATATTTAAGAAACACGATGAAACGTTATTGTAATATATTCGTTCAGTAAAAGTTTTGCCCAGAGTTCACCCGCCTTCATTACTTGTTCCGACAACTTGATATTCTTTATCGCTAGTTCTCCGTTTTGTCGAACAACGGTATCGCTCCAGACTGACGTCACCCAATCCTTGTGTAGGGTGCCGCTGTTTACATGTTCTCGTAATTATAATAACAGCATTGACGTGACCTTCGTATTTCGTTTTCATTCATTACATTTCATGTATACTAACAAATTTCTTTGATTTCTTTGACAAATCAGGAAATGTTTACCGATGATTTAGGTGTTACTGTCCATCAACAATACCCCATTTTTTGCCGAAACAAAATGGTCTTCGACAAATATCCAACATCTTTGTGAATCATACAGTGGCATAATTTGCATGCGTGTTTTCTGCGTATCAAAACAAGGACGCCAAAGCATTTGCGATTATACGACGTCAAACTTGTTAAGGAACGAACGACGATAAGTGCCACGGACCACTTGATATAGGCTTTACTTGGATTACGAAATTATTAATCACCGAAGAGATGAAAAACAGTCTTGACAGACATCGTTTGGGGACATTTAAATACATTTGTATATTTATCGTCGTTAACGCATCGTTTTACTGGTATCAATCATTGCGGTGTTCGGTGGCCGCTTTCAATGATGAATCAGACGTATCGATTAATTGATGAATAAATTCACCTAGAAGCGATAATTACGCCGGTGATAAATTTAATCTGTACATCGAACGATCCCTCCAAAACAGCGTAAATATAAATAAATAGTGATGTTTGTTTTATCGGGCAATCTGTAACGATTTGTTGATAATTTCGTAATTTCCGGCATTTAGGTGTTCGGTGCGACAGATGCAATAATTTTGTATCAATGATTTACGAATCGCTATTTTAAACGATGAATTAACTGTTTGTACATCAGTATCCATTGCGCGTATTCAATTAATTTATAGCCGTGATGAATGAAGGCTAGAATTATTATATATCTTCGTAATGATATTTTTAATTTGGTGTTTATGTGTTCATATTCCCCTGAATATGTCACCTGATGTTCGATCAAAGAGGTTGAATTCATGATTCCAATAACTGCTTATAACACATCCGAGTATTACGTCACGTGGGTGACATCATGGACGTGTGCTGTCGTTCGAACGACAAAATTCCCCAAACTCATATCTGCCAGATATATTTTATATTCTGTTTCAAAATGTCGTTAACAAACACTAAATATCCAAGAAATGTATCATCCGCGAAACTGGAACTTATTTACTCCAAGCTTTGAACAGTTGTACTTGGCATATTTAACCACGTGTAACCTTGTCTTGGTTATCGAAGTATTTCCGCTCCTTGACTTCGACAGTTTTAAAATATATTACTGTTGATGTGTGACATTTTGTAATTAATTGTCGGTATATATTTTATCATCACCAGGTTCCACTAATATTGAATTTACAGAACTTGAGATATCGTCCATTTCTTCCTCGTTTTCCGGACTGGTAGATTGAAGGAACAAGGTTTCGAATCGTTTTTTTGGTTTCATCAAATTATAAGATGAATCTGGAGTGTCGTACCACACAATGTGCAGAAAAACACAACAGCACAGGGTGTGGTTTTGACAGCTGCACAGAGAAGAGACGCGACTGCGTGGCCCGGCATGCAAATGCGCGACAATAGATGCGTGCATTCACTTCGTGCACGCGTCGACATTTAGCTGCAGGGTACATGTACTTCCAACACCCTCTCATATATCCACCCTAAAAAATGAGTATATTCCCTTTGAAGATTCTTTCTTGTCTCGGTAAACGGTTGCTTTTTCAGAAGCGTGAATGCGATAATTGAAACGTAATTTTCGCTAGTTACAAAATTACCAGGTTACGGCGTCAAAACTTACATCGTTTGATCTTAAAAGAAGACCCTTCGAAGCTAATTCGCCTAAGAGGATTGCGAATAAACGGTTCACAGCTCTACTAACGAAACTGTACTTTCAATATTTATATTAAATCCCCTTCCAAACGAAAAGTAACATAAATAACAATTTTAGTAAATAGCTAATGAAATATTATATACAGTAGGACCTCTCTTATTCTAATTGCCTTTCTTATTCTAATCGTTCCCCCACAAGTCTTCTCCCACTATCACACGAAAAGTCAACGAAAAATATTGTCCAAGAATCACAAGCTCGCAAGGAAAGTAAGTGGGGGTAAGGGGACAATTAGAATAAGAGAGGTCGGCGCCATCTTGAAAAACTTTACTAATTAGAATAAGAGAGGTCCTATTGTAGGAATAATTGGAAATCTTGAAAAGACGAAGAATTGGACCCTTTCGGTTTTTCGGTTCTACCTCATTTTGCTAAGTAGCTAACGAAATATTACCTAATAGCAATTTGTAGAACTTGAAAAGACGAAGAATTTGACCCCTTACATATTACGTTTCGATAAAAATTGAGCGCAGAGGGAGCCTTCTAAAGTGGAATTATCGATAATCGCGCACCGTCATTACAAAATCCGCTTTTCGATAATTCTCCGGTATTAAATAGCTCCTCGTGGGCTCAATTTGTATCGAAACTTAATGTATAAGGGATAAATTTGTTCATCATTGTAAGCCGTACAATGGGGTTTCATGCGATATTTAGTTAAGTGTTTAGCAAATTAAGTTAGACCCAAAAAACCGCAAAAATCAATTTTGGTACCAGAGATTTTTTATGAAAATATCACACAGAATTTAAACCCCCTAAATATAAAGTGCTACGAATATTAATCCAAAACCTGAAGTCTATTAGATAAATTTTAGTTTGATATGATGAATAATTTCGACGCTACGTTGAAAGCCGTAATTTGATAGTGACGTAACCTTGAAATCGGATATAACCTTTGCTGGAATTTAAAACTGCGATATGTTGAAATATTATTTTAAACACAGTTCAACAAAAAGTTCAATGTTCTTAGAGACGTCTGCTTTTCCGCAAACGTTTGCAAGAAAGTGGTTCTTTTGATGAGAACGACATAAACAATGTGAACAATAAAGAAATGTAGAGATCAACTGCAGTTTTCTTAATTCTTCTTAAAGAACTGAAATGTAAAAAGATTGGAGAAGTTTCAGAAATGGAATCAGATTACTCAATAATCAACAATACATTTCTACAAATTGTTGTTTACTGACGTGAATCTTCCATCTTAACCCATTAAGGCCCAAATGCACAGAAAGTTTAGTGTAACTTCAACACTTATTTTCATTATGAAACAAATTTCAGAATATATTCTTGGACTTATTGCAGAACATAATTGTTTTTTTTTAAATACCCACGAATTTTTTCAGAATGCATTACCACAATTTTTTATTTTTGAAAAATTCGAAAAATCGTATTTAAAATTCGTTAAAAAGAGTATGCTTTAACCAATTCTAAGTCTTTTGCTTTAAGGAAATTTGGTCTAAACTCTGTAGTTTTCAAGAAAATTAATTATTAGTCTTGAATTCCATAAAAGTTTAATAATCTTTTTTGTCGAAAACTATAGACTTTGACGCAAATATCCATAGAACGAAAACGTCTTAGAATTGGTTAATGAATACTCTTTACTAATTTTAAATGACGTTTTTCAAAATTACGATTTTACGAATTTTTCAATAATAAAAAATGTAGACAATACATTCTGAAAAAATTCTAGGGTATTCTTCGACTTATTCTAGAACATAATTGTTCTTATAAAATTTTCTCTAAAGACCATAGTTTTCAAGAAAAAAATGGTTAAATTTTGGAAAGGAATTTGTAAATGTAGTGGCCATTTTGAATCTGATATCGAAAATTTCAAATATATACCAGTGTAGCTTTTAAGTACAACTATCGAGTGCGATGAAAACTCGATTTTTGTAACAAAATGTGTCCTAAGAAAAATGTTTTTCTACTACATATGTCAAAATCATATATAAATTTCAATTTTTAAAAAATTTCTTACTACCATTCGAAAGAGCGGCCTTGAAACTGGTAGAATTTGATAGTTTTTATGTTTTTTAAATTTATTTCATATTGAAAATAAGCGTTGAATTTGCAGTAAACTTTCTTTGCATTTGGGCATTAATGGGTTAAAAACTGAATTTCTTCGATATTAACTGGAGGAAGGCAATTTAAGTTAAAGAATGTAAAAAAATCAGATTTAAAACAGATTAAGAATCAGAATTGGCGAATGACGTTCAATCGATTTTAATAAATCTCTAGTTTAACCGGTATATTCGAATATTGTATTAAAAAAACCCACTATTTCTTAGAAGTTCTACAAAGACAAAAATTTGTAGTGTTTATACGATGGACCACGAAAATTTTTACATGGGTACTTTTCCCCCGTTCTACCGTAATTTCCAGTATTCATCCCGTAAAAATTTGTTCTATGCCATTTCCGAATTATATTCACTTACAAATCTTCTTCCTGCAATAGTACACTACCGTGCACAAGTCTTTGGACACCAGATTATTTAAGGTTTTCGTCGCCATATTCTTTTCTGAACGAATGAATATTTCCCAAAAATACAGTTTTGAACTTGTTTATTATAGAAGACACACATTCAACACCAATATATAGCAATTACATGGGACACGGAGTAAATTACATCAAACTTTCTTTTCATCGAAAAACCCACCTTTCGCTTACCGAAATATGCAGATTTTAGTACATCTGAACCACAGGAATAGCAGAAATGTTTCTTGACACATTCACAATAAACAAACGACGATCAACATTAACTTTAAGTATATTTTGTATCAATATTGTCATACTCAATAAACCCAACCTTTGAGACATATAAGTCTAAAACGACATTGTAACTGCTGTAATCAAAACATATTTAGATTATTTCAAAAGCTGCTATCACCTACTTTCGTTAATATTCAGAGCTTTAAATCAAATATTTCTTACGTTTTTTGCTTATTATATACGAAAAATTAAGTGTCCAAAAACTTTTGCACGGTAGTGTACTTATTGTTGATGAACTTTCGCGGAATCAAAACGCCGTGCACAATAACAAAAACAACCGTAACTGTTGAGGTCACGTGAGTCGATTCTCAACGGCCCGACATTATTTCCAAAGGGCCGAAAATTCCCTAGGGATATTTTGCGTAATGTATCAGTATTATTATTGACAACAATAAAGATGTCCGTGTAGTTTTGAAGCAAAAAATAAACGTGTTTCATTAACTGTCAAAAGTCTGCAAAGATTTTTACTTAAATACGTCCTTAGTCATTGCCTAATAAATCGAGACAAAAGAAACCTACAAAAGTGCATTTCGTTTTATTCATTACCTTTTCGATTGTTAACGAGGAGCAAGTGAATACATTATTACCGACGTAAATTACATGTACCTATTCTAGTAAAAAAAAAGTTACTAGAATTATAGAATCATATCACGCAGTATGAAAATGCATTAAAAGCAATACAAAATATCCTTTAAATGAGTTTCTTGGTAAAAAGTATTGAAAATAATTAGGAATAACTTATTTTTTATTTTTATTGTCTAAAAGAATAGAATGAATACGAAAATAATAGCTAATAAATAATGAAAACTTGAAAGATATTCTATGATTTTTTTCTTTTCTCAATGTAAACAAATTTAATTCCTGACCTGAAAACTGAAATTTGAATTTAATTTAGTACATTTAGATATTCTTTATGGGAAAACAAATCAGTGTCTTCCAGTTTTGCAATTCTTTTCAATTCTTCTATAAATTACTAGATTGAAAAAATAAAAATTCTTGAAACCATTTAATTAACAATTTAATTAAATTTTCACAATTACGAAGAAAACTATCCAGATTCGTTTTAAGGAGTTTAGAAAAGTAGGTCACTTTTAGGTAATTCCAAATTTATCTTTGTATTTGAACAGTCTTAAGCTTTTTGCAGTTGAAAGAATTACGAAATACAAAAAAATTGATACGAGCCATTTAATGAATGTATCCTTCATGTATGATCTTTTGAAGACACCACCGATACATTTCATTGCTTCATGTAAAGACACAGTTTTAAAGATAACATTAAGCGCATTGATTATGTTACTCATTGGAATTTATCAGTTTATTTATGACTTATATTCGCTTATATCAAATTTCCATTTTATAAAATTCATTAAAAATTGATCCGAATTAGTCATAGAATTCTTTAAGTTTAATTTTATATTAAAGAATGGTCACTTACAAGAATGACTGTAAATTCTTCTATCGACGTCAATATTTAATTGTAAGCATTTTAAGTGTAGACAAATAACTTATTTAAAGGAAGTGAACCTCAGATAGTTTTATACCAAAACATCCCAAATTATACATAGAATATTATCCACAATGAACGCAACATAACTGTTTTCTAAACCGGAAGAGAAAAAAAAGGCCCAAGTCACGATGAAAACACAATGCGACAGTGGGTCGACTGTGGCCCAAAAATAAAGAATTCATTGTCTTTTTTGAGTTGTTTGATTTCTAAAAAGAGACAAAAAACATTCGTCACTACACCCCAGGTACATATTGCTAAACGATACTGATGATATCGAAAGTTAGTAATCGTTTCGATCCAACAATAGATGGAGGCGTCAAGTTGTGCATTTTGAACGACGACTGAGGCATTGTTGGAATACGAATTGTGACTGACACGTCATCGAGTCGATTTTTTGTCATTGATATTAGAGACGAGAACTTCCGCCGTGTCTTTTATTAAGATTCTTTTCCGTAAGAAGTTCCGGTTTTTTGAGAATACAGATTCGAGATAGTACCACCTGTGCTCCATAGAGGTGAACCACCCTGCGCATATTTTATGGATACTCTTGATCTCCGACATTTGGCTCAACACCTGCGCGGCATATTTCCATCTCGTATCTCTTCAATATTTTAAGGGGCCAGGGACAGGAATTACTAATCGCGGCTTAAAACGCTGACTTGATCAAGTGCGCTACTTACCCTGTTTAATAGGCTTTTAACATTAATTTTCCATCGTTTCTTTATTGTCGAAACTAATTTGCAATTTTATTTCCTGCCTAAAGTTTCAACTTCATTTGCACTTCTGATGATGATCTTTCAGTGGGACGAAAAATGAATTATTTATGACCTGTTTAACACGAATTTCTTCACAAATTTTGAAGTCGATTTCATGAGTATCGTAAGATTATATTTTACGGTGCATGAAATTAATTTAAATCAATAATCAATTAAAATAAAATAAAAGAAGTGCCACGAAATAATAGTAAATTATGCGATTTAGGGGCCTAATGGTTATTCCGTAAATATTTACATTCAGAGATTTTTTTAATTGACTAATCAATATAAAATTACCTTTCATTTTATTTGCTACAGAACTTTAATAAAAATGTTTCATAAAGCTTAGTTACGATATGACAGATTTATAATTATCTTTTCGCAAAGGCCACCGGTAGCATTCACAGAAGACAACTATTTACATTTGTATTTATTAGCTTAAACGCCGACTTATTTTGATTCAAATTAAGCAAGACTTAATATAAAGTAATGTTAGTTTCCTAGGCTTTTGTCCCACAAATTTTGGAGCTAGAGCGTTCTTAATCAATCCCCATCACATCGCCGCGGACCTACCGGGTCCCTGTTAATGAAGAGTAATAACAGACGAATTTATTTTCATTTAAACTTTAGAAGATCCTTAAATTATTTCTAAAACAAAAATATAGGATCAGCCAAATGTAAATAACGAAATGAAAAATAAATGTAAAAAGGATTTCTTATGCATTCTATCGTTTTCAGCCTAAGGCGATAGAATTTTTCTGTAACTGAAATCCATCACAATGCACTGAAGAAAGACCACTAGCTCTAATCTGAACGGAATAATCAATTGCCGACTCATAATGCCGAGAGAGAAATTCTCTCTTCGATTTTCCGCAACAAGAAGTCCCCTGAAATAAAGGAGCGGTCGCGTTATTCAGGGGCCACGTCTTGTACGGGATGATCAAACTGGAAGGCCCCTCCCGATAAAAAAGTCGCTCGATTCGGCGGTGGTATGCGAGCGTCGAAATTCACTTTACGTAGATACGCCGGTTTCGCGACGCCGGTTTTTTTAGGGAAATTTTCGAAAAATCGAAATAATTTATGAATTTCGAAAAATGGGGAAAAAACGTCGAAACTGACCTGTCAAAATGCGACGCAGAAAATCCTTCTGTAAAGGCAGTCACTGACACTGAGCGGACGTTCAAGGGCAGAGGAGTGTACACTGAGGACTGAAGGGGCGAACCGAAGTATGGGCCTCGAAAGCGGCTTCTCTTCTGCCTTCTGCCACCACCAGCCGATTCGAAGCCCCACTACCACATTGATATATAGACACCCGGTTCCCCAACTTGCTGGTGTGCTTACTGTTTTTCCCGGCGATTGCCTTCTCGCATAATGCCGGCTAGTAACGACGAATTTTCCTTCTGCCTTTTCCATTTTCTCAAAATTTCGAAAAATTTTCGATCCGATCTATGGACTCTCCTTAAGAATCCGCGTCGTAAAATATTGCTGCAATTTTAGAAATTCAGCAAAAGAGTGGGGGAATGAAAAATATGCGTTCGGAAAATTTCAACGAAATTCAGGAAAAATCAGCAAAATAATACAAATAAATGTTGAATGAAATTGTGCAAAATTTTGCAACCAAATTTCGTAGATTTCTGTGCAACAGGTTAACATTTCCTTCAGACTGCTAAAATTAACTGAAAATTGTTTAAATTTGCTGAATTCGTGTGCATTATTGAGATACATTTAGGGAAAATTCAGCATTCAAGTCATCAAGCAGTTGGATTAAATGGAAAATCACAGTAAATTTCAACGAATTTCAATAAAAATCAGCGAGACGATGAAAATAACTGTTAATTGAAATTGTTGTACTTTCAGTAAAGTTCAGTAACAGACTTAAGGAAATCTTGACCTTCGACAGAAATGAGCGAAATTCAGCAAATTTCAGTTAATTGTGCTGAACTTCAATTCGCATTTATTTACATTATTTTCCTGAATTTTACTGTATTTCGTTAAAAGTTACAGAACGTTGAAATTTACGTTTTACTGAATTTCATTGAACATTGCTGAATTTTATGTTAATTTTTACTAAATGAATCTTGGTTGTATACAAAATTAACACAACTTGTCGCGGAATTCAGCGAAACTCAACAAATATTTCCTTCAGTCTGTTAAAATTTAATGAAAATTGCTTAGATTTGCTGAACGTGATTTTTCATTCAATCTAAATTTTTTCTGAATTTTATTGAAATTTTCGCTGAAAGTTGCGAATTTGAGTCTATTTTTAAAATACATTTTGGGAAATTCAGCAAAATTCAGCATTAAATTCAACAAATGGTTGAGTTCAGAAGTTCAGTAATAATCAGCAAGACGAAAATAACTGTGAATTTAAATTGCTGTGCTTTCAGTAAAATTTAACAACAGACTGAACGACATTTTGATCTTCGACAGAAATGAGCGAAATTCCGCAAAGTTCAGTTCAATCCTTGATGAATTTCAATTAGCATTTATTTATATTATTTTGCTGAATTTTACTGTACTTCGTTGAAATTTACTGAACGCGAGTTTTCGTCTGACAACATCTTTTGCTGAATTTAATGCTGAATCTTGCAGAATTTGTTTTACTGAATTTCATTGAAAATTGCTGAATTTTATGTTAATTTTTAGTAAATGAATCTTACTTGTATACAAAATTAACATAACTTGTTGCGGAATTCAGTGAAACTCGACAAATGTTTCTTTCAGTCTGTTAAAATTTACTGAAAATTGCTTAGATTTGCTGAACGTGATTATTCATTGTATCTAATCTTGTTCTGAACTTTATTTAAATATTCGCTGAAAGTTGTGAATTTGAGTCCATTTTTAAAATACGTTTATGGAAATTCAGCAAAATTCAGCATTAAATTCAGAAAAGTGTCGAGTTAAGAGGTTCAGTAAAAATCAGCAAGACGATGAAAATAACTGTGAATTAAATTTGTTGTGCTTTCAGTAATGTTCAGCAACAGACTGAAGGAAATTTTGACGTTCGACAGAAATGATCTAAATTCCGCAAAGTTCAGTTCAATCCTTGCTAAATTTTATTTCGCATTTATTTACATTATTTTGCTGAATTTAATGCTGAATCTTCCTGCATTCGTTTTACTGAATTTCATTGAACCTTGCTGATTTTTATGTCAATTTTTACTAAATGGATCTTAGTTGTGTACAAAATCAACGCAACTTATTGCCGAATTCAGCGAAACTCACCAAATATTTCCTTCAGCCTGTTAAAATTTACTGAAAATTGCTTAGATTTGCTGAACGTGATTATTCATTCAATACAATCTTGTTCTGAATGTTATTCAAATTTTCGCTGAAATTTATGGTGAATTTGAGTCTATTTTTAAAATACATTTTGGGAAGTTCAGCAAAATTCAGCATTAAATTCAGCAAATGGTTGAGTTAAGAAGTTCAGTAAAAATCAGCAAGACGATGAAAATTAATATTAACTGAAATTGTTGTGCTTTCAGTAAAGTTTAGCAACAGACTGAAGGATATTTTGACCTGCAAGAGAAATTAGCAAAATTCAGCAAAGTTCAGGACAATCTTTGCTGAATTTCAATTAGCAATTATTTACATTATTTTGCTCACTTTTGCTGTATTTCGTTGAAATTTACTGAACGCGATTTTTTGTTTAACAAAACCTTTTGCTAAATTTAATGCTGAATCTTGCTGAATTCGTTTTACTGAATTTCATTGAACATTGCTAAATTTTATATTATTATTTACTAAATGAATCTTAGTTAAAAAATCAACATAACTTGTTGCGGAATTCAGCTTAACCCAATAAATATTTTCTTCAGTCTGTTAAAATTTACTCAAAATTGCTTAGATTTGCTCAACGTATTATTCATTCAGTCTAATCTTGATCTGAATTTTATTGAAATTTTCGCTGAAATTTGTGGTGAATTTGAGTCCATTATTGAAATACATTTAGGTAAATTCAGCAAATTTCAGTTAAATCCTTGCTGAATTTCAATTAGCATGTATTTACATTATTTTGCTGAATTTTACTATATTTTGTTGAACATTGCAGAACGTGAATTTTTCCTTTAGCCCAATCTTTTGCTGAATTTAATGCTGAATCTTGTTGAATTCTTTCTTTTGAATTTCATTCAACATTGTGGAACGTGAATTTTCCATTCAACAGAATCTTATGTTGAATTGTATGCGGAATTATACTAAATGAGTCTTAGTTATGCATAAAAATTAGTGCAAATTTGTGAGGTATTCAGCGAAATTTGTCAAGAATTGGATTTAATTAAAAATCACATTCAGCAAATTCCAGTAAAGTTCAGTTCAATGTTGCACAAT
The DNA here is from genome assembly GCA_030407085.1 of Trichopria drosophilae. NCBI lineage: Eukaryota > Metazoa > Arthropoda > Insecta > Hymenoptera > Diapriidae > Trichopria > Trichopria drosophilae. The sequence goes on from CM059586.1 coordinate 102,266,736, forward strand.
TTCAATTAATATTTATTTAAATTATTTTGCTGAAATTTACTTAACATGATTTTCAATTTAACTCAAACTGTTGCTGAATTCATTGTTGAATTTCGTTGAATTTCGATACATGCACCTCAATTAAGGGACAAAAATTCAGCACAAGTTTTAGCGAAAATGTCAACAAAATTCAACAAAAGATTGGGTTGGGTGATATATCATGCTCAGACAATTTCAACGACTTTTAACTGTAACGAACGCTTAAAGTTCATGTAAATTGATGGTCGCCAAAATTCAGCATTCAATTCAGCAAAATACTGAGTTAATTCACATTCGGTAAATTTCAACGAAGTTCAGTAAAAATCAGCAAGATAATATAAATAAATGTTAATTGAAATTGTTTTATTTTCAGTAAAGTTCAGCAGTAGACTGAAGGAAATGTTGACCTCCAACAGAAATCAGCGAAATTAAGCAATGTTCTGGTCAATCCTGGCGAATTTCAATTGATATTTATTATTGTTTGCTGATTTCGGTTATAATTTTCTGAACTTGATTTTCCATTCAACCCAATATTTTGCTGAATTTAATCCAAAATATTGCTAAATAACACTACATTACGATTAATTTTAATTCGCTATGTGAACCCAATTAATAAATGCATTCAAATGTACTAATGTTATATAACAAATATTTTACAAGACCGCAAAAAGACTTGTCTCAAATTGGAGATTTTTAAGACGCTGGCAAGTTAGAAATGATGAATTTTAAAATCTTTTTGAGATCTGCTAATAAAAAACCGGTTAATAAACGTTTAAATTTGGATTAAATCTATGTGGGATAAATGTTTTTTTAATACGTGTTTTGAACGTTTATTACACTTGAAACCCGCTTAACTTGTAATCATAAATGCCAATTAATGTAATTATAATAACATAATCTCATGGTGATTAAATAAATGTTGTAAATAATATACTTTTATTTAGTAAACGGGTATTAGACGTTTCAATACGTTAGTTTGTAAATCTATATGTTTAACGTATTATTAACGTATTTGGTAAACGGATATTATAATAATTTTTAAATATATTTTATAAACAGTTTATTTTTTGAGATATTTCAAATGTTTTTGGTACGAACACCTAGATTATATTATGAAATACTTCTGTTTCATCTATACAACACGAACAATTTTGTGTTTTATTGAAACTTTCTCAGTACAAAAGTCGAGAACTAAAAAAAATGATGGGTTTATGATTATTTAAAAGTAAACGTGAATAATACGTTAATCGACATGATTTGCATGATATTTTTAATAAACTATTATTGACATACATATGTAAAAGACACGCGAAATGAAGTTTTTTTTTTCAAGATTTCATTAACGTATTTGTTAAACGCATATTAAATTAATTTATAAATACGTTTTATAACCTATCTTTTTCAGTACAGTTCAGTTCTAATTTTCACTATTTCAATTAACTTTAAATGAGAGTGGTGTAGAATTTATCACTTGTTTTTTAAATTACGACGAATGAAAGAATGTAAGGATCTTAACGATTCTTGACTCGTTAAGATCGTTAGATTCTTTCCTGGCAATTTATTTAAATTATTTTGCTGAATTTTACTGAATGTCTGTGAAATTTATTAAACGTCATTTTCCATTGAACCCAATCTATTACTGAATTCAATCAGCATATGATCGGACTGAATAATAAATCATACTCAGAAAATGTCAAGCATTTTAAAGAAAGATCAGAAAACATTGAAGGAAATATATCCAAATAGGAAATAGGAAATAGTCAAAAAAAAAAGGATCGAAATTCAGAAAAATTCAGCAACTAGTTATAACGAATGCAATTAAATGTACTTAAATCGTTTTACTGAATTTCATTGAACATTGCTGCAGATGAATTTTCTGTTCAACCCAATGTTTTGCTGAATTTTACTAGATGAGCCTTGGTTGTCAAAAAATCAGCACAAATTTTTGTGGAATTCAACAAAATTCGAAAAAATGGGTTCACATTCATCGAATTCTAGTAAAGTTTGGTTCAATTTTGCACAATTTCAATTGATATTTTTTAAAATTATTTTGCTAAAATTTACTTAACGCTATTTTATATTTAACATTAAACTGTTGCTGAATTCAATGATGAATCTTGTTGAATTTCGATAAATGCACCTGAATTAAGGGACACAAATTCAGCAAGTTCAGCCAAAATGTGAACATAATTCAGCAAAAGTTTGGGTCAGGTCATGTTCAGTCAATTTCAACGACTTTTAACCCAAGCAAACGCTTAAAGTAAATGTAAATTGATGATCGCCAAAATTCGTCACTCCACTCAGCAAAATATTGAGTTTAATGAAATATCACATTCAGCAAAATTTCAACGAAGTTCAGCACAAATCAGCAAGATAATATAGATAAATGGTAATTGAAATTGTGTTTTCAGTAAGGTTCAGCAACATAATGAACGAAATGTAGACCTTTGTTAGAAATTAACGAAATTCAGAAATGATGATTTAAATCCTTGCAGAATTTCAAGTGATATTTACTATTGTTTGAACTTATTGTCATTATGATGATGGTGCCATCCGGGGCCAACCAACGTGGAGGTGGCGAGGAGCTGGCCCCTTTTTTATGTTTTATTTTTTTTTGTGTTTTTTTGATTTTGTTTTTTTTTTTGTGTTTTTATGATTTTTTTTTTTTTTTTATTTTTTGATTATTTTATGATTTTTTTGCAGTATATTCAGTTTCTTTTTTTATTTTAGTTTTATTAGGATTTCATTTCATAATGAACTTTACGCACGCGCAGTATTCCAATGTGCTTACCGATAGGGACGGCGGATTCCGCGAAACTTTCATTAGGTCGCTGTCCTTGCTTTCCGTTTTTACGGGATTGGTTTTAAAAATTTCCGAAAATAGAGTGTTTCGGGATATGAAGAGAAGCTTTGGTGAAAATTTCAGTCCCGGACGCATTTTTGGCTGGCCGGAATTGGCATTATAGTGTCTGTATACCGTAATTGTTTATAAGATTGTTTATAACAAACTCTAGCATTTTTGTTAATTTTTTTCACTATTGGAAACTTGTTTCTGGGTACGAAGGGAAGCTTTGGTGAAAATTTCAGACCCGGACGCGTTTTCGTATTACTGGAATTTACACATTTATCATAATAATTACTATGCAACAAATATCTGAATATTGTTTAAACTATGGTGGTATGCTTTTCAATGATTGTTTGTATTTCGACTTTATTTATGATGCCTTTAAGAAATCTCAACAGATATCTCAAATGGATATATGCGTTTCCATTGAAATTAACATCGCCTGTTCAGAAATGATTGGGAACCACTGCTTTCCAAATCTTACGCTAACTTCACCATCATCATAATGACAATAAGTTCAAACAATAGTAAATAACACTTGAAATTCTGCAAGGATTTAAATCATCGTTTCTGAATTTCGTTAATTTCTAACAAAGGTCTACATTTCGTTCATTATGTTGCTGAACCTTGCTGAAAACACAATTTCAATTACCATTTATCTATATTATCTTGCTGATTTGTGCTGAACTTCGTTGAAATTTTGCTGAATGCGATATTTCATTAAACTCAATATTTTGCTGAGTGGAGTGACGAATTTTGGCGATCATCAATTTACATTTACTTTAAACGTTTGCTTGGGTTAAAAGTCGTTGAAATTGACTGAACACGACCTGACCCAATCTTTTGCTGAATTATGTTCAGAATTTTGCTGAACTTGCTGAATCTGTGTCAACTTCTCCATCATGTCATTATGAGACCATTAAGATCTCAAGCCCAGAAAAACCTCATAGTTGTTGCATCCGACCACTTATAGAGCACATTATAAGATCATTATGAATTATTTTTTATTCTGCTATCTGCGATTGACCTATACTATCTTTAAATGAAATTTAGGTATAACCGACGAATATTAAACAATTGTATTTTATGAGGATAATTAAAATATATTTTCCAGACATTTTTGAGGTGTGCATGAAAATTTCGACCGAAAAAGATTGCGGGAAACTTTTTTTAAAATTGTAAATTCGAAAATGATATCTGAAATTGACCATCATACAATTGTGTGCATTCTTAATTATTTTATTCACGACGACATCTAACTTTAATTGAAAACAAAACAAAATGGAAAAGAGTAAATACAAAAAACACCAACAAAGAGTTAGTTGATATTAGTCCATTTTATCCCAGTGCACATTATCTACATCTATTGTTTGTTTTACCAAAAACATACAAAAAAAATCGATGTTATATATGGGCAAATCCACAGAACTTTTGACTTTCATGTTATTTTAAGATTCACGTAAATAAGCTGTACAGAAATATTTATAAAACATTACTATTTACTAAAAAGGATATGCTTTTCAAGGTACAGTTATTTATTTTGCATGATAGTTGATTAAAAAACCAAAGGAAACACGAAACCTCATAAAATTTGAATAAACTGCTGCGTGCAAATCGTATTTTTTTAAATATTTTGTTCTGTAACTTTTGGAACGTGTATTTCTTTTCATTTGAAAATCATGTCGTTGATTAATGGCACTGTATAAAAGCCAAAAATACTTGAAAAATAAGTGTGCCTATCGCCTAATAAGAATGACATGCGTCCAAAGTCGCGTGCAGAATATTTATGGAAAATGGAATTTTCGTTAATTTCTAACAATAACTTTTGGACCAAACAATATTATGTCTCCATACTTTGGGAATTTTTAATTGATGATATAATAAGTGACGTATTCCAAGGAATAAGGTGTGCCTTGTCTCATCTCCATTCTGTACCTATTACAACATATAGCCTTCGTGCCTAACATTGGTGGAAAAATGACACTTTTGTCAGGCACACGAACTATACACAATTAAATGCCACGATTATTGGCCTAATTTATTGTTTTAGGTGTCTGCAGCAATACTCTGAATTTGTTCCAGAAATACAATACGATGTTCAGGGGTAAAACAAGACATGAAATTATCTCTTTGACACAAACTCCTTTCTTTACATTGAAAAATGCTGAAATTTGTTACGCGAGGGTTTTATTGGTAACTGATCATAAATACGTTGACAAATATTAAAAATTGAAGATGGTAGATACAATATGGCGGACCAAATTCCTAAAAAGTTGCCTGAACCAGCTGAAACTGTGTATTCGGGGTCGCTCATCGGTCGAGATTCGCTACAGCTTTGCTCCAGAAATAATGAAAATGTAACTTTGGGTAACTTTGTTTTTCATCTCCCTTGCTTCATCTTTTCTGGTTAAAAATGAATAAATATGGTACTAATGACAAGTTACGTTATACCTATTTAACATTTTTTTTTCAGGATTGCCGGGATTGTAATGCCTTAAATAGACTTAAATAAATGTTTGCTGCTAAAATTTGTATATTATGAACCTAAAAGCAAAAAGAAACAAAACCCCCGAATAATCAATTTGAGTTTGTGTGAATAACTTGTTACAAATTCGGTCTTCCATATTGAATTCGCCATCTTGAATTGTGAATATCTGTTGACGGATTCGTGACCAGTAACTTAAAAAATCCCGAGTAACAAATTTCATCTGTTTTCCGCGTACAGAAATATGTTTGGTTCGAAGATAGAATTTTAGGTCTCCTTTTACCTGACTGCGCTGGAACAATCCTTTAAAAGTCCTAACGTGTCGTTTTTTTTTTACATTTTATATGTTTAGGAGTCCCCTCAAGTTGATTTTAAATGTGTGCCGCCGAAAAAAAAATGTTTTTCTTAAAGAGTAAAGTTAAAAGTTCTGTGGATTTACCCATATATAATTTCGAAACATGACTTTGTATTCAATTAAAAATATCGCTGAATTTCGTTGAATTCCACTAAAATTTGCTGAAATTTCGTCTACAATTGTGACACGTTTAACAAAATTCAGCAAAAGATTGGTTGAATTATATAAGCATTCCGTGTAAATCAAGATTCTGCTGTGACAATTATACAAAAACCCTTGTATGAGTACATTTTATTTTCGTCGCAAGTGTTTTCCATAAAAAACCGAATTTAGACGTGTAGTATTTTTGTTTTTTTTTGTCAATTGACCGTCACACCAAGAAATTTGTCACATTAATTGTAAGAATTTCTAAACACGTTCGAAGAGGACACGGAAAATGTGTAAGACTTGCGATGCTTCTATTTGTGATTTTTGATAATAGATCTTGATTTATATCTACAACTTGGAAAACGAATGAAAGACAATTAAATAATTAAAGCGGATTTACACCGGGCTTCAGGCCTACCAACGAAAAAAAACAGGAAGTTGTTCAAAACCTGGATGACCTCTTCCCCAAGCACGCAAGAAACTTAACGGAAGGGACATCAAAGTTCTCCTAGAGACCTCAACATTTCGGATCTATTTTGATCCCTCTTCAGGAGGTAATGATTAACAAGAAGAAATCGTTAATATCCTATGCTGGAGATGGGCAGCCCTTTTAGGTAATCTTTTAGTGGAAAACCAAAGTACGATTTCATCTAATAAATAGAATTAATTTTGATTTTTCTTTTCTGACATTTTCTTAAGTGAAAGTAATCATAATTTTTTATGATTAAAGTCCATAGGTGTGCCTTGTGTGCTCTTAAATAAGTGATTTGTTGTGTTGTATCCGTGATTTCCAGTTGTAGTAGTTTAATCTTGTATTTTTGAATAAGTTCTTGATGTTTGTGTGTGTGCAATGGTGTATAAAATTCCGTTCTATGTGTGAATTTATTAGAAAAAATATGCTTAGGTAGGAAATTGTTCTTTTTACATCTGAGTAAGAAAATTCTTCTCATTATAGATGCCGCTAATTTGTTGTTAATATTTTTCCACTCCTTTAGTAACAATAGAGTTTTCATCTCTAACAAAAGGTCTTCGTAAACTATATTTAAGTTATGGGTGTCCTCATTCTTTTTGAGGGGATTTGGTTGAAGTTTAATGTAAAACATTTCCGATAATCTACATAACAAAAATTTTGTTCAGTGTCTAATATTTTTATATTAGTCCAATAAAAATCATGATCATATTCTAATTTATGGTCTGTTATAACATTGTTGGGTGCCACTCTACGAATGTTTGATTCGTGTTCTTTAATTCTAGCCTTTAAATATCTTTTTGTTTCATCAACATATGTGGCATCGCAATCGTTACAAGAGATACAGTATACCGAATTATTTTTTTCGTATTTATCGATTTTATCCTTCCCTTTCTTTATTATGCCTGTTAAATTATGTTCCATCACTGGCACGGTTACAATATTCCAATCTTTTAATTTGTATTTTAAACTTTGATACAGACCGTTAATATATGAAATTTTTATGTAGTAAACCCAGGCGCAGAATATCTGTCCTGTAATTTACATCTAGTATATGGAAATTTGCCAAATTTATAAGAAACGAAGCAAGATACGCAAAAAATGCATTCAACCTTTTTTGTAGAGCCCGAATTTTTCAACAAAAAAGGTTTAATGCATTTTTTGCGTATCTTGCTTCGTTTCTTATAAATTTGGCAAATTTTGTGTTGCCATTGTCAAGTTTTAAATTATTATTTGTATATGAACTGATACCTTCGTTTATATATTGAAGATCGGTGTAAATCCGCTTTGATTCTTCGTTTTAAACAAAACCTATCGTAATAATTTAATTTTACAAGTAAATAATTTTTTTTTAAACTAAAATACAAAATATATGTAACGTACGAAACATACATACATGTACAATTCGAAAAACAATGAAAAGAACAATAAAATGCAAAAAAAAAACAATAAAATAAAAAAAAACAAGGTTCTTCATATATATTTACCTCCACGCGGTAAGAATCGGGAAACGGCAAAAGAATGTATAATCATAAATAAATTAGTATACAAACAGTTAATGGTAAGATATATTAGATTATTAGATATTATTATTTGTAACAAATTTTCTAATACATATGGGTGATTCTCCGGAAACAGGGCATTTTCGTGTCTTTACGTTATATCTGACAAAAACTTTGACAATAAATTATTAAATTTCGATAGAAATGTTAAATAAATATGGACCATGTTAATTTGAAAAAATAATACTTTTGTTACAAAAAACTGGTGTAAAATGACATTTAAAGACTAAAAGTAGCATTTTTGATATGTCCAAACCTCCAAGTTCAAAACTTTAAAATATTAGCGCTATTAAGAAACCGAATTATTTTAATTTATTCAAATAATATTTCTATAGTACAGCTCAAACTGTACAATTTCTCTCTGTATAATATTTAATTAAATCAATATATATACTTATAATTATTAAAATATTAATGTCTTAAGAAATTTCTATGAGGTAACGACAATGCGTAAACTGGTATAAATAAACTGGAAATAATTAACTTTTTTACTAAAACTTATGAGAAAATCAAAGATAAAACACTACACTTTACTAATCCTCCATAGAAAATTGAAAAGAGAACATATTTACCTCATGAACAAGTAAAAACTGGATAAAAAAACTACGTATTTTTATTAAATTAATTGTCGTCACCCGTCCTAATTTTGGTATTTTTATACAAACAGCAATTAAAAAACGATGAAAACTTAAAGATTAAAGGAATAAACGTTACTGGCAATTTGTTTTTTAATTTATTATTGTTTAAAATATGTAAAATTGGATTTTTTTTACAAATTTTCATTGTCGTCACCTTCATTGTCGTTACCAAACATTTGGCGTATCAGGTACGAAACAAGAACAAAGTGTAACCCGTAGCAGAAAATATTTTTCAAATCATAAATAACATTTATATTTCTCTTCCTCTTAGACATTTATTTAAATATAATTTAAAAAACCACAAAATTAAACTTTATATTTGTTACAACGTTATGAATCAAGTTTATTATGAAATAATATTATTTATTAAAATTATGAATATAATATTATCATTGTAGTTACTAACCAACGACACATTAACTTTAATAAATTTATTTTGTCCAAAACTTCTTCAAAAATTCATGTGTTTTTCTTAATTTTTTAATTATTACTTAATAAATAATTTTCATTTATTCACAAAAATGCACTAAATCAGATATGTACATTATTTTCGAAAAAAAAATACTGATTTTTTCGACGTTTTTTCCCAATAATTGCGTTTTTTGACATTCAAAAGGGCAGTGCTGATCGTTGCAAAACATACTAATCGCGCCTTTTTCCTCAGACCATTCGGATTTTTTTCAAAAAACAAAATGGCGGCTTCAAGATGGCGTCTGGAAGTTGTAAGTTTGAATTTTCTCGCACAAATATCGATTATTTGACCGTGTAAAGGCTCAAATAATGGAGAATTGCAATGAAAAAGTAATTTATTATCATTTGTGAATACCTAGTCTCATCATGATTTATTCATAACCTCAAATTAATTAGACAAAATAAGTTTATACCGATTATTTGTCTAATTTTCACACAATTTTCGACGTTTCCGTAACATTACTTATGTGTGAAATTAAAAATGACCATATACCCTTATGACCTATTAATTATCTGTTTATAACCTAAAAATTTAGTACAGTTCGACTTTTTTTTAATTTTAAAATACTTTTCTTCATTTTTTTTTAATTTTAATTTTAATATTTTCATTTTCTTGTATTTTAAACACACGTGGAGGCAATGAAGAAATATTTGTTTTTTATTTTGTAAATCATTATTGCAGATATTGAAAGTTATGGATAAACTTCCGAAAACGCCCCCAACCTATTTTAATGTAAACTGGTATACTTACGTATTTCTGCTGATTTCGAAAATGATAATGAAAATTGGCGCAAATTTTATTTTCAAGGTGAAAACCTTAAAAAAAACACCATAATTTATGTCTTTTTTTTTTTTTTTTGCAATTATCTCATAAAATACTCAACATTTCGAAAAATTCTTTAAATAAAAGTTGTAGCTGGTGATCAAAATTTCCTTTTGTTTTTTTTTTTTTTGTCTAAATTTCTTGACTAAATTCTCTTGTTTGTTGTTATCAATAGTGGTGAGATAAAAATTGGTATGCTTCAACTTCATTTTCTTCTCTTCGTTGCTTCATTTCTCTTCTGTTTAAATCTTGTTCACTTTGACGAATTCAAAAATTTTACTTCTTGTAAATTAAACTTTCTGTTTTAAATCTTTTTCTTTTGACAATATCGTTCCTAAATTCTTAAAAATAACAAAATCTAGATTAAGTAATAACGACTAAAAGCTCAATTAAAACTGTGTTTTATTAAAAAATTACATTCAATAGAACTCGGCGTCTAGCATCACAATTAGTACCTATCGAGCAACTCGAGGAAAATAAACTTTCCAATTAAGACGGTTCTTTTTCGAAACGTTTAATAATCTGTAGATTTCCACCGTGGACTCTTCGATAGCTTCCCTTTGAAATGAAATACGGCGCAGGGAAATCTGGAATCGTGGTTGATAATTATTCAATGAAACTCGAAGAAAATTTACTTTCCCGACTTTATTTGCCAAAATGTAAATTAGTCGCGACTGCGTTCCATATGCTCTGTTACATAACAAACTAACGATTCTGGTATTATGTAGATTACCGTTCGGAAACATCGACTCCCCTTTACTTTCGTGACTTTTTACCGAACAACTAAAGTCCATTTCGCTTACGACGACGTACGGAGGATTACGTCGTCGTTTCGCATCTTGTTGCGTCGCGCATTTCACCATTCGTGTCGTTTCGGTGACATACACTTAAACCGACTATGGGACTCGGCAAAAATTAAACAAATATAAATATACATATGTATATATAATTAAATACATATATATATATACGTTGAGTCCCAAGTTTTTTTTTTTGTTTTTTTTTTTCTCTTCTGTAAAGTCCTAAAATCAAGAAACGTCCAAAAAATCCGCAAAATTCGAGCTGGCCTTTTCTTGATTCTATCGAATGTAAAAAAAGTGATGGTTGTGTGATGTGATTCAAAGGAAAAACGACCGTTAATAATTAATCCTGCGTCACACATTCACGAATATTTTAATTACAGCTTCAATCGTCTTTCTTGTCAGGTGACTTGTCCCCATTCATCGGTGAACGAGAGCGACTGCGACTCTTGCTGTGTTTGCTGTTCGAGCGTGATCTGGATCGGTCACCTCGAGAACGTTCCCGGCTCGATCTGTCCCTGGAAACGATACAAAATTATCATTAGATTAATTAATATCACTTAAACTTTATTTTATTACGCTAATCATTCTTATTTCAATTTTTATTCTTTAAAGTTTAATTTACTAAAGTTTAATAAACACAAGAATTAGACAGGAAAAAGAAATTCAACAAATTGCATACATGCAATAGAAAGAATCCTTTTTTTTTTTTTTTTTTCTTTTAATACATCCAAAGCTTTAAACCATTAACAGCCCAGAGCGTAGAGAACAGACAATACCGTAGTACCCAGATGATAACGATACTTGTTACATTCGTTACGACAAAAGTTAAATTCTTTGAAAACATTTGTTAAATCGGAAACATGAAAAGCCTCCGAACGGTTATTTTGCTTTCTAAAGCTAGGACTATCAGCGCGGGATAAAAGGACATCGCCAAGTAAACTCACTTTGACGGCGACTTGACTTTGGACTTGGACTGCGACCTGGACTTTGACCTCTCTGCCTTGGACCTAGAACGAGATCTGGATTTGGACTTTGACTTAGATTTCGACTTTGAGCGGTCTCTTGATCTGCAAAATTATAGTTCAAATAATTCAACGAGGACTAATGTTAAGTTGTTTTTTTTTTTTTATTATAAGAAAATTCCAACAATGAAACTAGTTTTTTTTTCTCGTAAGAAATGAGAGGACGGAATGAATGACGAATCACTAGCAGCTCAAGAAACTTACTGGCCGAAAAGTGTGCAGCGCTCGATCGATTTAAAATTGTTCTTTACTTAAATTCGTAATTATTTACTTTTCCTAAATTGGAAAATTTTTAGAAACTGAACAAAGAGTAACATCGAATCTACTTGAATAAAACATTCCTATGATAATTACTACCGTTTAAATAAAGCTTTGCTAAATTCTAAACATAACCATGAAAAAGAATCAAAAAGGCTGCAACTAATGTTTAATTTAATAGCTACTAAATTGTGTAATTAAAATAGTCTAGGAGCCTTTAAATATCCCTAGTTGAAACAATAATTTTTTTTATGTATTTTTGGTTGCTGAACACGAATTTTTTTAGTCAAAAGTGGTCGGTTAGTTTATAATTCTTATTGCTCCGGATTTTTTCATGTTTTTTCAGTAATCTTCAAAAAAAAAAAAATCCTTAGTAACATTTATGTAGATAAAAATTTCTAAATTTATAAAAAAAAGCGATTTTTGGCCTTTTTTACATGTATTTCAATTGTTTATAACAATTTTTCAAAACAATTGAATAATTTTGTGCCTTTTGTTACGGATTTTTTCATGTTTTTTGGGTAATTTTCAACAAAAAAGGTCCTTAGTAACTTTTACATAGATAAAAATTTCTGTATTTAAAAAGTCGATTTTTGACATTTTTCACATGCATTTCAATTGTTTATAACAATTTTTTAAAACAATTGAATAATTTTGTTTTTTTTTTTGCTCTGGAAAAAATGTTTTCATATTTTGACAATATTTTCAGATAAAAATGTTTAAAAAGTCGATTTTTGCCATTTTTGACACACATTTTAATTGTTTATAACAATTTTTTAAAATAATTTAATTTTTTCATGTTTTTTTTTTTTTTAATTTTCAACAAAAAAAGATCCTTAGTAACTTCTACGTAGATAACAATTTATAAATTTATAAAAAAGGCGATTATTGTTATTTTTGCTCTGGAAAAAATGTTTTCATGATTTTTGAGGAATTTTTAACAAAAAAAGCCGTTAGTAACTTTCACATAGGAAAACTTTTCAAAATAAAAATTCAGAAACTTTAAAAAAAGTAAATTTTTGTCATTTTTTGCATGTATTTTATTATGGAAAAAATGTTTTCATGTTTTTTGAGGAATTTTCAACGAAAAAAGTCGTTAGTAACTTTCACTTTCGAGATAAAAATGCACAAACTTTATAAACAGGACATTTTGGCAATTTTTTACATGTATTTTAATTGTTTATAACAATTTTTTAAAACAATGAATAATTTTGTTCTTTTTGCTCTGAAAAAAAATGTTTTCATGTTTTTTGGGTGATTTTGAACAAAAAAGGTCATTAGTAACTTTTACGTAGATAAAAATGTCTAAATTTATAAAAAAAGACTATTTTTCCCATTTTTTACATGTATTTTAATTGTTTATAACAATTTTTTTCATGTTTTTTCGATAATTTTCAACAAAAAAGATCTTTAGTAACATTTATGTAGATAAAAATTTCTAAATTTATAAAAAAAGTCAATTTTTGGCATTTTTTTACATGCATTTTAATAGTTTATAACAATTTTTTAAAACAATTGAATAATTTTGTTCTTTTTGCTTTGGACCAAATTTTTTCATATTTTTTTTTTTTTGGTAATTTTGAACAAAAAAGGTCCTTTGTAACTTTCAGGATGATAAATTTTTGACATAAAAATTCCCAAATTTTAAAAAAGTCAATATTCGCCATTTTTACCACGAAGGTTTTTTTTTTTTAAACCACCTAGGATTAAGCTTTTCTTCTATTACTATACTTCAAGTAAAAGATTCGATTTTGACATTTTTTTAAACGTTTTCATTGTGTAGGCGACAACTTCCGACAGTTTTCTAGGTTTTTAGCATCAGAATTTTTTTGTAGTATTGGTGGATTCTAGAATGAAACATTATAAAGTGGCTGATTGTTTACAACAATTTGTCTTTTAAATAATGTAATTTTTTTTATTTTCGGAAAAAAAATCATGTTTTGTGCGATTGGAAACAAAAAGATTCTTATAAAACTTTTATTTTGAATTTAAATTATTTGTTTTTTAACTTTTATTTTAAAAATAAAACATTTAATTATTTAAATAAAACACTTACGATCATTATTTCTTTTGCAATTTTCAAAATTTATGTTTGCAATTCTTTAAACACTACTAGGTAAATGTAGTCTATTTTTAATCCAACTGTTTTTGTTTACTTGTAACATAGTTTTGTATTAAACATTAATTTAAATAATTGTTATTCGATTTAAATTCAAAATTTTGACATGTTCAAAACTAATTTGAACAAAGTTAAATTGGATGCTGCGTTAAAGCCGCATTCTCTTTCGTAAACTTTTTAAAATTTTTAAATTTAGACATTTTTATCTATGTAAAAGTTACTAAGGACCATTTTTGTTCAAAATTACCCAAAAAAACATGAAAACATCCGGAGCAATAAGAAAAAATTTATTGAATTGTTTTTAAAAATTGTTATAAACAATTAAAATACATGTCAAAAATGGCAAAAATTGACTTTTTGTAAAGTTTGGGAATTTTTATCTCGAAAAGTTTTCCTACATGAAAGTTACTACCGACTTTTTGATGAAAATTACCCAACAAACATGAAAAAATCCGTAACAAAAGGCACAAAATTATTCAATTGTTTTAAAAAATTGTTATAAACAATTAAAATACATTTAAAAAAATGGCAAAAATCTACTTTTTTTAAAGTTTGTGAATTTTTACCTCGAAAAGTTTTCCTACCTAAAAATTACGAACGACCTTTTTTGTTGAAAATTATCCAAAAAAAAAAACATGAAAAAATCCGTAACAAAATAAAAACCAAATTACTCAATTGTTTTAAAAAATTCTTACAAACAATTAACCGATTATGTACTTTTTTAAACATTCCACCAAAAAAAATTCTTGTTCAGCGGCCAAAAATACATCGTTTCAACTGTGGACATTAAACTACGGCATCGTAGGTATCTCCACGACTAATGCCTAAACTGACAACTTTCTAAAAAAATACATTCAATATTTTCTATAAAAGAATTTGACAATAAATAAAAATGATTAATCATAATAATCCTGACAATGCAACACTAATCAACCTGAATAACGAGGGCAAAAGTGAACCAAGTGCGACAATGAATGTGTGGAAAAAGCTTTTCGACTAAAATGTAAACAAAAAAAACGAAAGAAGCATGCGCAAAAGTACAGTGACGTTAAACAAATGTTACCATATTTCACAGTTATTTCAGCAGTAGCATTCAGCGAAAGGAAAAATGGGTTAAAAGAGAAAAAAAAAAAAACTATTTCATAACAAACAAACTAAACTTAGAAACTTACTTGGATTTTGAACGAGAGCGGCTGCGCATCGGGGACTTCGACTTGGACTTGGACTTGGATTTCGAGTGTCTTGATTTAGAGCGACTGCTACGACGGCTGCGACTGCGCGAACTGCGGCGGCTTCTACAAACGCAAAATACAATTAAACATCGATACTAAAAATTCCTTTTACTAAAATTTTATTGAACTTTTATTAAAATTTCAATTTACCTGGAGCGGGAACGCGAACGACGTCGTGAACGTGATCTGGAGCGAGAACGCGACCTAGAGCTTGAAGACCTGGAGCGACGTCCTCGACGTTTGTCTTCGATGAGCCGAATCCTTCGACCGTTCAGCTCGGTATCGTCTAGTTTGTCAATAGCATTTTTTAGGTCTGAGTATGTCGCAAACTCGACGACTCTGTAAATAGAAAAAATTAACTTTTAATCGCCGTAACACAATTGTTTCAAAAATTCTGGGTAATTCAAAGAAATTTTTTAACTTTGCGATATTGAACTTTCGTACCTACCTATCGGCACTGATACGCGCAGTAATTAATCTCTAATTTATTCGATACTATGTGCAAAATAGAAATACACAACAGCACAAAGTTTACGATTTTGTTCATAACTAATTGCAGCACAGTAGGACCTCTCTTATTCTAATTTTCCCCTTACCCCCACTTACTTTGCTTGCGAGCTTGTGATAGTGGGGGAACAATTTGGAATAAGAGAGGCTGGACAATTAGAATAAGAAAGGCAATTAGAGAGGTCCTACTGTATTTCCTTTTTTTTTTTTTTTTTTAATGAGAATGATAAAACTTTTAGGTTAAGATTTGAAAATTAATAATATACTGCAATCAATTAAATTTAATCAATGATTTTGTTTTTTTCTTCAAGGTCTCTGAGCGCCCCCAAGTTAATTAAAGTTTTTGTGCCACGTTTTTGAAAATTTTATCCAATTTCCCTTTGAAATATAATGACTACCGAGTGAATGAAGAACATTAAAATACCGCAAACTGAAAATGCGAACCAAAAATTCACATTTTGTCAATCAACGATAATTACATATCACTTTTCCTTTTAAATAAGAAAGCAATGATGCTCGTGTCGAGAAGAAAAATACTGAAATTTCTTATTAAATGGGAATAAACTGAAGCAATGAGAAGGATGCAAAAAAAATGTTAGGTTACGTAACCTATTGGTAATATGGTAATTTTTTTTGTCACTCACCCAGTAGTCATCGATATAACGTTTCCATTTCTGAAAATAAAGATGATCAACAATGTTTACAATTTTCAAAAACGAGGTGCACAATTCTTCTCTCACTTATGCCATCGGCATACGAACGAATATGCAATACGCAATATTCAAGTAAATTAAGTATCGCGACTGAATTCAATTTGCGAAATCTTTCGTAGCAAAACGAGAATTTTGCCATTTTCCATATTCGCTTCGTAATTTCTTAAATGGGTGCTCGATAACCTCACTCAAAAACCTGAATTCATACAGTGCATTCTTAATAATTGTTAAAAAAAAAAAAGTGCCAATTGAAGTATTAAAAATTAAAAATCTAACGTTAAGAATCATGCGAATGTAAACAAGGTACTCGCGCTTACCCTTCGTTTCTTCGTTGCTTGTGAGCGTCAGCGTAAGTTACTTCTCCGGCTTGTCTCATGTAATCCTTCAAATCCTGGACATTACATAAAATAACGATTAATAAAGACGAATCGTCCGAGGGATTTTTAAATTAACGATTATCATTATCGAGAAACTCTAAGTCTTTCTTTTTTAAACTGCAAGTTCCCTAGTATTCTCCTAGCCTCTTTCTCAATAAGGTTAATGCATGGATACTGACGAAAAAACTGCTACTCCTCGTACCCATGGTTCCGATGTAAACGGGGGAAGCATCGTTACTTTTTTGTTTTTAACTTGTTAATGATTCGTAATGCAGTGTCGGGATATGGAAAAGTGCTCGAATTTAGTAGAAACTGTTTCGATCTTTCTTATCATGTCATTCAATATCGAGCAGTCGAATGCTAATAAAAAAAAAAGTCATGAAAAATTTAAAAATTCAAAAAGAAAAACAAAAATTGAGCCGTTTCAATCTTCCTCCTTTGTCCAAGTCCTTGAATATCCATTGGGCACTCTGTTTGCGAGTTGGCATCGAGTACGATCCTTCTCAATGTGTATGTGGGAACCAGGTACGACTTAAATCTCGTCTTCAAAGACTTTGCGCAATCGTGCTTCAATTTCTCTCCAATTGTGTTCTCTCTGTTCCTTCCGACTTTGCTTTCGACATCTTTCCAATGTGTTCCGACTGATTGAGAAAGTAGATTCCAACTGGACCCGAATTGTAATGCATTAAGAAATTTCGAAACCACATTCTTATCGTTACCCAGCTAGCCTATTTGTACTTTAAAAAGTTGCCTCTTACACGTTATACATTTTGTATAGTACAAAAAGAAAATTATATCAATTTTTCACAAGTTTCAAGTTTTAGTTTAATTCAAAATAAAAATAAAGAAATTATCAGTTTTTGTTTTTGTTGCTAGAATTTTAGTTGCTATTTGCATACATATATATTTTTTTGTTACTACATTGTACTATCTTAAGGATGTTTACATCCGTTAATAAATATAATAATAATAAATGTTGAAAAGATATCCAATTGATATAACTTTCATAAAAATATTCATCAGAAAGTTAACCTAGGCAATTGTTATCCATATAAAGTTACCAAATTGTTACAATATTAATGACGTCTATTTGCCGCCTTCTTTACGTCAGTTAAAAGATATGTTTTTCTTAAGTTATCCAATAATTCGTTAGCGAGAAGCTGACTATGAAATGTTATCAATTCGTTATCATCTGTAATAGTATCGTAAAGTTACCATTCAAAACTTTAGACACTGTTCCCCAAGGACCAACAAGTTTAACAAAAATTTTAAAGAAAACTGTTGACGGCATCTTATTCAACATATTTCGTACTTGCTCGATTTCCCAAAATAATCCAAAAAGAGTTTTAAAATCATTTTCTATCTAATAGTTGAATTTAATACGAAACTAGAGAAATTTGATTTTCTATTATTTTTTACATCAATAACATTATTAATTACATTAATGGTAAACATTTTCATAAAATTGTATTCATAAAATGATAAACATTTAAAATTAATGATTAAACACGGTCATTGAACCAAGTCAATATGTTAAAAATAAACATTTAACATAATTGAACTTCAAAATAAGAATTTAAATTAAATTGTAATATAAAAACAAAAATTTTTCAATTTTCGGCCGTCTTCAGAAACAAATGATATAAAATAAAAATTACTATTTAATGATAAACATTATTTTTAATTATATCATAAATAACATTCAAAAAATTAGAATTTATTTCTTGACCGCTTTTTATGTAATTATGACTCGATTTCTTGGTTTTACGGTCCTTTTACTACTCTCTAAATATAAATTAGTCAAATTTGACTGATTGAAATAAGAAAAATTCAGTTACTAACAATTAGTAGAAAATTACTAATTGAAATAGTAGTCAAGTATAAACTAAATGAATTAGTAAATTCTGACCATTTTTCTAAGTCATTAGTCAAATATTATTAATTGAATTTTACCAATTGAAATAGTAAAAATTCTGCTAATTCATATTTAGAGAGTAAGCATAAAATTAAATGATAAATAATAAACAAAAAACATATAAAAGCAATAAAAAAATAAAAATTAAAGAAAAAAAAACAACAAATATGGGGCTACATTTTATTCTTTACGTCCACGTCGTTAGCTCTGGGTAATGCAGAATAAATAACAATTAAATAAAAATTAATCAGATTTTTATACTAAAATCAAATTTAATCAGACTTTATATACTAAAATAAAATTTAATCAAATTTTATATTAAATAAAAATTAATCAGATTTTTATACTAAATTCAAATTTAATCAGATTTTTATACTAAAATCAAATTTAATCAGATTTTTATACTAAAATCGAATTTAATCAGATTTTTATACTAAAATCAAATTTAATCAAATTTTATATTAAATAAAAGTGAATCAGATTTTTATACTAAAATAAAATTTAATCAATGCGTTAACGTTTTAGTAACTTCCTGCTAGCTGGGCAAAGTTAAATTTTGCAAGGTTAAAAACCAAATTGAAATCAAAGTACCATAGATTAATATACCAAGTTCGAGCACAGATGGAGCGCGTTTAACATTAATTTTTAGTACCGAGGATCCGTCGAACCTTCAAGCTGTTGCAAAGTCTAAAACTACCAGTTTTTGCTGCGTTTTACTTTTTTTTTTTCACGAGCGCGTTCACCGGACTGGTAAATCCTTTTAATTCGAGGCTATCGTGCACATTAACAAAACGTAAAATGAATTATTAAAGACACGTGTGTGTGTGAGTTATTGTTTATCGTATAGCAGCAAAGATCCAATAGAGAAATACAATGAAAACATAAGATATATAGATATATATGGTAAGTTATATATCTAAAAAGAGTACACTCGGTTAAGGTGACGGCATTTACCTTTGGCCCAGGGCACCGCCTTGCTTACGGACAGAGAGAAAGGCCAGAACGCAGTCAGGTCGAATGGAACCGTTCATTGGGCGGCCGCTCTGCCCAAAACACTTACTAGATGGCATAGGTTGACGGTAGTGATGGTAACCAGTGTGGCGCCGGACGACCATTATAGGAAGTGTTTTTTCTCAGAGATGAAATTGTTCTCTCGGTAATTGTCTTTTCTTTTTTCTTTTTACCATTGGAAAATTGATTAAACGACGACGACGAGAGGAAAAAAAATAAAAAACCAACATAAAAATTGTCCGACGACAGTACTGCTGGGTGCATGAGTGATGTGGTAGGCTGGCGCTCCCTGAAATGCTCATCGCTCGCGGTGGAATCGCCCGGAAGAAGACCACGTTTATTATATATTTGCCGGGATTCGGGGATTTCACATATTTCACTGGAATAGAAGGGCCCCTCCTTTCTCTCTCTCTTAATTTTTTTGCCCGGAAACCAACCATATTGGCGCCACTTGGCTTCCGGTCCATTGTCTGAATTGTCATCTCTCTTAATCATCATCATCATCATCATCGTACCTCATCGACCAGCCCTACCAGTCGCCCCTCCATGGCAAAGAGGACACGGCTCTTCGGAAAGAACATCAATGTTTTTATTGTTTTTGTCCCTTTCGAGAATTCGCCAAACGTACTAAGTGTTAAAATAAAAAAGGAAATTTAAAAAGGAAAAGAAAAATTTTAAAAAAAAAATAGTAGTAATCTCATAACTTCGACAAGAAAACGAATTGAAAAAAGAAAGGGAAAAATGTATCTTGATCAAGTAAGGCTTGGTTTTTTTTGCGTTCCCACCCCTGCATTTTTATCCAGGGGCAACGGAAAGGAGCTCTCGTCAATACTTTTGGGACTCGGGGTTGCCAAATATTTGCGTCCTGGTATTTCCCACATCATTGCTCGATCGGTTCTGATTGGTCATCCATCTCCGTGCCAGGAGCACGATGGGCCATCATCGCAATACTGTCGAGTGATAGTCATCATCATCATCGTCATTGCTATCTCCAGGCATTGGATATTCATTGCTTCGTCGCCCCCTCTCATCCACTCTCTCCAAGATCCCATAGACTTACTTGATCAAAAGCTACATGTCCGATAGGCAATTTTTCCAAGAAAAAAAAGAAATTAAAACCAATTTTTTACAATCGAAAAATCAAAATCTTTCGTACGAGCCCGAAAAGCCCGAGTTGCGTTTCAATCACAAGAAATGCGCTTTAAATGTGTCCGATGGGGGGTGGGGCCAAAAAAAAAAAACACAAACGACCGAACATGAAAAGAATCTAGAAATGTAACACAATGAATGATTGATATTTTGATTGAAACGAGGCTTACCTGCCAGCTGACGCGGCTCGACAAATTCTCCACAGTGAGACGATACTCTGTTCGTGTCGGTGGACCATATCTGTAAACGGGCGTCAAAACATATTAAAATCTCATCGATTGGCCGTTGCCTAATCGAATTGAAAAGAAACTTTTAAGAAATCAAATGAAAAGTCTACATCAAATAATTGAATTAGAAAAAGTATAGAAAGTTACGATAGATAGTATTGAATTGACATTAATTTAATATAGATAAGAATAGTTATACTTAAACAAGTTGAACGTATCGTTAGATGTCTGTACCTGGGCAATGATTGCTTGTAGCTAGATGCGGTCCTCGAGTTTCTGTTCACACTATCTCTGCAAAAATGGATGTTATGTGAACAGAAATAAGGAATCAAAGTGGATAAAACCGAGGCAAATAACTACAGTAAATTTAGCACTCATTGCTCAGGCACACAATCAATCACCTGTTTCAATCGAATCAAATCTACACATAAAGCAGCAATTGCATACCTGTCGTGCCGCATATCGTCTCTGCTGTAACAAACAATACCAAGCATACGTTAATCGGCGAGTTCATACAACTTTAGTGTAAATTGTATCAAGAGATACAAAGAAAAAAGTAGCAAAGTTTCAAAAATTTATAAACTCTCTTTTTTAAAAAATAGATTTATTTATTTATTTTGATTTTATAAATAAATCTTTTTTCCTTCTGACCTTTTCGTAAATGAAATTTTGAAGATTTGATTTTAATACATTTAAGAAATGTTTCTTTTAACAAAATTACAATGCTACTTTTTTTCTTGTATGAATTGCCGATGTGCGACGACGTTAGAAACGTGCGTGAAAAAGTTCTTTATAAACATGCAAATTTCGTCCATAAATAATAAAAAAAACCTTAGGTCATCATTCGTGATGGAAAAAAAATGAACTTGGTTTCGCTACAAAATTCTATCATTATATACTTTTCACTCGTCATCATTCATACATAAAAGAATTGATAAAAAAAAAAGTACATTTTGAAACATTACCAAGTTCGTGTTCATGCAAGATTGGTATAAACGATAACCTAAGAGAAATATACTGTCTTCTTCAAAAAATTCAAATATCTCAATCGATTCCGTTTGATTAATGTTTTAACATTTTTTTTGTTAAGAAATAATTGATTCTTGACATGGATAAAGTAGCGATTACCAACATTTTTAATTTTCATTTTTTTTTTAACATTATTTATTTATTTTGTCTTTTTTATGAAACTTTTCTGAAGAGATTTACAAACTAGAGACGAAAATGTTAAATGTTTTTGTGATCTGTTTAGACGTTTTTTAATATATATTCATTCTTGTTGTTTTTATTTTTCTATGTCTTTAGACGTTTTTTTAAATATTATTGTAATTTCTGAAGCTTCTACTCGAGTATTTTCTAGTAAATTGCGTATTAAAGGTACAATTTGATTTCTAAATAAAATTGTTAATAAAGAAATTTGACTACTAAAATTACTAATGACAACTTCAATTTCAAGTAATTTATTTCTAAAATTTGTAACTGTGACTGTTCAAAGATGAATAAAAAACTTTTCTTTCTTTGTATTCGTCCATTTTTTCATAGATAATAAAAATTATTTTGTTCTTGTTAACAATCCAATTTTATATAAAAAGTTGTTTAAATCTGCATCAATTTTTAGCTTTAAATGATTAACTTTAGATTGCTTTAAATATATGCAAAAATGATAGTAAAATATTACTTGTATCAAGTTTCATCATTTGGTTTCGTTCATAAATCAAAACAAATAAAACTGAAGTCGAATTCTTGTAGTGAGCATTTTAAGTTATTAATAAAATAATTGTTTCAATAAAATGTTTAATAAAAGCAAAACAATGTTGTATTTTTTTAATATGCATTCATTAACCGCTCTTAAGAACTTTCAAGTAACGTTTCAGTCGAATGAAATAACTTTTAAAAAATTTGTCTGATATATTGAATTCACTACTTTAAATTTTGCTCTTTTCATCATGAATTTGCTTTCTTGATCATTGATTCTTAATCAGCAATCTCAAAAACTCCATAATAACAAATTTTAATCGAATTAAATAATATCTTACAAACTTTGGCCGCCATTTTGGATCAGCCATTTTGAATTTTGTTTTTTCATCATAGATTTCATCAAATTTCAATCAAATTAAATAATTTCTTAAAAATGTTGGCCTCCATTTTGGATCAGCCATTTTGAATTTTGTTTTTTTCATCATAGATTCGTAATCTGCGACTCCAAAAATCTCAGAGTCACAAATTTCATCTTGATTTGACGAATTGTCGCTGTCACTTGTAAAATTGTTACAATAATTTGTTTATTGCTAATAACTCGTAAACAAATTCCCATTGTCAACAAAAACAAAATGGATTTTTATATAAAATAACATACTTGTTAGATGCTAATTTATCCATGTAATTTTTTAGGTTAATTAACATTCTATTTCGTATTTGCAATTAACGGATATTTGAATTTCCATTCAAAGTTAATTAAGGACTAATTCAAAAATCATAATCTTACTAAAATGAAATACTTTACAAAAGAAAAAAAGTGATAAAGAACATTAATTTCTATTGAATTATTAATGACGAAAAAACAAAAAAATACACTTTAAAATCCTGGCATAAGTTATTAACGTCAGTGAAGAACAACGGAGGTTAGAATCCATTAATTTAATTTCAACAGCACAAATACTTTCGATAAAAACTTTCTCGAATATGTAAAATATTTATGTACATTTGATAAGGTTTTAATTTTCTACCAATTTATAAATTAATATATTCTTAACTAATCTTAGTATTTTTCTGTCACATAAAAATTAAAAGTAGTCAAGTTTAATAAAAATTATTAGACCTTGAAAATTATTTTATAACACCGACAATTTACCATCCTTTTTTGTAATTAATCCTATTTTATCTCCGTAATTCTTAGTAATTTAGTATAAATACGACACAAATTACCTTAAAAAGGACTTTTATGTAAGTCGAAACGATTCTAAATATTTATTTAGTATTTACATTACAAAACCTTACAAATTAACCCTTTTTTTTTTCTTTCAATTTTAAATTTTTTATTAAACTCGACAATTTTTAATTTTGTATTAAACTCGACAATTTAAAATTTTGTATTAAACTCGACAATTTTAAATTTTGTATTAAACTCGACAATTTTTAATGTTTTTTTTCCTTTCAATTTTAAATTTTTTATTAAACTCGACAATTTTTAATGTTTTTTTTCCTTTCAATTTTAAATTTTTTATTAAACTCGACAATTTTTAATTTTTTATTAAACTCGACAATTTAAAATTTTTTAATTAAACTCGAAAATTCAAAATTTTTTATTAAACTCGACAATTTTAAATTTTTTCTTAAACTCGACAATTTTAAATTTTTTCTTAAACTCGACAATTTTAAATTTTTTCTTAAACTCGACAATTTTAAATTTTTTCTTAAACTCGACAATTTTAAATTTTTTATTAAACTCGACAATTTTAAATTTTTTATTAAACTCGAAAATTCAAAATTTTTTATTAAACTCGACAATTTTTCATTTTTTATTAAACTCGACAATTTAAAATTTTTTATTAAACTCGACAATTTTTAATTTTTTATTAAACTCGACAATTTTAAATTTTTTATTAAACTCGACAATTTTAAATTTTTTATTAAACTCGACAATTTTAAATTTTTTATTAAACTCGACAATTCAAAATTTTTTATTAAACTCGAAAATTCAAAATTTTTTATTAAACTCGACAATTTTAAATTTTTTATTAAACTCGACAATTTAAAATTTTTATTAAACTCGAAAATTCAAAATTTTTTATTAAACTCGACAATTCAAAATTTTTTATTAAACTCGACAATTTTAAATTTTTTATTAAACTCGACAATTTAAAATTTTTTATTAAACTCGACAATTTTTAATTTTTTATTAAACTCGACAATTTAAAATTTTTTATTAAACTCGACAATTTTAAATTTTTTATTAAACTCTACAATTCAAAATTTTTTATTAAACTCGACAATTTTTAATTTTTTATTAAACTCGACAATTTTTAATTTTTTCTTAAACTTGACATTTTTTAATTTTTATTCTTTATACGACTGAGAAACACAAAGACATTAAAATATTGACGGATTCTAACCGAAAAGTACGACTGGCACTCGTAACTTATTTCTAAACATTCAGAATCATTCACACGTCGCAGCACATCGCACAATTAATTTGGCTACAGGGAGGATGGGGATAATGTTCGATTTTGATAAAATAAAAAAAAGTTAGCCTGTCTTACGCAGATCGCCTCGAGTCCCCATAACCACCACGGGAGTCACCATAGCGCCACTGGTCACTACCCCTAGGTGTACCCCGGGCCCTCTCTACAGTAATTCTGTAACAGATACATTGGATATGCTTACTTGTTGTCTCTCCAGGAGCGTGAGCGTCCGTAGCCACGGTCGCCTCGCCTCCCTGAAACACCCCGTGCTATCTCCACCGCCACTCTGAAACACACCCAACAAAACCCCGCCTAAGTCCAACGACTAATTCTTACTCTAAAACCTCCCTTCTATTTTTTTTTTTTTCTCTTTCTTTTATCCTCCGACATTGTCCATCCGTTCTCAAAAAAACAATCGTCAGCTTCTAATTTTCTGGATCTCAAACTAATTTCTCCGATTCAAAGGGTTTTTTTATTTTATACTTTTGGATGTAACTTACAACCAAGCCAAAACTTTAAATCAAGACTTTCAAGGGAGAACTTTGACTCTACTTTAATTTTCTAATTAGCGTTTCGTTTATACGTTTTTACTTCCAATAGGGGAATTGATGGAAGTAGTTCAAAATGGCGGTAAGTCACACTGCATTGGTCTAAAGTCAATTTGCATGTAAATTCGCTTTAAACTATGCTTAAATGCATGATTTATGAAGACAGTAGCTTATCAGATTAACGGGGTTCTCAGGGTTACAAATAAAGATTAATAAATATGTTAAAGATAGATGTTTTTTAAGCATAAAATTTCTTTTTACAAACTAAGTACTACGTCAAAGCAACAGTGAAACATTTCATCGATACTAACTGCGCTTTGACAAAAGCAAACATGCAAATCTATTATCTTGATAATTACTTTTAACTAGATCTTTTTTTCTTTACACTGAAGTTTAATCTTTATCAAATATCAACCCGGGAAAAAATTGATTATATATAATTATATACAATTTTTGATGCAACTAGATCCAATTATATATAATAATATTTTTGATACAATTAGATCCAATTATATATAATAATATATGTTTATATACAATTTTTGATACAATTATATATAATTATATATGTTTATATACAATTTTTGATATAATTAGATCCAATTACATATAATAATATATGTTTATATACGATTATATACAATTATATACAATTTTTGATACAATTAGATCCAATTATATATAATAATATATGTTTATATACAATTTTTGATTCAATTAGATCCAATTATATATGGATTTTGGCCGTATATAATTATATACAATCGTATATAAACATATATAATTATATATATATGCATATATAATTGTATATAATTGACGACTTTGTATATAATTATTTACGGCCAAAATCCATATAAAATTATATATAATTGGATCTAATTGTATATAATCATATATAAACATATACAATTATATATAAATTTAGATGCAATTATATATAATAATATATGTTTCTATAAGATTATATATAATTATATACAATTTTCTATACCATTAGATCCAATTATATATGGATTTTGGCCGTATATAATTATATACAATCGTATATAAACATATATAATTGTATATAATTGACGGCTTTGTATATAATTATATACGGCCAAAATCCATATAAAATTATATATAATTGGATCTAATTGTATCAAAAATTGTATATAATCATATATAAACATATACAATTATATATTATATATATATATATAAAATTGCATCTAAATTTCATATATAATTATATATAATTGTATATAATCCATTTTTTCCCCCGGGAATGTAACGCAGAAATCAAGATGGAAGCATAATTATTGCAGCATGCTTTTTAGCCTCCCATTTTTTAGTGTTGTTAAATTTTTCTTTATTTTCAAGTTGAATTTATCTGTTAAGTTATCATGCAAGCATTAATTTCCACTGAAAAAAGTTAATAGAAATGCAAGAGCAGCGTACATTTAAAACGATGAACTGACTGACTGCGCTTAAAAGACATATAGTCAATATTGCGAAACTACAATTATAGCTTATTTTAAACTACTGTCATCAAAAGGTCAAATGTAAGAGAATATTAGAAAAATTTTTGTTTGGCAAGAAGAAAAACTAATCGTTTACATTTGCTCAATATTATCTTAATTTTTCCTTTTATTTTACCCACAGTAAATATGCCAACACCGAGAACCTTTAAAGTCAAAGATGAATTATTATTTATATAATATAAAACCATTTTAACCCGTTTCGTCCTTAAATGCCCTTAATTTTGACTTCTTTTCATCAGGTTTTGATATAACCATACCTATTGTATTTTTTCTCAAACTTTCTAAATCCGGTCTCAGATTGACCATATCTGCCGCCATTTTTTTTTTTTTACTATGGCGGTTTAAACATAAAAAAATCGTGAATTTTGAAAAAATTTGTTCAATTAATCGTATTTTTGAACAGGAAACCGTGTTCGAATCAAGCTGAATCTCTGTATCTGGTGGAGTAAACAGTTATACTAAAAGATAGGATGGTCATTAATTCACCATTCAAAATGGCGGTTTTCAGTGAACATTTTGTTGAAAAATTTCTAAACGCTCTAACTGAACAATTATGAGCTTGTTTTAGAAAATGCTAAGAATAAAAAATTCTTAGAATTCGCCGAGAAATATAGTGGATTTTTTTCAGATTTTTTAAATGAATTTTTGAAACATTTTTTTTACAAAATTCTTTTCAAAATTGTAATTTTTTTTTTCGAAAAATTCTGAACAAAATTTAGTGCATTCTCTGATGAATTCTACGAGTTTTTTATTCTATGCATTTTTTTCCAAAAGTTGATAGCTTACGAAAAATCTTAAACTATAATATTTGAAATTCATTTTGCTCGAAAACTATCAACTTTTGGAAAGAATTGCAAAAAACATAAAACTCTTAGAATTCATCAGAGAATCCACTAAATTTTTTTCGGAATTTTTCGTAAATAAATTACAATTTTGAAAAAAGTTTTGAAAAAAAATTTCTCAAAACTTCATTTAAAAAATCTGAAAAAATTCCACTATATTTCTCAATGAATTCAAAGAACTTTTCATTCTCAACATTTTTTTTAAAAAGCTTGTAGCTTTCGAGTTAGATAGTCCAGAAATTTTTCAACAAAATTTTGACTGAGAACCGCCATTTTGAATGGTGAATTAATAACCATCCTATCTTTTAGTATAACTAATTACTCTACTAGTTACAGAGACTTAGTTTGTTTCGAACACGGTTTCCTGTTCAAAAATACGATTATTTCAAGAAATTTTTTCAAAATTCACAATTTTTTGATGTTTAAACCACCATAGTAAAAAAATGGCGGCAGATATGGCCGATCTGAAACCGGATTTAGAAAGTTTGAGGAAAAATACAATAGGTACGGTTATATCAAAACGGTTGAGTGATTTTTTTCTCTCTAAGAAAGCACCTGATGAAAAGAAGTCAAAATTTACGGCATTTCAGGACGAAACGGATTAAAAAAAATAAAAAATTAACTTTAAAAGACTCAACGTTTTTAATAAATAAACTGAGTTTTTAATTATTGACTCCTGAAGATGGTCTTTTAAAGTTAATTTTTATTTTTTTTGTATGTATATTTTTTTTAAAGATTTTTAAGTTCTATTTACTATTTTAAACAAATTGTTTTTGTATGTTTTTAAATAATAAATTCATCATTGATTTTATTTGAAGAATTCTTAATCTGATATTTTAGCATGCCAATAGTATCAACCCATTGGTACTAAATGAAGACTGTACTGAATGTTACCTTTCTCCTAGAAGCTCTTTACCATTGAGCTCGTAGACTGCATCGTCGGCATCCCTGTAGTCATCAAATTCCTACAAGAAAAACAAAAACGGTCAAAAAAAAAAATGCATTTCGGACAATTGACGCTTTATGAGCGGCCAACATGACTTGTAAAAAATAATAATTTTTAAATTTCTGAATGCGTCTCGACTGTACGAGGTACAGTTGAGGGCAGGCATAAAATGTAGGCTTTCGCATGCGCTCCAAGAACAATCGCATCGTCGAAAAAAGTCGGTCAACCTCTGCAGCACTTGCCTCCGTCCATCCTGTTAAACTTATAAAGTATTCATAGAATAAAAGATCGAGCCTCCCGCCCTAAGGGGCAGGTAAGGCCATTTTACAGGTTACGGGATTCAGGTCGTCGAGTGCGCTTGCATTGCTTAGGTCTGAGAGACGGAATTCGAATCGACACGTTATGTTTCAGAGGTGGCTTGCCTCGATGACGCCTACAACGATGCCATCGAGGATATTTTCTAGTGCGACTGAAGCGAGCAAACCGTGGCTTTTTAATTCTGGTAATCCTTTTTAACAGCCTGCCGAGCGCTAATACTTACAACAAAGCCGTATCCATTCTTGATGAGGACATCACGATATCGACCGTAGCCTCTGAAAAATCTCTCAAGGTCTCTTTCCCTGGTGCCGTATGGAAGCCCACCGACATAGACCCTTGTCCCTACCATACTGTAAAAAAAAAAAAATTGATTCACATTAGACTTACCACAAAGGCAAATCCGTTCTTCATAGCAACCTCCTTGATTCTACCATATTTCCGGAAGAACTTCTCAAGGTCGCGCTCTCGCACCCGGTATGTTAATCCACCAACGAATACTCGGGTGCTCATTCTTAAAGGAAAATACAAAAACACTATACATAACAGGCTTCCTTGAGAACCTGCCGCTTTTCAAATTTTACATTTATTGATATTTGCCATTTATTACATAATTAACTCGACTGCATAACTGATGCGTGAAATTTTAAACTTTAACTTTAACAGAAACTTTTTTTTACGGAAATTTATTCAAACTTAAAATCAAAATCTATGCTCGGAAGCATTAAAATGAAATTATAAATTCCCAGCTAACACCGGTGACGTTTGTTATCGAAAGTTAACGTTTCCGTCCGTTTGGTAACAAAAAGATGTCAAAAAGTTACTCGTAGCGAATAACTGTAAAAAGCTTACGAAAATATCATTTCGTTTACTTCTAAATTTTAACCGTTTGTTAACTTTATGCTACACTTTTTCGTAATTCATTATTTACATATTTAAGGTAATTATTAATTATTTTTGCTGCAACTTTTTGCTTCCTTACTTCAAAAACATGTTAGGAAACGTAAATAAATCAATATTTTTAATCAATTATTATGTTATATTGTTTAAAAAAAATTAAACAAAGTGTAAAACGAAATTGCAAAAATTTACTTGATCGAGATGAAATTGATTACGAATATGGCCTCAGATTTTCAAAATTCAAAATGTTTTTACATTTTGGTCGGCCATTTTTCATCCGCCATTTGGAATTTTGGTCAGATTCGTAATCAGTGGTCTTGCAAACCCCCAAGTACCCAATTTCACCTCGATCAAGTAAATTTTAGGAATTACGTCGGCCATATTGGATCCGCCATTTTGAATTTTGAAAATCTGAGCATTAAATGAGTAATTAACGACCCAGAGTAACAAATTTCAGCTGTTTTCAGCGTAAAGAAAAATGTATGCTTCAAAGGGTTAAGTAATGTGACGCAGATAGCGAAAAAATGGAGCGAAAGTTGTTAACTGCGTTTTAACAACCGATTTTAAATTTGTGGTAGTGACTTTATGTTAACATATAGTTAACCGGTTATTGTCTTCTATATTTTTGGTGCATATTGTTAAACGTACTATTGTTAGAAATAAATAAAGTTTAAAAATTTACTTTCTTACGATGAATGACAAAACTACATGATAAAATTAATTTGTTAAATTTCTACGAAGCTTCTCGATAGCAAGAGAGAAAAAAAATGTTAATGGAACCACGAAAAAAGAGTAGAATCGATTTTAACCTCTATAAATAGTAAAATTAACTATATGTAAGGTTAGAGTTGATATTTGAGGTTATGTACGAACGATTTAACAATTGGAAAATAGTGAATGCAACAACTTTTTGGATTTACGCCTTTTACTATTACAAAAAGATTCTGTCAACTCTATGTGCAAGTGAAAATAACTTTAATAGGTTTAACATTAATTTAATAATTAATTCATATTTAATTTATGATCCAATTATTAATAAATTATAATTAAGGTCTGTTGTAGTATAATGAAATAAATATAGTAGAAATTATGATGAATAATTAGTTATTAATTATTTAATTACTAAAAAATTCAAGTATTTTACTAAATTTACTGTATACATGGAATACTGGACATACACGGTTCACAACTCGCTCAAGGAACTTTTTTTTTTAATATTTAATCAATTTAATTGGTAATTAAATCATTGCGAAATTATTTGCATAATTAATTGAGCAATAATTTCTATTTTTTTAATTGGTGTGCTTTTTTTTTTGAAAACGTAAATTGTTTCGTTTTCACGAAACGTCAATAAATTTAGTTTTTTTTTTTTTACATTTTTTCTTTTTTAATGGAACCGACCTTACCAAGAATCTTCTTGAAAAAATTTCTAACAGATTTTTCAACCTAAATGCTAACGCAATGTTCGATAAGTTATCAAAATGTTTTGTTAATATTTGTTAACATTTCGATAGCTTGTAACAAAAAGTTAACAAAATTAAGAGCACACCAATAAAAAAATATAAATTATTGCTCAATTAATTATGCAAATAATTTCGCAATGATTTAATTACCATTTAAAGTGATTAAATATTAAAAAAAAAAAGTTCCTTGAGCGAGTTGTGAACCGTGTATGTCCAGTTTTCACGAAACGTCAATAAATTTTTTTTTTAATTTCTTTTTTAATGGAACCTTACCAAGAATCTTCTTGAAAAAATCAGATTTTTCGAACTAATTATTACTAGCGGTCAAGAAACAAATTATTGAAATAAGGATGATTTTGTTATCTAACTCGTATCACTTTCATAACTAAGGAGATCCAAACGGTAACTTTTTGTCAACATCACGCTAAATTATTGTCAACGTAAGTCACCACAATTTCATAAACGAAAACGTCACAATTTAGTAACGAAATGAATATTCGCAAAGTTAACCTATAACATTCTTTGTGTCGAACTTTTCGTCACTGACGTATTAGCTGGGTTTTGACAATTATGAATGACATTCAGAGCTGTGCTTTTAATATTCAATGTATGTTTTTTTAAAAGCTCAGTTCTTCAAGGGTTTTCATACTGTTTCGATTGTTTTAAAAATAAAAATTTTAAGTTATTTTACATAATGCAAATGAAAATATCAATGAAGAAATTTGACATTATTTTTAAGAGAAGTTACTAAAGAAACATTTTGGAGTTTGCTAAATCAAATTAAAATAACTTAACACTATATCTTAAAACTTAGAATGCAATGAATATAAAGTTCGTACTTTATGTTTTATTTATCTAGATTTCGATTATCTAACGAAGTGATATGCGATTATACTCGATTGTAAGTAAACATCCGACTTATTTGAATTACAAATCGGATTTTTAAAATTGTTTCGATTCTGTATATTCATTGCATTTTCTTATTTTCTACGATTAAAATCGATTTTTAAATCTTTTCTATTACTAAACTTTCTAATACTTTGTAATATATATATACTGAGAAAAATTTCAGAGTTTTTACGGTTTTGTGGAAATTTCCTATTATTTTCTTAGTAAAATTACAATTTTCTTGTAAAATTCATCCAAAAATAGAGGAAAAATCATAAACATGTAAAATTTATAATCTAAATGTACATTAAAATCAGAAGTGGAAATAAAAATACTATTAATAATCGTCATAATTTGACATAGATTGTGTAAATTAAAAAATTGTAATTTTCCATAGTTTTTCCTTACAATATAAGAATTTTAATGAATCACTGTAAATTTATTATGATTTTTGGTAAAATTACATGAAAATTTTTCACAGTGTACACATGTAAACTGTAAACAAATACAATAATGATATCAATATATACAAACATGAATTTAAGAAACAATTTTAATTGAAAATTTTGCAAACTATAATTTTGAGAATTGCATCATAACACAGCTGTTAAAATACACCCGGAGGAAACAAGTAAAATGGTTAATACACGATTGATATCACATGATAAACAAAACATCTCCGATTTGTTTATACTTTACTAAAAATGATTAGTAACAAATATTTGTTTAACAGATTCGAGTAATGACACATGGCATGCTTGTTGCAGTCAACAAGTATAAAAAATGCAACATAAAATAAATAAACAATTCACATTTTATAAAAATTACATTCAACACAGCAAAAAAAAAAAGCAAAGAATTTAAAAGTAGATGCCGACTACGCCGCTACAAAAAAAAAAGCCGTTAGACGAGACGCCGTAAATCGACCCAGTGACGCGCATTCGAATTCTTTCGTAATTTTAGAAATAAACAAATATAAATAAAATATTAAAGTCGTTTTTCCGGAGACTCGAAATTAATCTTATCGCAGTAGCGAGCAAACAGAGATTAGACGCGTAAATAACCGGGACGTGTGTGACACGATGACGCCGCAAAAATGTCGCGTCATCAGAAAATTCGTTTTTTTTTTTTTCCAATTCCGAAAAACACCGGGAAAACAACACTTTTTTCAACACAAAACCATGCAAAACGGTACAAAACAATAAGAAAAATAATTATCGGAATTAACGTAATCGGCGCGAACGAGTCGATGCTAACGAAAGTTCCAGAAGGTAACGAAAAGTAAATCGCCGTTTAACAGTTCACGAATACGAAAATAAAGTTTGTTAATATTTTAGATGGATGAACTTACCTGGAACTGTTTTGTGTAACGATTTAATATCGTTTGAAGAAGTATAACCACTCACGTTTACAACACCGAAAAGATGACTGAGGAGTAACGATCGGCGTCCGACAACGAAAAGATGGTTTCGCCCTGTGCGATGGCGGAAGTTCTACGGGGTTCACAAAGCTCCGAAAAATCTGACCAATCACAGAACTCGGTCGAGGCCACGCATCGTGTGCGCATCCCAACTGTTATCAAATATACAACATTTTTCAAAAATTGTAAAAAAATGACTTATTAAAATTCATAATATATTTTTATCGACCCATTATTAACATTTAGTAACTAAATAATCTATTTTTCATACTACAAATACAGGTTTTTTCATGGCTAGTTAATTACAGATGGCGCCACGATGAAAAAGCGCGAAATGTCGGTCAGAAAAATTTTATCTGTTTTAAAGGCGAAAAAACGACAATTTTTCATATATTCCAATACAAAATTTGCGTAAATTACGTAACAGAGAATAATTCTACATTTTTGTTCTTTAAAGAATTAAAAAAATACAAAAACGGAAGAGGAAAATTTGATTGGCCAATCACGGACGAGTGTGCGCGCAGCGCTTGGCGGGACATTTGAATTCTGGAAATCGATTTTATTAACATTATGATTTATTTTTATAATAATTTTATTAAAAATGTTAATTAATAGTATTTTTTATCAAATTCATATATATGTTTAGAATATTTTCAGAAATTATAAATTTAAAGTATATATTTCTGAAGCGTTGTTTGTAAATTACGCTAAATAACGTTAACGGTAAATAATGTACTAGTGATACAGTAAAATATATTTACTTCATAACGGGTCAATTCCCCCACTCCTTCCTATCTGAAGTGTTAATTTATAAACCAGAATTGCAGCCTTTCGTGTAATCCAAAACCGGTAACCGATTTTTTTTTATTTACGTGCATATTTCACTGTATTTAATTAAGTGTACTACGCTGTATAGGTGCACGGATTGTCGACACTATTTTAAGTACGAATTTTATTACAAAATGAACCTGAGAGCAAACAAGAATGAATCGTAACGTAAGTTCTTTATTCGTTTCTGTATCATAATAATAAGAAAACGCGAAGGAACAAATTGCTACAAACGCCATCTATCGAGAAAATTATCGTTACTTCGAAAACACTGAATCAGAATACACTACGAACGCCATCTGTCGAAGAAAATCACCGAGACTGGCGAATTATAACGACAAAATATTGTGAATTTCAATTCGTTCTAATCCGAATGATCGAAATTGACTTCGAATTTTATTTTTTTTTACTAAAATCGGTTTCTTGACATATTTCCTTACGTTTCAATCAGATTCAATCCGATATGCTGTCAACAGACAATAACATAACCTACAAAAAACATTAAAAGTTGTTAATAAAACGGGTGCGGGTCGAAAAACTGACAAATCAAAAAGTCGGCAGGTAAAAAGCCGGCAATCGAAAAGCCGACAGTGAAAAAAACGTAATCGAAAAGCCACCACATAAGAAAATAGACACATCGCCAAGCGGACAATCATTTTTAACGTACAGTACTCCTTCCCTTATTCTAATTTGTCCAGTCAGGCAAGTTGGCGGCCTTCTTCCCCTATTTTAATTTCCCCCCTCCCCCCTGCTTAAATTTGCAGTCTCACTTTTGTCTCTTTTTCTTTTGTTGCGCATGCGCCGTTATTTGTATTTTGAAAATCCACACGTTAACACACATCAGTGGAGAGAACGCGTGAGGGGAAATATTAGAATAGGAGAAGAGAACAAATTAGAATAAGGGAAGGACCACTGTATCTGTTTTTTAACCTATTGGCTTTTTGATTTGTCGGTTTTTTGACCCGCAGCCATTTTATTAACAATTTTTTATGGTTTTTGTAGGTTATGTTATTGTCTGTTGACATCATATCGGATGGGATCTGATTGAAACGTAAGGAAGTATGTCAAGAAACCGAGTTTAGTCAGAACAAATAAAGGTCGAAGTCAATTTCAATTGTTGAGATTAGAACGAATAATGCACAATTTTTTCTCGTCATAATTTCGATTGTCGGTTTTTTGACCCAAACTGTATAACTGACTTCTTTTAGAGCACATTTCGAAATCATTCTGAACCCTTTTTTATTTTGGTGTCTGGGGCTCAATAGGATTTGTTAGAACCGATATCCATGCCACCTTTTATGGTGTTTATAATATTCTTGCAAGACGTTTTCAATTTCAAAACGTGGGATTGAAAAAAAAATGTTTTTTTTTTTAATATGCTTTTCTATATTGCGTCTGAGGCTAATTCTAACGATGTGATCTGAAAGACATCGTTGAAAGTTGAGAAAAAATAAAGTCTTTATCATCCTTGAAGGGTCAATACTTTTTTGTTTACTGATTTTAACAATTACCATAGAAATAAAACGAGTTGAATTCTCATCAATCGTTTCTGTCCTTGATTTCCTGTATTAAAACGCATTAAATTTGTTCAATTGTAAACGCAATTCTATTAAAATAATATACAGAGCCGCAATCGTGCGTATCGGCAAGAAGAAGAACTACAGTGGCCCTCCCCTTATTTTAACTTATCGAGTCAAGGAAGATGGCGGCTTCTTCCCTTATTTTACCGCTTCCCCTCATCCTCACCACTGGCAGTATGAGAGAATAAAAACAGAGAGAGAGAGAGGGAGAGAGAGAGAGAGGAAATAGTAGCGTCCTTCTTGGACGTCTGGCAATCCGCATTCTTTTGAACACTTTCAAATGACGAATGGTGAGGGAACTCACGAGGGGAAGAAGTTAACATAAGGGACGGAAAAAAGTTAAAATAAAGGACGTAGTTAAAATAATAGGAGTTAAAATAAGGGGAGGGCCAGTGCACTTTCAAATGGCGAATGGTGGGGGAACTCATTAGGGGAAGAAGTTAACATAAGGGAAGAAAAAAAAGTTAAAATAAAGGACGCAGTTAAAATAAGGGGAGGGCCACTGTAATCGCTAAAACTTTTCAAATGGCGTGTCTCATCGTCGTTGCATGTCATGCGATATATCATCTGGCATACGATATACGAGCCAACAATTACGCGCCAAAAGTTAGATCACGTGATATATCACGTTACTAGGTCTCATGATCACGGTACGACCGTGCTCATGATATATCTTATGACATATGATATATGGATCTTGCATCTCTTAAAATACTGAATTATAACAATGCGAGGCGTTACTTTTTATTGCGCATGGAATGTTTAAAAAAAACAATTGCATATGTTCCATTTGACAATAATTTTATCATGATGTAGAGTCGGCAAATAATATCAAGTGATTTACATGACACGTCCCATGAGAAACCATTTGACATGTCAGTATGAATTGTTAGATATATATTGAAGAGCAAATTATCACAAATTATCACGACAAAATCCCCGCGACAAAATCACCGCGTCAAAATCCTCTACTCCTATAATCCCCGATTTCAAAATCCCTTCTCACAAAAAACTCTGAATTTGCAATTGAAGCTGTATTAAAAGTTGATATTGTTTATTTTGTATTTAGAATTAAGATATATTATAAGGTTAAGTTAGGCTAGGTGAGGTTAGGCTAGGCTAGGTTAGGTTAGGTTAGGTTAGGTTATGTTAGGTTAGGTAATGTTAGGTTAGGTTAGCTTTTCTATACAGTCCTCCCTCCGTAATTGCAGTCAGGTCGGAACCGAATTTCCCCTTATGCCTCCATAATTGCATGTTCGCCTCTACCGCCCCTACTTCCCCGTCTCCGCGTATACATACAAATGTGTGTATGCATGTGACGCCTGATGTATGGCCCACGTGACGAAAGTCGCCTTCTTGGCGTACCTGGAGAGGAAACCTGACACGCCCATTTTCTGCAATTACGGAATCCATGAGGTCTGCAATTACGGAAGCAGTGCAATTACGGAGGGAAGCAATTACGGGGGGAGGTCTGTACTTTGGGATAGTGAAATCTTCCACCACTTTGGGTGATCATTGGTGGGACGCTTATTGGCCGAAATTATGCTACTCGAGAGCGCTACACTTTTATACTTCCACCATGGACTGAGGTAACTTGTAATGAAAGTAGATGTTTTGAAGGGTGATTTTGATGAAGAAGGGGATTTTGAACTCGGGGATTTTGAATTCGGTGATTTTGTCACGGTGATTTTGTTGCGGTGATTTTGTCGTCGGGGATTTCGGACGGTAACCTATAAAATCGCTTATAACAATTTCACGCGTCATAAAAAAATTAATTAAAATTTGAACAAGCACCACGTTATATATCGTCCCAACTCCAGGAATTATTCCAAAATATTTGGAGGAAAGGAAAGGCTCGGAGGTATTGGTACATACATTTTTCGTTTTCCTGTCGAAACGACTTTTTTTCGAATATTAATAGAAATCTGAGAATATTCCGATACGTCATTTCTAAGGATGACCGGAGAATTTTTGGACGAGGATGCTATTGCATACCGAAAAAAATATGTCTTAAAATTGTTATCTTAAATTCATCATCAGGTGAGACTTAATTTAAGCCCGAAATTCCGTTAATTTTCTTAAATTCAGACAGTGTTTTGGCTTAAAGCCTTACTTTCAGTGAGCAAAACTGACTTTTAGACGATATTTTGACTTAAAATAAGATTTATCGAGCTTATGCCATCTAAGTTAGACGAATCTTACTTCAAACCAAAATATCGGCTGAAAGTCAGTTTTGATGTCTGAAAGTAAGACTTTAAGCCTAAATATTGACTTAATTAAAAAAAATCAATTTTGGGCTGAAATTAAGCCTCACCTAATGATGAATTTAAGATGTAACAATTTTAAGACTTATTTTTTTCTGTGTAATAAAATACAAAAAAAATCTCTCTCCCTCGATTATAATATACATGAGCCAATCCTATTCAGTCCTCCATTGAACTTCTGATAGTCGTTTTTTAGTAAAATTGAGGCCTTATATCCATGTAGTCTTCATCTTCTAACCGGTTGATGGTCTTCGTACTGATATTGGTATCAACTATGAAGTATGCTTGTGGTGTTGTTTTTGGCCAAAAACTCCTAAGCAACTGTGATTGATCCGGATCACTTCGTGAGGCCAAAGTCAAGGATCGTTTCTCTATAATTGAGGGTTTTTATTGCTTCTCGCAATCGGAGCATAATTCAAAAGCAATACTGTTTATTGACATCTCGGGAATGATTCGAATCTCACAATAAACTGAAAGTCCTGCAACATATATCCGAAATTCCTGGCCTCGAATTGTGTAAAACATAATGCCAATTATGTAAGAACGTGGTAACTAAATGTCTTTACGAATGGATGTAACACAAGGGGCTTTTTTATTTATTTCATTGTTTTTAAATTGACATCCTTATCTAGTCCTAACAGCTAGTGATGTTCTATGATGCTCGCAGACAATAGCGAGCATGACCTTGATAATTAGAACCTGTTTCTTGTCCCTTGGGACGGTTGGGCTTTGGTTTCGACTTCATAATTGAACACAAGATTGGTCACTTGATGTAATCCATTTGAGTAGATTAGGATCATCATTGGCGTAATTCAGATGCTCAAGTGACCGCTCTTCTGATCAAAATTAATCAGTTTCCGAACTTTGATCAGTTTCAGATACCAACGACATCAGCACCTTCTCTCATGGTGATTAGATGTTTCCCACTTTTCAACTGTTTCATCAATTGTTGGTGTGATGGGGTTTGACGTTCGTTTCTATTAAGATGTTAGGTATTTGAACACTCAACTCCAAATTGTATTCAAAATTTGTTGCAATTGCGCGATTATGCCCTCCTTTTACGGTGCACCTGAAAGGGGGATCGTGAACAACAATGACGGAATATTTTTGGACTATAATTACGAATGCAATTAAGAAGACAACAATTATGGAGGGAAATAAGTACAGAGGGAGGACTATAGTTACGTCATCCAGCGGTCTGCATATGAAATAAATAACGCGCGATTTCATTTTTGGATTCAATAGATATCTAGTGATTCTGGAAGAAACACAAATCTCAATTCTGGAGATCCATTTATCCAAAGAGAGATGGTCCAAGACGAGATAGATTCAAGACTTCTTTGAGATTACTATTTTAAGAAGTCTTAAGTAAGACATCTTTAAGAGCTCGTTTTATAGATTGTCATAATTCAGACCTCTTCAGGAGGTCTTTTTGGAGATATCTTTGGACTGAGGTCTGAAAGACCTCTTTCAGAGGTAGTGCTGTATGGGATATATTATCCTATAGCCATTTTTATCAATATCACGAAGAGACATCATTATTTTCATCGTTAATGAGCAACAAACGAACAAAAGGTCGACTTTCCAGTCCTTCAAAATCAAATACATTTTTTTTTAATTTCCTTGTGTTTAAAAACTGTTGTAGACTACGATCTATGAATACGTGTACATATATTGGTTTAGATATTAAAATGCCTATATCGAGAATTACAACTGCTCTATAGCAATGTATCCTAACGCGATCGATATCTCTAACGTTCTGTTTTCTTATTCTTTTGAAGAGTATAATGGTGTTTGAAGATTCTTTCACACAACTTTTATCAAAGAACGATATCACTACAATTCCATTGATTTCCTTTTTACTATTCATGAGTAAACTAATAACTTCATCTAATGCAGTTGAGATTAAAATAAAGTTAGGTATTTTACGTCATTTATTCACTCTACTCATCTTACTCATTTGGGAGTTTAAGCTAAATAAATAAATGAATTGTTTTTATGTTATGTTTTAGATGCAGTTCGCATAATCAACATTACTATCGTTATCGACAAGCAGCGTTAAAAAACTTGCGCAAACATATATGCAAGTTTTACTGATACACTTTTGCACTTAACAGACTTCATTTGTTTCAAAAACTGTT
The DNA here is from genome assembly GCA_030407085.1 of Trichopria drosophilae. NCBI lineage: Eukaryota > Metazoa > Arthropoda > Insecta > Hymenoptera > Diapriidae > Trichopria > Trichopria drosophilae. Next base: position 102,307,724 of record CM059586.1, read on the forward strand.
TCGGTGTGGAAAACATACAACAGATTAGAAATGCTAATTGGTTAGTCCACATAGATAAGTTCAAACAGTGCGTACCATATATCTTATAAAAATGTATATATTTGTGATTGTAAAATGTATATACAAATGATTGCTTGCAATTATGTACATTTGCTTTTACATACAAAATAAATGACAATTTAAAAATTAATTTAAAAAAAGGTTGAGAACTCTATTATGACCTTTTATCATACACAGTTAACATAATTATATCCTGGAATGTACCAAATATTATACAAAAGAAAAAACGTTCCATGTTGACGAAACATTTAAAAAAAAAGAAGTATTTTTAAATAATCGTTGGAACCGTAAAAAGTTGTCAAAATACTCCGTAAGAATGTTTAAACTGATTTTAAAAGCGACTAAGAAGATTTAAAACTGGTTATTCTACCAAGTTTTATACTTATTCGAAAAGGGTATTATAAAAGAAAAATTTCGTACGCCTGTGACGAAATACATACAAGTTACGCAACAAACAATAATATGAATAAAAGAAGAGGTGATACATCACTACTGAAATATGCAAAGAGATTTGACGCCGATTCTTCATATTCATCAAATTCAAATTTTATGATTTTCTTCCAAGGATCTACGCAAAATAGAACCATAACCACCTGCCGCAGAAAAAAAATATAAAACTTTCTTTTAAATTTACCGGAACTTCCCTAGATATAACGATCCTCATAAACATATATTAAGAACTCGAAAAGAAATCCAATCTATGACCACTTTCCGACTACAAAAAAAAACAATTAAGATGGTTTTGAGAGTTGTAAAAAAAGGAACACATTATGAGTCCATTTGGACCGTTAGTGATTTTAATTCATACTTTCGCCATGAACGGCATCGATCTCTCTGATAAGACTTCGAGGGATTGATTAATGTAGATTTTTACACGTTTCAGCATGTGCATTTGTGTAGAGAGTGCGTAAAATTTTATAGAAGTATAATAGTATTTCGCCCGTGTTCCGCACGATATGTTTTAATACGACGGGCGTGGCGCTCGATAATTTCCGCCCGAAAATTTCGTTGAAGGGCGCAAAATCGAGTTCTACGCCCGGAATGTTAAAAAATTGCAATATAGAAGTGTTGATTAAATGCTACTTTATGTATTTTTGTCTCCCTGAGGCTCCCTATCATTTTGTTTTTCTGTCACTTTGTCTTTCGGTCACTCTATCATTCTGTCTCTCTGCCTTTCTGCCACTCTGTCTTTCTTTCTTCTACTCTGTCTTTCCGCTACTCTGTTTTTCCGTCCATTTGTTTTTCTGACACTTTGTCTTTTTGCCACTCGTCTTTCTTCTACTCTGTCTTTCTGCCATTCGGTCCTTTTATCACTATCTTTCTGTCTTTATGTCCCCCTGTCTTTCTGCCACTCTGTCTTTCTTCTACTCTGTCTTTCTATCACTCTTTCACTTCGTTACTCTGTCTTTCTGTCTCTCTGTCTTTCTGTCACTCTGTCTTTCTGTCCCTCTGTCTTTCCGTTACTCTGCTTTCCGTCACTCTGTCTTGCGGTCCCTTTGTCTGCCTGTCACTTTGTTTTTTGTCCCTCTGTCTTTCTGTCCCTCTGTCTTTCTGCCACTCTGTATTTCTGCCTCTCTGTTTTTCTGTCCCTCTGTCTTTCTGCCACTCTGTCTTTCTGTCTCTCTGTCTTTCTGTCACTCGGTCTTTCTGTCTTTATGTCCCTCTGTATTTCTGCCACTCTGCCTATCTGTCACTTTTTCTTTTTGTTACTCAGTCTTTCTGCTCATCTGTCTTTCTTGCACTCGGGCTTTCTGTCCCTTTGTCTCTCTGTCACTCTGTCTTTCTGTCTGCATGTCCCTCTGTCTTTCTGCCACTCTATCTTTTTGTCACCCTGTCTTTCTGTCATTTTGTCTTTCTGTCCCTTTGTCTGTCTGTCACTTTGTTTTTCTGTCCCTCTGTCTTTCTGCCACTCTGTCTTTCTGTCTCTCTGTCTTTCTGTCTCTCTGTCTTTCTGTCACTCTGTCTTTCTGTCTCTCTGTCTTTCTGTCACTCTCTCTTTCTTCTACTCTGTCTTTCTATCACTCTTTCTCTTCGTTACTCTGTCTTTCTGTCACTCTGTCCTTTTGTCACTGTCTTTCTGTACCTATGTCTTTCTTCTACTCTGTCTTTCTATCACTCTTTCTCTTCGTTACTCTGTCTTTCTGTCTCTCTGTCTTTCTGTCCCTCTGTCTTTTCGTTACTCTGCTTTCCGTCACTCTGTCTTTCCGTCACTCTGTCTTGCGGTCCCTTTGTCTGCCTGTCACTTTGTTTTTTGTCCCTCTGTCTTTCTCTCACTCTGTCTTTCTGTCCCTCTGTCTTTCTGCCACTCTGTCTTTCTTCTACTCTGTATTTCTACCTCTCTGTCTTTCTGTCACTCTGTCTTTCTGTCACTCTCTCTTTCTTTTACTCTTTGTTTCTGCTACTCTGTCTTTCTCTCACTCTGTCCTTTTGTTACTGTATTTCTGTACCTATGTCTTTCTGCCCGTCTGTCTTTCTTGCACTCGGTCTTTCTGTCCCTTTGTCTCTCTGTCACTCGGTCTTTCTGTCTTTATGTCCCTCTGTATTTCTGCCACTCTGTCTATCTGTCACTCTTTCTTTTTGTTACTCAGTCTTTCTGCCCATCTGTCTTTCTTGCACTCGGGCTTTCTGTCCCTTTGTCTCTCTGTCACTGTGTCTTTCTGTCTTTATATCCCTCTGTCTTTCTGTCACTCTGGCCATCTGCCTTTATATCTTTCTGTCTCTCTCCTACACTGTCTTCTAGTTTTTCTATTCCTCAGTATTTCTGTCTTTATGTCCCTCTGTATTTCTGCCACTCTGTCTATCTGTCACTCTTTCTTTTTGTTACTCAGTCTTTCTGCCCGTCTGTCGTTCTTGCACTCGGTCTTTCTATCCCTTTGTCTCTGTGTCACCGTGTCTTTCTGTCTTTATATCCCTCTGTCTTTCTGTCACTCTGGCCATCTGCCTTTATATCTTTCTGTACACTGTCTTCTAGTTTTTCTATTCCTCAGTATTTCTGTCTTTATGTCTTCATGTCTTTATGCCCTTCAGTCTTTATGTAAGTTTCTCTCTTTTTGTTCATCCCATTCCTACGACCCGTTCCTCGTTATCTAACAACTTTTTTTTAATCACAACCGAAGGCATTATAACAGGATCGTAATGAAATCATAATGATAAAATAAAGTATACTCTAAAGGCAATTGTTGTAAAAGAGAAAGAGGTTATTCTTCGCGCATTTTGATGAAAAATTCCTGAGCTCCGAAATTTTGTAGAATATCTTTAACAATTCTTTATGAGATCACCCTAATGACTAGGAATCTAATCATTTTCCAGAAAGGTGCTTTAAATTTGATTTTTTTTAAATTATATAGTATTTTACAGGGTAATGTAGTGCTAGTCATTACAATATTACTTTCATTTGTCATATTCAAACTAGAAACATGTCTTAATCTAGTTTTAATTGTAATAAAGTAAGGGTTTCGTGGTCCTAAATAAATCAAAATGGCGGATACATAATAGCTGACAGAATGTTTGAGGTCGCTGATTTCAAATCTGTCCTTAAAAGCTTTTCCCTGTCTTCCTTATGCGTAGTTAGAAAAGAATACGGATAAATTTAAAAAATAAAGCCAGCCACCATGTGATATCTTGTGTACCATATTTTAAAAAATTACGACAATTTGTAGTACATTTTTTTAATCAACATAGCAAATTCTTCTGAAACCGTGAAGAAGTTAAGGGATAGGTGGCTTAGTCATGGAGTAATTATTACAATTACTCCCTAAATCTAAATTAGTAGAAAACTACTAACGAGGGAGTGATAAGGCGGTGATTAATTCAATTCGTAATGAAGATAAAAAATGACTTGTTCATTAATGGTTAATAATTAAAAAAAACTTCTTGTCTGTAATTAGATTCCTTAAGTGTAAAGTCTTCTATATTAAAAATTTGTTGGTTTAAACGGACTATGGTTGAAATGAAAAACCTAGTTAACGTTTCGACCTCATTGTGGGTCCTCTTTAGAAATTAATTTTATTTTCTAAAAAATAATAAATATAATACAATAAGTATAGCGGTAAAATTACATAATAACGTTGTACATAACAAACATTTTTTTTTTGAAAATTATATAAAGGAATTAGAATTACAATTTACAAAAAATACCTTGAAAGTTCATCTTAATACTTAGAAAGAAGATGAACACTATAACTCTAATGTGAACAATATGGAACTTGTTCATTAGTAAAACTATTCTAATATCAAACTAGTAATTAAAATTTTTAATACGTCATCACTAAAATGAATTACTTAAATTTACTAACGAATTAGTAGTTTTTGTATCATTCAAATTTAATGAGTACATTACAATTTAATTTCATATTTTCAAATAATCAGAATTCAACGTCTATCACTTTAACAATTTTTATTATTATGAACTTTTTCAATATCTGAAATTTTTGAAAGAATAAAAACTAAATGTAGTTGGTTAAACAAGCAGATAGAAAGAAGGTCCCGGTCTTTACGACATGGTACGGAATTTTTCTTGTGTTATAATTGGTTTAGCACATGAACCGCTTTTATATTTTCTTCATATTAACCTTCATCGAGGTTCGTGACTACTGTCCATAGAAAACGAGATCGATGTTGACAGAAACTACAGTCGGCATTTATACGGCTTATAGGGCGCCGAAATATTCACACGATTGAATTATATAAAAGAATATGCTACAAGCATTTGAGGAAAGATTCTAAATATAAAATAAACTTTTCTGTCTAAAATCGATTATGAAATTAATATTTTTCATAATGTTAAATTAAGTTTTGTCCACTGCTAGTTTTTTCCCTTTCCATCTTCATTTTTAGGAAGGTAGGAAGCAGAATTTTGTGTAAAAATGTGTTTGCAGAAATTATAGTAAAATCTATTTAAAAAATATATTTTATAACAAATTGAATAACTTCTAAATTTTAAATAATTTAACATTTAAAATGGCGAACTTAATATGGCGTCTCAAAATTATTATCAGATTGTATCTTACCAGAACCATATTTCTCAATGAATTTTCACAAGGCTTGCTATCTTAATGTTTTTTTGGTTGCTGAATTCGAAAAGTTAAAATTTCAAAATTCAAAATGGCCGATGTAACATGGCGATTGAAAATTAGTGTCTAGGCTGTACTTCCGCTGTTTGCTGGTGAAATTTGTGCAACCCCAGATTCTATCGATGTGGAAGGAACTCAAACTATTTTTTTGTTCAATTTTGTAATTTTCGAGTATTTTTATTTTCATTTTTTAATTTTTAGGAAGGTAAATTATTTTTTCTATCAAAATTCTAACAAATTTTCATACTTATAATGTAAAGTTCAAATTTTATAAAAAATACTTACACCAACACAAATTTGAATATTTCCGGTATAAAAAAAACAGAAAAACAGATGTGGTTACACCTAGCTGCGGTTTTTTAACTGTTCTTATGGTACCTCCAACATTTCTACATTAACAACCTTCTTCCTTACATTAAATGCGAGAGATAATAAAAATACCTTATGATTTCTCATATGAGAATTGGATTTTCTTGTATCGTTTGTAAATTTAATTCGATTTTCGCATGATTTCACATATGAGATTTTAATTGTTTCTAACTTTTGCACATTTTATTCGATTTCTCATATAAATTCTCGTAGTCTCTTCTGATTTATCAATAGATTTCTCTTGTGATTTCTCATATGTTTTCTCATATGATTTCTCATGTGATTTCTCATGTGATTCCTCATATGATTTTTCATGTGATTTCTCATATGATTTCTCATGTGATTTGTTATGTGAATTCTCATGTGATATCGCATGTGATTTCTCAAGTGTTTTCTCATGTAATTTTTCATGTGTTTTCTCATGTGATTTGTCATGTGATTTCTCGTGTGATTTCTCATGTGATTTCTCATGTGATTTCTCATGTGATTTGTTATGTGAATTCTCATGTGATATCGCATGTGATTTCTCAAGTGTTTTCTCATGTAATTTTTCATGTGTTTTCTCATGTGATTTGTCATGTGATTTCTCATGTGATTTCTCATGTGATTTCTCATGTGATTCCTCATATGACTTTTCATATGATTTCTGATGATTTCTCATGTTATTTCTTATCTGAATTCTCATGGGATTTCTCATGTGATGTCTCATGTGATTCCTCATATGACTTTTCATGTGATTTCTCATATGATTTCTGATATGATTTCTCAAATTGTTTTTCTTGTCATTTATCATACTACTCCTCATATGATTTCTTGCATGATTATTTCATTTACCTTCTTATATAATTTCTCATTTGAATTCTCCTATGATTTCTCATTTGATTTGTATTATGATTTCTCGCATAATTTCTCATATGAGATTTTAATTGTTAATAACTTTTGCAAATTTTTTTCGATATCTCGTATAAATTCTTGTAATCTCGTCTGATTTATCAATAGATTTCTCTTATGATTTGTCATATGTTTTCTCATATGCGATTTCGATTTTCTGAAAGACTTGGCAAATTGAATTCAATTTTGCAGATGATTTCTTACTCGACGTTCTATATGTTTTCACATATGATTCCTCATATGATTCCTCGTATGATTCCTCACGTGATTCCTTATATAATTATTCGATTGGCCTTCTGTATGATTCCTCATTCAACGTCTCTTATGATTTCTCATTCGACTTCTCTTATGAAATCTCATTCGATTTTTTTTTATGATTTCTCTTATGTTATCTCATATGTTTTCTCATATGATTTCTCACATGATTAATCATGAAATTTCTCATGTGATTTCTCATATGATTTCTCTCATGATTCCACATGATTTCTCTTACGATTCCTCATATGAAAATTTGAGTTTCTTGTACCCTTAGAAAATTTTATTCGATTTCTCATACGATTTCTTGTGTGAGATTTGCATTTTTTTAACTGAGGCAAACTTTATTCGATTTCTTTTACCAAGAATACAAGGGAAATTTCTTTCATATGAGAAATCTTATGAGAAATCATAAGAGAAATCGAATAATATTTGCCAAAAATATGCAGTTTCATTCCGGAGGAAAATATAAACACAATTTGAAAACAGTTTATTGTGAGAGAATTCCAAGCAAAGTTTCGTATACCTTTTCAGTCAGGTAAACCCGCCAAAGAAAATGCACAAATATATACCTTTTACCTGGTTATAAAACAAAACTTTCATTTTCATTCAAAATAACAGCATTGATTTCTTCATTATGGCAGAAAGAAAAAATAGTCATCCTCTTATTCGATTAAAAATTTTTGTTTGCAGCTCCGAGGAACTTAAAAATGCAATAAAATACATTTGCAAACGATGTTAAATAACACGTGTCAAATTGATGGATTATTTATTAAATTAACTACAAAATTTCATATGAGGAATCGTATGAAAAATCATAAGGGATATCATAAGACAAATCAAATGAGAAATCATAAGAGAAGTCGAATGTGATATGATATAAGAAGGCAAATCGAATAATCATAAAAGAAATCATAAGATAAATCATAAGAAAAAACATAAGACAAATCGAATGAGAAATCATACAAGAAGTGGAATGAGAAATCATACAAGAAGTCGAATGAGAAATCATAAGATAAATCTATTGAGAAATCAGATGAAAAATTCAATAAAATTTGAAAAAGTTAGTAACATTTAAAATCTCATGTGAGAAGAAAAATCATAAAATGAATCGAATGCGAAATTATAAAAGAAGTCGAATGAGAAATCATATAAGAAATCATATGAGAAATCTAATAAGAGAAGTCGAATGAGAAATAATAAGAGAAGTCAAATGAGAAATCATATGAGAAAACATCATACAAATCGAATACTCATATGAAAAATCATAAAAAAAATAATTAATAAATCAGATGCTAAAATCGAATCAAATTAATTTACAAACGATACAAGGAAATTCCATTCTCATAAGAGAAATCATACGAGAAATCGTATCAGAAATCATAAGAGAAATCGAATGAGAAATCGAATGAGAAATCATATGAAAAATCGAATAATATTTACCGAAAATAATGCAATTTCATTTCGGAGGAAAATAAGTTTGAAAACATTCTGTTGTGAGAGAAATCCAAACAAAGTTTCGTATACCTGTCCGTTAGGGTAAAACCCTAAAAGAAAATGCACAAAAATATACCTTTTGCCAGTTTACAAAACAGAACTTTCATTTTCATTAAAAATAACAGCATTGATTTCATTTAGGCAGTAAGAAAAAAATATACATCCTCTTATTTGATTAAAAATTTCCGTTTGCGGTTCTGAGGAACTTAAAAATGCAGTAAAATACATTTGCAAACGATGCTAATTAACACCCGTAACTGTGATGCATTATTTATTACATTAATTAGATTATGAATCGTTTTTTCTATTTTTCAAATTTTTAGTTATTACGCTGGGTGTATTGTTTTTTAATAATCAAATAACATCACTTGAGTTATTTAGGGCTCTCATCTAAAACATCACCTAAAATACACTTAAAAATGGTTTTAGTATGATACGTAATTTCTCATGTGTTTTTTTTTAAATAACCATTTATTATCAATGAATAAAATTCTTTAATTCTTCTCCGTTCTTTCATAAGTGAAAACTTTCCTTTGTTTTTGCCTAAATTTCTTGACTAAATTTTCTTGTTTGTTGTTATATAGTGGTGAGTAAAAATTTATATGATGTGAAAACTTATTATTAAAAAAAATATGTTTGGGTAGAAAACCATTTGATTTGCATCGAAGTAAAAAAATTCTTCTCATTATAGATACCGCTAATTTGTTGTTAATCGTTTTCCAATCCTTGAATAGTATTACAGCTTCCTTTCCAAATTGTAATTTAATCCAATTGTAGAAACTCCTGTCTTAATACCAATGTAGGAATTCGTAATAATCAATGAGTAAAATTCTTTAATTCTTCATCGTTCTTTCATAAGTGAAAACTTTCCTTTGTTATATGCCTATTTTTCACGTTATCTTTTAAAAAATCTTCTCTTGTTATAACTTTTTATGGAACAAAAACATTGCGATATGTCGAAAAGACCTCGTGAAGAAGTCTTGATAATATTTAAAAAACCAGCTCTTAAAGAAGTCTTACTCAAATCTTAACATTTTAATCATTACGAAGTTTTGTGTTTGACATTATACATTTTTCTTATTTCGTATCATTCTTTAAAAAAAAAATCAATTTTCCGATCTGAGTTTCTTCTAGAAACACTAGGTGGCGTTCCAATCCAAAACCAAGCTCGTGCAGCATTTACTTCATATGTCGTCCGATGGATACTTTATAAAATATAACAACTTTTCATTATATTAAACTGTTGTAAAAAAAGTGAAGTCTCATTATAATTCATATATGAAATCAAGACACGTGTATCAATTTCTTATTTTCTGGATTTTGTTTGTAAAGCTGCCTACGAATTAATATCGAACTAAACTAATTGAAAGAAACCAATTCAAGTATTTTAAACAGAAAAGAAATTGTTGGGACATATGCATTACCCTAACGGTGTTCCGGAAATGCACCAAAAATAGGTTCAGACCTTGGAATTTTAGACGAACCCTCGTCAAAAAGGCCTCAAAAGAACATGAAAATACCTGCACACTAACACGTAGAATGTAATGAAGACAAATGACACTCCGAATATAGTCTGCTGTAAGTTGACCAGTGAAGCAGAAAAAGTCGTTTGCCAACTTCAAATTAGTAGCCTTAAAAATTAATTTCATTAATGACCGATCATCATTATGGCAATGTGTCAAAAGATCATCAAAACACCGAAGTTAAGTTTGCAGTATTATTTATTTTCACATCATTTATTTGAGATATTATACATCAAACTTATATATCAAACAATATACTCATACTCATATTTTTTTGCATTTTTCTATTATTTACGATGATTTTTTATACAGAGATTTATTTTCCAATTTAAGTACGAATCAAATGCTTCGTTTCTGTTTTCGAAGTTATAACGACACGAATTTCAATTAACATTGACTGGAGTACAACATAAACAAGATGAAGGTGACGAGACTAATATTTCAAAAATATATAATTAAATGACAATAAGATAAGTTCATCCATTCAACAACAATTACATTTTAACATTCAGGAAATTTTTATAAAAATCAGATGTGAAATAACCAGTAATCATCCTAATACCTACAAAGATATTAAATTTTCTCTCAATACGAGACAAAATTCTCAGTAAGAGAGGAAAAAAGGAAAATGGAAAACAAAGAAGTTGACCTCAACGTTTTGGATCCTACTTATCCCTTTTCACGAAGCAAATAATCAACGATGAAATTGTTAATTTTAGTTCTCTCTTATTGAGAATTTTTTCTCGTATTGAAAGAAAATTAACTATCTTTGCAGCTCATAAGCCCTCCATTTTAATTACTAATAAAATTTTAAAAACTAAGAAACCAGATAATTTAGTAACAGGGCATCTAAAAAACCGGACAACTGAGAAAATGGACAACTAAAATACCATACAACTCAGAAATCGGAGAATTAACAAACGTAATAACTAAAAAACCGAACAATTTAAAAAAAAAAAGATAACTTAGAAACATGGCATTTAAGAAACGGAACAACTAAAAACAGGTCAGCTTATAAACAAGACAAACAAAATTCTGGAACTAAAAAAACTCGACAATTAAAACGTCGGCCAACGAAACAATTAAAATAAAACGGACAATTAACCCATTCACGTCCAATTGGACACAAATTTCACCAAGATTTTCAGAATATTTCTGGACATTAAAAACCAATTAAAAAATGTTTAGACAAAACATTTTCGAAATAACATTGATTGATTTTTCCGAATCTGCTGTTAAAAAATCAATCGAGCCCATTCCAAAAAAGTTATGCTTGGTTTTTCATAAAAAAAAATCAGCTTTTTTCCGAAACGATTAGGGAGATCACTGATCGATGAAAATATTTCGAGGTTTTCTTTGATCGATTCTAAGAACTTTTTTTTCCGTACATTTTTTGCTAAAGAAGGTATTAGATCTTAAATCTTTTATTGGTGGTAGAAGTCTTGTCGAAAGAAGGTTTTAGAACCAAAATATTTCATCGGTGTTAAAATTTTGTTGTAAACAAAGTTTTAGACCTTAAATCATTTATCGCTGGTACAATTCTTTACGAAAGAAGGTTTCGGATCTGATATTGTCTATCGATCTTCAAAATCTTATCGAAACTAGATGTGGAATCTAAGATCTTGTATACATGGTAAAACATTGGTCAAAACAAGATTTTATATCTAAAATCTTGTAGAAGTTGTAAATATTTAATCGAAGGATGGTTTGGATGTGAAACTCTATTGATTGTAAAAGGCATGTTGAAAGAAGGTATTGAGATCTTAAATCTTTTATTGGTGGTAGAAGTCTTGTCGAAAGAAGGTTTTAGAACCAAAATATTTCATCGGTGTTAAAATTTTGTTGTAAACAAAGTTTTAGACCTTAAATCTTGTATCGCTGGTACAATTCTCTACGAAAGAAGGTTTCGGATCTGAAATTGCCTGTCGGTCTTAAAAGTCTTCTCGCAACTAGATTTTGAATCTAAGATCTTGCATATATGGTAAAACATGTGTCGAAGGAAGACTTTAGATAAAAAATATACAAGTTGTCAAAATCTATTACAAAAAATTATTTGCGAAATTTCATTAGAAAATATTTTGAAAAAATTTTGTAGGAAAACTGTATCCCAATTATCAAAGTCAAATAGCGATTTTAAAAATGAAAGAATGAATTAAACACTACACATTGTAATGCATTTCTGATTACAGAAATTTATAAGTTAAGGTGACATACGAAGGACTTAAAAATGTAATTACTATAATACCTTACAATAAATCAATGTTGAAGAAAATGTACTTATAACAGTTCGTAACAAAAATATTTAAAAACTTATTTCATAGAAAAATATCAGTCAAACAATTCATTATTAGGGACTAAAATGTTAAATTACATCATGACGTAAGGACATTTTCAGATATTAAATCTTTCGACTGAGAAATAGTAGAAATAAAAATGTTTATTTAAAACAAAAATGCAGGAAGTCTTTCTGTGCACAAATTGATCAGCAACTTAGAAATCGTACAATTAAAAACATTTAGTTGAAACAACAATGCTGAAAACTTCCTTCGCATAAAGTGACTATACTATTACTATTTTAATTACCGTAATTACTACTATACTATTTAATTTTAACGCCACTGTTGTAATATACGTAAAATGTCACATTTTTAAATTAACATTTTTTAAAAAAAAAAATTAAAATCAACCTGCACGACTGCATCATCCTCAACATTTTATTACAATTTACTTCAAGGATTTCACATGCACGCTGCCTCCCCGTTGTTTGTATGCATCTCACCAACAGACCTCTTCGTATTTGTGTGCATTTAGACCCATAGTAAACTCAACTGAGGCCTGCTCGGTCTGCAGCAAATTTGCTGCAGACTTTGCAACGGTTTTGCATAATCTGCTGCAAAATCGCTGCATTCTGATGACGCAGAAAGCGTAAATTTTGCTGCGCTCCTGCTGCAAGATTTTGCATCAGGTGATGCAAATCTGCCGGCATTCCTGCAGACTGCTGCAGACAGCTGCAGATTTTGCTATCTGGGGAATTAAAGTTCAAAGTAATATCCACAGCCAAAAAAGACATCGATTGTTAGGTGATTTTTCTGATTCTTTGGTAAAAAAAATTAAAAACAGTAATTTTCATGGACAAGTGCAATTAATTTAAGACATATAACCATACATCAATACAACGATGCATCAACAAACTTGTACATATATTTACCACTTACTTCTGTTTGTTTACTCATATCTGTCGTTTACAATTTTACTAAAACGCAATTTTTTCGGAATATCCAATTTAATATTTTGAATTTTTAAATCGTCTGGCGGCGACTTGTTACGACTTAAAGGTCGGTACGTGTACATACATGGATTGGTTCGGTTCGATACACTTATATAAGTATTTTTTCATATGTCTTTTGGAACACGCTACTTCCGGTACTTGAGCCGCTCAGCTAAGCTTCGGCTTGAGCCGCGACTATTACTTCGGACCTAAGAAATTGGGCATATATGAAACCGGATGAACCAGACAACTAAGAACCGGACAACTAAGAAACCGGACAACTAAGAACCGGACAACTAAGAAACCGGACAATTAGGAAACCAGACAACGAAGAAATCGGAGAACTAAGAAACCATACGACTAAAAAACCGAACATCTGTAAAATCGGTACATCAATGAAAATAAGAAATTAGGCATCTATGAAACCGGATAAACCGTACAACTAAGAAACCAGACAACGAAGAAATCAGAGAACTAAGAAACCAGACAAAAATATTCTGGCACAAAGAAAATCCGACAATTATAAATAACTGAACAATTAAAAAAACGCACATTTAAAATAACGGGATAAAACTGACAAATAAGAAACCAATCAACTAAAAAACTCGACAACTAAAAACCACAAAACGCAGAAACCGGAGGACTAAGAAATTCAATGGCTAAGAAACCTAACACCTAAAAAAATAGACAATTAAAATATACAGACAATAAAAATAATTCGACAATTAAAAAATCGGATAACTAAGAAGCCCGATAACTTAGGAACCACACCACTAAAACACCGGACAACTTAAAAAAAAACGACAACTAAGAAAACGGATAACTAAAAAACCACAAAACGCAGAAACCGGAGGACTAAGGAACTCAGTAACTAAGAAACTACACACCTAAAAATACAGGCAATTAAAAAAAAAGATCTATTAACAAAACTAAAACCCGGAAATCTAAGAAACTGGGCATCTATTAGTCCGTATAAACCGAAGAACTAAGAAACCGGGAAAATAGGAAACCATACGAAGAAACCGAAGAACTAAGAAACCATGCGACTAAAAAACCGAACAGTTAACAAACAGTGCATCTCTGAATCCAGACAGGCGTCTATTAACAGGAAAACTAAGAAACCGGATGACTAATAAACCAGACAATTAAGAAACCGGATAATTAGGAAACCATACAACTCAGAAACCAGAGAACTGAAAACCCACAGAATTAAAAATACGGATTATATCTATGAAATCAGACAACTAAGAATCCAGATAACTAAAAAATCACACAAAATAGAAACCGGAGAACCAAGAAACCGAATAACTAACAAACCACGCATCTAAAAAATCGCATAATAAAATTAGACATTTAAGAAACCGGTCAACTAATTAATACGCCAAAAAACTCTGGAACTAAAAAGCCCGACAATTAAATAACCGGACAAACAAACTAGCCGGATAAATAAAATAGCAGGGCAATTAAAATATCCGGACACTAGCGGACAACAAAGGAGTCCGATATCTAAGGAACTACACAACTAAAAAAAACTAGAAAACTAAAAAAAGGGACAACTGAAACCCCACAAAACGCGGAAACCGTAGGACTAAGAAACCACGACTGGTTTGTTTTATTTGAAACATTTTTTTGTCATTGGAGTAATTTTCAAAACAAACGTAAAAACTAAATAATCCAAAATTTTCAAGATGGCGGTTAATATATGGCCGACTGACAATATTTATTATGATATTCGTAACGAGTGAACGAAAATATGTAAGAAACTATGGATTTACAATATCAATATTCCAAGTATTGATAAACATTTCCATGAACTGTAAATTATAGTTAGTATATATATACATACCTTCGCCGTGCTAGTCTGTAACGAAAGGATTATTAAAAATCCAATGATGTAGGGGAGAGTGGGGTAATTCGACCATATTAAGCCATTTCGAGGATTTGCACAAGAGAAATCAACAGATTCGATTTTGATATTATGACGAAATATCGTCAATCTACCCCCTGACCTGAACATCATCAAAAAATTGCATTTCATTTCATTTTAATACGCTCATTTTTCCGTCAATTAATTCTTTTGGTATGGATAAGTAAATATATTTCGTTTGTCCCTTTCTGTCCTATAGCGTTGTCCTTGTTTCGTAATTATATTATGTATACGTTTAATTTTTATTTGTGATCGAAAACTGCGGATGCATGTTTTCGTTTTGTCCTCGTCCCTTGGATATGTTGGTCCTTGTCGCACTCATTGTTGACGTTTTAAGGCGCATACATTTAGCGTACAGGGGCCACATACGTAAGGTGTAGTGGTGTGCGTCGCAGTGGGAGAGGAATGCCCCTCTTCCCGCACAAGGGACTCATGTCCTTGTTGGGGAAGGCGGCACTCGTCGCACTCGTGTGGGTTGCCGGTCGGCGTCTCTGTCCCTCCCTCTGCCGCACAACCGTTTCATAAATAAGTTTGTCTGTTCTTGTTTCTCCTATTGCGATGTCCCTTTTGTAAATACCTTCCCCCCCCCCAACCTTCCCCGACTTATCGATACCAACGATTGTATTACATAATGCAATTACATTAGAGAAGGGGTAATTTTGGATTCGAAGTACGGACGTCAACGAACTTTTGACTCACTCCAATTTTGCGTCCCTTCATTTGCGCTTCTATTTTGCGATTCCTTTAAATTTAATTTTGAGTTTTCCCCTTTTTAGTTTGGTTTTTAAATTTGCGTTTCATTTAGTGTTTAGAATATTTGCGTATTTAATTTTAGTGTAGTTTGTGCGTACAGAGGATTATTGAGAATTAAGAATTGATTAATTAAGTAAGTAGATTTAAGTTGCGTCCCCGTAATTTCCTTTTCCGTTCCATTTTTATATTAATGTTACTTCGGTCATATCTTAAAGTAATTTCACCTTCGCGTCGAATTCCCGAACCCCAATTACATTTTTCCCTTTGCGTGTCCATTTATTTTTATTGTTAATTGTTTATTTCGTTTCTGTTAAGTTGTAATATATTGGTTGTTTTATTAATTGATATTAAATATTTATTTTAATAACCCGACCTAGAAAAACGCGGTTATAATATGGTTTGTTCGAAAGGTTATTTAATTGCGCAACATTGCGTGTATTATGCTTTATACTGTAGGTGTTGTCATTCGGCAGAAAACAAACACCTAAAAAAAAATTGAAAGTGGCCGAATTTCCCCAAGAGTTGGGGTAAATAGGCCATGCCGTGGGGTAATTCGGCCATATCGTTTTATCCGATTCTTGCACAATAATGTGCAGTAGGACCACTTTGGAAAAAAAATATTTAACATTTACAGATAAGGAAATCTAATTCTACATGACAAATATACTTTTTATTTGAAGATTTTTATCCATTTTGACATAATATTTGTTTTAATTACTAAATCGAACAAAATTTGTATAATAACGCTATCGAACCACGTTCTTATAATATAAGATTAGATAACTCAACATAGTTCTATATATCACTACATAACTCAAATTATATTTTGCAAGGAGCAAATGGAACAAGATATTAATACTAGATAACGTATAGCTAACTTATTAGGTTAAGCGTTTCAACAGATGTCGAAACAAAAATAACAAGAATAAATAACAAGAACAATAAATAAACGTTAATAGAACAAAAAATGAGTTTGAACGACTTTTAAAAAGAAATCCTTAATGGCCGATTTACCCCATCAAAAAGTGGCCGAATTGCCCCACCAATATTTTTTTGACTAAAAGACCATTTTTCATACAATGCTTCTCACACTCACCACTGCTTACACGTCGAAACTTTACATACGACTCATGTAGTTTCCAGACCCATCACATAATTCATAACAACAACATACGGTTTTCTTCGGATAACCTTATGAACAAAACCAAAATATTACAATGTTGAATCGATGAAAATAAACCACTCCCGTTACATGGTGTAAACAAAACAAGAAATATAATGTTTTGGAAATTAGATATACACCATAAAAGTATTTGAAATTTGTGTACGGTACGCTTCCCGTCTTAACCAACACAGAGATAAATCAAGTGGCCACACATTACCCACATTGCCGAATTACCCCACTCTCTCCTACCTACTCACTTCCAGGATATCAAAAAAGTTCTATAACAATTATAGTTTCTTCCTTTTGGATGCTACAGGGATAGTATCCCCTCATATCTACAAAAAATAACTATCTTTAGCAATAATAGTCAACAGCATAAAATACTTAGGTGTGAATATCGATAGTCACTTAAGGTGGAACAGTCACTTAACCTCAATTACAAACAAAGTACGTCACCTTCCATATGTTTTTTGCAAACTAAGAAGTATTTTGAACCCTAAACAATTGAGAAGTATTTACTTTGCACTCTTTGTGTCCATTATGAGTTATGGTATAATAGCTTGGGGTGGCGCGTAGAAAAATGCTATAACTCCATTACAAACTTTACAAAATTCAGTATTAAAAAATAGTAGTTTTCGATACAAGTGCGTATGTGTAAAGAACTTTACACATACACACGTGTGCCGAAATATTGTTTTTGTTACAGTGTACGTAAAGTAGTGCGTAAAGTGATTTTTTCGATTTTTGGGGACGCTTTACGCACCCTTGCAACAAGAGCAAATATAAATAGACTTTTAGTGTTGCCAAATACAAAAAAAGTTATAGGACAAAGGATTTTTAGCTATATTGGTGCCAAGTGCATAAACGTACTACCTCAAGTTATACGCGAAAATTTTTATAAAAAACCTAACTCTATAAACATAATCAAGAAATGGCTATAATAGATGAAAAATCGGAGGACCTGAATAAAATCCTGGTTCCAGCAGATTATAGATAAGATTAAGTATCACATTTGTTTTACAAAGCTCGATGTCAAGATTGATATTCTGTACCAGAAATCGTGTTATATTTCTATTTTAGTTTTATTTAATATTATATTCTTGTTGTCATTCAATAATGTTATGTTTTGTTAATTTTAATTTATGTATATTTTCTACTTTTTATTTTTTATTTTTTATACATATAATTTTTATTTATTTTTATATTTACTTCGACCCAGACTAAGTCTGGACGAAGTATTGAATTTGGTCACTTCGGGCAAAAAAATTACCATATAGTTTTTCATCAAATGTCGACGTTTCAGACCCTAAGGAACCCAAATCAACAATAAAAAAATTTGTGTCCGTGATCTTGTACGTTCGTCCGTACGTCCGTACGTCCCGTTTTTTTGTCTCGCGATAACTCGCGAACGGATAAGCGTATCGACATAATTTTTTTTTTTAAATACGTGTCTTGACATAACTTAGATCTGATTAGATTTTGGGGCAGATCTACCCGTCTATTACTAAAATAAATTAGCCCCAATTAAGTTTCTTTGTAGTTTTTTGCATTTATTTTGAAAAATACAAATTTTATTAAAAAATGTTTCAAACAAAAAAGATAGAGCATGAAATTCTCTACAAAAAAGGTTGTATGCATTTTCTTCCTAAAGTCAACGATAATTCCATAAAAACTGGTTTTAAATGTTTATGACTATTGTCTGAAAAAGTATTGAATTTGGTCATCGCGGCAAAAAAACCCTATAGTTTTTCATCAAATTTCGACGTTTCGACCCCGTACCCCCCAGGGGTAGTCTTTGCCAGCTCCTCAGGCGCGGTGACCACCTACGGGCGCAAAGTTCTTTTACGCCCTTGATACGAAAATAACTATTTCGGTATATCTAAAAGATGTCTTATAGATATCTATAAGATATCCGTCATAGATCTTTTCGACACTTTCAAGATATCTTTGACGACTTATATGTATATATATTGTATATATAATATCATAATAATACAGACAGTACTTAGTAAAACACAGTAAACATGTAATATGCATCGAATAGTCTATTAGAATACAAGTGCATGAAGTAAGTGTTTTGCAACTTTTATTTATTAATACTTCGGCTGGCCTGTTGTCGGGGTCGAAGTTTTGAAAATGCTCATTTTCAATTTTCATACATATAAGAAACACTATATTGTTGTAACATATCTATCGAAGCCACTTGGACCTAAATATGATTGGACCCCCAAATATCAATATAATTTTATAATATAATTGAAAGCTGTTAGTAAACAAACGAGTCTTAAGGAATAGCCGACTCTCCACTGGGTCGAAGTTTCTGAGCGAGCGAAGCGAGCGAGGCACCACGCCAACACTAGTTTTAATTCTATTATTAGGCTATTTTTCTCTAGTCTTGGCAGTTAACGCGTTAAACTGCATTCTCAGGTTCGCAGACAAGTATGTTTCAGGTACTTTTGCATAAATCTGTAAGGGGCACCTCCTAAAGGATGTATATTTTTACCTGAATAAATATTATTATTATTATTATAAAAGTCAAAACAAATAAAAGCGATGGTGTTATTGTTTAAGTCAAAAGCGACTTAAATTGTAAAAACAATATCTCGGACATTGGCTCCGTAACGATTCAAGAAATATAAATTCACGCTCAAAATCTTGCTAAAGTTACAATATCAGCAATTTATAGATCTCCGCCAGGGGATGCTCCAGAAGTTATATCTACTGACTTAAGTAAATATTTACAAATCTCAAGAAAAGAGCATAATTATTGAGGATATAAATATCGACATTAGCACAACAAATCATACAACAGAGACATATTTAAATATATTATACGAAGTCGAAATCATATCGAAGAGAAATCATCAACAATAATAGACATCTTATTTGTAATGATTGACATTCAGTTGTCATTCGACGGTGAATACGGCTATAACAGATCATTTTTCAATATTTTTCTGCATAAACATGGAACCCACAAAACACAAAGACAAGGCTACTCTAAGAAATAAGTCCCTTTTATTAGCCGAACTAACGATTAAAAAATGGAACATTTTGCATCAGAAATAAACTGGAACCTTATTACTAATTTGAAGGATGTAAACCTCTGTGCTTCGCAATTACCCACATAGCAAAATCTGCAGCTGTCTGCAGCAGTCTGCAAGAATGCCGGCAGATTTGCATCACATGATGCACAATCTTGCAGCATGAGCGCAGCAAAATTTACGCTTTCTGCGTCATCAGAATGCAGCGATTTTGCAGCAGATTATGTAAAAACTTTGCGAAGTCTGCAGCAAATTTGCAGCAGACCGCGTGCAGGCCTCAGTACCTCCGTGAAGTTAACCGGCCATTGTAACGAAATCGATCGAAAATAGCGCGAATCGTTTGCGATTCGTTTGCGAATGTTTGCGATTACCGATTTTTCGTTTGCGACTTCGTCGTTTTTGAGTTATTTGCAAAAAACGACATGGCCGGCTAACTTCACGTTAGCATTTTTGAAAACGCAATTACTCGGCAACCAATCGACCAATTTCGCCCAAATTAGGCTTGATCGTTTGCGATTCGTTTGCGAATTATGAATTAAAAGTGTTTTTTCCTAGAACTTGTAAAATAAAAAAAAATATATTATCCTATATGTCCCTTATATACAAAATTCATTAAAAGGTTTGCGATTTTGTTGCAATCGGTCTCAAACGTTTGCGATTCGTTTGCGAATTGAGAAAATATAGCAATCTCCCGAATATCACAATAAATAATGCGAAAATAAACGAATTATCGAAAGTTACTAGATCCAGCCCGCCTCGATATACAATATCCTTTAAAAGGTTTGCGATTTTTTTTAAATCGGTCTCAAACGTTTGCGATTCGTTTGCGAATTGAGAAAATATAGCAATCTCCCGAATATCATAATAAATAATGCGAAAATAAACGAATTATCCAAAGTTACTAGATCCAGCCCGCCTCGATATACAAAACCTTTTAAAAGGTTTTCTTTAGCAAACGGTCTCAAACGTTTGCGATTCGTTTGCAAATGATGGCGATTACCAATTTTTCGTTTGCGACTTGGCGTTTTTAAGTTATTTTCGGAAAACGACATGGCCGGCTAACTTCACGTTAGCATTTTTGAAAAAGCATTTACTCGGCAACCGATCGACCAATTTCACCCAAATTAGGCTTGATCGTTTCCGATTCGTTTGCGAAATATGAATTAAAAGTGCTTTTTCCGATAACTTGTAAAATAAAAAAAAATAAATTATCTTATATACAAAATTCTTTAAAAGGTTTGCGATTTTTTTGCAATCTTTCTCAAACGTTTGCGATTTGTTTGCGACTTGAGAAAATATAGCAATCTCCCGAATAACAGAAATAATGCGAAAATAAACAAATTAAAGGATTTTAGGACAATTTTTTTTTATTTTGCAATTGAGCGGAAAATGCACATTTAATTCATAAATCGCAAACGAATCGCAAACGATTGAGCCTAATTTGGTTGAAATTTATTGATTGGTTACTGAGTAAAAGGATTTTGTATATGGAGGTGGGCTGGATCTAGTAACTTTTGATAATTCGTTTATTTTTGCATTATTTCTAATTATATTTGGAAAATTCGCATATTATCTCGATTCGCAAACGTTTGAGACCGATTGCAAAAAAATCGCAAACCTTTAAAAGGATTTTGTATATCAAGGCGGGCTGGATCTAGTAACTTTCGATAATTCGTTTATTTTCGCATTATTTATTATGATATTCGAGATATTGTTATATTTTCTCAATTCGCAAACGAATCGCAAACGTTTGAGACCGATTGCAAAAAAATCGCAAACCTTTTAAGGGATTTTGAAGCGAACGTGAAGTTAGCCGGCCACGTCTAGTAACTTTCGATAATTCGTTTATTTTCGCTTTATTTATTATGATATTCGGGAGATTGATATATTTTCTCAATTCGCAAACGAATCGCAAACGTTTGAGACCGATTGCGAAAAAATCGCAAACCTTTTAAAGCATTTTGTATATCGAGGCGGGCTGGATCTAGTAACTTTCGATAATTCGTTTATATTTCGCATTATTTATTATGATACTCGGGAGATTGCTATATTTTCTCAATTCGCTAACGAATCGCAAACGTTTGAGACCAATTGCAAAAAAATCGCAAACCTTTTAAGGGATTTTGAAGCGAACGTGAAGTTAGCCGGCCACGTCTAGTAACTTTCGATAATTCGTTTATTTTCGCATTATTTATTATGATATTCGAGAGATTGTTATATTTTCTCAATTCGCAAACAAATCGCAAACGTTTGAGACCGATTGCAAAAAAATCGCAAACCTTTTAAGGGATTTTGAAGCGAACGTGAAGTTAGCCGGCCACGTCTAGTAACTTTCGATAATTCGTTTATTTTCGCATTATTTATTATGATATTCGAGATGATATTTGGGAGTTTGCTATATTTTCTCAATTCGCAAACGAATCGCAAACGTTTGAGACCGATTGCAAAAAAATCGCAAACCTTTTAAAGGATTTTGTATATCGTGGCGGGCTGGATCTAGTAAATTTCGATAATTCTTTTATTTTCGCATTATTTATTATGATATTCAGGAGACTGCTATATTTTCCCAATTCGCAAACAAATCGCAAACGTTTGAGACCGATTGCAAAAAAAATCGCAAACCTTTTAAGGGATTTTCAAGCGAACGTGTAGTTAGCCGGCCACGTCTAGTAACTTTCGATAATTCGTTTATTTTCGCATTATTTATTATGATATTCGGGAGATTGATATATTTTCTCAATTCGCAAACGAATCGCAAACGTTTGAGACCGATTGCAAAAAAATCGCAAACCTTTTAATGAATTTTGTATATAAGGGACAAATAGGATAATTTACTTTTTTTTATTTTACAAGTTCTAGGAAAAAACACTTTTAATTCATAATTTGCAAACGAATCGCAAACGATCAAGCCTAATTTGGGCGAAATTGGTCGATTGGTTGCCGAGTAATTGCGTTTTCAAAAATGCTAACGTGAAGTTAGCCGGCCATGTCGTTTTTTGCAAATAACTCAAAAACGACGAAGTCGCAAACGAAAAATCGGTAATCGCAAACATTCGCAAACGAATCGCAAACGATTCGCGCTATTTTCGATCGATTTCGTTACAATGGCCGGTTAACTTCACGGAGGTGGCCTCAGTCGAGTTTATTACCTAGGGATTATAGGGGAGTAAATGTACACAAATACGATGAGGTCTGTGGTGTGACGCACACAAACACCGAAGACGCAGCGTACATGTGAAGAATGGGGAATCTATCCGGCTGCTGACAGGGATGAAAGCTCCGTGTTCAAGAAGGGCAACAAAAAAAGCGCTGCAAGCGCCATCTATCGGCGAGACGCATAATTATACATTTTCACTAGCAAAAGTGCTGCTTAGTGGGGGGCGAAAATTCTGGCAAAATCGATTGGTCGAAGCAACATAACCTCAACAAAATTAACAAAAGAGAAAAATAATAGTTAATCTCAACATTAATTTCTTTTACAATCCCTTCTGTAGTTTTGCAATTCCAAATATTGTTAAAAATTGAAACTGCATCGAGCGAGGTAAATTTATCCAACCGGGGAAGAAAAACATTAACATTTTTGAAAATACAATATATATATAAGACTGACGCCGCCACGCCACCGGCTTTAGTTCAGCTTGTGGGTGTGAGGGGGATTCGTAAGATGGCGTTTGCAGCGCCTTTTTTGTTGCCTTTCTTGAAAACGAAGCTTTCATCCCTGTTAGCTGGCGGAGAGAGGTTCCCCTTCTCCACATGCACGCTGCCTCCTCGTTGTTTGTATGCGTCTCACCAACAGACCTCTTCGTATTTGTGTGCATTTAGACCCCTATAATCCCTAGATAGTAAACTCAACTGAGGCCTGCACGGTCTGCTGCAAATTTGCTGCAGACTTTGCAAAGGGTTTGCATAATCTGCTGCAAAATCGCTGCATTCTGATGACGCAGAAAGCGTAAATTTTGCTGCGCTCCTGCTGAAAGAATTTGAATCAGGTGATGCAAATCTGCCGGCATTCCTGCAGACTGCTGCAGACAGCTGCAGATTTTGCTATCTGGGAAATGCTTTGTATCGAAAAGTTTTAAAATCTGGTCCTCGTGAAGACTTTAGTAGATTTAAAAAAATATCGTAATGTTTTAAATCTAATGACAAATAAAGCCAAAACAAAGTACTATAGAAGTGTGATAGACAAAAATGCATGTAACCCTAAACTTATATGGAATATGCTAAGCAAAGGTTATGTACAACAAGTATAAACCAGATTAGCAAAAAATAATCAACCCTTTTGGAATCGCAGCCTAATTTAATAAAGTTTTAGTGTTAGTGAAATGCTGGCAAGAAGGATAACCAAACCGAAATGGGTAAAATTACCCGAAAATCAAATTTTTTTAAGACTGTCAATATCAACGAGGTTTATGTTATATCAACGGTCTAGACATTAAAAAACCGCAGGGTTTGATAAAATATCTGTTACTGCATTACAGATTTTTCCAAGGCATATAAATTGCGTACTGGCAAATTATTTTAAATTATTACAAATATAAATTAAAAATGGCGGATAATTGAACGCATGTAATTTAGCGGGCTCTTATTCTATATCGAATTAAAAACCTTTTTTTACATTTATTGTGAGTGGCCTGAGGCGAAGTGGTGCTCTTTTCTTGTACTCTTCAACTTCATTTATAAATTGTTGTCCATAATTCTGCTTGAGAGTGTTTTACTTATAAGAATTTGGAGCACGTGTTTTGAGGTTAGGAAAACACTGTTGGATGTGAAAAAGAAGGGAAAATAGGAATAATGTCTAGGCGCTGCTGTGAATGCAATTCAGGTGTCATCATTCCATCAAGCATGTGGCGGTCTCACAGCATCCGAAGTCAAAGTTCTTGCCTTAAAATCCAGGGTGATGAAATTCTCATGTAATATAGGTTTATCTTCCAAGAACGACATATCCTCAGTTTTGAAAAAGCTTCGTGAATTGAGTGCTGAAGTTACTCTACTCCGGAACGGAATCTCTCAAGCTCCGAGCACAAATACCATCGAAAGAACATCCCTTACTAACTCTATAATTGAGGAAATTAATGAACGTCATCTGCGTTCCAAGAATTTAATTCTTTTTAATTTGGAGGAGAGCAAATGTGATATCGAACCTCTCCGACCCGAGGATGATAAAAAGAGGAGTTTTCAACTTCTTACCCAAATCTATAACATAGATGAAGCCAGTCCTAAAATCAAACGTATTGGATTTAAGCGAATCGATTCAACGAAACCTCGTCCTATTCGTATCACCTTCGAATCTGCAGAACTTGTACTGCAGATATTACGTAATAAGAAGAAGTCTAGTTTAGGACCGATTAATCTACAAGCTGACCAAACGCTCGCTCAACGGGAGTATTTTAAAAGTTTGCGAAGCAAACTGGATGATCTCAATAAGGATACAGTCACGGCAAAAATTATTTTTTATCATGGCACTCCAAAAATTGTTAGCGTTGGTACAACAATCCAAAATGCATCTAGAGTTAAAAAAAACTAAAACAAGGCTTGAAGTGCTACTACCAGAATATTCGTGGGCTAAGAACCAAAATTAATGATTTAGTGGCTTCAATTAGAACTTCCTCTGTTAAATATGATATTATTCTCACAGAAACCTGGCTCCATGCAGGCATATTAACGTCTGAGTTAGACATGAGCGACTACCAGTATATCGGAGGGACCGAGTAATGACATCAAGAGGAGGTGGAGTTTTAATCGCAGTAAAAAATCTATTATTAAGTACCATCTGCCAACTCGATGATGATTCAATAGACCATTTATTCGTATCAATTAACTCAGGATCCAGGAAATACATCATCAGTGTATATACCACCTCGCTCGAACACAAGTGCCTGTCTTAACCACGTAACGGTAATTGAAGATCTAGTCTTAAGACACCAGGATCATCATCCAATTATCCTTGGTGATTATAATCTACCTCATGTGCAATGATTGAATGATGATTCGGGATTATCCTTTCAAAGGAATACATCAACAACCCTCAAATCTGATGCTGCTCGTATCCTGTGTGACAGTTTTGCATTGTCGGACATTTTTCAGCAAAATAATGTGGTTACCGAATGGAACTATTACTTAGATTTATGCTTTGCGCCTAATAATTTAATTAATAATATATTTAATTGTATCGATCCAATAATACCTTGTGATATCTACCATCCAGAGTTATCTTTTACATTAGATCATTACTCAAGTAATGAACTAGATTTTTTGAATTTTTTTAACTCTTTACTTAATTTTAATAGAGCTAACTTTAATGGCATTTCTTCTCTGCTATCAACCATAAATTGGGAATCAGTATTATTAGATGTAAATGTAGAAACAGCTACCCAACGTTTTTATGATATCCTACACTCGGCAATTAATATATATGTTCCTCGATTACAAATTAAGAACTCTTTTTATCCCAAATGGTTGACCAGCGACTTAAAAGAATGCATAGGGGAAAAGAAAATTGCTCACAAGAACCTGAAAAGACAACCATTTAATATACTCAGAAAATTATAAGCTATTTTCTACTCTTTGAAATGTAAGCAACATTCTTCTCAATGCTTCAAGAACTATGTTTCGAAAATTGAACGCGAGATACCTACTAATGTCAAGAAGTTCTGGGGTTTTATTAATTCAAAAAGGAATCAATCTGGTTTACCAAGTCGAATGTTTTGGAATTACTCTATCGCGGATAACGGAACTGATATTGTTAATCTTTTTGATACTTTTTTGGAGTCTGTCTTCAGCACTGAAATATTAAATATTCCTAATAGTACTACTCAAATATGCCCGTTAACGTTAGATTTACAAATACCACTTCAAACTGTGAAAGAGAAATTAATCCATTTGAATTGCAATAAAGGCCCAGGACCGGATGAGATACCACCGTTACTTTTAAAGAATTGTGCTGATGTATTATCCAATCCACTTTGTACTTTATTTAATAAATCCGTCCAGGAAGGTCTCTTTCCAGACATTTGGAAAGTATCTTATATATCGCCTATTTATAAAAGTGGTGATATATGTGATATAAAAAATTATCGATCAGTAGTTATATCTCAATACCAAATATCTTAGATTTAATTATAAGCGAAATTATAACTGCTGCAGTATCTGCTCAGATTATAAATAACCAACATGGTTTTATAAGAAATAAATCTACTGTAACGAATCTTATTACCTTCGAACAATATGTTATAAATGCCTTAGATCGCAAAATGCAAGTAGATACTGTATATACAGATTTTTCTAAAGCATTTGATATTGTTAACCAAGAGATGCTTTTATTTAAGCTTCGAAAGGTGGGATTTTCAGGAAACATTTTTGCTTGGTTCCAAACCTACTTGATAAACAGGAAATTAATAGTAAGGTTCAAAAACTATTTTTCTAAAGAAATAATAGCTACTTCTGGAGTTCCACAAGGTTCTCACCTAGGACCCATACTCTTTAATATCTATGTAAATAGTATTTACTCTGCAATTTCTTTCTCTAATTTTCTTCTCTTTGCGGATGATCTAAAAATTTTCTCAATGATTAAATCTAATATTGATACACACACTATCCAACAAGATCTGGACAACATAAGTACATGGTGCAGTGTAAATGGAATGAAATTGAATTTATCAAAATGTCAAGTCGTAACATTCTCTACTGAACGTGAACCACTTCTTGTAAATTATAACTTGCAAAATGTAACATTACAAAGAGGGCAAGTGATCAAAGATCTTGGAGTCTTATTTGACACTAAGTTAACATTTACTGATCACTTGAATCAAATATGCAAAAAAGCAGAACGCGTATTAGGCTTTATTATCCGAAACTCAAGAGAGTTCACGAATATAACTACAATACGTTCTCTTTACTTAACTTTATAGTGCGCCCTTACTTGATGTATGCGTCGACTATATGGTCACCTTATTACGATGTACACATTCGTAGGTTAGAGAGAATACAACATAAATTTTTTAGATATGCTGCTTACAAACTACGAACTCCGATGTCGTTTTCCAATCACGATTATGCACCAATAGCTTTCACTTTAAAGATTCCTTCTTTGTATTACTATTAGACAACTCTCTGACTCTCAATTCTTATATAAAATGAATAACGGGATATTTATTCTTTCTGAAACTGACTATATTCTACCCCCATATAATTCTCTTTACACTCTCAGAACAAATCCATTTTATAGAACTCAGTCGTATTCAACAAATCTTGGGCTGTATTCTCCCTCAGCCCGCTTGTGTAAAATCTTTGTTACAATTCATACGGATTTAAATGTTTTTGACTTACAACAATTGGAAGCATTTAGGCTACTTAAATTAAAACTATTAGAATATAATTAATAGATTAGAACTATTGTAATTACCAATGTACATTACTCTGTATATTTTATGTAACATTCTGATAAGGCCTTCAAGCCCGTTAATGAAAATAAATTAGTAAATAAATATATTTAAAATAGCAAATGTTATACCAATCTTTAAGTTTGTAAACAGAGATACTGTCAGTGATTATAGGCCAATCTTGTTCATATCTAATGTAGCTAAGGTAGTAGGAAAAGTGCCTAAAAGATAGATTAATGTCGTTCATTAACAAACATGAAATACACCATGGGTTTAGTTGGCTCACAGTGTGATTTTAAAGAGGATTTATCAACTCCAGACACAATAGCTGTACTAATTAACATGGTATATAAATCATTAGATCTGGGAACTCCCATATCAGGAGCTATTGTAGATTTAACCAAAGTTTTTTTTATCCTTGACCATGACGTCCTTTTACACAAATTATATAAAATAGGAATTAGAGAGAGAGATCACATGACTTATTTAAAAGTTATCTGTTTGATAGGCATTGAACAGTGAAAATCAATAAGGTAATGAGTGAATAAAAAACCCTAAAATTCGGTACTATATAAGATATCTTTGATCTTGAAGGGGCCATACTATCTTTTGCTGATGACAATTTTGTTTAAAGAACAAACTTTGTCAAGGGTAGTAAAAGTATGTAAATAAAACCTCTCTAAAATATTCCCCTTTTTGTTGTTACAAAGTTAGTAACACGGAAAGAAATTTCTAGGAAATATACACCGTATATTTCGTAGTATTGTTTGCGATACACGTAGACTTTTTTCAAATGAAAAATACGATGGGTGTCTTGTAAAGGTGCGTAAGAATGTGAAGTAAACAAACAATGTAGCGTTGCACGAAAATATTATGAACGGAACCTATGCTATAATATATAACATTTAAATTTTTTAGAAACATAATATAAAGCCACAATGTCTTGACCCTTTTTTTGCCTGAAATCAGAAAAGCAGGTACATCAACTCCAGCACAGTTTCTGGAGTGAAAATAATTTTTTTTAATTTTCGAAATATACCTTTCCTACTATTTTCAAGTGTGCTCTATCGATTACCGTCAAGAAAATGACGAAATAATCATTATTTATGCAAAAATTTTGCAAAATAATATAAAAAATCCATGATTTTTAGGTCATTTTTTTTCATTTTTTCCGATTTTCTCCCCCAAAACGGGGCACAATCAATGAAACGCATACGTAAAAAGTGATCCCGATTGTTGAAGATAAATAATATACTGGTAGAATATTTTTTAGAAGCAATGGCCGATTCAAAATGGCCGCGGAACGAAACAAATTAATTCAAAATTATTAATTCCTTGAAATAGAGATCTTGGAAACTTTTTTTGAGTTTTATAATGATGACTGGTTATGTACGGTTATGTATCTTGTCAGGTCTGAACATGTATAATATATTCGTAATTATTGAACACATATTTTAAACTTTGAAACAGATTCATGCAATAACGTTCCATATAAACGATGCGATTTACATACGGTGGCCATGACGGATCCGCCATTTTGAATTTATCAACTCAAAATTATTATGATCTTCGTGCATAACCAGTCAATATTTATATCATCATTATAAAACTCAAAAAAAGTTTCCAAGATTTCTATTTCAAGGAATTAATAATTTTGAATAAATTTGTTTCGTTCCGCGGCCATTTTGAATCGGCCATTGCTTCTAAAAAATATTCTACCAGTATATTATTTATCTTCATCAATCGGGATCACTTTTTACGTATGCGTTTCATTGATTGTGCCCCGTTTTGGGTGAGAAAATCGGAAAAAATGAAAAAAAATGACCTAAAAATCTTGGATTTTTTATTTTATTTTGCAAAATGTTTGCATAAATAATCATTATTTCGTCATGTTCTTGACGGGAATCGATAGAGCACACTTGAAAATAGTAGGAAAGGTATATTTCGAAAATTAAAAAAAATTATTTTCACTCCAGAAACTGTGCTGGAGTTGATGTACCTGCTTTTCTGATTTCAGGCATAAAAGGGTTAAAGTAAAGCCTGGCTGTCCGTATTGATAATGTCAGATATCTAGGAGTGAATATAGGTTATAGCCACCCAGACAGCAAAATAGAATTCAGAATGATTTGGAAATATGCTCTAAAAGACGTCAAATGTCCCACTTTCTAATGGTTTTGTGAACGTGATGTCATTATGAACTTGTCTTCAGAAAACCCTAGGAAATTGGGACATCTGACTTCTTTGAAAGCACATTTTATTACTTCGACCCAGTTATATTTTACATGTGGTTTTCTTTATTATATTTCTATGTTTTGTTACTCTCCGATCAGGTTGGAAACAAGTACGTATTTATACTTTTGCAATGTGCAATAGTAACTCTACATATATTTTACCTGAAATATATTGTTATTATTATTATAAATTCTATAGAAGAGATGAGGGAATATTTTGCTGGCATCTGCGTTAATGAGGACCTGAATTCTGTACTTCTTCAGAAAACAATTAAAGTATTATAACAATTACAGAAGTTTCACTGTATCCGAAATGTAAAGCCAAAATATATTATTGTATGTATTTAAAAAATAAATATATATTTTGGAGTATACAATACGTTTTCTGAATTCCAATTCAATCAGGACGATCAGGACTGACAAAAATTATTCTCTGTACATTTTTCTAGGTCTAAAAGCAAACATATGGTCAGGCTGCAGAGCAGCAGATATTTTGCTGAGCCTCGCCAATTGTCATGTTAGCAATAAAGTCGTTTATTATTACTATTATTTTGTATTAATAAATTTGGTATATCCTCATTAAAATGTGTTTCAATGGCATACTTATATGGTTACATATCACGAACAAAAAAGCACATCATTGGAAAAAAAACTCGGCAGAGCATTCTGGAAACGATAACAAAAGAATTTCATTACAGCCTGTACACTCTTTCGTTCTGGGTTACTCTCACCACTCGCACCCTTTATATCAGCGCTGTTTTGTTCTCGAATCAAATTGGGTGATTAGAGTTTCCTGATTGGCTATACGGACGTTTTTATACCAATGTGTTTTTATATCAAACGTTGATTCAACAGAAAAAAATTCTGTCACCCAAAAAAAATAATCATTAGATTATTATATCTGACTATAATTACATTTTTGACAGCGACAACAATAGGTCACGAAATACAAAATTTGTATAATTCGAATTCTTGATCGAATTTAGTCTACTGTTGGTTTCGTTAAGTTCCTCATCAGTTTTCACAGATTAAATGATACTGAATTACAATAGAACCATTAATTTATTAGAGTGGAAAGCGTACAAAAGGCAGGGATTTATGTTTTTAAACAATGCCAGTAATTTTGTGGTATTTTGCTCCCGCGATATAGTATTGAATTTTATTAATTATTTGTTGAAGAAACACTTTAGGAAACTTACGTTTTAATGATAAACACGGCTCACGAAACATGGCTGATTCATGAAAGAAGACAAAGAAAACATTAACGATAGTACTAAATAAACAATATTTTCAAAACATTTCAAAATAGTACTTTCCCGCACTGGTTGACATTCTATTTTCTCGCACTCTGTGCGCAAAATAGCACATTCTCTCCTTAGGGAGCAAAATAAATATATCTGAGAGCAAAATAAGTTTCTCGGATTCTGAGCGCAAATAGTACATTACTCAACGAGGGAGGTAAAATAAAGAATGTCTCAGACTGCGTGTAATTTTTACCTGATGCGAAGACGGGGGTGAGAAACATGCAGTCTGAGGCATTCTTTTTTACTTCCCGAGGGAAGTATAAGATTTTTCTTTATGTCCGGTGTGACGAAAATACTAGTTTGCTCCCTATATCGCGGGAGCAAAATAGCACGCCCTCGTATGAGAAAATAGTATGTGCAACAAGCGAGAATAGGTATTTGTAGACTCGTGGGAAAAGCCGTCCCCGCTTCGCTCGGGCGTCAAACTTGCACTGATCGGCAAACACCTATTTTGCTCCCTAGTTGCACAATCTACTATTCCGCGCTGAAATGAATGGGTATGAAAATGAAATAACGTTGCAGAATACAGATTCTGGAAATAGCTAAAAATGTGAACTTGAATCTTGCAGAAGAAATTTGTCTTGCTTACAAGGTCCAGATAAAAAATTTTCGATTCAATTGAATAATTGCAAAATTATATTTAATATGTTTTCTAAATACAATGTAATAAGTAAACTAGATATATCTACTCGCTGCACTTGGACATCGAAACCGTCTCGTACGTGGATCAGGTATTTTCGCACTTGTTGCGCAATGTACTATTTCCTACATATTTGAATGTAAATTATGTGTTTTATGCTGCGTTTTTCTTTGGAGATACCCAGTAACTGCAAAAACTATTGAAGGGGAAAAGTGTCGTCGTGCAATATATATCTTGTTACAAGTGTGGGTAAAATGCGAAAGAAAAATGTCAAACGTGTGAAAAATAGCATTTTGCCCACGCTGTAACACAAAAAATTGTTCATCACACTGGGACGCAAACAGCAACTTTCCTCCCGCTTCTTATTCTCCCTGTCATGAAGAAAAATCGTATACTTCCCTCGAGAAGTAAAAAAAACATGCCTCAGACTACATGTTTTTCACCCTCGGCTTAACCTCAGCTAAAAATTACACGCAGCCTGCGACATTCTTTATTTTACCTCCCTCGTTGAGTAATGTACTATTTTCTTTAAACAAAAAAAAAAACGGACCACATTATTTACGGTAAAGAGTGACGTGTTCCATGTTGTCAATCAATGTCAATTTTTGATATGTCAACATTATCACCTCTGTCCGATTTGAAATTATAATAGTTCAGATATACAGTATTTGAAAAATTCTTTCTTTGTTTGAAAGGAAGTTCTGTAATGATTCCGTAGCAATCAGGATCTGATATAGAAAATCGATTTGGAAATGGAAAGAGAATCCGTTATAACTGATTTAAAATCCATTTCTATACTGGGAGTCAAAGTCACGAAGGGAATAGCTAAAAACTTCGCCACCGCACTTGGTGACGAAAAATCTAACTACGTGGGAGAGTATGTCATAAACAACTTTTGTTCTAATTTCTGTTTAAATAGTAATTTTAAGGAACATTACACGAGAGTTTAGTAATTTTATGAAAATGTTCTGTACAATTTTATGTACTAATAATTAAAAATATAAACAAATTTATTAAAATTAACCATTGAAATTGTTTCGGTAATAAAACATCTTTTTCATGATAGAAATCTTTATATAATATTCGAAGTTGAATTTAAAAAAGTGCAGTGATAGTGTCTAATGTATTCTGTTTTTCTCTCTAACGTTTACTGTTGTGGAACGTATAATCCTTGCGTTAAATCATTTAACTTAGAAGTCACATGCTAAATTTAGAACGTCGTCATTAGGTCATTTTGTCTGGAAGTGTGTTTCGAAGTATCCGTATCCTTAAGCATGTGTTTCCAATTTTTATTTTGATTGTGAGCAAATTATTTATTTTAATGATAAATATTAATTTTTTTTAGCGTTATTTTGTAAATAATCTGAATTTCTATTTTCCATACTCTATTTTCCGGTATATATAATTGGTACATAACCTCAATTATCAACTATGCCTTTTATGTTGTTAATTCTACAATTTAGATTTACATATGTTACAATTGTTTCTTCATGGTTATCCATTAACCCTTTTTTTCTTTCTGTGTAGGCATAAAAAGTACTTTACGCACGAAGTTTACGCACGAAATTACAAAAAAAAACTCTATATTACAATTGAATATTAAAATTCTGCAGGTGTGAAAGCAGGACGGCGTGAAATGTGATGGTGAACGGATTTTGCTGAATTAAAAGTTTTTCTTGGGAATCACCGTCAAAGCACAAAATGGACTTTAGGAACGAGAAGGGTTAATAACAATATAGAATATTTTGAAGCAAAATTACATTTTCATTAATAGGAAAAATACTAAATATCGTAATGATATGCATGGAAACTTTTTTTTAAACTGTTCTAGATGGCATTTAGTGAAAGACATTCATTATGTAAAAGCTTTCGTATTTATATTAGAAATGAATATACATTTATGTCCATGCAAAAATTAGAAATGTATATCAATTTTAAAATATTCCAAAATTAATAGCAACGTTTACTTTAAATATTTAGAACGCATGGTTTTTCCAAATAAATATTGACCATAATAAAATTGTCAACAAAAATTCTTTGGGTGTATATCATCGTCTTATTTGACGCGAAGAAGTTCTTGGAGGGTTTTAGAGCAGTATATTATTTACATAATGTTAACGCATCAGTCTCGAAAACGGTGCAAAGTAGACATGTATTGAGCTTTTTGTAGAGCACAAAATTTCCTGCAAAAAAGTCAAGAGAAGCCCTGGTCTAAAATTAGACCAGCTTCCTCCGACAACATATGTTGCGCAGAAATGTCACTAAGTGGTAAAACATATTCGTCTGAACATTTTCTTCTCTGAATTCAATAAAGGAAAACGAATATGTGACCAAAAATCGATTCTCACTTAATTTCTTCATTATTTTTTTTTTGGGGGGAGGTCGCATGTATCAATTGGTACCTTTACAGCAGCCAAATATTGAGACATTTTTTTCAATTTTTACAGCCCGCTGTTCTCATTACCGCCTGCTGCTCGTTACCAGTAAGGTGGCATTTTTGTCTACAGGTGTGACAAAAAGTATCGTATGTACCACGGGCGGAAATGCATTACACGCTCGGGCGATGCTGAATCCCTCGGCATGACTCGGCTTGCCTTCGGCTCGCCTCGTCTTTGCCTACGACTCGAGCTGCAGTATCGCCCGCGCCGTAATACATGCCTTTCCGCCCTAGATACACAATATACTATTACGCCCTTGTATGGAAAAGTACTATTTCGTATCAATGTATAACCAGCAATGTAATGGAAGTTTACTCGTTTTGAAAGGTTGCAGCCGTTTTGAGTAAACAATTAAATAAAATCATAATATAATTATTAAATTGTTGAGGAAATTAGTAGTAATAATACTAAGGCCATGTAACTCAGGATGGGGCTAACAAATACCGCATTCTGCAGATTCTGTCTTGTTGAGAACGAAACTCCTGTACACTTACTGACATTTTGCACAGCAACCTGTCTGGAAAGATACATGACTTTCGGAAAGGACTTTTTAATACCTGAAGAAATTAAGAATTATTAATTCAGTAGTATTGTATCTTACATAGGGAAGCTGAAACTACTGGAAGAACTCTAACTTAGCTAAGGTTGCCACAATAGGGTCGCATACATTCGCAGTGGTCAGGCTCAGTTGCCTAAGCGTTTAAGAATATATAAGGCCATGTATATAAATATTTTACTTTAATGGTTTGTGGTTAAAATCATTATAGCCTGGATTTTAATTGGCAAAAATTTGACGGCATTAACACAATCGATTTGTGAATTCCGATATAGGAATTAAAAATTCCACGGAATTAATCACGGAATAGGAATTCAAACCCATCTTTCTTTCTAGAGATTCAAAGGAATTAAAACTACTGGATGGAGAAAATTATTGTGGGAATTAAAAAAAAATAGGTAACCTTATAAAAATAGGGATCCTTTTATAATTAAATCTTTTTTCTTCTCTAACCTTTTCGTAAGTGAACATTTTCTTGATGAGTTTATTTTATTTTATGTCAGATTTACTTGGTGTAATAACTAGACAATTTTTAACATTTCGGTGATTTATTTTGACCCTCTTCAGAAAATTATAGTTCTATACAAAATACAAGATAATAAAAATTACAATATAAAAAAATAAATATTTCTGAATAACTTTTCATGACCTTTTATTCGGATTTTATTTGGAAAGTAGTAAATTTGTTTTCGTTTCTGCTTACCTGTAGAATTTAGATTCCTGTTTTTTCATCATATGAGCTAGTTTGTGAAAAATGAGAAATGTTTGATTATTATGACACTGTAAAAGTAAAAAAAAATTTTTTTTGAGTTTTCACTCAGTAAGCAGAAAAACAATTAATTATACGAAAGATGAAGAAAAATGAAAAGAACTTATAAATTTAAAGAATTTTTTTTTGATAATTCACGCCCTGTTGTTTGGACGTTGTGTGTAAGGAGACTGAAAAGTTATTCAGATTACAAACGATTTCGAGTACAATCAGTTACCGTTCTATTTAAACCTAATGTTTTCATTTTTGAACTTGAAGGAGAGGTATATATGTGTCGGGTAAGTTTGATTTTTCAAAGCGGATGTTGACAGATTTGTTATTATTTTTAATAAAAAAGTTTTCCATGTATTTCCTTTTATGTTTATTTCTTTCTATTGCATGGATTTTGACATTTGAAAAATCAAAATTGTGTCCTGTGTTAATTCTACGTGTTGTAAGTCCCGTGTATTTGTCTTCGTTTAAATAAATGTTAAATTTATGTTCGGATATTCTATTTTTTAAAAGTCTACCCGTCTCACCTATCTAGAATCCATTCCATCGCATTTGTTGCATTTAATTTCGTATATGACGTCTTTTTTATGTAATGTATCTACTTTGTCTTTGAACGGTTTAAACCGCCAATATTTAGGTTCGTTGGTTTGAAAACTTCTCTAATATCATTATTTCTGAAATTACTTCTTATATTCTCTGAGATTTTTTGAAACATGGAATGCTAATTGTTTTAATATATTTTTTATCGTTTGATTTCGTGTAAAGGGTGTTATATATTTTATAAACTCTTTTCCTGAAATATTCATTAATTATATAAGTGCGATAACCGTTTTCAGTTAATATTTTCTTGACTAATCTTAAATTTTTTTCTCTAAATTTAATGTGTGCTAACCTTAGTGCTCTATCAATCAATCCAAAAGCTACACCTTTTTTGTAGTGTAATGGATGATTAGAATGGAAATTTAAATATCTGCCTGAAAATGTGTTTTTATGATACCAATCGGTAATTAATGAGCAAATCTAACAAACTAATTCTTTTGTTATTTTCTTTTTCCATGGTAAAAGTGATTTTATTTTGAAAGCCTTTAATTTTATGTAAACTATTGAAAATAGGTAAAATATCATCTAAAAATTCGTTTGGAACAACTGTTAAAATATCATCAACGTATCTGTGGTAGAAATAAAGTTTACATGATAATTTTTGAATGAGAATGTTTTCTATGAAATCCATTAATAAATCAGCTACTACCGGTGACAATGGTGATCCCATTGGTACGCCGTATTTTTGTTTGTAATTTTTCCCTTGGCATTAAAAATATAGAGATTTAAAAATAATATCTAATCCTTCAAAAAATTCTGTTTGTGGTATATTGGTGTGTTATTAATAAATTATTATTTTAAATTTATTCTTGGGTAATTACGGTCCTTCGACTTAATATCAGGATGGAATGGTAATTAAAATACGTTGATTTACGTTTCGGCCACTAATGTGGGCCCTCTTCAGAACAAAATGTATTCTAAAAAAATTTTTTACAAATATTAAGAATTGTACAAAGTTGTGAGAAATATATTAACTAGCGATATCATGAAACTCTCACCATAATTAAAAGTGTAAAATCATAATTCCATTAGTTTGGATTAAAATTTCTGTTTATACAATAATCCATCAGAACATGGATGAAGTAGTCGAGTCATCTGTAAAAAAATCTTTTTCAATAATAAGAAATTTGAGGTTATACAATGTGTCAGTTTATAGGTTAGAATCTCGGTTTATGAAAAAGTTATTTTTGACCAGGAAATAGTATTAGATTATATGTATTAGATGAAAAACAAGAAATTAAAATTTTTTAAGAAGAAACCAAATTCATTGTAAATAAAATAATATAAAAAATGTCAAAATTACTGTTGAAATCTATAATGAGCTCGAACCGGTGGTTTCAAGAAAGCGGTCAAGAAATTTAAAGTGATTTTTCACAAAATTACATTATATTGGTGTGTTCTTTAATTTCGTTCCATTTGTTTTTAGAATTAATTTTACTACATCTGTTGAAACATTGGTAAACAGTGAAACTACATCTAATGAAATTAATGTATGATTTTCAGGAATTTTGAAGTTATTTATTTTATCATGTACATCCCAACTATATTTAACTCTTTTTGATATTGTTTTTGTAAGTGTAGAAATAATTGCAGTATAAAAAGCAGATAATTTATAAGTAGGTGAATTTATTGTTGAGATACGTAACGGGTTGTTTTGTTTATGTATCTTAGGTAATCCGTAAGCTTTAGATATGGTTGAACTATGTGTTTTAAGTTTCTTAGCCAAGTTTTCAGTTATAAGGGCATTGTTCTAAAATTTTTAAACTTTATGTTGTCGCTCATTATGATACCTTAAAAATTTTAAATATAACTTTGCAACACGACAGATCAACAAATTTTTGTTCATTTTACATGTAATAAGTGTTTATTACTAATTACAGATATGTAGAAAACAATGAGAGTAAATAAAAGTAGTGAATTTGCCTGTTTTTGGTGCGCGACACTCACTACATTTTTTCAGTTTTAACACTGAAACTTTTTGCACCTTTTTTTTTATGGTCTGTGGTTTTTTGTGGAAGTATTTGGGGATGTAAACAAATGAAAAATCCTTAACTTAATGATGTGCCTCACTGAGGAATAAAATTATATACCTTCAAACTTGCGAGATAACTTTTTTTTATAGTTGACAATTTAGTAATCAACCTTATAGATAATTTTTTTCACATTGGTTTTTAAGAAACCACACAACAGGGGTACATTACCTATATGATAAGAAGTAATTTGAGCCTTTGCCCGAATGTGTGCCACCTATACATACAAAATGCGACCACGTCAAACTTTAAATTTCCAAGCGAAACTCACTTTGAAAAATCAAATTATTTAATGGCACATCTACAATTTAGCTTCTAAGTACTGTGGAATCATTGTGATCTTTTCTCCTAAGTTATTAAAGTATTTATAAATTTTGTGTTTTTTTTAATACAAAAAAAAACACAATTTTTGACAATAATAAAATGATTATTCTTTACAAATACGTTTTAATTTTTTAGTATTCTTAATGTTAAATCATGTATTTGGATTTCAAATTTTAATGAAAACTGACTTTGGATTTGTAATCAGTGGCCTCAAAAACCCTAACATATCAAATTTTATAAAAATCAAAGAAATTTTGTAAAAATAGTCCGCCATATTTAATCCATTATTTTAAATTTGAACAACTATTAACGAGACGTTTAATTTTATATACTAGCTTCTAAAAATTAGGCCATAAGCAAAAGAACTGAATTTTTTATGTATATTAAACGTTACAAAACTAAAAACTAATTTTACGAGTAACGTAACATGTTACATTAAAAAAAAAATACATTGTGTATAAATGAGTCACGCAAGGTTTTTCCTGTCATTTGATCAATTCTAAAGCCAATAAAATTAATTTCATGAATGTGCCTAAAAAAAAAAATGCAATTTTCTTCAACCTCAAAGTTTAAAAGTTCTAGAATAATGCCCATATATTCTTTAGTTTGGAGTTTTTTGACGAAGTCACTTTCTTTTCTGTTAGTTGCCGTATATTCGTGCTAACTTGATATGCGTTGGTATCTATTAATAGTTCGTTCATTTTGTTTAAATATTCTTGAAAATGATCTTGATGTCTCGTAGGTTATTACGGCACTAACATCCAAAAAAGTCTTCTTTTTCTGCATACTTTTGACGTAACTTGAAAAAAGAAATGATACTTTGCACACATACGAGTTCGACAATGAAAAACAACACGTGCGAATTACATAATTCGGTATTCATTGGATGACAAAACAATAACGTCATTGATCACCGCGAATGTTCGATTTTTCGTATGAAAATTCCAATCGAGCGCCATCTACAAATATTTCAAGGGAGAGAAAATATCGATACGAGTTTTCCGGAGAAAAAAATGTTTTGTTAAACCGCCGTTATCCGAAAGCTTGTGTACAAAAAAAACTCATCTTCTATTCCGACATCGTAAAAAAGAGAAAAGAAAAAGAAACGACGGTAAAATAAGGCGACTCGAGTCGACTCGACCCAGCAACGAAGGGCGGCGCATGGTGGGGGTAACTTGCTGAGGAGAGTCGCGGGAGGGGTCTGAGGAGAGAGAAAAAGTCAGTCCATTGCGCACTTGCGTAGCAGACTGACGCGTTTATATACGACTCCTTTCAACCTGTTTACTTCGCGAAAATCAGCTGGAATCCTGCTGACAATGGCTAGGTATCAGCAGCCACATCTCAGATCGAATTGATCGCTGATAAACAATCCACCAAATCCTCTGATACTGCGCGATTTTCCAAAAACAAAACAATGGCAGATGTCAAGAGCTTGGAACATCCAACGTTGAAGGTAAACAAATCCTCCACTTTCTTTGTCCCCCCTCTGACCCCCACACCACACCTCAGATGCCACGAAATCGTTTTTCCTTTTTTTATTCATCACCATCCTCTTCTTCGTAGGTGACTTCCATCGCCATTATTGGATATTTATAGAATCTTGTAAACCAACATTATTCCTTAGAGATAACGAATTTCCAGTGACCTTGACCGTTCCACCCATAATTCTTTGTTTCGGATCCAATGATTTTGATTTTTTGTTGTCGACAATCTTTAGTCGAACTTCTGACAGGTGTCGAACTGTCAAACTTTTTAGTGTTCGTAAAGTAATAGTTTATGAAAGTTCAGATACTATTAATTATTCTAAGATTTGTATTTTAATGTTTAAGTTCATTTGTACTGTTGTACTTGAACAGATGGTGTAAATATTATCAACAGGTGTGTTTTTAATTTTGAATTTAATATCAGTAATGTTGACATTTTCATATCTGATATTGAAGAACGTTTGTAACTTGACATTTTATTGAAAAATGACGTTTAAAATCCATTTCAACATTTTTCGTCAAAGAATCTCCATTCCGTTGTGTTTAATGCTATTAAAAATAATTCGAATCTTTAAATCGTTCAATGATGAATAAATAAATGTTTAAACCTTCGTAAACATAGCAAAGAAATGTACTCCAAAATTGTACAGTTAAAATTACTTAACAGATGGTACAAGTATTATCAACAGGTGTGTTTTTAATTTTGAATCTAATATCGTTGATCTTCTAATACATGAAAAACGTTAATGTTTGAAAGATATCCAAAAATTTCAAGTTTACGATTTTACTCAACGATTATAATTTAAACATCTTACAAGTTGTGAACTAAGAAAATAATTTAACTAAAGTAACTTTCATTGTTAGTACATTTTAAAACCTACCGATGTTTACGTAAGTTGTGATAAGAATGCAAATTATATGGAATTGTAAAAAGAAATACTGTTGGATATTTGAGATGTAATAAATACTATAATCAATGCATAGATATTAAAATA
Organism: Trichopria drosophilae; assembly: GCA_030407085.1. NCBI lineage: Eukaryota > Metazoa > Arthropoda > Insecta > Hymenoptera > Diapriidae > Trichopria > Trichopria drosophilae. Next base: position 102,349,288 of record CM059586.1, read on the forward strand.
GAACATCTATCTAAGTATCGTTTTCGTGATAAGAAACAAAACAATCGAGAAAAGATAAAATATTTAAAAGTACAAATAAATAATAACAAATAAAACTTTTTCAATATGTAATTTAATACAATTTTTTTTAAATACACACAGAAAGAAATTTTTAGTAAAAGTAACAGCTACCGCATGATTTCTGACGAATTTTTAATGGCGGTTAACATTCGAAATCGTTAAAAAGAACATTTTTATAAGTAGATACACTTTTATTACACCTTTTTGAATAGTTATTCATAATTTTCCGACTATTTAGTTATTAATAATTAATTTGTAATGATCTATAAACGTTGAAACGGAAAAACTTGGTACTTTTTTTATTCTAAAGCTTCTGTATCGAAAACAGTGCAAGATACACTAAAAATGCACTGAAACTTTTTTGTAGAGCACAAAATTTCCTACAAAAAGTCAGCAAGGGTCCTAGACTAAAGTTAATAGCTTAGCCACGAGCAACGATGGAATATGCCTGATATTTTACAAAATTTCTAAAATATTCATAATTAACTTGTAAGACAAAATTCCAGCGTTATTCATGGATAATCGAATTAGGATTAACTTTAGACTAGGGCTCTCGCTGACTTTTTTTTAGGAAATTTTGTGCTCTACAAAAAAGGTTGAGTGCATTTTTAGTGTATCTTGCACTGTTTTCGATACGGAAGCTTTAGAATGAAAAAAGTACCAAGTTTTTCCGTTTCAACAACGTTTATAGATCATTACAAATAATTATTAATAACTATATCGTCTATAAATTATGAATGAATATTCTCAAAGTTGCACTCAAATTGGATCTGTTTATAAAAATTTTCTTTTTAACGAATTCGAATTATAACCGTCATTTCAAATTCGTCAGAATCTGTGCGGTAACTACTACTTCCCAAACTGCTGTCGCATTCACTTAAAATTTCTTTTCGTGCATGAAATAGAAAGTTTAATACAAAATAATGTTATAATGTTGAATATTTCTGGACTAACTTACAAGTGTGATGTTTTCGTAATTCGTGATAACATTAATGTGAAATGAATCATAAAACATTGTGTACTATCAAATGTTTCTCAAGAAACTATTCTTATTTTCATAAAATTTTTAATTATTTTGTGCTTTTCGCAGTTGCTTTTTTGTTGAATTATCTGTGAGTGAAACAAATATATTTCATTAACGAAACAGATTTTTATTTAATATCTGAAAAAAATAAATAACAACACGAAGAAAGTCTAGTTGATATTTACTGAGCTCGAAAAAAAAACAAATTTTCTTAATTTTTATGCATAAAATACGACCTTCACACCAGGCCTCAACGGAAGTTCAACTAAAATGCATCCAAAATTGGGTTTTGGGGAATGTTTCCACATTATTTCTAGAGCGAAAATCAGTTCGATTTAAAATCGTAGCTGCTCCCTTTTTTGAGATAAAGGTATTTTTGTATTTTAGGTAATTTTCTAGTCCCATGGTGTTTTTCGAGGTGCGAATCTGGCAGAATACATCAAAGACTTTCCATATGGATTCCATGTGGATTGATGTGGATTCCATGTGGACTCGTCTGGATTCCATATGGATTTTTGATGTGGATTCCATATGGATTTTTTTATATGGATTCCATATGGATTTTTTATACGGATTTTCATGTGGGTTTTCCTCTGCTATTTTATGTGGAATCTATATGGATTCTTTATGTGGATTCCATATAGACTCTTTATGTGGATTTCAGGTGTGGATTCCATATGGATTTTTTATGTGGAGTTCCATACAGATTCTATGTGGATTTTTGATATGGATTCTATATGGATATTTGAAAATCAATATCAAAAATCCACATCAATCCACGTGGAATCCATATGGAATCTACATGGATTTTTTCAATAGGGTTTATTGCCTCAAACAAGTCTGTAAAGGCACACCGGTGCTCAAGGGCGGGGAAGTTCGACTAAAATGCATCCAAAATTGGGTTTCGGGGAATGTTTCCACATTATTTCTAGAGTGAAAATCAGTTCGATTTAAAATCGTAGCTGCTCCCTTTTTTGAGATAAAGGTATTTTTGTATTTTAGGTAATTTTCTAGTCCCATGGAGTTTTTCGAGGTGCGAATCTGGCAGAATACATCAAATAATTGATATTTATTCATTTAAATCTTTTAGAGTAAATTAGACTACCTTAAGGGGGTACCATTAAGTAGTAATCAAAGCTAAAAAAATGTAAATTAAACAGTTCTGACTTACTAAAAGGTTTTGTCGATATTTTATCTAAATTTACTGAAAATGCAAGAACTTTTAGAAAATTTTAGGGACACAAGTCTGTAAAATTCTACTTCTCTATTGAAAAAATCCATGTGGATTCTATATGGATTTTCATTATGGACTTTCCATATGGATTCCATGTGGATTGATGTGGATTCCATGTGGACTCGTCTGGATTCCATATGGATTTTTGATGTGGATTCCATATGGATTCCATATGGATTTTCCACGTGTATTTTACGTGGAATCTATATGGATTCTTTATGTGTATTTCCATATGGGTTTTCATGTGGATTTTCCACAGCTATTTTATGTGGAATCTATATGGATTCTTTATGTGTATTTCCATATGGGTTTTCCACGTGAATTCCTTGTGGATTTCAGGTGTGGATTCCGTATGGATTTTTTATGTGGAGTTCCATACGGATTCTATGTGGATTTTTTATATGGATTCTGTATGGATTTTCATTATAGACTTTCCATATGGATTCCATGTGGACCCATCTAGATTCCATATGGATTTTTGATGTGGATTCCATATGAATTTTATGTGGAATCTATATGGATTCTTTATGTGTATTTCCATATGGGTTTTCCACATGAATTCCTTGTGGATTTCAGGTGTGGATTCCATATGGATTTTTTTATATGGATTTTCATGTGGATTTTCCACGTGTATTTTACGTGGAATCTATATGGATTCTTTATGTGTATTTCCATATGGGTTTTCATGTGGATTTTCCACGGCTATTTTATGTGGAAACTATATGGATTCTTTATGTGTATTTCCATATGGATTTTCCACATGAATTCCTTGTGGATTTCAGGTGTGGATTCCATATGGATTTTTTATGTGGAGTTCCATACGGATTCTATGTGGATTTTTGATATGGATTCTATATGGATTTTCTCTACATACATTGTACGCTTTATAGAAATCGTTGTTGTTGTGTGGAAATTCCACATGAAAATCAATATCAAAAATCCATGTGGAATCCATATGAAAATATCCATATGGAATCCATACGAATCCACATGGAATCCACATCAATCCACGTGGAATCCATATTGAAAATCCATATGGAATCTACAAGAATTTTTTCAATAAGGTTTATTGCCTCAAACAAGTCTGTAAAGGCACACCGGTCCTCAAGGGCGGGGAAGTTCGACTAAAATGCATCCAAAATTGGGTTTCCGGGAATGTTTCCACATTATTTCTAGAGTGAAAATCAGTTAGATTTAAAATCGTATCTGCTCCCTTTTTTGAGATAAAGGTATTTTTGTATTTTAGTTATTGTAATGAAAAAAAAATTGTATCTGATGTATTTTCGAGCATGAAACAGGACCGATTTTGATATTTGGCCTCGAGTTTTATCTCATCTATAAAAAAAGATTCCCCAAATGGTATTGTCCGACTGAGCCCCCTTCGCCCCTTTTAATTAATAAAAAATAATTATTGATTATATAAAAAAAAGTTTCTAACAAAAGTTGTTAGTTTCCCAATTCTCTACAAAATATATGTGATGCTTATTTTTAGAAATCCTAACGGTTCCCGAGTAATTTCATATTGATGTCTTGAATGTCATTTCAAGAAATTTAATTAAGACTAAAAGTTAAAGGTACATAATTTTGAGAAGTTAGACAACCTTAAGTAAATTTTGATATATGTTTAAATATTTAAGGAAGAAAACTTTACTACTGCTTTTTGTAATCTCAAAGCGTAGGATTTATCGTCTAAATTATTCACTTTATATATTTGCGATCATTGAAATCAAAATCCTTTTTAACAAAGTCAATGATAAAATGTTTTGTTTTCTTATTAATAAAGAATCAATTTTTCCGAACATAATTTTTTACCCCGCATGGGGCAAATACCTTCTTTTGATTATCATCATGAGAACATTTCCTTCTCGAGCCTTCTTTCAATACCTAAATAATTATTCATGAAAATTTGACCAGCAACAACAGGACTAACTATTATGCCTACATTGTTTGTAGTTTTCTTTTATAGTTTAAGCCGCTACATCCTTTTTCTATTGATTCAAACATTCAAGAAAAATTCAGGTAGAGCTTATTGGACCCAGTAATCGAAATTGTATTGAAATGTATTGACTTGGATTAATTTTTCGCTTTTGAATATGCAATTTGAAATTTTCGAATACATTCGAATCCAAAAATATTTCACTATTTTTTTAATACAAAAATATGAATCCAAATGAATACATAAATAATATCGTTGCCGAAACTACTAAAAATACTCGAAAAAAGCAAAAGTTGTGAATCCATCTGAATACAAATGAAGATTGAAATGATAATTTTTTAATACAATTGAATCCATAAATAATAACAGTTAATTACCAGAATTAATGAATCCATTTCAATACATGACTGAGCAAAATAATGGCTGCTTTAATCCAAACGAATTTAAAATAAATCAATACAAAAATTAAAGTGTGGTCATTCATTTGAATAAAAATTCTTAATGATTCTTCATTTTAATACAAATGAATCTATAAAAAAAAAATAGCTTCCGCTTTGAAGTGAACAAATATTAAAATTATATTCATTTCGTAATTATTCATTTCAATTACAAAAAAGTTATTTTCGAAAATAAAAGCCACAAATGACTTTTCATTAAAAATTTGGAATGTGAAATGTAATTGGAAATTGGTTTAAAATAAACAGTTTTTTTCACTAAACACCTTTTTTCGAGTATTTTCAGTAGTTTCGGCAACGATATTATTTTGTATTCATTTGGTTTCATATTTTTGTATTAAAATAATATTGAAGTATTTTTGGATGCGAATGTATTCGAAAATTTCAAATAGTGTATTCAAAAGCCAAAAATTAATCCAAGTCAATACATTTCAATACAATTTCGATTGCTGGGCTGTTAAATAATTCGATAATTGTTTACGGGATTCCCTACCGTTTCCCCGAATACCATTCCCCGAATGGACATTCCCCCGAATGCAATTTCCCCGATGACCAACTCCCCGAAGCCGAATCCCCGAAAAATGATTTTAATGTGAATCCCCCGAAAAAAATGAATGTTATGTGTCATTAACATAATCCAAGTTTGTTGTTGCGCGTTTTCTAGTCTTCCCAATCCCACATCACTCAAAGAATTAGGTGAGCTTCCGGATGAGTTTAAAGTTACAGTCACTCGCGACAGATTTTTAATATATGATTCGGAGAGAAAACATATGTAGTTGGGGTTACTGCAAGAGGACGCAGAAGAGCAGCACCTCCTAGGTATCCTGAAATCTGGAACCAGTACGTTGCAACATTGACCAAACGAAGCAAAACGAACAATGTGAGCGAAGGCTGGCATAATCGCTTTCGCCACCTTGTTGGAAAAGATCATCCCGATATATATTCCGCTATCAAAGAGTTCAAAAAAGAACAAGGTGACACTGAAATTCAGCTTGTCGAACTGTCGTTGGGAAGGAAAATAAGAGCAACGCCTAAGAAGAAATGGCTAGATGCACAAGAACGCATTAGAAGAATTGTACAGTCTTACGAAAATTACGGTATAGCTCGGTGGAAAGATTATCTGCAAGCAATTGGCTGCAATATTGTAATATCTGGCAATTAATAATAAATAAATTCTAGTTTTATATTTTATTTTCATTCGGGTAAAAGTGAAATATTTTTAATATCAATTGCTGAGGAGCTGATCTTACAGGATAGCTTCTTCTGAATAGACTCAAGTAATTTTCCATCTTAAAAACTATGTATAAGTCATTTATAAAGACATTAAATAAGAATGATCCTAGATGAGAACCTTGAGAAACTCTCGAGGGTGGGATCAGACGTATAATTCTTTACGCAGACAATTTTTGTTCTATCCACCAAGTAAGACTCCATCCATTTCAATAATCGTCCTCAAAGACCAAAATTATAAAGTTTACATAGAAGGATGTTGTGATTAATGGAATCAAATCCTTTAGAGAAATCTAAGTAAATTGAGTCGACTTGTAGATCTGATTCAAGTGCGTCATTTACGAAAGATGTAAAAGATATCAAATTTGATACAGTAGATCTACCCTTCATGAACCAATGTTACAAGGTTGAAATAATACTGGAAAATTGGGCAGTAACTTCATCTGTAATTAGTGCATCAAATAACTTTGGTAGTAACTGATGTACTCCAGAAATTGGGAAATATCCCAAATGATAATAAACTATTAAATAAAAATAATATAGGTTCAAGGAGGGAAGAAATGCATCTCTTAATAACACATGGAAAATTACTTTTATGGTAAATTTGGACTTAATTTATAGTAAATTTCCTTCTGTTTTCATTTGTTATTTACTAGAAATTATCTCCCGAACAAACTACATTAAATATTTAGGAGTTACGGTAGACAGTCATTTGCGTTGGAATCATCATATAAACAACATAATTAAAAAAATTAGTAATTTTCCGTACACAGTTAGTAAATTGAAAGAATTCTTAAGTTACAACCAATTAAAAGCTATTTATTATTCTTTATTTAACTCGATTTTAACTTATGGAATCATTATGTGGGGTGGAGCATACGACAACATCCTGCGACCTTTAAAAGTCTCACAAAAGTCTGTACTAAAGAAAATGTTAGGGAAAAATCTGTTGTTCATATTATATATTAATGATTTGCTATTATTACATAAAGAACTAATAGCCTATGCCGATGATACTGCAGTGACAATTAGTGGCGTAAATTGGTGTGAAATTGAAATGTCATTAACAAACATACTAGAAAGGATTTATTCATGGCTTTATGTAAATAATTTATTCTTAAATGTAAATAAATCCACATTCATTACTTTTGGCAACTACAAGGATTCAATCCCAGAGATTATTAATATTACGATAAATGGACAATTGCTAAACAGAACGACAAATTGCAAATACCTTGGGTTAACATATGATTCAAATTTAAAATGGGATGTTCATATAGGTAACGTAATTAAGAAAACAAAATATCTTGTCTATGTTTTCTACAGACTTAAGAAAGTTCTTTCTAATAAACAATTGCTACAAATTTACTATGGATTATTCAATAGTGTCGCGGTGTATGGAATAATTGGCTGGGGAGGACTATACAACTCATCACTAGACCCGTTAGATAGACTACAGAAGAGGATTTTCAAAATTATTGCGGTAAAAGACCAAGAAGCACCTTTAGGATTACGTCAGATTTTTGTTTTGAATAGCATAGTTTATAGATACAAACAACTCACAGAGGAATATAAACAAAATTCATCCAATACCAGATGCAAAAACATTATATTGCCATTGCATCGCTTAAAAATTGGTCAAAGAAGTTTTGAATACTACGCGTTAAAATATTTTAATATGCTACCTAATGCACTGAAAACATTAAGTATTAGTAACAAGTTATTGAGAAGAAAGCTGAAACAGTCTATTAGAACTAAGGATATAGAGTAGTTCCTAATTTCTATTCGCATCTCTATGCAATATATTACTTCGCATGTACCTGAGACTACGCAAATTATATATCTCAAAAACCATAAACTCGCGTGTTATGCCATCTACGTTGGACAATTAATTTATAGTTATTTTTAGTTAGTAAGGACCAACCTATGTACGGACATATTTGGTCTTTTATGTAATAATTTATGTAGAGGAGAATTTGGTCAATAAAATATTATTATTATATTATTATATTATAATCCTAGATTTTCATCCGATAAAGTATTTGAACAAAGTGGTATGTTGGATATCAGGAAAAATTATCTGTTAACTATAATGTTATATTCGACAAAAAATAAACTATTCAGGCAGTTAAAAAACCTATTAAAGGTAAACACTAGAGGTAAATCTAATCTAATAGAAGTTCCGACTAGGCGCAAAAGAATTGGACAGCGATCGTATGATTATATAGCAGCAAAAGGTATTAATTTATTACCTACAACTTTAAGATTAGATGCTTATAATTATGAATCCTTAAAAATAAAATTGGCAAAATGGTTAAGAGAAACAAATGTCCCAAAATTACGGAAACTAGTATTTATATAATTTGTTTTTTCTCAAATTTACTATTGTTTTATTTTACTTTTTATATATTTTTACAGTTTTTTTTAATTCTCTGACAAGTACCCTCTGATACTTTTGCGGTTTTTTTGTACTTTCGCGGTTTGAATAAATATATTATAGAAACATAATTTTACGATAGTAATAGGAAATGTCAACAAAATTGTAAAAACTCAGAAATGTAATTTTACATTTAATTTTTACAGTATAGTCACCTATAATCCTTCAAATAAGCTTTTCTCGTATTAATTTTAAAATATTCTAGACTTTATCTATTCAAAACAGGACAATTTTAGTTGTTTCCTAAATTACATAAGCTAATTGATGAATGGAAAGCGTAATTACTCTTGATTCCTAGTTTAAAAAATTCTAGAGTTTGTGAAACCACAATCATTTTTCATAAACATAAATAATGAATGAAACCTTAGTCGTAATTGTTAACTATTTTATATAACAAGATAATTAGAAGTTTTATATGAGATTTTAGTTTTATCAAAATGTAATGGCTATGTATAACTGTACATTAATATAGATTTAACTAGAGAATCGTAAAGAGTAATTAAGGTAGCAGGATTTGTAAATTCTGTACATTATCGTTTAATAAAGCCTAGATTACTCTATGCTTTTCCTACCACAAAAATGATCTACGATAGTTAATTTACTGTCAGTGTGGTTATTCAGACTTTTCATAACTGTATTCTGTTCTAATTTCACATTTTGTAAAGAATTTCCATATTCATCAATAGTTTTACGTTTGATAATTCTCGTAACTTTATATTTAGTCACATTTAAAATCATGTAGGTTTCTTTGCGCTATTTAGCTAATGAACCTTTGAATTTTAACAATAATTCTGCTTGGTTCTATTTGAAAGACCTCTTATAAAATAAATGTACGACTGCAAACAGTAAGAACTCAGAATAGACCAAAGCTTTTGTAATGTCGTTATTAAATACCGAAAATAAAAGTGGATCTAAATGGCAACTTTGCGATACTCCAAATCTTTAAAGAAAACTAATCTTTCATCTTTAACTATAAAACCAATTTTTTATAAATGATACGTTGATGATATCTTCACGATCTATCCAAACTACGATATTGATAATTTATTACATTCTTTTAATAATTATCATATTGAACTACAATTCACTTTTGAAATAGAAAATAATGATAGGTTAAATTTTTTGGACATAGAAATTACAAGAACTAAAGTAAAGTATAGTAAAGTAAAGTAAAAAAATTATAAAATAAAAAACACCATTGTATATAAATATTTCTCACTTGGTATTGATGGTGAGAACGTGTTCTCGCTGGATGGTTGGCAAATATATGACACGTATATGAAATCAAATAATTTCCTTCTTAAACATATCCTTTTTAATAAATTCACCCATAATACCGGTTTTCATTCACCTATACAAATTAATAAACATAAAGACCTAATTACAGATCACAAATTCAAACTTTTAAAACTAGAGATACAAGATATTATAGAAAAAATTACGATTTTAAAAGCACAAAAGTTACATATATGGAGAACAATAATTCAAAAACTACCAGTCTCTATTTAGGAAAAATACTTTTTTAATGAAGATATTCAGTTCAATCTCAAATTAAATTACCACAAGTCAAAATTAATAAACAAATTTTACAATCTACACAAATATTAAAACAATAGAAATACAAATAACAAAATTAAAATTCGGAACAAATGGTTTGTAAATCTCACTGATATAGAAATTCCAAAAGAAAATTCAAGAACATTTCACTTATGAAAGAGTCAGAAAAGAAAGAAAGAATTATATATGACATGTTGAATGTATCTGGGAAAGCAAATCGAACGAAATTATTAATTAGTTTTCAGAATTAGGCTGTTGTATGTAACTTTGAATTAAAATGAAAATTCCAAAGTTATACACTTTTATGTTGATGAAAGATAATGTAAAAGGTAACAAAAACGAATTTATACATTTGTAATTAAATTCTTGAACAATATTGAGATCAGATATTACAAAAAATACAAAAGAATCCAGTTAAAAAGAATTTTTGTTTAACAAAATAATTTTGTCAAAATTTGATTGTATTTGTATTTGTATTTATTTATTGCTTATGCCTTGGATTGCGATAAACATCGCGTTACCTTATGGCTAGGTACAAAATTATACAGAGTAAAAAAAGAGTTACAGACTTAAAATAACTAGGATGACTTGACGCGAATTAATGAACGAAGCAAAAAGTTCTAGATTGGATGGATGTGACCGGTTTACGTATACATAGTTATTAATTTGAATCCGCAATACTGTAATAAAAAAAAAAAAAAGATAAACCAGTAATATTGCACGGATGCGAGATGCAAGGAAGACAAGCAACGAAGAAGAAAAAGAAAGGGGCCAGTGAGCATTATGATTAGTGAAAGAGAATATGTATGAAAGGATTTATGACAGGATATGCAATAATGACGTGTTTGGATTAGGAGTGTCGTATGTTAGAAGAAAATTGAAGAGAGTTGATTTGAAAGTGTATTGGGAAGAAGATTCTTTAACATAATTAGGTAGGGAGTTCCATAGTCTAGCAGCTGTAAGTGCGAATGAGTTAAAGTATGATCTGCTTTTGGCTACTTGCATCTGTAAGCTACCATGTTTAGTTCTTGTCAAGCGAGTGCTGGACTCAGAGTGCTGATTAAAGAGCACCAATAGGTAGTGTGGTTCATGGAAAGTTAAAATATTAAAAGTAAGACACCCAATGAAGTATAAGTGTCTATATTTGGTGGGTAGCCAGTTAAGTTTACGGCGATAGGGCGAAACATGGCAATCATACTTAAGATTAAATATAAAGCGCACACACTGGTTTAACAGTCTCTGACATTTACTTCTCCGTGATTGGGAGATATCAGTGAGGACTACCGCGCAATAATCGAGATGTGGGAATACTAGTGAAGTTACTAGATTTAGCCTTAATTTTGTCGACAATGCATTTTTGTTGTATTTAAGACCATAAAGTATAGAATTGACACGTTTGGATATAAGATTAATGTGCGCATTCCACGTTAGAGAAGAATCTAGTTTAAGTCCTAGTATTGTAGCCTCTTTAACAATTAATATAGTTTCGTTCTCAATCACAATATTAGGGTGTCTCTGCTCTGACATTTTCTTCAGATTGTAGGGTGATCCTAAAAACATTGCCTTTGTCTTAGATAAATTTAGGGAGAGCTTGTTTTCTTTGGCATAGTTAGAGACTGACGTAGCATCAATATTAAGTTGTGCAATCGTTTGGTCGAGATCAGATGATTTGGATTGGATCATCAACTATAAGTCGTCAGCATAGAGCATGTGTGACGAATAGGATAGGATCTCTGAGATGTCGTTTATAAGAATAGAGAAGAGTAGCGGTCCTAGAATCGATCCTTGTGGAACCCCTATGTATGATAAACTATTATAAATATAATGAACGCGTTTGTTGATAAGTTGTTTTATAAGAGGTAAAGGATAACCATTTTTTATGAGAATGTTAGTAAGTAATTGAAGGTTTCTTTTATAAAGGAAATTTCATAAAGTTTAACTGCTCTATCTGTTAAACCATACATGGTACCAATTTTATAACTAAGAGGATGGTGAGAGTTATAATGAAGGTATCTTCCTGACCATGTAGGTTTACGATACCAATTAGTAAGTAATTTACCTTCAAAATTTCTAATAATAGTCATATCTAAAAAGTTAATAGAACCATTATTTTCTATTTCGATGGTAAATTTTAGTCTATTGTCAAATTTATTAAAAGAATCGAAGGCATTCAAAATTTCGTTTGTTTTGTCAGATGGTATACAAGTTACTGGTTTGAATTTTTCTTCCAAAAATTTTAAAACCAAATCAGCTAAAACAGGTGAAAGAGGGGAAGTCCAAAAATTTGTTTGTATGTAGTATTTTGGAATTGGAAATATGTGGAATGTGCCCAAGCATATTGGACAAACGAAACAATATATCGATACAAGAATCAAACACCATAAAAATGGGTGGAAAAAAGAAACAGGACAAACAGCACTTAGCAAACATATGCTGGATACTGGACATAATTTTAAATTTAACGAATTTAAAATACTTGATAATGAACTAAATTGGTACAAGAGAAATATAAATAAAGCAAAATAAAAATTGAATTAATTTCAGATCTGATGTAAGAAACTTAGATTTAGTGTATGATAATTTAATAAAAAAGAATGAATAATGTTTTAAACCAGGTTTAATATTACTAATTTCACTTGAAAATGTTATATATGGCCATTGTTCTAGAACTTTTAAACTTTGAGGTTGAAGAAAATTGAATTTTTTTTTTTTAGGCACATTCATGAAATTAATTTTATTGGCTTTAGAACTGATCAAATGACAGGAAAAACCTTGCGTGACTCATTTATACACAATGTATTTTTTTTTTTTAATGTAACATATGTTACGTTACTCGTAAAATTAGTTTTTAGTTTTGTAACGTTTAATATACATAAAAAATTCAGTTCTTTTGCTTATGGCCTAATTTTTAGAAGCTAGTATATAAAATTAAACGTCTAGTTAATAGTTATTTAAATTTAAAATAATGGATTAAATATGGCGGACTATTTTTACAAAATTTCTTTGATTTTTATAAAATTTGATATGTTAGGGTTTTTGAGGCCACTGATTACAAATCCAAAGTCAGTTTTCATTAAAATTTGAAATCCAAATACATGATTTAACATTAAGGATACTAAAAAATTAAAATGATTTGTAAAGAATAATCATTTTATTATTGTCAAAAATTGTGTTTTTTGTTGTATTAAAAAAACACAAAATTTATAAATACTTTAATAACATAGGAGAAAAGATCACAATGAATCCAAAGTACTTAGAAGCTAAATTGTAAATGTGCCATTAGATAATTTGATTTCTCAAAGTGAGTTTCGCTTGGAAATTTAAAGTTTGACGCGGTCGCATTTTTTATGTATAGGTGGCACACATTCGGGCAAAGGCTCAAATTACTTCTTATCATATAGGTAATGTACCCCTGTTGTGTGGTTTCTTAAAAACCAATGTGAAAAAAATTATCTAAGGTTGATTGCTAAATTGTCAACTATAAAAAAAAGTTATCTCGCAAGTTTGAAGGTATATAATTTTATTCCTCAGTGAGGCACATCATTAAGTTAAAGATTTTTCATTTGTTTGCATCCCCAAATACTTCCACAAAAAACCACAGACCATAAAAAAAAAGGTGCAAAAAGTTTCAGTGTTAAAACTGAAAAAATGTAGTGAGTGTCACGCACCAAAAACAGGCAAATTCACTACTTTTATTTACTCTCATTGTTTTCTACATATCTGTAATTAGTAATAAACACTTATTACATGTAAATCGAACAAAAATTTGTTGATCTGTAGTGTTACAAAGTTATATTTAACATTTTTATGGTATCATAATGAGCGACAACATAAAGTTTAAAAGTTCTAGAACAATGCCCATATAAATCAGTTTATTTATATACATATAGACGCATAAACTATTGTTTATGTGTTTGGGTGTTAAATAAATATGATTAATGTATGATAGGTAGTCGAGATATAGACGAAGGTCTAATCAGTGCGGTTAATTTTAAATTTTGCATTAATAGATTGTTTTATTAATTTTATGTAAGTGAAAATGTATATTTAATTTTAAATTTGTTTATATTTATATTTCAATAGAAGCCCCTGAAGGGGACCCATCACTGGGTTGAAACGTTGGGCGTGAAAGGGATTTTTGTGCAATAAATTCTTTTGCCAAAAATAGAAATCACATCGGAACCGTAATGGCCATTTTACCCTTCCATTATCCTACACAGAATATTATGAATAATCGGTTCATCAATGATTTAACATCTGTTTTACAATTTTATTAAAAGTATTAATAAACCAAATTTATACGCAAAAGTAACTTAGTTTCAATACATTTTTTGTTAAGGCAGCCACGATGATTGTTTATAATTTTTAAAACAAGAAATGGAGTTACTTTATCCATAATTATACTTTATAACGTTTTACATTTTTCATTGAAAATCATTATCAACATAACGTTTCGTAAACTTGTTGGAGATATCTAAAAATAAAAAAATACTGAGCAAAATGACAGTACCGTTGTCGTATTTATTTATTAAACGGGTACACTTTTTTTGAAAACCTACTGTACATCAGTAAATACTTAAAAAATTAAACAAAAAATAAATTCAAAAAGAAAAAATACATGAGAAAAAATATAACAATAATTAGAAAATATTAATTAAATGTTAATTAATTCATTTCACAGACAAGTTCCAAGTAGAACTTACGTGAGAATTTAACTTCTTACAATTTAATATCTTTCGTACTCGAGTCATCGTAATAACACCAAATGTACAAATATTGTAAGAAAGAATGAATAAAAATTACTCAAAAATTACTCATGAAATTCGAACTTGATATAAATAATTTTACAATCGGAATTGTTATCAAAAAGTTATTATTGTCATCACATAAAGAGTTAACAAGATATATTCTGTTTTTATATAATTTTTTGCACTGAACGGCACATAAAAATATATAGAAAACATGTTTTTATTTATATCTAAAGTATTAAATAGTGGACAGATATAGAAAAAAGATAAAAGTGGATTCAATTAATCATTTTCATACGTTTTAATTCATTTTAATTCACTTGAATTCATTTCAATTCGTATCTTTAACTTTCTATTCGTTTTCGTTTACTGGGTACCATTATAATAGTGTGCGATCAAATCAATAACAATTTGCAGTCAATTAAATGATCTAATTCCTATTATTTCCTTCGATCTAATGTCTTTAGTTATTTATTATTATAAATTTAATAATTACCTGTTGTTTTACTTCTAATTCTTAAGTATTTTTCGATTAAAGAAACTTTATTCTGAACTCGATTTTTATTTACAATTGATTTTAAATTGCCAAATTAATGTTTCTTATTCCATCCTTTGAAACTTTTTATCTGCTAAAAAAATGTAAAAGTTACTAAAAACTTAGATACATTAAAAGGACTATCGTTTTAATAAATACTGAACACATCCATAAAATAAATCAATATTTACACGCAATAGAATTAAAAAACTCAACAAAATATTCTTGTTAATAAAAAATTAAAGCGTCAAAAGTAGATCAATACGTAGAAATATTGTTTTGCATACATAAAAGTAGTTTAAAAATTACTTTGACTAAACAGGTGAAAGTTTACCATTCACTTAAGCTGTAACCTATTCCTTTAACTTGTTTGCACCCACTGTATTATTATTTTATATATACACACCTAAATTATTTTTAATAGCATATCTATTATGTGAATTTAAAACTGTTCCTTTTTCAACCTGTTTTTAAATGTATATATTCAGCGGCAAGTAAATGTGTCTGTCCTGTTTCCTTGTTATCTCAATTACTGGTTTACGCCGACAAGTTTATTAACAGAGATATTTATTTATTTATTATTTATTTATTAAAGAATAAACGGACGATATACGTCCAGAAATACAAAAGTTAAAATAAAGATGGTTTAAGAAAAGAGAAGAATTATATGAATACGGAAACTTGTTTGATAGTGCTAATAGACTAATCAAGTTTTAGACCATTTGAGTTTATTAAAGTGAATTATACTCAACAGAATAATTAATACAAGCTTTCGGAATGAATCATATCAGTTGAATGACGAAACAACTGTTTGCAGTCAACTGCAGTACTAAATATTTACGTAAATATTAACTACCAGTTAAAAACGAATTTTTGTTATAAATGTTGCGAACGATACAAGCACTGGTTATTTAAAATATTTATTTATGTCGTATTTATGCGTTGTGATGTAAAACAAGGAAATTCTGGAAGTTTTTATATAAAATATATTTTACACAGGTTAAAGTCACTAACGTAGTAACTTTTGGCGCTAGATTTAAAGGTGACCTTGGTTTTGACCTTGTCGATGATCTTCAAGGTTATTCCCAGGTCACCTTTGTTTTTTTAAATGGCAAGAGCCGACTTTGGCAATCGAAATAGCGGAAAATTTCACATCAAATTTGTTTTATGAAAAAATTGCCTACGCGACCTTGGGAAGGTCAATTATATTATTATTTATTATAGTATTATTTATTTATTGTAATAGACGGTCTGGAAGGGCTTTTATACAAAAAGAAATAACAATCTGCGCTTAATAATAACGAAACAAGAATAAACCTTAATTAACAATAATAAACATAATATTTGATATCTGAGTTTAAGCAGTAAATGAAGAGAGAAAAATAAATACTGAGTAGTAGGTAAAAAAAACCTCAGATAATCGATCACATTTAATGAAGTTCAAAGTAATTTTTCTGGTGATAAGTAGATCACATTCATGATGAAATAGTAAGGAGTTTAAAGAAAATAGCAACCGCTGTATAGTCATGCGAGAAATAACTAATTGATTTGATCTAACTAAAAGGTGTTGGAAATCTTACAGCAAAATATAACTGCCTTTTACAAGTTAGCCATTGTGACTGGTGGAAACATAACTTAACGGAACGTAAATAGTCATCGCATACTGAAAGGCTCATTTTTTCTTTGTATTTATTATTTATTTGAATTCTTTTTAATCATTCTTTGAACTCAATCATAAATTTTAATGACATGCAATCTAACTTTCTGGTTGACGACATAAAAATCTACATTCTACTTTATTTTTATTTTTATTTATTAATTGAGGTAATACAGAGTTCATTGAAAGCAGTTAAAAGAAGTGAATAGATAATGAGTATGAATGAAATGATAAGAATAAATTGTGTTAGATTAAGCGTATTCGTTTTTTTAGTTGCAGTAATAAAAGGTAGTTGAAAAATGTTGCAGTTGTGTACCAGATTATCAGATAATGAGCATAATTTAGAAGATGGAGAGTTGTAACCTACGTTTGTTCTGTAATTAAAGGAACGATATATTGGTTGAAATCTTAATGCATATGGATGATTCTCCGGAAACAGGGCATTTTCGTGTCTTTACGTTATATCTTACAAAAACTTTGACAATAAATTATTAAATTTCGATAGAAATATTAAATAAATATCCCTGGCCCATGTTAATTTGAAAAAATAATACTTTTGTTACAAAAAACTGGTCTAAAATGACATTTAAAAACTAAAAGTAGCATTTTTGATGTGTCCAAACCTCTAAGTTCAAAACTTTAAAATATTAGCGCTATTAAGAAACCGAATTATTTTAATTTATTCAAATAATATTTCTATAGTATAGCTCAAACTGTACAATTTCTCTCTGTTTAATATTTAATTAAATCAATAATGTCTTAAGAAATTTCTATGAGGTAACGACAATGCATAAACTGGTATAAATGAACTGGAAATAATTAACTTTTTTACTAAAACTTATGAGAAAATCAAAGAAAAAACACTACACTTTACTAATCCTCCATAGAAAATTGAAAAGAGAACATATTTACCTCATGAACAAGTAAAAACTGTATAAAAATACCACGTATTTTTATTAAATTAATTGTCGTCACCCGTCCTAATTTTGGTATTTTTATACAAACAGCAATTAAAAAACGATGAAAATTTAAAGATTAAAGGAATAAACGTTACTGGCAATTTGTTTTTTAATTTATTATTGTTTAAAATATGTAAAATTGGATTTTTTTACAAATTTTTATTGTCGTCACCTTCATTGTCGTTACCAAACATTTGGTGTATCAGGTATGAAACAAGAACAAAGTATAACCCGTAGCAGAAAATATTTTTCAAATCATAAATAACATTTATATTTCTCTTCCTCTTAGACATTTATTTAAATATAATTTAAAAAACCACAAAATTAAACTTTATATTTGTTACAACGTTATGAATCAAGTTTATTATGAAATAATATTATTTATTAAAATTATGAATATAATATTATCATTGTAGTTACTAACCAACGACACATTAACTTTAATAAATTTATTTTGTCTAAAACTTCTTCAAAAATTCATGTGTTTTTCTTAATTTTTTAATTATTACTTAATAAATAATTTTCATTTATTCACAAAAATGCACTAAATCAGATATGTACATTATGTTTTTGACTATTTAGAGTTATTTTTTTCAAGTTTTTAATAAGCAATTGTTAGTTTATATAGCCGTATGAAAATGCGTCATAGTAAAAGTCTTCCCCTTTCCTTTAAAATAATTTTGTATCGTGACTACTTTAACAATAACTTAACTTGGTGCTAATAAGCAAGAATCCATTAAAAAAAAACGAATTTACAGTAACTTAAAAAAAAAAATTTTCATTCTTGAAAATGCCCTGTGTTTGGAGAATCACCCATATGTAGAGTGATATTGTGGTAAGATTGAATTTAAATTAGGAATCAGTAGTTGGTTATTGTGTAATTTATAGAGGAACTGAGCGTCTGTAAATTGTCGGACGGACTTTAGTGTAGGTATTTTTAAGTTATTTGAGATCGACATATAATTATGCTCATTGAAAGACATTGGAGCACCTATTATATAAAAATGTCTATTTATGTGAATATTATAATAAGGATTCCATATTATTGATGAATAAGATAATATGGGACAGACTAGAGTGAGATAGATCATTTTTATTGTGTTTATACTTTTAAATTCTTGAATCACGAATAATGAAACCCAATATTTGTTCAGCTCTTTTGCTTAAGTCAAGAATATTTTTGTTGTAAGTAATTAAACTCGTTCATTATGTTTTAGGTGCCATACGAGCTTCTGAACAAGAAGTTCCGTTCAGCCCAGAAAACCTTGGATCGAGAGGTATCTCACGTACAAGCCGCAGCCAACGAATTGGAAAAAGGTCTGAAGGGCGATGGAACTTTGGTAGCAACGGAAGAAATTACTCGACTCCTCGGCGGCGTAGTGGCACGTTTACAAGTGCTGAAGCGTAAAGCGGAAGAGTCGATCGCCGAGGAACTTCAGGCTGGATTGGTCTGCAAGCGACGGTTAGATCACTTGAAGGAACACGCAAATACTTCGCCAAGTGCAGTGAATCAATGGAGGCGACAGAGGCTCGATCGCATGCTCGTCGAATACTTCCTGCGGAAAGGTTATTACAAAACAGCTATGAAGCTGGCTGACAGTGGTGAACTGCGGGATTTGACAAATATCGGTGGGTGGAATAATTAAAAGTATTGAATCGTCGAATGACATTTAAAAATTACGAAATTTCCAGACGTATTCTTGGTATCCCGAGAGGTCGAAAAGTCCTTAGCGAATCACGAAACAGCTCGATGTCTAGGCTGGTGCCACGATAACCGCTCCAAGTTACGGAAGTTGGGAAGCACGATGGAGTTCAATTTACGCGTACAAGAGTTCATAGAACTCGTCAGAGCGGATCGTCGGTTAGACGCCGTCAAGCATGCCAGAAAGTGTTTCTCGAATTACGAAACTTACCAACTCCAGGAAATCCAATGCTGTATGGGTCAGCTGGCGTTTCCTGCTAAACCTTACCTTAGTCCTTACAAAGGTTTGCTCGATGAGAAAAGGTAAAGATTTTTAAAAAAATGTCGATTTGTTACGATTGTGAAAAAAAAAAAAAATGTTTTACAGGTGGGACAGGCTAATCGAGCAATTCCGCCATGAAAATTATAGACTATTCCAACTGGCCAGCCAGAGTGTCTTTACTGTCGCACTACAGGCTGGACTCTCGGCACTGAAAACCCCTCAGTGTTACAGCGGTAGCAAAGAGGGTAAAAATCCAAGCTGTCCCGTGTGCAATGAAACGTTGAACGAACTCGCAGCACCGTTACCTTTCGCCCACTGCTCGCAATCTAGATTAGTTTGTAGTATTACCGGAAAACCTTTAAACGAGTATAATCAACCGATGATGATGCCCAACGGATACGTCTACGGGGAACAGGTAAAAAAGAAATCATTCAGGGTCATTCCATTATATTTCACCCAAAGATTTTAAAAAATTGTTCATGATTACGTCGTAAAGTTAATTTAAAAGTTGAAACGCACCACAAAAATGTAATTTTGCAGTTGGAAACATTTCATAAAATAATACTAAGAGAATTATTTCTTTTTTGATAATTATTCACAAATGTTTAAATTTATTGTGTTTAAAAGGTAGAATTATTTAAGTCGATTTTAAATGTCAATTTTTCACACCTTTAATCTACATTTTTCTAGAAAGTGAATCAATAATTTTAAATTAATTGTTGCTTAGAATTAAGTACTTGTAATTTACTTACGTATAATCTATTGACTTTTTAAATTAACAACAGGAAATATCAAAATATTTACCTTAAACCTTAAATGTTTCGGGTTATTCAAAGTTGAAGGTAAATATTTTGATATTTCCCTGCTGTTAATTACAAGTACTTAATTCTAAGCCACAATTAATTTAAAATTATTGATACACTTTCTAGAAAAATATAGATTAAAAGTGTGAAAAATTGACATTTTAAAATCGACTTAAATAATCATATTTAAATAATTCTACCTTTTAAACACAATAAATTTAAACATTTGTGAATAATTATCAAAAAAGAAATAATTCTCTTAGTATTTCTGTATTATTTTATTAAATGTTGCAAAAATGACATTTTTGTGTTTCATTTCAACTTTTAAATTAACTTTACGACGTAATCATGTCCATTTTTTTAAAATCATTGTCGGGTATATATTTGCAGATCATCAAATATAATTTCTGTAAAGTATTAACGTTTTCAAGAGGCTTTGGGTGAAATATAATGGAATGACCCTTCAATCTTCAGAATTTTGTATTTAATTTTATTCGATTCATTGTCGCAGGCTCTTGAGAAAATGGCGCAGGAGAACAGCGGTTCGGTGACGTGTCCAAAGACCAAAGAAGTATTTCCGTATAAGAAGATAGAAAAAGTTTATGTCATGTAAGACTCTCTCATAATTCTCTCTCGGTAGTTTATCGTTCATGTATATTTACCTGTACACTTTATTGTGAAATAAAAATGTCTACTTAAAAAATAAAAATATATTTTCAGGGAATTGTCGAAAACGCACATTTTTTTTCCTTAGCTTTCGTAAGAAAAAAAGAGATCTTTTATTTCGTCAATGGTCGGCGAGTACAAAATTTCGAGCGAAGAGTGTAAATAACACTTACATTTAGTCGACAAACTTGAAGAATTTTAGTCTTCGACATCCTCGTCCACCTTCGAAAATGTCGACGAATGTGAAGTTTGTAGAAAAATATCTCTTCGGTTGTCCTTTATTGTCAGCGTACTTGGTCGGCCGATGCTTGACAAAATTTAAGAGTATACAGTGGCCCTCCCCTTATTTTAACTTTTCGTTTCAAGGAAGATGGCGGCTTCTTCCCTTATTTTATCGCCTCCCTTCTTCCCCACCACTGGCAATACGAGAGAATAAAAACACAGTAGGACCTCTCTTATTTTAATTTTCCCCTTACCCCCACTTACTTTGTTTACGAGCTTGTGATTCGTCGACAATATTTGTTGTTGACTTTTCGTGTGATAGTGGGAGAAGACTTGTGGGGAACGATTAGAATATGAGAGGCTGTACAATTAGAATAAGAGAGGTCCTACTGTATACAGTGGCCCTCCCCTTATTTTAACTTTTCGTTTCAAGGAAGATGGCGGCTTCTTCCCTTATTTTACCGCTTCCCTTCATCCCCACCACTGGCAATACGAGAGAATAAAGACACAGAAAGGAGATACAGTAGGACCTCTCTTATTCTAATTACAGTACTCCTTCCCTTATTCTAATTTTTTCTCTTCTCCTATTCTAATATTTCCCCTCGCGTGTTCTCCCCACTGACGTTTGGATTTTCTAAATACAAATAACGGCGCATGCGCAACAAAAGAAAAAGAGACAAAAGTGAGACTACAAATCTAAGTAGTGGGGGAGAGGGGAAAATTAGAATAAGGGAAGAAGGCCGCCATCTTGCCTGACTGGACAAATTAGAATAAGGGAAGACATTAGAATAAGGGAAGGACTACGGTACAAATAACGGCGCATTCGCAACAAAAGAAAAAGAGACAAAAGTGTGACTACAAATCTAAGTAGTGGGGGGAGAGGGGAAAATTAGAATAAGGGAAGGACTACTGTACTTAGACTTTTGCCTCTTTTTCTTTTGTTACGCATGCGCCGTTATTTGTATTTATAGAAAATCCACACGTCCACACATGGCAGTGGGAAGAACGCGCGAGGGGAAATATTAGAATAAGGGAAGACATTAGAGTAACGGAACTTAAAATAAGGGAAGGGCTACTGTATATCTATACTCCGCGAGTTAAAGTTAAGGGAAGAAGCCGCCATCTTGAAAGCCCAAATGTAAAACTTAAGGGAAGGACTACTGTAATGGAGGGAGAGGGGAAAATTAGAATAAGGGAAGAAGGCCGCCATCTTGCCTGACTGGACGTATTAGAATAAGGGAAGGACTACTCTATACATGTATTGGCGTCCTTCTTCACCTGACCGCGCAAGCGCAAACATCACTCTTTTCAACACTTTCAAATGGCGAATGGTGTGGGAACACGTGAGGGGAAGAAGTTAACATAAGGGACAAAAACAAGTTAAAATAAGAGGAGTTAAAATAACGGAAGGTCCTACTGTATTTAGAAAATTTCTGACCTAACCTAACTTTTCACACGTGTTACATGGACAATTACGACGGAAACTTAATGACGTTCAAATTAAAATAAAGGACGCAGTTAAAATAACGGAAGGTCCTACTGTATTTAGAAAATTTCTGACCTAACCTAACTTTTCACACGTGTTACATGGACAATTACGACGGAAACTTATTGACGTTAAAGTTAAAATAACGGGAGGGCCACTGTACAGTAGTCCTCCCCTTATTTTAACTATTCGGGACAAGGAAGATGGCGACCCCTTCCCTTATTTTGACATCTCCCCTCTTTCTTACGACCAGCAGTGAGCACGATAAAAAGTTAAAATAGGGGAAGGCAAAAAAGTTAAAATAAGAGACGCGGTTATAATAACGGGAGGGCCACTGTATTTAGAAAATCCCTGACTTAACCTAACTTTTCACACGTGTTACATGGACAATTACGACGATTGCTTTTTTTGACGTTCAAGATGACATCGATCTATACATAATAACGAAGAGAAAAACAGATGTACGATTCTAGGTTAGAATTAGTACATCGTAAATTTTAATACATCGGCCAAATATGTACAATATAATCTTACGTCGAACATTAACAGATCGTAGAATAACGTAATCTAGTTAGCGATTTTGGTACGTACTTACCAAAATGAATAGATTACGTCGTAAGAAATTTTCACAATCGTTTGGCAACCTTGCGCTTAAAAACAGTCTTGATAAAACACTTTGGTAAATTCGTACCAACTGAAGCTACGTCGTAAACCAGGTGTAAAACAGTCGGATAAAAATGGAAGCTCCTTAAATGATAAAAACGACGTATAAAATTGTACGAATGAGATATTCGCTAAGCTCTTTTAAAAAATTCGTCTCGATAAGTTAGTCTCGACTCATTTTTCACTTTTAAGGCTCTCGCTTGGTGTTTATCGAGAAAATTCAGACTTCTTTTTTTTTTTGTCATTCTCCTTTTCTTTGGGAGAAGATAAAGTAACACATTGGCGAGATCCTTGGTGACGACTGGTCGATACAGTCGGTACGCTGGGAAGTCAGCCGGGGGGGCTTACCACTACGCTATGTAAGGCATTACGAAGGAAGCTAAGATTCCGGAGAAGATTCCAGTGACGAGGAAGGCTGCGCCCAACATTCCTGCGACAGAAGCGTACTGAGGCTCCACCACGCTGAAACGAAACGAACAAATAAAAAATTTATTTATTTATTTTATCAAACCAACGGGACAATGTCCCTTTTACAAAATTATGACATAAATCTTTTGTTAGTTTGATAAAAATTGACGTTTTTTATCAATAACATATTTCAGTTTTGAACATTTTCGACAGATTTCACCAAAAACCAACAATTTTGAGAAAAAAATTAATCTTAAATTAAATATATTTGTGGTACTGCTCAGTTTTAAACGTTCTGGTACATTGCAACAAAAATAAACACGTTTAACAATAACACATTTCGGTATTGAATATATTCTAACAGATTTGAATAAAATTTAATAGTTTAACAAAAATAAATGCAAACAATTTTATATTTAAAGATATTTATCTTTCTATAAAGATACTTTACAGAATATTTCAAAAATATTTGCCATACTAATTCTCTATTTAAACAAATATTTGTATAAATAAAACCTTTTGAAAATGATAGAAAACTTTCATACATTTTTTTAAATCTTCAAAAATCTTTGAAATTGCATAAAAAAGCTAAAAATCGTAGAAAAATTGTTAAAATGTTGAAAACAGCCCAAAACTCCCAAATTTTGAGAATATTAATTTGTTTAAATGATTATTTTACCATTTCTATTTTAAGTAGTTGATATTTGTCCAATAGTATTTGAAATATATAAAATTTATGGCAATTTTTTGTTATTGTCGACATTCGTAAGAGTTTTGCCAATACTTTGAATATACTGTCCAAAATCGCCTAAATTCTAAAATTTATCAAGATTTATAATTATTGTCTAACATATTACCGCAGAACTTGACATTTTATAACAAATTTTGACAAAGAACCCCCAACAAATTTTCTACTATTATTTTGAATTAAACACGAAAAAATCCGCAGGAACATGAGTTTTTTTTTCTGGTTTTTTATAGATAATATGTTTCAGAATATACTACTCGTTGTCGATTGAAAAAATAAAGAATTTATTGAAAATGTGTAGCTGTTTTTAAAACATTTTTATCCGTATTGTTTATTTTTAATAGATATCATTAAAATATTGGTCAGGGAAAAATCTGGGAAAAGTCAGGGAATTTTTTTCCGAGAAAAAAGCGGCCACCATGTTATTGCACAGTTTTCCAATCCTTAAAATCTATTGTAAATCTTTTAAGAAAACCTAGCGCCATTAATGCCCAAATGCACAGAAAGTTTACTTATTTTCAATATGAAATAAATTTCGAAAGAAACAAAAACTATCAGATTCTACCATTTTCAAGTCCGCTCTTTCGAATGATAGCGAGAAAATTTTAAAAAACTTGAAATTTATATATGATTTTGACATATATAACTGAAACAACATGATTTTTAATGACACGTTTTTTTACAAAAATCGAGTTTTTGATACAATATCTTGCTTTGAGTGAGCTAAAACATATTGCAAGGGTGCACTCGATAGTTGTTCTTAAAATCTACACTGCTATATATTTGAATTTTTCGATATCAGATTCAAAATGAGCGCTGTATTTACAAATTCCTTTTCAAAATTTAATCATTCTTTTTTTTTGAAAACTACGGACTTGAAACTTTTGAACGCACTAGAAAATTCATCATTTAATAACGGTTCTATGCTAAATTCGACAACATAAGAAGAGTGATGAGAATCGCAAGGCACGATTTCCTCGATACATTCATTCACCGTAACATTTCGTAAAGAGTAAATCTAATGAGAAGTTTTTGAAAATCTATTTTTTTTTTTCGAAATGACAAATATTTTCTTACCTCGAACAGTGCATCATTGACACGGACGAAAAGTATCCGCTGCTCAATCCCATTGTGATGCCAATAATGAGGTAGGCGACGTCGCTGTTAATTAAAAGTGGCAAATTTCTATTCTCGAGATCGTAGTTGCACAGCAAAAATAATGGGATGTACACCACTCGCAACAGAATTGGAATTATGATGCTTCGTTTCGGCTAAAAATTAGATTTTGAATATTTAATAAAAGCAGAAAAACTACAATATTTAGTCTAAAAAATGAAAATTATCCTAAAACTCTGTTTTTACTTCTAACAATTTGGAAATTAAAGATACAAACAATCGTTTCTTGTACTAAAACGTTGTTTAATTAGTTTTGATTGCTACTGGTTAACTTTTTAGATAATTTTAGGTTTAATATTTTCGTTAATTTCAAAAAAGATTTTGTTTTTGTCATCATGAATTAAAAAAAAAATGTTTAAAAGAGATATCAAACTGTTTTTAAGTAATTTTGCAGAAAAATTACAATATTTAGCCTAAAAATTAGATTTTGAAAATTTAATAACATAACCTACAATTATTTTGCAACAAAAATTTAACTTACCCATTGGAATAATGATGCGATGAAACTTCCCAACATGGCGGTAACATTGAACGTCAAGTAACACATAACGCTTACGTAATACGTCTCCGAAATTATGAAGTTTTTGTCAATTTGTTTGATATTGGATTGAACAGCAGGGAAAATCGACAATGTTACAAAGAATACAAAAAAGACATTGAAACATTGCATCTTGCATTGCTTAAATATTTTCCAATACGGAGTTTTAGTCTTTTGATTTTTCCCGTACGAAGTTTTAACCTCCAATTCCCTCTGTTTCACTTCTTCGTGATATCGATAGAATCTCTGCAAATGTTTAATTTCGGATTAAATAATGTTTTGTGAACTACGTTTTTCATGCGCAACTTCCACCGCATAGTACAAACTGAAAATAATACACAGATTGTTCGGAATGTACCCTAATTTACTATTTTCGAGGGTGCTCTTTCGAATGGTGACTTCAAAATTTGAAAAAATTGAGTATTTACCTTTGATTTTAGCAAAAATATGTGAAAAAAAAAACACATTTTTTGAGGTCATTTGAAATATCCAAAATGGCGGCTTATTCCAAGAAATTTTTTTAAAATGTTGGCAGCATGGAAATAATACACAGCAGAAACTTTCATCAAAATCAAGTAAATTTTTTACATTTATGACGGTCATCTTGGAGCCGCCATTTTGAATTTTCAAAATCCGATTCCAGATTTGTAATCAGCGACCCCGAAAACCCCCGAGAACCCAGTTTCATAAAGTTTGGGTAATTTTTCGCATTTTGGTCGGCCATCTTGGAGCCGCCATTTTGAATTTTCAAAATCCGATTCCAGATTTGTAATCAGCGACCCCGAAAACCCCCGGGAACCCAGTTTCATAAAGTTTGGGTAATTTTTCGCATTTTGGTCGGCCATCTTGGAGTCGCCATTTTGAATTTCGGAATTTTGACTTCAGATTTGTAATCAGCGACCCCGAAAACCCCCGAGAACCCAGTTTCATAAAGTTTGGGTAATTTTTCGCATTTTGGTCGGCCATCTTGAAGCCGCCATTTTGAATTTCGGAATTTTTACGTCAGATTCGTGATTAGCATACCCAAAAACATCTTATAAGATAGACAGTTCAGCTGAAAATTTGTTTAAAATGCTACGTTTCCATATTGCCAAAATTTTTTAAAAATTTCTTGGAATAAGCCGCCATTTTGGATATTAATAAAAAAAATTGAATTTTTTGGAGGTCTTTTTTTTTTAATTTAATTTTTCATGTCGATACCGCGATTTCTTTGACGGGAAAAGTACATAAAATGTTTGAAATTAATGAGGGTAGACATTTTTTATTTCACCTTGAAATATCCAAAATGGCGGCTTATTCTAAGAAATTTAAAAAAAATTTTGGCAGTATGGAAATGTGGCATTTTAAACAAATTTTCAGCTGAACTGTCTATCTTATAAGATGTTTTTGGGTATGCTGATCACGAATCTGAAGTCAAAATTTCGAAATTCAAAATGGCGGCTCCAAGATGGCCGACCAAAATACGAAAAATTACCCAAACTTTATGAAACTGGGTTCTCAAGGGTTTTTGGGGTCGCTGATTACAAATCTGAAGTAAAAATTCCGAAATTCAAAATGGCGGCTCCAAGATGGCCGACCAAAATGCGAAAAATTACCCAAACTTTATGAAACTGGGTTCTCGGGGGTTTTCGGGGTCGTTCATTACAAATCTGGAATCAGATTTTGAAAATTCAATATGGCGGCTCTAAGATGACCGACATAAATGTAAAAAATTTACTTGATTTTGATGAAAGTTGCTACTATTATTTCCATACAGCCAAAATTTTTTAGAAATTTCTTGGAATAAGCCGCCATTTTGGATATTTCAAATAACCTCAAAAAATGTGTTTTTTTCACATATTTTTGCTAAAATCAAAGGTAAATACTCAATTTTTTCAAATTTTGAAGTCACCGTTCGAAAGAGCACCCTCAAAAATAGTAAATTAGGTACATTCCGAACAATCTGTGTATTATTTTCAGTTTGTAGTATGCGGTGGAAGTTGCACATGAAAAACTTGCATTCTGGACGTTAAAGGGTTAAAAGAATTTACTTACGTTTATCGGTAGAGCGAAGTAAGTGTCGAAGCAAGCCAAGAGTACGAATAACGCAGTGATGAAGTAATAGATTGCAGCAGTGCGTGGATTCGGTGATAAAATCTGCGTTATTAAACTGATGACGGCTGTCAAAGTTCCACTTATATTCTGTAACACAAATTATTATGATATCGAATGCGATTATTATTTTGTTGTAATTATGAAAGAAAGTATTTACCGATCCTAAGACGACAGCGCCGGTATATTTCCCTGGTAAGTTGGCAGCCATTCCAAATACTGAATTTTGGTAGATACCATTGGCAACTAAATAGTAAAATAATGTAAATATTTTTTATGTTACGAATAAACGATAAGAAGTTTTGTAATAAATTTAAATTTTGTGGGCTAAAAAATTAAAAGTTTCTTCTTTCTTCCTTCTTCATAAATTAAAAAACACTTTTTAAAAATATGACTTTATTTAGAATTGAAAACAGACAGAAATAATTTTTAAAAAATAGTAAATAGAACTTAAAACTCTTTAAAAAAAATATATATACAAAAAAATAAAAATTAACTTTCAAAGACTCGACGTTTTTAATAAACAAACTGAGTTTTTAATTATTGACGTTGAGTCTTTTAAAGTTAATTTTTATTTTTTTTGTACATATTTTTTTAAAGAGTTTTAAGTTCTATTTATTATTTTTAAACAATTTTTTTTGTATGTTTTTAATTTTAAATAAAGTCTTATTTTTAAAAAGTGTCTTTTAATTTATGAAGGAGGAAGAAATTTTTTATTTTTTTTCAAGTGGTAAGGCAGAGCCCATAAAATTTATATTCATTGAAAGTAGTTTTGTACTTACTTGCGAGTGCTACAACAGTAACGATGGTAAGTGCAAAGAATACATCGGGCCATCCGGAAGTGTCGATCATTGCCATTACGACCGTAAAGACGAATAGTACAACTTCTGAGAAAATACTCCATATGACACGAGTCGTCAAGTTTCCTCTGTTTTTGTCAAACGAAAGAAATATAAACATCGTAATTATCAAAAGTCATGCAGAGTAAGTATCGATAAAAGTACTAACCCGAGTGGTGCGAATAAATTCAACCAACTGAACATTACGTTAGGGACTTGCGAAGCGAAAGTCACGTAACTCAGAAAATTTGAAGCGTATGCCAAATTTTGACTCGTATATCCAGGGGAGAATTTGTAGTCAAAGTACTGTAGAGAAAAATGTCATTAACTTATGTTGATTCGGTTAGTAAACCAGATAGGAATTGAAATACTTACTAATTTTGCTGTTATGAACATATTCCACGGCATCAGAGCACCGATTCCGTGTAGTAACATGATGAAGAATACAATATTTAGCCTAAAAAATGAAAAAACATCTTCAATTAAAAAAAATGTTTAAAAAAGATATCAAACTGTTTTTAAGTAAATTAAAGATATCAACGATCGGTTCCTGTACTAAAATGTTGTTTAATTACGTGTAATTGCAAAATGTTAAAAGAGATATCAAACTGTTTTTAAGTAATTTAGCAGAAAAAATACAATATTTAACCTAAAAAATGAAAAAACATCCTAAAATTGTTTTTATTTGTAATGATTTGAAAATTAAAGATACGAACTATTGTTTCTTGTACCAAAAAGTCATTTAATTACATGTAATTGATACTTGTCAACTTTTTTGGCTTATATTTTCGTTAATAATAATAATAAAATAATATTTATTTACCAGTAACAGTGTTTACAAAATTTACATAAGTAACAATCAGTTTTCGTATATCAATTGAATTTTGAAGAAGATTTTGTTTTTATCTTCTCGAATTAAAATGTTAAAAAAAAAATAACAAACTTTTTTCGTTAACTACAAAAAAGATTTTGTTTTCGTCATTTTGAATTAAAAAAAAAGTTCGATATCAAACTCTTTTTAAGTAATTTAGCTGTAAAAATACAATATTTAGCCTTAAAAAATGAAAAAATATCCTAAAACTCTTTTTTACTTCTAACGATTTGAAAATTAAAGATACAAGCAATCATTTCTTGTACTAAAACGTTGTTTAATTATGTGTAATTGCTACTCGTTAACTTTTTAGATAATTTTAGGTTTAATATTTTCGTTAATTTCAAAAAAGATTTTGTTTTTGTCATCATGAATTAAAAAAAAATGTTTAAAAGAGATATCAAACTGTTTTTAAGTAATTTTGCAGAAAAATACAATATTTAGCCTAAAAAATGAAAAATATTCTAAAATTGTTTTTTACTTGTAACGATTTGAAAATTGAAAATATCAACAATCAATTCTTGTACTAAAACGTCATTTAATTACGTCTTATTGCCACTCGTCTACTTTTTTACTTATATTTTTATTAATTTCAAAAAAAGTATTGTTTTTATCATCTTAAATTTAAAAAAATGTTTGATATCAAACTGTTTTGAAGTTATTTAGCAGTAAAAATACAATATTTAGTCAAAAAAATTAAAAACATTCGAAAACTCTTTATTGCTTGTTACAATTTGACAATTAAAAATAGCAACGATCGTTTCCTGTACTAAGAAGTCATTTAATTACATGTAATGGCTACTCGTCAACTTTTTGGTTTATATTTTTGTTAATTTAAAAAAAAGATTTTGTTTTTATCATCTTAAATTTAAAAAAATGTTTAAAAGAGATATCAAACAGTTTTTAAGTAATTTAGCAGTAAAAATACAATATTTTGCCTAAAAAGTGAAAAAATATCCTAAATCTGTTTTTTAATTCTAACAATTTGAAAATTAAAGATACAAACAATTGTTTCTTGTATTAAAACGTCATTTAATTACGTGTAATTGTCAATCGTCAACTTTTTAACTTATATTTTTATTAATTTCAAAAAATGTTTTGCTTTTATCATCTTACATTAAAAAAAAATGTTTGATATCAAACTCTTTTTAAGTAATTTAGCAATACTAATATAATATTTAGCCTAAAAAATGAAAAACATCCTAAAACTATTTTTTACTTGTAATGATTTGAAAATTAAAGATTCGATTGATCGTTTCCTATACTAAAACATTGTTTAATTACATGTAATTGCGATTCGTCAACTTTTTGGATTGTATTTTCTTTAATTTCAAAGAAGATTTTGTTTTTATCATCTTGAATTAAAAAAAAATGTTTAAAAAAGATAACAAACTGTTTTTTAAGTAAATTAAAGATATCAACAATTGTATTCTGTATTAAAACGTTGTTTAATTACGTGTAATTGCGACTCGGCCATTTTTTTGTTTATATTTTCATTTTTTTTAGATTATGTTTTTATCATCGTAAATTCAAAAAAATTGTTTAAAAGGGATATCAAACTGATTTTAAGTAATTTAGCAGAAAAACTACAATATTTAGTCTAAAAAATGAAAAAATATCCTAAAACTCTTTTTTACTTCTAACGATTTGAAAATTAAAGATACAAGCAATCATTTCTTGTACTAAAACGTTGTTTAATTATGTGTAATTGCTACTCGTTAACTTTTTAGATAATTTTAGGTAATATTTTCGTTAATTTCAAAAAAGATTTTGTTTTTGTCATCTTGAATTAAAAAAAATGTTTGATATCTAACTGTTTTTAAGTAATTTAGCAGTAAAAATACAATATTCCGTCTAAAAAATGAAAAACATTCGAAAACTTTTTTTTGCTCGTTACAATTTGACAATTAAAGATAGCAACGATCGTTTCCTGTACTACAAAGTCATTTAATTATGTGTAATTGCGACTCGTCAACTTTTTGGTTTATATTTTCATTAATTTCAAAAAAGATTTTGGTTTTATCATCTTGAATTAAAAAAAATGTTTAAAAGAGATATCAAACTGTTTTTAAGTATCTTAGCAGTCAAAATATTTAGCCTAAAAATGAAAAACATCTTAAAACTACATTTTACTTTTAATAATTTGACAATTAAAGATATCAACAATCGTTTCCCTTACTAAAACGTCATTTAATTATGTGTAATTGCTGCTTGTCAATTTTTTGGCTTATATTATTATTAAATTCAAAAAAGATTTTGTTTTAACATCTTAAATTTAAAAAATATGTTTAATATCAAACTGTTTTTAAGTAATTTAGCAGTAAAAATACAATATTTAGCCTAAAAAATGAAAAAACCATCCTAAAACTCTTTTTTACTTGTCACGATTTGAAAATTAAAGATACAAACAATCGTTTCCTTTACTAAAATGTCTAATTAAGTGTAAATTGAGACTCGTCAACTTTTTGGCTTATATTTTCGTAAATTTGGAAAAGATTTTGTTTTTATCATATTGAATTTAAAAAAATGTTTGATATCAAACTGCTTTTAAGTAAATTAGCAGCAAAAAATACAATATTTAACCTAAAAAGTGAAAAAACATCCTAAAACTCTCTTTTACTTGTAACGATTTGAAAATTAAAGATACGAACAATCGTTTCCTGTACTAAAATGTTGTTTAATTAGTTGTGATTGCAAATCGTCAACTTTTTGGCTTATATTTTTAATAATTTCAAAAAAGATTTTGTTTTTATGATCTTGAATTAAAAAACAATGTTAAAAAAAGATATCAAACTGTTTTTAAGTAATTTAGCAGTAAAAATGCAATATTTAACCAAAAAAATTGAAAACTTCCTAAAATTCTTTTTTACTTGTAACGATTTGAAAATTAAAGATACAAACGATTGTTTCTTGTATTAAAACGTCATTTAATTACATGCCAACTTTTTGGCTTATATTTTTCTTAATTTCAAAAAACATTTTGTTTTTATCATCTTAAATTTTAAAAAAATGTTTGATATCAAACTGTTTTTAAGTAATTTACAGTAAAAATACAATATTTACACTAAAAAATGAAAAAATATCCTAAAACTCTTTTTTTACTTGTAACGATTTGAGAATTAAAGATACAAATGATCGCTTCCTATACTAAAATGTTTTTTAAATACATGTAATTACGACTTGTCAACTTTTTGGATTATATTTTCGTTAATTTCAAAAAAGGTTTTGTTTTTATCATCTTAAATTGAAAAACAAAAGACATATCAAACTGTTTTAAGTAATTTAGCAGTAAAAATACAATATTTAGCATAAAAAATGAAAAACCATCCTAAAACTCTTTTTTTACTTGTAACAATTTGAAAATTAAAGATACGCACAATCGTTTCTTGTACTAAAACGTAATTTAATTACGCGTCAACTTTTTGGCTTATATTTTTCTTAATTTCAAAAAAAAATTTATTTTTTTATTTTGAATTAAAAAAAAAAAGAGATATCAAACTGTTTTTAAGTAATTTAGCAGTAAAAATACAATATTTAGCCTGAAAAAATGAAAAAACATCCTAAAACTCTTTTTTACTTGTCGCGATTTGGAAATTAAAGATACAAACAATCGTTTCCTTTACTAAAATGTCGTTTAATTACGTGTAATTGAGACTCGTCAAAATTTTTAAATAATATTTTCTTTAATGTCAAAGAAGATTTTGTTTTTATAATCTTGAATTGAAAAACAAAAGACGTATCAAACTGTTTTCAGTGATTTAGCACTAAAAATACAATATTTAGCATAAAAAATGAAAAAACATCCTAAAACTTTTTTCTACTTGTAACGATTTGAGAATTAAAGATACGAACAATTGTTTCCTGTACTAAAACATCGTTTAATTACTACTCGTGAACTTTTTGGCTTATATTTTTATTAATTTCAAAAAAGATTTTGTTTTTATCATCTTAAATTTAAAAGAGATATCAGAATGTTTTTACGTAATTTCATGGTAAAAATACAATATTTAGCCTAAAAAATTGAAAACATCCTTAAACTATTTTTTACTTGTAACGATTTGAAAACTAAAAATATCAACAATCGTTTCTTGCGCTAAAACGTCATTTAATCACGTGTAATTGCGACTCGTTAACTTTTTGGTTTATATTTTTATTAATTTGAATAAAGATTTTGTTTTTATCATCTTAAATTAAAAACAAAATGTTAAAAAGAGATATCAAACTGTTTTTAAGTAATTTAGTACTTTAAACGAATTTGTTCGTCACAAACACGAAACAATCAATGTAAGATTATTAAACGACAGGCACTTTATTACGACATAATCAATTTTGATTGTCTGTAAAATTTGAGACTTAAATTCTGTTATAAACAATAATTTTCTAACGATTTTGTAAACGACTAAATTTTCTAACGATTCTTTCGAAACTAAACAAGTTTTATCACAAATTATTTGATTTCTAGATTCACGATACATTTCAGTGACGTACGCAACTTATCAATTTAATATTTTCCATCAAAGTAACATTACACTTGAAAAAAACAATAAACATACCTGTCCCTCGGAGGGTGAAGTTGTAAATGCGCTTGATTCATTGTAATGCCTTTAAAATTCAATTCGTCTTCAGTGCGACCAGTTCCTTCCCATCCCGGTGACAGATGCACAGGTTCTGCTCCTGTAGAAACATGTGGTTAATCTTACCGTTTGGTATCTTCATCATCTAGATGAGGCTGATTCGTAGCGGCGATGATTCGTATCGATTAAATTAATCAAGTCAATACAAACCTCTTTATCTGTCAATCAAAGTTGAAAGGAAAGAACCGTGGGAAACTTTATGAAATATTAGAACTGAACGGTGTCCCGAAAAAGACTGAGGAAGAATTCTATATTTCTGAAGCTCGACCTGACGCATTAACGACACTTTAATGACTGCAATAAGAGCTAATTAATACCGAGTTCCCGCCTACAAGATTGAAGATAAGGGTTATCAGTTTAGCTAATACTATAAAAAGCCCTAAGAATTTTGAAGACTGCAATTTAGTTTGTTGATGCTATGCAAGTTAAAAAACACTTTACCAGATAAGATAATAGTGATAATCGATCTACAATTAACATTGACATTCCGATTCTTTTTCATTTAAAACAAAGCACATTTCGTAAACGATTACTCCAAAACATTCCAGGAAAATTAGATAATCGAGCTAAAATTTAGTTATAACCGTCTTACACCCCCTAACTGTCAAAAGCGAAGCTGACCTAGCCTATGATAAAAAATACTTGCCAATACTCGTCGAAGACTGATGCTACGCTTGTACACACTTCACTGACCGAACGATGAGAATGATACAAGTTTGTCAGGCAAAGCCATTAATTTCATTGATTAGATAAACGAATATCGGAGCGTTGATTACAGGAACCAGTAAGAGGGAAAAAAAAAAGAAAAGAATGAGCTCGTATACAAAAAACTGGTCTGGCTGGAATCCGTTGAAAAGAAGGGAACAAGATTTCATAAAAGGAATGTTAAATACTCACCCTTCGGAACGATTCGCGTGCCGTTGGAATCCTTGAGCAACGTTTGTTCCTCCGGGGTGATCCCGTATTCTTTTTTTGTGTAGCTACCCGCCATTTCTCCTGCCCAAGGGTCCAAAAAACACTCGATCCCCGACGATTTTTGCGAACAAGTTGACCGGAGTTTTTCTGAAAGTTGTGAAAATTCGTCATCCGCGTTATTATTTACAAATTATTCACCGCGTCAATTTTTGTTTTCGCGTGCGTAAATCCTCCGCGCGCAATGCGATTTATAGGTTAGGTCAAAGCGCAAGGGGTTGAGGCTCGAGGTTGACTCGCGACAGAAATAGAAAGGTCGAAAACCGCGAGAGTCAACGAGAAATCAGTGTGTAATTTTAAGATTTCCTTAAAAAAATTGAAATTTTTTTTATTTCGGTCATAAAATTATTGTTAGTAGGATTTTTGCGAGTTCATTATACAATTAACAACCCAGTAAACGAAAAGGGATTAATGGCTTTTATCTTTTATTCTTTTATTGAACATTCGGAATTGGCAATATTCCAATTCCTTTATAGGAATTCACGCTTGAGACATGTGAATTCCGTGAATTCTGTTGAATTCTGATACGCAACTTTTTATTCCGCGCATTTCCATTGTATTCCCTAACCTAACCTACAATAATATGGATTCGTTGGAACTGTCAGGAATTAAAATTGTAATTTTTTATTCCGCGCAATTCCATTCAATTCCCTAACCTAACCTATAATGTTTACATCAATATTCTCAGGGATTCCTTGGAATTCAAAATTCCAATACCTTTCCGTTTGCTGGGAAGTAATTTACAGTAAAACCCCGCTTACTTGAACACTCGCTTTCTTGAACACCCCGTCTATTTGAACAAAATAACCTCGTTTATTTGAACGATTTCTTCTTCCCCTTACCCCCGCTACTCGCTCTTACGCGGATACAAATTCCAATGCGCGTGCGCTACTCACGCCGGACGGGTATATTGCGTGAGGAGTGGGGACAACTGTAAGCGTTCAAATAAACGGGGTCGGAGGGGAAATGCCGGCTCGACCCTGTTCAAGTAAGAGGGGTTTTACTGTACATGATTACATCGCGTTTTGTCAACGAATTGGATTCATAACCAACATTTTACGTATTTTGTTAATTTTCTTGTGTATTTCCAGATGCTTCCAAGAATTACTCGTCTAGAAAGACCGAAATACATTGGTGAAATTCTAAGCGTGCGGTAAAAGTATTTCTTCTCCTTGGTAACAACCCGGCAAACACTAAAGTAACAGTTATGTAACATTTATGTAACAATGTAACCGTTACGTAAATATTACATAACTGTTATGTACAGTAGGACCTCTCTTATTCTAATTAGTAAAGTTTTTCAAGATGGCGCCGACCTCTCTTATTCTAATTTTCCCCTTACTCCCACTTACTTTGCTCGCGAGCTTGTGATTCGTGGACAATATTTTTCATTGACTTTTCGTGTAATAGTGGGAGAAGACTTGTGGGGGAACGATTAGAATAAGAGAGGCTGGACAATTAGAATAAGAAAGGCAATTAGAATAAGAGAGGTCCTACTGTACTTTTCGTGTTTGCAGGGAATCGAAGAGTGTATTAAGCGTTTCTTGTGTAAATTCACACTTAAAATAGTATTTAAGCGTTACAAAAGAGTAACGGAAGAGTGAATTTAGACAATTTAAAGCGACCGACACTCTTTATTTTTACCAGGGCTAATTCACGCTTAAAAAGTAATTTAAACGTTCGACAAGAGTAATTTTAACAATTTGTAACAAACTACAGTGTGTAATTTTAAGATTTCCCTAGAAAAATTTAAATATTTTTTATTTCGGTCACAAAATAATTGTTAGTAGGATTTTTGCGAGTTCATTATGTAATTATCACGTAATTTACATGCAATTACATCGCGTTTTGTCATTATACAACGAATTGGTGTCATAACCAACATTTTACGTATTTTGTTAATTTTCTTGTGTATTTTCAGATGTTTCCAAGAGTTACTCAGAAAGACCGAAATACATTGGTGAAATTCTAAGCTCGCGGCAAGTATTTCTTCTACCTGGTAACAACCCTGCAAACACTAAAGTAACAATTATGTAACAACTTTGTAACATTTATGTAACAATGTAACCATTACGTAAATATTACATAACTGTTGCTTTCTGTGTTTGCAGGGAATCGAAGAGTGTATTAAGCGTCCCTGCCGAAAAACCAATGTATTTCGGTCTTTCTAGACGAGTAACTCTTGGAAGCATCTGAAAATACACAAGAAAATTAACAAAATACGTAAAATGTTGGTTATGTTACAGAAATATTCAGGTATGTAGTACCTTTTTTTCTTAATAAATATAATTTGTATGGTGCTCTATATGTTTTCTGAATCGTGTTCTATAGTATTTTTTCGACAGGGGTTTCTTCTGTAAATTCACGCTTAAAATAGCATTTAAGGTTACAAAAGAGTAACGGAAGAGTGAATTTAGGCAATTTAAAGCGGCGACACCATTCATTTTTACCAGGGCTAATTCACGCTTAAAAAGTAATTTAAGCGTTCGACAAGAGTAATAAAAGAGTGAATTTAGACAATTTCAAGCGTCCGACACCATTCATTTTTACCAGGGCTAATACACGTTTAAAAAGTTATCTAAGGGGGGGAAGGTCCTTACATTTTTTTTTCGATGTTTTGACAATTTTTGTACTTGTTCTAGAACATCTCAAGGATGCCTCCTTAAAATTTTAAAACAAAAGCTTTATTATTTTATAATATGAATTTATTCAAACAAATTAATTAACAAAAAACGTTCAATTTTTAAAAATCTCTCTCATTTTTGTAGAAATTACTTTTTTGTTGTTGTATAGGTTTGGAGTATTAAAAATAATGTCACTAACAAAACCTCTTTTGATTTTTTGTTACAGATAAAAAATAAAGCCGCCATCCTGCAAGCAAATTTCAAAAACACTCGAGTTTGACGCAGTACAGCACCGCCATTTTGAGAGTTAAAAAAAATCATATCGTATACTAAGGATGTATCTAACTCACAATAATTTTAAACAAACAAAACAATACTCATCCACCTAACGTAACGGTAAAGTAACGGAAGAGTGAATGTAGACAATTTAAAATGAAAATGAAGAGTGAATTTTAAGTGTCAGAAACGTAAACTGTAAAAAATGTTGATGTAAATTTACCACGAAAACCGTAGGACACCAAAATACCACTGATAATCGCAGGAAATTTACCAAGATCTGGTAAAATATAACCTATCGGTGTAAAATTACCTCGTAGCAATGTAACCATTACGTAAATATTACATAACTGTTACTTTCCGTGTTTGCAGGGAATCGAAGAGTGTATTAAGCGTTTCTTGTGTAAATTCACGCTTAAAAAGTAATTTAAATGTTACAAAAGAGTAACGGAAGAGTGAATTTAGACAATTTAAAGCGTCCGACACTCTTCATTTTTATCAGGGCTAATACACGCTTAAAAAGTCATCTAAGGGGATGGAAGGTCCCGAAAATTTTGTTTTTTTTCGATGTTTTGACAATTTTTGTATTTATTCTAGAATATCTCAAGGATGTCTCCTTAAAATTTTAAAACAAAATCTTTATTAGTTCTGGAATGTCAGCATATTTTTGACCGCAGTTATACGCTCGGCAGCTTTAAACGCATTTTTCTCGAAACCCCATTTTTTCATACTGCTGGTACGATAACTAACAAAAATTATTCAATTATTTTGAAATTTTGTGGAGGTCTTCACTGTAAAAAATGTTAGTGTAAAATTACTATGGCAATAGGTAATCAGAAAGACCTACTCTGAACGAAAGGAAACCCCTAAGAATATTGTAAAATTACAATGCTCTTGTAAATTTACCACTTCTAGCATAGTTAAATTATGATTTTCAAAGTAGTGAAATTACTCTTTTGCAATAGTAAAATTACAACGCTCAGAGAGGGTCTTGTAGATTACCTACTCTGAACGGAGTCATTTTACAATTTTGTTGTAAAACTACTACGATAGTGGTAAAATTCCTAGTGGAATTGTAATCTTACACCGCTCAGAGTTGTAAAATTTCTGGTGAACTAGTGATGTCACACTACTTTTAGGATAATCATACTGTAATTTTACAATTCTGTAAGTAATTTTACACCATAATTTTTTACAGTGTTCTTCAAACATCTGGCTATACCCCAAACCTATGGTTGGGATTTTTTAATGCAAATTACGGAATTTATTCAAACAAATTAATTAACAAAAAACGTTCAATTTTTTAAAATCTCTCTCAATTTTGTAGAAATTACTTTTTTTTATTGTTTTATAGGTTTGGGGTATTAAAAATAATGTTACTATTGAAACCTCTTATGAGTTTTTGTTACAGATAAAAAATAAAGTCGCCATCCTGCAAGCAAATTTCGAAAACAACTCGAGTTTGACGCAGTACAGCCTTTTGGAGAGTTTAAAAAAATCATATCGTATACTAAGGATGTATCTAACTCACAACAAAAGATTTTAAACAAAAAAAAAACAACACTTATTCACCTCACAAAAAAATTCTTGAAAATCTACCTCGTTTCGGGACCTTCCCCCCTTAAGCGTTCGACAGGATTAACGCAACAGTGAATGTAGACAATTTAAAATGAAAATGAAGAGTGATTTTTAAGTGTCAGAAACGTACACTGTAAAAAATGTTGATGTAAATTTACCAGGAAAACCGTAGGACACAAAAATACCACTGATACTCGCAGGAAATTTACCAAGAGCTGGTAAAATATAAGCTATCGGTGTAAAATTACCTTGGAGCAATGTAATTTTAATACAATATTAGGGGAATTTTACATCAGTCAGGTTATTTTTACACTGACTGC
This sequence comes from Trichopria drosophilae, assembly GCA_030407085.1. Lineage (NCBI taxonomy): Eukaryota > Metazoa > Arthropoda > Insecta > Hymenoptera > Diapriidae > Trichopria > Trichopria drosophilae. Next base: position 102,389,999 of record CM059586.1, read on the forward strand.
ACTGCGATATCGCACTAAACTATTGGGAGTTTACATAATTGCTGTAATATTACAATTTTTATTTTTTCCGTTTTAATGTAAATTTACCACGATTATCAGTGGTATTTTTGTGTCCAGTGATTTTCGTGGGAAAATATTTGTAATATTACTACGTTTATGGTAAAAATCCTCGAGAAATCATTGAGAAATTACAACAAATCTGTAATTTCAGCACAAAAATCTTTGGAAATGATCACATTAATGCAATGTAATTTTACTTGACACTTTTTTCAGTGTACTGAAAACGTCTGCACGCTTAAGTAATCCAAACAAAGTGTGCCAAAAATCTGTATACAATTTAGTAAGAAATTACCAAGTCACAAAATATACCAAATATCTGTATACCATTTAGTACGAAGTAAATCTGTTTCTTTACCGTTCTTTCGCATATGAATATGATCATGTGCGTTTTGGTACGTGATGCATAAAGGTACATAACCTACAAAATTATTAACAACACTGTAAAAAATGAGAATGAATTTTACAGTCTCACACTGTAAAAAATCATTTTGTAAAATTACTAAGGAGTTGTAAAATTAAACCCCAGTGTTACTAGCGAAAGTGTAAAATCACAACTCTGAAAAATGTAAAATTCCTATTTGGTTAGGTATTGTATCACTGCAATAGTAATATTACGACAAAATTGTGAAATTGCTATTCTCAGAGAGGGTTGTAATAATTACCTATTCTAAGAGTAGTAATTTTACTATTCTGAAAGTTGTAATTTTTACTACTTTGGAAGTTTCTTACTGATTTGTATTTAGTTATTTCATTTTTTTACTGATTTGTATTTAGCGACTCAAAATACGTCGGATTAGGCTGGTCTGGACTCCAGCACAGAAAACAACAATCTTTTTGTGGGCCTGGGTTATTAAAAATCATTATTTTTGTGTCATTTCCCATACTGTAATATCTTAAACGGGTATAAATACCGTGTCAACAATATCTGGGGTTCAATTATGAAACGTATTTTCAAAAATCGGCCCCAAAATGGCATTTGAAATAAAAATTTGTTTGAAACTTAATTCTTTTGTCACTTAAACTTATACTAAGCTTTCGATAAACATAAATTTAAACATTTTTAGGATATTTCCCCTCTAATATATGACTCGTCGGAAAGTATAGAATATAATACCTCCTGCCCTAAGTTATACGAACCGTTCTTTCAAAATGGTGGCTATATAAAGCTATATTCCCTCTCTACCCTCAGTTTCAAACTACAAACAAACAAAAACGTCCGTGTCAAAATGAGTGTCCGAACCCTCTTATTGTCTGGTGGTCGCGACTGGAGAGGAATTGTAAACTCCCTTATTGTCTGTCCCCACTCCTACTCATGCTCGGTGCCCCCTGAAGAAATACTTTCCAGAGAGGCCAAGGAGAGGGAGAAGCAAAAAGACAATAACAGAGTTCTAACGACAGACAATAACGGGGTTTGATCGATTATGTAGGCTGGAAATTAAGGGTTTCTGAATATTGCGAGAGAGTGTTGGGAAGGGTATATAGTAAACTTTTGACAAGGCAAACGTGTAACATAGGACGCTAAAGACCATTCTTTAAGATCTTATTGAATAAAAAAATTTCTAATCGTAATATAACTTTTGTTTACATACTTGGGAGCACTGCGTGAATCATATTGTCAACACTAACTATTTTGACTTTAGATATTGTGAAAAAAATAAAATTCATAGCGTTATAAGAAAGTCGTTCTACTACCAACAATGAATTTTCTTCCATTTATTGATGCAATTTAAATAATTATTTGCTGATGCATCAATGTGCTCCCCCAGATCGATAGGCAGAAAATTTGCTACTTGAAATTGAATGATCGATCCGGTTTACCGAAACGCCATTGACAGACATTAATTAGTCATTACGAATCGATAATGATCTGGGTGAAATAAAACGCTTATCCCGAATTCTCCAAGTTTGTTCGCAGCGGAAGTTGTAAATTTCTGTGTCTCAAAGTATTCGCTTCTGTAATTTTGCGATTAACTTTTGAAATTCGAGTAAATTAAAAATGTTTCTAGTTTATTTTATATTTGTTACTTTAGATATTTTATTATGAAATATTAATGACAAATATAAAAACCGTTGTTGATTAAAAGTTTGATATTTTAAGTTTGCTTTTTGTTTTTTTTTAATTTCTTTCCTTTGCTCAGCATTTTTCAGAGGCAAAATATTAAACAAACTCTTAAAAATAAGGAGAAAAGTTTATCAAGGATTTTTTTATCGTTTTTAATATGATATATATTTTTTTTCATTCTTTAGTCACTGGACGAAATAAAAAGTTGATTTTCTTTAATGAACTCTGATTATACAGTGATTGTAATCAGGGTATTTAAAATTTCATTACTTCGGTGCAGGAACACATTTTAATTTTAAATCAATTTGATGTGCCATAAAACCAAATTAAAATTTAATTAATTCGGTAATATATGATGAAATGATCGTTGTACTTTTTGATAAATTATATGAGATTATCATAACACGTTTTTTAATATGTTATATAATTTAATTAGTATTAGTCATTGTGATTATTTATTATAACAGATTAACACTACACGTGGAAAATATTTTTAGAAATTCTATTATTTCAGACGTTAATTCAGCGTTCGGTTTTCATAATGTGATAATTTATCATTTAAACATTTCACAGATTTGTAGTAAACAGTACCAAACATTTATTTTGTTTATTAAGATAGTCAAGTTACTATACTTTTTTGTAAATTACTTGACTCGATACATTATAGCCAGATACATCTTTGCTTTATCGCAATCTCAAAAAATTAAATGTTATCTTATAAAATCTAATTGATTCAAACTGATACTAACAAAAAAGTTGTCAAATAGTTTTAATATCAAAATGTAATTAAAGATAAGAAATCATAATTTCATAAATCGTTAGATAAATAATGTCCCTTAATTTTGATCTTGCTTGATTAGAAATATATCTACGACTAAATGTTCGCGTTATCAAAAACGTACTTCCGTGCTCAGTAAATTATGAAAAAAGTAATGAAAAGACAGCTAAAAAGTTTACAAATATAGGTAAAAATATTTGCTGTCAGTTCTGAAAAATATGCGAAATACAAAATTTATATTTTCTAGTGCCAGAGTCTAAAAACCGACAAATCAAAACGCCGGCAGTCGAAAAGCCGACAATCCAAAAGCCGACACAAAAAAATTGACATATCGACAAGCGGACAGTCATTTTATGAATTGTCGGTTTTTTGACCTGTTGGTTTTAAGATTTATCAAAAGTTATGTCTGAAACCTTATACCCAATTCTCGATAGATGGCGCTGTTGTTACTTTATCTGCATTCTGGTGTTTTCTGGTCAGAAGACAACCAACAAAATGAAAAAGAATGAAAAATGCTTTAAAAGGATTCGGTTTCCTTCCTTACAATCCAAAATTACAATTAAACATTAAAAATGACATAATCAATAACACAGCTCAGCAAAAAACAAAAAAGACTAGTCATTTCTGACGAATTTTGGATCGCCGAATCCAAACTCAGAGTCAGAATTGATAAGTTGGATTTCATTCTTTCTTCATAACCTCAAAAAACTTAATTTGGATTACGATTTAGAAATTAAATTTACAAACCTATTGAATAGATTTTGCAAATTCAAAAAAGGGGACCAACAAATGGCAGATATTTTAAAAATTGTTCCAAATTTGATAAAAATGTTGTACTTGGGAGTTATTTGGATATACTGATTACGAATCTCATGTCAATTTTTAAACATTCAAAATGGCGGGTTCGGTATGGCGGATCAATTACAATTTGTAAACAATTTGACTATATAATGGCATTCCGCGAACTGAAAAACGTCCAAGCTTGGACCAAATATTTTTGTTTCGCCATATTGGATCCGCCATTTTGAATTTTTAAAAAGTGAAACCGGATCCTTAATAAAAAATTCAGAAAAAACCCTAGTACCAAATTTCACGCGAATCGGATCAATTTTTAAAATATACGCCATTTTTAGATCGGCCATATTGGATCCACCATTTTGAATTTAAAAAATTTATTCAATTGGTTGTAAATTTTACAATCTCACAATATGTACCGAAAAAATTAAGTTTTTTGAGGTTATGTAGAAAAAAACGAACCAACTTCTGAATTGTGACTCTGGATTCACCGACCCAAAATACGTTAAAAACGACCAGTTCAGTTTACCGAAAACCAAAAAATATTTAAATTTAAACAGAAACGGTTGATGTTTGGTTTTCGAGTTTTCTAATCAAGGATTAATATAAAAACATTTATTACAAATAGATTTATTAGCGTAATATCTTACTGAGTTTGATTCTCAAACTCATATAAATTTGGTAGTAGCCGATCGTTTTTTTAACATAATGAGATGTGGTTTTAGGGATTTAAACTTTGTACTAAGTTAAAATTTTATAATATTGTGAAGAAACACTGGTTTGGAAAGTGTACGTTATTTAGAAAAAACATTTATATGGTTTCGGACGAATTTTGGGCCGTTGCAAACAAAATCGAACCAAAATCCTTTTTTATAATTTTTCTCTTATTTAGTCTTCATTTACTATTTCTTTTTATTTTATGAAGAAAGTGTATTGAAAACTGTTTTGTAAAGATTTTCCTAACTACCTAAATTACCTAACCTAACTTAACCTAACCTCACCTATCCTAACCTTCCCTAACTTTTTATTTTATGAAGAAAGTGTATCAAAAATTTGTTTGTATAGAATTTCCTGCTCTACATCTTTTGTTTTAAACTTTTTTTTTCGTTTGAGTTCTATTTCTCAAGATAAATAAAAAAAAATGGCGTTTTTCTTCGTTTTTTAAAGAAAACGACTAAGATATGACAGAGCAACAAATTTAACTGTAAATTCGCAGCCAAAAATACTTTGGAAACTATATCAATTATCGTTTATTCAATTATGGTCTATTTTTTAACAATAAGTTTCTAAAAAAAGACGATGAAAAAGTTATTCGAAAATATTTTTGTAGATTCGATTGGACTTAGTAATTGTAATAATTTTATTATAATCGTAAAATTATTTTATTTTCATACATTTTTGTATGTATAATAATCTTATGTTATTAATTTTTATGTTATTTTTGTTTCATAATTTTGGACCCAAGAGTCCAAAACGTAATGGAGAATTTTTTTCATATTTTTTATTTTTACTCTTTCCTTACATCTATTAAAATAAGAAGATTAATTAATGATCATATTTACTGAAAATATAATCATTCCCTAATAATAGTACATTGTGCAACTAGGGAGCAAAATAGGAATTTTCCGACGAGTGCGAGTTTGGCAATTTGCATAAGTTAACACCTTTATTTTCTCCTACGATGTAGGTAGCAAAATAGTATTTTGTATTGAAAGTGTAAGAAACTTATTTCGTTCCCGGTTATATTTATTTTGCTCCCTAGGAAGAGAAAATGCTTTTTGCTCCCGCGATGCAGGGAACAAAATAGTATTTTGCACTCTGAGGGTGAGGAAAATAATTATCAGTTAGATTTTCAAATATTACATTTTTCGTTATTAAATGTTACATTAATTTTTCATTTTTTTACTTTAGTTGTTAATGATTGAAGTTTTTTCTCTCCGGGTGTTTATTTAAGCGTATATTTCATTAATATTACACGTAAAACAATTTTTTCATTAAATTTAACAGTTTTCTAACGTCAAATTTATTATAACGTTGTCTGAGTTTTGATTGTCACAAAATAACTATTCTGTAAATATCTGAGAAATGTAAAATAATTGTTTCCATACTTTTTTCGATTAAAGTTCAACGATATTTTTCTAGTGCAGCTAAAAAAAGTCTGCTTTAAAATACTGGTAATTTTCAAGAAAAAATATTTCCAAAAATATCGAAAAATGTTTGAATTAAAAAATATTTTCTTTTATTTATAACTAATGTTGTAAATATTGTTTTCTGTATTAAATATTACATTATAAAATTATTTCCTTTATTTAGTGTAAAAAAATTAAACCTAGGTGATCATAATACTACGAGAAAACTTCACTTCAGCCAAACTTCATTCTTGACGACAAAAACGGTTAATCTAATCATATTAAACTACTTCACTATATATCAAAACTAATAAATACCACCGAAATCTAATCATGATGAAGACTAAGTATCAAAGTCGGTTTATTACGAAAGAAACGTAATCTTGATCGAACATCTCCCATAGAGGAAATAACTTACGTTTCAAACCTTTATAATATTAGTATGTACAATTCCAATTTAGTACAATACGAAAAATTATATACTAAGTTTGATTTTTATTACAAAAATACTATTTAAGGTAATTATGACTTACTAACATTTGTATTTATTTCATTCATTTAAATTGTTCTCGAAAGTAATTTTTTTTGTTATGTGTATACAATTTAAAGTAAAAGTAAGCCAATAATCAAAAGAAATTAAAAGTTATTTTAAAAACTTTCTAAATATATGCACCTCAATTTTCTCTTCGTGAAAATTATGTCTTGTTAAAATTTATACTTTTAAAAAATTAGCACATGGTTCAGAATGAAGTAATTAAACATTTAACGTTATAATGTTTTTAATTTAGTATCTTGACGTTTAGTTAGTATCTTAAAAATAAACATTTTTTAATTTATTAACACTAAAAAGAATTCCATAATGTTTTCATAAATGAAATCATAATTTTGTTAAGTAAGTCACTTTAATTTAAATCTAACGATTAAAAAATATTTATTAATACAGCGGAATTTAATATTTGAAGCATGTGAACAAATATGCGCATTGTTTTCTTCTGATTTCCTGGATCAATACTTAACTTGAACTTAACTTAACTCTTAACTGCACTAAGAGTTAGAATGAATCAATATACTTAAAATATTTACATTTTAATAAGTATCTTAAATAATTTCATTTGGTTCATATTAATTTCTTCGCAAACAGTCGTTAGTAAATCAATTTAATTAATATCTTGACTAAGCTTAAAATAAATTAATGTGAATAAATATTTATTTTGGAAGTAGACAAAATAAATGTCAAATAAAAAAGTATCGTAGTTTTTAATTTAACTGAATTTAGTAAATCAGCGTAGATTAACTATTCAATTATTATTACATAAATTATTATTTAAACCTTTCGTTTAATAAGCGTTATAAATAGTCACCATATAAATGTATAAAAAAAGGAATAATAGAAACTTTTTTTTGTTTCATTTAAAATTTGTTTTTAATCATTATTTTAATTAATTTTATTTATGTTTTCCTGACTTAATAGTTTAAGTGTTTCTGTGGAGTGGAAAACGTGCAGATTTCTTATCTTCAATTTTTATGGTATTTTTATTACCAGACAACCTCCGTCTTAATCAACATTTTTATTTTTACTAGTAATTTAACTGTTATTTTAAAAAACTGTAAATAATATATTCTAATAAAACATATGGTAATTAATCTTATACATTATTATATGATTTTGTTTTTAAAAGGAAGGTCACTACTAGAATAAATAATTAAATGTTTTTAAAAAATTGATCAAAACATTTACGAAAACAATTTTTCTCTTTTCAAATATTAATTTTTTCATTATAAAATAGCCAAAAGTTTAGAATACTCACAATTATAAAAAAGAGAATACACTTTAGAAATATTCGTTTTAGACGTATGCTAACTAAATTTTAGTAACTAAATCCTGTATTCCAAACTTCCAACCACATTTTTTTAAGGTTTTCATTATTTTTTGCGAAATTTGCAAAATACTATGAAAATATTCTTACGACTAGTAATTTTTTCAAAATTTAAACACTGGCATCACTTAGATAAAAATTTGCACTTTGTTAAATACCGTGCCACTGTGCGTAACGTCACTGGAAAGGTTATCATTAAAAAAACAAGTCGCATTTACCGAATTAATCGCTATTTAAACTAAAAGTTTAACAGATACACCGCGTCGCAGAGAACTGAATAGTGCCACCGAACTAAATCGTAGATCTCGTAAATCCCCTCTGATTAATCTAATCGAGGATTGGGAAGAGCGTTGAATAGATCACGGCTTATGTCAAACGCGAACTGTACTAACCGTTTCACAGATGAGAGATGTCCGCAAGAAAGTGCACGGCTCGGTTAAAAGTTGATGATGAATGAGAAAATGAGATCGTGCTTACTATCTTTATCACTTGATACAAGGAAACGAATGCTGGCAAAACGCGTAACGTAATCAATTTTTCACGAATTTGTCATATTTCTACAAAAAATTAAATAATAAAAAAATAATTTTTTATTTTTTATCATTCTTCTCAAGACGTCCTGAGGATCTCCTGAGGAAGTCTAAATGTTCGCTTTTAATGTCTTCTAGGGCTTCAGCATCCGAGAATATTAGTTGTTTACTTTTATGATATTGTTAATGTCCTCCAGGGGTCCAATGTCCTGAATTTGTAATGACGACATTACCAGGACGATAAAGGAGCTCTTAATGACGTCCTAAGTTATACTAATGCTTCCCCTTCTCCCCACCAGATTGTTTCGTTACGCCTCGCGACATTCACTCACAATATTCGGCAAGAATCGGCTAACCTCGGCTAGACAGACACGAAAATGTGGAAGTGGGGATAGAAATATAAGAATATTCCGCCATCTTGAAAGATTAAATAGGATAACTTAGTACAGGGTAAGGTTAGGTTAGGTTAGGTTAGGTTAGGTTAGGTTAGGTTAGGTTAGGTTAGGTTAGGGATTACTAAAATAATTCTGGAATTTGGTAGATTAATATTTCGCATTGCAGGATAGAGACGACAGTGAATAATCGTCTTTAAGTTGACTTTAAGTCGACTAATATTGTTTCTATTAACCCATTTTGTTCAAGACATTTTGTAGTTTTTGGTTGTGTTCTTCTCCAACTCTGTTTTTCTATCTCATTTTGAAATTTTGACTTAAATGAAAAAAAGATTTAATTTAATAAAATGTGGCTATTTTAATGCGAATTGGTAAAAAAATGATAGTATTATTGTTATTGTGTTGTGTTAATGTAAAAAATCAGAATGTAGCTGTTTTTAAAAATTTTTTAAATTAAAAAAAAATGAAACCAATATGGCAAACATTTAATGTACATTTCCCAACTTTTTAATTAATGTTATATTATAGATATAATATATAATAATATATTATCTGAATATGAATCAAATTTAATATTATATCTGTTAAAAAAATATGACTGCCATTTTGTGTCCGCCATATTGGAATTGGAATTTTTATATATTGCTATACGACACTTTAAAAATAATTTACATGAACATACTAGTAAAAAAATAATTACAAATATACATTAAAGATTTTTAAAAACGTGATCGCCATATTTACTCCGCCATATTGGAATTAAAATTTACGAATTCATAATGACACCTAACAAAAATCTCCACGACGATATCCATCAAATTATATGATAGATTACAAGAAATATTAAAAAAATACGTACAATATTTCGTCCGTGTCAGCAGCGCCATTTTGAAATTGAAATCTTAATATAGACAAAGTTCTATAAAAACTTATCATGCCACAAGATTTTGAGGTTATGATCGGAAACTCATTTGCAATGAAAAGAACAATTTATTGCATTTTTTTATTTTTTTAAGTCGCCATATTTAAAAATTGAAAAATTGATTTCAGAAACATACTAAAAAACTATAAAAATGATAGTGTTTCTTTAAAAATTACTATCATTTCTATAAATTGTTTCATAAAGATGTGGAATTTTTTTTGTCACAAATTTTTGAATTATAAATTGATGTTTTATAAATTTATGAATTAAAAATGCATGCTTTAAACATTTTAGCACAACTTTTTTGTCGTGACACCATTAAAAATAACAAAAATTCTAGTAATTTTTGCTGTAAATAATGTAAATTTTTCGCATAATGAAAACCGACCCGAGGAAATCTCTGTTGTTTATTAAAATAGTCGCATTAAAGTTTGTCTTTCATTTTACAATTTTTTAATTCTTTGTGCAACGTTTCCGTTCTGTTATAGGCCAAAAAAAAAAACGTTTTCAATTTTCATTATGGTGGTAATAATTTACATTTTTTATGATTTTGAAATAATTTTTTGTTTAAAAAAAACAGAAAAAAAAAGAGAACAAAATTGGATGCGCTGGGACTCGAACTCGGGATCTCTCCATTGCCGAATTGGTCCATTTTATTTGACCACTTTATTCGTTCATTGTCATTTGTCCAATAAATAAAAATTATTTTACGACTGTTGCGCAGTCGGATTTTTTTTAACTTGAGATTAAAGTCGTTTAAAAAGTTATAAATTAATGCATTGAACGAACGAAAAAGAGTAAAATTTCTAAATAAAAACTAAATTATCACTTCATATTAAATACTACTTTTTAAAATATTTAAAAAATAAATATTGATATATTTATAAATGTAAAGTATTACTTACACGTTTTCTGCTTTGTACTTTAGATGAGGTCAGTTTTTGAAATGACTTTCTTTGGCGATTGTTATCGGTAAGTGAAATATTTATAAGAAGCGATTAATGACGCCATTCATGTCTAATTAGTTACACGTTTTACTAAATAAAACCATGACAAATTTTGCTTTCTTATGCAAAACTCGCGCGCAGATAAAAACGAGTTAATGTCAACTATCATACAAAAAGAATAATAATAGAAAAAATGCCACCTATTTAATGACTGTATACAATTTTACAATTTTTTAAAAATTTAATATACCTAATTTTTATAATAGAATTAAATGTTTTAACCATAAGTCTGACGTCAATAAAACATGAATAATCTTGTCAGATGTTTTATTCATTTGTTATTATACGCCATTTTGAATGTTTCAAAACTGATTTCAAAATGTACGTAAACAAACGAATTACATTTTCCAAAACGGGTTTGGCTGCACCTAGTTCTTGCGGCTACCTGGTTTGGTTGAAAGTACCAACATAACCATTACGAGATTATCAGAACCAAATAGTTCGGTTATGAGAAGAAAACCGTTCGGTTGGGATAATAAATTCACCTGGTTAGGAAAACACATACAACCCGGTTACTGTTTTTTATTAACCGTTCTGTACAAACTATTAGTATTTGAAATATTCATTCGGTACCAGGTGATTACAAAACTGTAAAACCGTTCGGTTGCAATAGCCAAATTCGCTTGATTGAGGAAAAACATATAACCCGGTTGCTGTCTTTTATTAACCGTTCTATACAAACTATTAGTATTTGAAATATTCATTCAGTACCAGGTGAATACAAAAATGTAAAACCGTTTTTACCGATTTTTTATGCTCATTTGTGTTAGCTGGGTGTATAAAATGTCTGTTTGTCCGACGTAACCTCACTTTTCATAGAAATAATGAAGAGGGTTTCATACAACTAATTTGAGGTTATGGATGAAATGAAGACATTTTATACACCCAGCTAACACAAATGAGCATAAAAAATCGGTAAAAATACATTATACAACTAATATGAGGTTATGAACGGAAACTTGTAATTTCGAATATTTAGGTTAACCGTTTTTCTACCAAAACGGTTCAGACACTACTCTGTAATGGAACCTTACAAATAGAATGGTACACTGTATTAATAAAAAAACCGTACAATTGATTTATATGTGTATTTCATTTGGTTGGGTAAATGAATTTGGTTATCGCAAAGTAACAGTTTGTTTATTATAACCGAATCGTTTCCTCTGATAACCAAACGGTTAGTTTCCCACTAAACCGATCGGTTTGATTCTATAAACCGTTCTACAACCGAACCATTCGGTTGTGTTAATAGTAACCGAAGTGCTAGTACACCAAAATTCTATCAACCAACCTATCTCTTTAACCGACCATGCAAACCGGTGAATTAAAATGAACCATAAAAAGAGTCAAACCGATTCTAACAGATAATATTAGAATTAATAACACGAAAAAAACATTCAAATAGTACTTTATAAAACAAGGGCGTAAAATGCGATTTTACAAGATAAGATAGGAAACCAAATTATAATGAAATATAAATTAAAAATTCTCGTAAAATTGAATCTTGATTTCTATCGTCAATAAAATCAAATCTGTAAGCAAAGGGAGAAAAACAAAAATATTACAAGACTAGATGAATAAAGATAGGAAATAAAAAATAAATATTATAGGGAGATCGTATCAAAACAATAACAACGTTATATAGAAATCTATTTTGTATTATAATTACAAATATTAGCAAATTCGATTTAATAAATAAATAATACATAAAAATGCTCCATTAAAAAAAATCTTAAAAATTTGGAATTTTCACAAAAAATGTGGTATTTTACACAGTGTGTAAAATTCGTTTTTACCCACAGTGTATGAACACAGCCTCACAAAAAAATAAAGTCCGCATCTGGAGGTCAGACTACGTCTATAATATGTTTTATTGTTAGGTCGCTGAATCGGAATCCGAAGTTCATTTAACCCCATCCAAGATGGGGCCAAGTTTTTGACATAACCTCAAAATACAATGTAAAAATGAAGAAAAATATCTTGAAGCACCTTTTCATTTTACATAAAAGCTTTTAAAATCGTGCAATAAGAATTCGAACTAAAAAGTTACGGACCAATAAAAATTAATTTCAGTGTATGTAATCCAATATGGCGACCGAAATGACGCATTGGTAAACTTTTATGACTTTTTTAAGTCGAGTAACTTTAACTTTAAGAAGAAATGTAGAAAAAAAATGTTCCGAATCATTAAAAAATACGCCTGAATTGAAAAAAAATGTTTGGAGTTATTTTTTTAGAAAAGTGCCAAAACCAAAATCTAAAATCGTGTCTAAAAATGTTGTAAAAATGTTGCATTATTTTTTGAGACTAACTTTTTAGTTCAAGTTCTAATTCACGATTTTAAAAGTTTTCATGTAAAAAAAAGGTGCTTCACAAGATATTTTATTTTATTTTCAAATTATAGGGTTTTTTGAAGTTATGTCAAAAACTTGACGTGATGGTGAAGTGCTACCAAAAAAAAAACATTATAGAGATAGTCTGATCCCCAGATCCAATTTTTTTTGTATGGTTGTGAAAAGAAGCATTTTAGACACTACCCAAAATACGTAAAATCGAAATTTTACGAACGCTGTATTGAAATGGTTATTTTCATTTCCCTGACATTTATGCATCCAATTGAGTTAGGTTAGGTTTTCTTTTGGTGTTGTGATGACCGGTTAGTAACAAAGATTTTTAGGATAATTTGCCTATTATTTTGAAGTAACTCGTAGATGCTATTTATGCAACAAATTTTGGAACTGTAGGTTTACATATCGGCACATAGTGACATTAACTGTATAGTGACTATTTAGAAATAGTAAACAGTAAATTTTAACTAAAAGAAAGAGCTAGTCGGGCTACTTCCAAAGCAATTAACGTTTCTCAAACAAAAAAGCGTCTGGCGTTGTATCTATTCTTGCACTTGTAATCAGTTTCCTCGTTAAAGCAACTAATTATTTTCTTCCTCTCTTTAAAGTCTTACATCAGATATTTTTTTTTCTTTGTATCTAAATAAAAATTATTTTACTCGGCTTTGAAGTTTATTTAAACTAAAGTAACTGTTGTTAACTAATACAAAATTACGTACATTGAAATCAGGTGCTAATAGTCGTTGTCTAAATTTATTGGAGTGAAAATTCACTCTGAGGGTGAAAATTAAAGGAGTAAATTGTTATTGTTCAAGTGATTTTTCATTCCATGCCAATTCAGTTTTCACTCTAGAAAGATTTCATTATTTTACTGCAGCCGACGAGTGAATTCTTATTCAAATAAATTTACAGAACATGAGCTTAAACATTTCCCAACGAATATTAAATAAGTCACGTGATGATCGGAAGACAAAATATTGTTATACAACAATTTGTCAGTTTTATAATCATTACAGAATTGACATATGTTGATGGAACTACGCGCTAAAAAAAACTACATGTATAGAAATATTAATCATTTTTAATTAGTAATTTAGTAATCTTAGTAGAGTAATCTAAGAACAATTTCAGTGTATTTGTTAGAATTCAACAGTTTTAAATTGATTCATATAAAAGAAAAGCTAGTATACTCTGATACATCTTCTATCTAGAACAGTTTCTCGTTTTATTTAATTCGATAAAAAAGCAGCTAAGTTATCGAAAGACAAAGATTGCATCGAAATTATGTTGTAGCTTTTTATAGAAAAACTACTTTAATTTGAAAAATAACTATATTTGCAGTTTATGTACGTTGTGGCAAGCATTTCTAATAACGGGTACAGAGAGCAATGCCGCGACAGTCATGACTCCATCTAGCGGCGGCGCGCCCAACTAAATAATTGAATGTAAACTTTTCTAATTTCCTTTACATTTGACCACTTAATATTTCGAAGTAATTTTGCTTGAATTGTAAGATTTAATCCAATACAATATTAAATACAATATTATAATAGAATTAAGAAAAATAGATACTTTTTTGGACAAACTTTAACAGTATTTGTTAAACTTCAAATTGTACAACATTCGTGCGATGAATTTCTGAAACATGTAAGTGATAAAGTTTTATAAAGTCACTGAACAATTGAACATTTTGATACGTTTCATACTTTTTCAGGGGCAGTTTAGTTATTTTTAGAGACAGGTTACCAATTTTCAAAAGCAATCTTTCAAGATTATATTGACCATATGTACATATAAATTCTAAAATTAGGAAACGTGTATAATAAATTTGTTTGTATTACATTGATTTGATTTTTTTATATTTAACGTTAGTAAATATCTGAAGTTAAGATTTGAGGTGAACTAATCTGCTAAATCAATGAGACTGACACTGACAAAAATTAAAACAATAAATTTTTGCAGAAAATTTTTAGTACATTACCGATGTTTATAACAAATTAATGTTCCTACAAGTACGGCTGAAAAATAATAATAATCATATCCTAGCACAATCCAAATTTTCAAGAAAAATTGTCTTAACACGTGATTAGAACCGATTATTTAATCGCCTCTTTTGAAGTACATCACGAAACAAATAACTATAAATAGTGAATTAATATTCTGTACTACAACAAAACCCGATTTACAAACTGAAACTTAAAAGTCTTCAAATTTTCAAGGTTATTACATGAAAATTTCATAGAACTAATTTAATATTTTAATATTTAGATTATATGATGTTACGTGTATTTAAAATTTACAAGAATTTCGGTAAGTAACAGTTAGTATTGGTGAATAGTTAATTACAAAATAGTTAAGACAAGACGCTGTTTAATAAGACTGAAAAAAGAACTAAACATTGAAGAATCAAGTCGTGTTATTAACTATCGAAAAATAAAACGAAGCTGCTATTTTCTTAAAACATTGTACATAGTTTAATAGTACATTAAAACAATTAGAATGTGTCATTATATTTACAATAATGTTACTAATTATTTTACTTAATAATTTTGTTTACTTTAAATGTTTAGTACATTTTACTAATATTAATTCAACCTACTAAATTTGTGGTAATTTTCTGTAGTAAAACTCATTTAAATTAGTCAGAAACTAGTAATGAAGGAGTGAAAAGTACGTCACTAATTTAATTGGTAGTTTTTACTAATAAAGAATACAAAGGATTAATTCGTTAGTCTAGTTTAACTAAAGCGTTTTAATAACAAGGTATTAAAAAATTACTATAATTTGATATTAGTTGAATTTTACTAACGAAACACCAGTGTTTCACTCTTTATTAGTAAAAAGGCATTAGTAATTCAATCACTCACTAACTTTCATTAATAGTAACTTCACTCCTTCATTAGTAGTTTTTTACTAATTTAGATTTAAAGACTAGTCATGCTCGAATGTGTTACGAATTACTAATTAAAATCTGATTATCAACTAGTTATACTGTTAAAAAGTAGTTATATTTTTAATTATCTTAATGTAATGCGTATTTTTAAACAGTAGAATTTTAGGTATGATTTTTTTTCTTACTAACAATTTATTACTAAAAATGTGTACTATATATAGTTTAATTTGTGGACGACTTATTAATCTTCGTTGGTAGTTTTCTAAACAAAATGCTAGGGATGGATCACCTATTTAGTTAAGTCAATACATTTATAGTTGATATAATGAATAAACATAGTAACAACTATAGTATAATTTAACTCACAACATTTTTAATTGTATTTTATTGTTTGGATTCCATTTTCATTGTCTGTTGCACCTTTGGTAACATTATTTTGCCATTGTGCTGTTCTTTTTATCCTACATGCGTTCTGAATTTATTTGTTTTTGTCTTTTTTTTAATAATTGTGATGACAGACATTTTTTACGATTTTTTAATAATTTTTTATTTTTTTTTAAAATGGGGACCGAATACTAGACGAACGATGCCCGATTGTTTTATATTTTATAAACTAAAATTTGATATTTCAACACAAGACTTAAATTTTTTATTTTTTAAATTATTGAAGGAAATATTCTTTTGTTTCTTTGAGTTCGTAGGTTAGTAGAAATGTGAAAATAGCATAAATAAACAAAACTAAAAGCTGTACAGTTAATCATGTTCATCAATTAAAATTTGTTGTTTTTTAATTTACGAAATAGTGAGAATTTAGTTACTAATTGAAATACGTAAAGGAAATATACTAAATATTAGCAGCTTTTTACGGAGATAAATTTTAAATAAACAATTTTTTTAAATTAAATTTGATCAAATAAAAAGGTTAATATTCACTGTTATCCGACTAAAGTATGAATTAACGATGAGCTTTCTTTCACAAGGTAATTAATTCCTTGTTATCTCGTCGCTTTGTAAGAATTAATTACCTACGAAACGTCACATGATAGAGAAGAAAGTGGTTAAAATAATTTCCTAATCATATTAAAATATTTTCTTTCTCTCAAATGCTTATAAAAATGTTTGATATGAAATTTTCTTTTATCTTCATCTCAGGAGAAAACTCCTCTGTTCATCAACCTTTTGTACTTGGGTTAATCTAAAAAAAAGATAGTACATCCTAATTTGTAAAATATTTTTAAAATCGTCGTGCCACGCCTTCGAAGTGATATACGTTTCATTCGTCATAGGTCATTAAAATCGATAATGCTTTCCAAGTACAAATCTATCTTATCTCATCGTTTTTAAATAATCCAAACTAAATTACAATATCGTTTATTGCATCATCGCGTAGACGGTACTTTTTTTAAAAGAAAATTTCAACATTTGTTAATCGCAATTCTTTCGTTACTTTTTATCTAAATTTAATCGATTTTTAAACTAATTTTCTGGACTCTAAAACGGTTGGAGTACCTTACTTAGTTTAAAGCATGGTTATGATATTTTAATTCTTTACTGTATTCTTGCAATTTTACGGTATAAATCATCAATTTCAACCCTAATTAGAAGTAGATTATTTACTCCGTAGGACTGCAAATTTATTCTTTATACCAAACATTTACTTTCTTAAATTAAAAATTAACTCCTTGGGAATCAAATTTCATTACAACAGTTTTAGTATGTAATTTTGAGCATTACATATTTTTATTTGAACCTGAAATGTGATCAAAATATTACTTTATTACTCCTACAAAATTCATGACAAATTAGAAAAGATTAACTTCTTAAAAAATGTATACTTAACCCATTAACGCATGAATACACATAAAATTTACTCCAACGTCATCGCTCAATTCCAATATGAAACAAATTTCACAATTTTGTATTTCTGTCTGCCATATTGGCTCTGGTATTTTGAATTTTAAAGTTATGAGTTCAGATTCGTAATCAGCGACCCCAAAACCCCCCCGAGTACCAAGTTTCGCGCGAATTCGAGAAAATATCTCATTTATGTGCGCCATATTGGGTCCGCCATTTTGAATTTCAAAATTTTTATCAAAGATTTTCGTATTTTGAGCAAAGATTATATGTATGGAATTTAGCAGACTTTACTCTTCCAAAGATTCGTTCAGAATAAATTTGAACACTAATATTTAACCAAAATTATACCAAATAGGCGGCCATTTTGAATCCAAAATTGTAAATTTTAAATATATACCAGTTTCATACTATGTTGAAATTTATCATATTATAAGCGAATCTCTGGAAGAGCAAAGTATGGTAAATTCTATTATCGAGATCTATGCTCATTAATACGAAATCAGAAATTAGAAATTCAAAATGGCGTATCCAATATGGCGGACATAAATGAGACATATTCTAGAATTCGCACGAAATTTGGTTCTCGGGGATTTTTGGGGTCGCTGGTTACGAATCTGAACTCATAATTTTAAAATTCAAAATGACGGAGCCAATATGGTGAACATAAATAAAAAGTTTTTAACAGTACATGTGAAAATTTCGAAATTTGTTTCATATTGGAATTAAGTGATGAAGTTGGAGTATTCAGGCGTTAATGGATTAGCTAATACTCATTAAATTTATTGATTTATTTGTGATAAAATTATGAGATTATTACCAAAGTAAAGAGTAATAATAATATATTTAACAAATATTGTACGCTTTTCATTTTTAATATCAACCTAATGAATAATTATTTAGCGTCTTGATTTATTTATGATAGCGATAAAAATTGTTTATTAAATTAAATTATACTAAGTATAACTACTTTGTAACGACTTAAAAATTGTCATCTGACACTACAAATTCTGTAATTATTTTTTTTAATATCCTTGATTTAAAACGTATTTATTTTTTGAACAATTTGACACATTCAAAGAAATCTTTAAAGGATTTCATTAATTAATATTTTAACAGCAAAAATCTGTTTACTTCTATCGAAACTATGTATTTTGTTTAAAACTTTTAAAGGTTTCTGGGGATATAAAAGAAGACATTTTTCGATTTAAATGTCGAAACATAACAAAGAAATGTCTATATTTAAGAACGGTTAACTCTATCACAAGTTATTAAACATTCAGTGTGTCTATGTAAACTAAGGGGAGTTGCGACTATCATTGTTTGCGTACTTGCAGCTACTTGTTTAATCTTATATCACTTAGATAGTACTTCATAGGAAGTGAACTCTTTATTCGTGAAAGTATCGACTTTTAGATTTGCTGCAATTACTGTGCAAAATATATAATTTTCGAATTTAACATAAACAAATGATAAAAACATGAAATAACCCTTTAAAATCAATACAAAAAAATATTTCTTTTGACACACAAATTTTTGTTTACATGCGGAAAATATTTGAAATAAGTCAATTTCCGATTTCGAAAATTCAAAATGGTGTATCGAATTTCTAACAAATTCAAAAAATGAGTCAATTTGGTGTTTTAAGGGAAAGTTAACGCGTCTCACTTAAAATATGCAAATTAAACAGAAACTCTTAATCGACAAATTAAAATGTATTGTTTACTAGTCAGAACAAAAAGTGTGTTAAAATTTAGTAACTTCCCTAGTTATTATACAAATTTCTATAAAAATCGTCGACATTGTTTATAACCAGTCTGCATTTTTCATGTACTCTGCAATAAAATGGCAATTTTGCTCCCTGTATAGCGGGAGCAAAACGGCACTTTCTTTTCCTAGGGAGCAAAATGGCACCTTCTCGTCCTAGGAAGCAAAATAGAGCGCTCTCGTATGAAAAAAAACAGTAACAAGGAAGAGTAAACAGAGAAGAAAAAGAGTTAATGGAAACATTTAAATAAGATATAAAACAGTAAAATTAATAACGTAAAAAGTTGATGACTGCGTGTTAATTTTACAATTTAGAATATTGTAAAATAAACCATACGGTAACTTTTAATCAATTTTATTACATTTATTTCGCTACTAACAGATGTTAGTGAGACTATTAAACTATAAAACTGCGGTAAATTTGAGGTTATGTACTATACTGCAAATTTAACGATCATTTAATGATCATTTAACGATTCTAAATTTATAATAAATTTTAAAACAGTAGACATTTAATATAATACAATTAATAAGAATTTGTAGACTCGTGCGAATTGCCGTCAAACTCGTACTCTTTAGTAAACATCTATTTTGCACCCTAGTTGCATAATGTACTATTATTTTACAGTTCGTTTATTTATAAAATTAAACAACAAATACATTTTAAATATTTGTCACATATTTTTTATAGGTTACTTCAATATTTATATCGATTTATAAATACTTCACAATTTTAATTTTATAAATAAAATTACTAAAATAATATACTAACATGAAATACGGGTCCGCAAATTTATTACGAAATTACGAATTTGAATAAAGTTCTTATTTTTAAGGTGAAAAAACTACGTCCGTTAACAACAACAAATCTACACGTGGTTTTCATGGTTAATTTATTTGATGACGCAAGTAGCGTCGTTAGGGTTTCTCTAAATCTGATAAATATGACTTCAGAGTAGTTTAAACTTCGAGGGAGGATTATTGCGAAAGAAGTAGAACACAGCATTTCAGCTGAAAGGAAAATGGGGTTAAAATAGAATATAATGGAAAAAAACACAGTTAAATTGAAAAGTTTACAAGATAAAAGATTTATAAAAAGTAGTTACATTATTTATGTTTTACGTTTAATATTTCCCCATTTCTAATTATTGTCTACGTTCAAAGTTACATCTCTGACCTAAGTTGTATGTTTTGTCCAAAATTGTATTGGACCCTTCCCCTTCTCCCCACTACATCATTTCGCTGCCCTTCGTTACACTTCGGAAAGGATCGGCAAACCTCGAAACGCTTCAAGAGTGAACGAACATACGAAAGTAGGGATACTCTCTAAATGCAAACAAAAATCGCTGTTCACATGGAAACCATTGTCCTTATTTCTTATATTTATCTACATTAATCTCTGTCCGAAGTTATGTGATCCATTATTTCAAAATAGCGAAAGATTGTCCTAAGTTATATGCCAACCATTAACCACACTTTAACCGTATTTTCGGTTCCGTCTACACCGAACCGTTTCGATATTTGCCGATTTTTTCCGATCTTTCCCGAGTATTGCTAGCGAGAGTCGCGAAGCACAACGAAACGATGTGGTGAGGGAGAGACTATTGTAAAGGTATAGCCTAGAACGGGGACTATTCTAGAGGAAGTGAATTACAATAAAGGATGTATTTATATTTCTAAAAAGAAAAGTAGAAATTTGTTTACCTGCGTTATTTTTATTAATGTTCATAAAGGAAAAACATTTTTTACTGACTTTCTAAACCTAATGACTAAATTTCTACGATTTTTTTTTCACTAGATGGCGTAGTTACCTATAATAAAAATGATTACTGAAATATGATACCGAATTTTTAAAAAAATGTATTTTACGTTTAATTGCTTGTATATTTTAAAAAAACTGTCTTTTCTACACAAGAGATTAAAAATTTAAAAAGGTATCATACGAGTTTACGATGTTAATATGGCAGTTTTTCGAATCTTTTAATACATTTATTTCGTTTAAAGAGATCCTGCCATTGTTTGATGACTCTTACGATATTTACATTCGACTCATCGCTGTGCCCATTTTGTTTGTTATCAGCTACGTACAGATACGGCAACGTAAAATGGGTTACATAATTTAAATTTTTAACTGCATTCACATTTTGTTTTTGATGTATCGCCTCTTATCGCTTGTAAGGTTGGAAGGAAATGTGGGTGTGTGAACTTATAGATCGACTACCGTATTTTTAACGACGTTCTTGACATAAGAGACTCGTGGCTGTACTGATCGATGTATTTGTGTTTTGGCGCCAATAGTTAATTCTATTGCGAATAATTTTAAGTAAAGATGAATTTTATAAATCTACATTCAATATAGTTAATTGATAGCGAGTTTCTGATAATATATTTGTTTTGTCATGTGTTGAATAAATGGAAAAATGATATTCGTAAATAAACTTTTTCCATGTTAATTTGTTTGAAAAACAGGGAATCTTTGTCTTTCCACGTGACGAATGATGACAAAAGTTAATATTTGTAATTTATACAAACAAAAGTTAATGAACTTTTAAGTATTAGTGAAACCACAAATTTGTATTTTAGGAAATAAATTTCGACATGTTTTAATTCTCTAAATTTGTTGGAATGAAAATTCACCCTTTATAGAGTGAAAATCGAGCCACTCTAATGAAAAAATAAAATTTTATTTCATGGAGAGTGAGTTTTCATTCCATATAGACTGAGTCTTCACTCTACACAGAGAGTTTTTTTTTAACTCGTTAGGAGTGACTCAATTTTCACTCCGTAAAGGGCGAATCCTCATTCTAAGGAATTTAGAGAGGACGACATTGTAAAATACTTCAAAAGTTATTTTTTATAATAACGACCATTTATTCTTCCTTTTTTTGGTTTAGTTCTCCTTATGGAGTGAGTATCGACCACTTTACTCCACGTGGAGTAAGTTTTCACAGGTTAAGAGTGACTCAATGTTCCCCTCATAAAGAGTGAAGTTCCACTCCACGTAATTTAGAGTGAAGAATGTTGTGAAACACGAAAATATGAAATAAATTAATCCTCCCTTTGTTTCTTTTTAGTAAGTAAATAACATAAAACTGTCAAGCATATTTGGAGTGGGAATTAACTCCTCAAGGAGTGAAAACGGAGCAGCTGACCGAATATAGGCAATTATCAACCCTAGCAAGTGAAACTCTGCTATGATTCAATTTCCACTCCACAAAGAGTGAAATTCCTCTTCATGAAGAGTGGGAATTCAGTGCACAAGGAGTGAAACTGAGGCAGCTGAAGTGATCTAGCCAATTATCAATCCTAGTAATGCAATTCCAGGTTTAAAGTGTGACTAATAGCTCATTCACTATAGGGACTCAATTTCCACTCCATAAAGAGTGGAATCCTACTCCATAGAAGTGAAATTTCACTCCTAGTAATTTAGAGTGAACGATGTTGTAAAACACGAAAATATGAAATAAATTAATCCTCCCTTTGTTTCTTTTTAGTAAGTAAATAACATAAAACTGTCAAGCATTTTTGGAGTGGGAATTAACTCTTCAAGGAGTGAAAACGGAGCAACTGAAGGGATCTAGTCAATTATCAATCGTAACAATGAAATTCCAGGTTTAAAATATGACCAATATCTCATTCACTTCAGAGCCTCAATTTCCACTCCGTTAAGAGTAAAATTCCACTCCATAAAGAGTGAAATTCTACACCACGGAATTTAGAGAGAACGATTTTGCAAAATACGAAAATATGAAATAATTTAATCATCTGCTTCTTGGTATTTCGTAAATAAATATCGTAAAATTGTCAAGCATTTTTAGAGTGGGAATTCACTCTTCAAGGATTGAAAACGAGGCCTCTGTATTGATCTAGACCAGCAACAATGCTAGCAAGTAAAACTCCAAGCTTAAAGTGTGACTATTAGTTCATTCACTACAGTGACCCAGTTTCCACTCCATAAAGAGTGAAATTCCACTCCACGGAATTTGGAGAGAACGATTTTGCAAAATACGAAAATATGAATTAGTTTAATCATCCTCATCTTTGTTGCAGTAAATAAATTGTCAAGCATTTTTTACATTTTTTTGGAGTGAGAATTCACTCTTTAAGGAGTAAAATCGGAGTTACAGAAGTGATATAATCAATTATCAATCTTGGCAAGTGAAACTCTAGGCTTAAACTGCGATCATGCTCATTCATTACAGTCATTCAATTTCCACTCCATAAAGAGTGAAATTCCGCTCCAAGAAGAGTGAAATCCTACTCCATAAAGAGTGGAATTCCACTCCAAGGAATCTTACTCAAAACGATGTTGCAAAACACGAAAATATGAAATAATTCAATTCTCCCTGTCTTTGGTTTAGTCAATAAATGACGTAAAATTGCTAAACATTTTTTACATTTTTTGGAGTGGGAATTCACTGCACAAGGAGTGAAACCGAGGCGGCTGAAGTGATCTGGCCAATTATCAATCCTAGCAATGCAATTCCAGCTTTAAATTGTGATCAATAGCTCATTCACTGGAGGGACTCAATTTCCACTCCATAAAGAGTGAAATTCCACTCGACAAAGAGTGAGACTCCACTCGACAAAGAGTGAAACTCCACTCCACGGAATTTGTAGAGCACGATGTTGCAAAATACGAAACTATGAAATAATTGAATCCTCCCTTTCTCTGTTTCAGAAAATCAATAACTTAAAATTCCCAGGCATTTTTTACATTTTTTGGAGTTGAAATTCACTCTTCAAGGAGCGAAAAAGGAATAACTGAACTGATCTAGTCAATTATCAATCCCAGAAAGTGAAAATCCAGGCTTAAAGTGTGACCATTAGCTTATTCACAGCAGTGACTCAATTTCCACTCCACAAAGAGTGAAATTCCACTCCACGGAATTTAGTGAGAATTTTGCAAACTACGAAAATATGAAATAATTTAAACGTTTCTTTGTTTTAGTAAATAAATAACGTAAAATTGCCAAGCATTTTCGGAGTGAGAATTCACTCGTTAAGGAGTGAAAACGAAGCAAATGAAGTAGTCTAGTAAATGATCAATCCTTAAGTAAAACTCCAGGCTGAAACTGTGACCATTAGGTCATTCATTACAGTCATTTAATTCCCACTCCATAAAGAGTGAAATTCCACTCCAATTTCGCGAGCATGTTCGCAAGTATAAATAAAAATCTGACGAGAGAGATAAATATAATTCGCTAATTTTAATTATTTATCAATATTATTTATTTTTAATAGATTTATTAAAAATGGTGCCATAAAACAAAAAAAAAATAAAGTAATAACGTAATTTTTAACATTTGGATATTAGATTTTTTTATTTCACTAAACTATACGTGATTGGATATTGACGTTACAATACCTCATCTTATAAATATATATAGATATCAAAATCGATATTGTAAACTCCTATTGAAATTCGGTCACGTAAGGTCGCATCGCACGTCATTCCCCACATGTAAGAAAATCTTTATTTTAAATACCTAGAATTATTAATGTTTTAATTTATACAGAGTAAAAAACCATTCCACTATTTTGTCGACGTAAAACACTTAATAATAAAAATAAATTATCTTAATTACACTTTAACACGTCTTTTTTCATTTGCGATTACGTGCAATTTAAACTCTAGTATTTATACTTAAAACGATTAAATATGACTACCGACTATTAGTACTATCACTACTTCTATTTACATATAAATATTATTAAATTGAAGTAAACTACAACTATTTCCTTCAAGTTATCATCGAATCTTTACGGCAAATCCTAACCTAAAAATTGTAAATAAGAAACTAACCTCTTTTGTTCATTGCAGTTGAACATTTTTAATGATTGTTAATTATTTTGTACATGCACAATTTAAACATATATCTTGTTAAATCAGAATGTAAATAAATTTCGATATATTGTTTTAAAAAATACCGAACATGACGTCGTCAACGCGCAAATTTACATGCAAGACATTTACAAGTATTTTCTAACTAAATAATCACGTAATCTTTTTATCGCATTTTTTTTTCAATATGAAACTTTTTCAATAAATTGTGATAATTTTCTATGGTTTTTTTAACTTTCGGTTGATTGGCCCAAGACTTTGAAATTAAAATTATAAATTATAAATCGATTTTTGAGAAAAATAGTCGACATATAGTTAAAACAAATGTGTCCAAGAAAAAACCTTAAAGAAATTTAGAAAATCTGTATTTAAATATTATGATTACTCGTATTAATAAACAAAACAAAAAAAAACAGGAGACATTACAATATTAAAAAATACATCCAAAAGTGTTTTTTTTTAATCTATAATTCCTGATTGACAAATTGTTTAGGAGGATAAAAATAATAAATTTAAAACTCCTATATTTTATTGTTTAATCAGTATTGTAGTTTATTGTTACAGAAACTAATTATCGAAAATAAGACCAAAAGAATATTAGGTATTCTATTAAAAATGACATCCTGATGCGAAACGCATTTAGATAATAGTTCAAATTATAAGCGCTAGAGGGATGAATTTTAGCAATAAATCCAATAGTACGTGATTCCAAAATTTTACATATAAATACCGGATGATTTATTATATGCTAGTCGGGAACTCTGATATCCAAGTTACGTCGTATCTTATATTTGTTTACTTTTTACACTTAGGATGAAGACCGTATTACAGAGATATTATTATTTGTTTACTTAATTAAATTAAAGCGGTCGAGAAATGTCTATATACTTATTGTTATTTAACATTAATAATTATTTATGAAAATTAACAAAGACAGAAATTGGAGAATCTCATTGTTACTTTTAGTTACTATTTTAAATTTATACCACCTAATATTAATAATTTTGAGAAACAGTAATGAATACGAACATAATTAACGATGCTGCTGAAGTAGTTCAAACAGTTAAAATATTATCAAAGTGCGATAACCAGTAAAAACAAAATTTATCAATATCAACAATAATTACTAAGAATTTTAAATAATAAGAAATTTACCAACAACCAAGTATAAAACTAGGTCTTTCGCACTAAAAATGCGATATGTTATACAAAAATAAAAAGAGATGACTATAAACTAAATTAATAATAGTTTTAACGGGATTCCGTACTAGTCCGCCGATAACGTAAAAATTTACGCTTAAAAACGTAAATTAAAAATGTTTGAATCAATTATTCAATATTTGGGCTCTGTAAATGCAATTCTACTTACTCTAGATGGTTTCCTAGAAAATACCAAAGAAATTAATTGAGAACTGACCGAGAAATTTCGGAAATAAGTGATTTTCGCCTTTACAGAGTCCGAATTAAAAAAAATCAATTCCCTGACTTTTTTTTCGATCTTCAGCGTAAATTCCTACATTATCAAACGAGCACTTTAGAATCGCCTTAAGGCGACAAAAAATCTACAGCAAATTAGACAAATTTCTTTATTCGACTGGGGTCTTGAATTAGGGGTCGAGTGGCAATTCAAAATGGCGACGAAAAATGAGTATTCGAAAATTGTTATCTTCTGATATTATAAAAAACCTATAAAAAAAATTCCTGTTTCCATTTTAAGACATTAGACACCTGTCGTCGCCTCATTTGCGCTCAGCTTTTATCTCTGGAATGAGAACAGCCAAATCACTTTTCTCATCATCATTCAGCAATTCTCTTCCTAACTCGCGGATTTACGTCAACGACCACTTGCCTCCAGAAACTTTGGAACTTCTCAAAAAAGGCAAGGCCCTGTGCAGGAATAGCACCAGTAAGAGATGCTACATCTACAAAGGCAATCGTTCACTTTCGCCCGCAAAATGGTGCGCCAGCTGTCAACATTCTTTGCAATGAAGATCTTCAAACTAATCTCGGCCTGACTGGTGGTGAATGGCCCAACCAACACATCACCTGCACCGTTGCCTTCTCTCAACCTCCAACTCAGGAACTTTTCAAGTGAATCTACACTTCGGATATGTCACTTAAAACGTTCAATCCTTAAATTTCGGCTAATAAAATGGACTCTTTCAGAAATTTTTTTACCGATAACTTGTACCACATTATTCTTATAACGGAAACATGGCTTAATGCATCTCATTCAGAGGGGGGGGAGGAGGGGGGGGGGGGGGGGGAATTATTGATTATTAAGAATTATTGTCTTTTACGGCATGACAGACTGAGTAAAAGAGGTGGTGGTGTTGCTCGCCTACGTACATGCATCTCTCTCATATAAAATTCTCGCTAGCACTCTCTAATAATTTACCTAACCACATCGAGTATCTTACCTTCGAAATTAAGGCCCATGGCCCACCTTCTTTATACTGTCTGTCATTATCGCGCGCCTAATTTACCGTTTCTCGATAAATTTGAAGAATCGCTGCAGTTGTTTTTTTTTTTGGGTCATTCATATAATGACATCATCATTTTTGGTGATCTCAACATTGATTCTTAACAAGGATACTAGGGCCTCCTATTATTTTGAGACAGTTTGCTTCTGCTAATAACCTCGAAATTGTACCATATAATTCTACGCACCACGACTATCGTTCTGACACCTGGATTGCTCATTGCTTAGTCCTTAACTTTTAATAATATTAATTTCTTATGATCAAAACTATGGTGCCATTTTATTGGTGGCCACGAATTAATTTCAGTCGATTATAAAGTTCCAGGCTCCTAATCGATCTTTAAATACCGTTAAGAGCAGAAATATGGGAAACATTAATACCGATAATTTATTACTGGATATGACAAACCTGCTCTGGACGACTTTATGATGGGCTTGGGCGATACCGACGCAATGTGCAGGTTCCTTAGCGATGGCCTGTTAGAGGTTCTCAACAGACATGCCCCTGAACGTGTTTTTACCCCTGGCAAACGCACTATTCCCTGGAATGACCCCGGAACTCCGAGTTCTTAAACGAAATCGAGATACCTTGCTACGAGCTTATAGAAGAACATAAACACGCTTGCCCGAAACTAAAAAGTCGCCATTTAAGAGCCGCCAGATGTATAAGTCTAAGCTTTCATTATTACGCGAGATCATACTTTCTGAATAAATTAGATTCGATAAAAATCCCAAAGCACTTTGGAACGAGATCCGTAAAATGGGTATCTTAAGTTCGTCTGCCACGAAAGCTTCGCTAAGTGCTCGGTCGATGAAATAGCATCGTATATTACCACCAAAACTACACTCAATGCTCCGATCTCCTTAAACAATTTACCACCAAGAACTATTCCATGACACTTTCGATGAAGAACGTTTTTTTCTTTCCTATCATAACGCCTGATATCTTGCACAGACATATACGCCGCACTCGGTCTGACACTAAAGGTGTTGATCAGCTTTCGTCTAGCTTCCTACTTAATGCTCTACCTGCAATTTTTCCCTTCCCTTTTAGAACTTTTTCAATGAGTCCATTACAAGGGGCCGTTTTTTCCTCAGATCTGGAAAGATGCCCTTCTTGTACCTCTACCCTAAGGTGAACAATCCGATTAATCCTTCTGATTACAGACTGATCTCGATCCTGTGTGCGCTTTCTAAAAAGTTTCTAGAAAGAATAGTTTATGAACAAGTTATTAGCTTTCTTGGTAGCAAGCAGTGGTTTGACCCCTTTTCAGTCTGGTTTAAACAGGGTTTACAGTACCCAGTCTACACTTTTAAATGTCACAGATGAGATACGGTTTGCTATGGACGAGGGAATGGTCAGCATTGTTATTC
Source organism: Trichopria drosophilae (assembly GCA_030407085.1). NCBI lineage: Eukaryota > Metazoa > Arthropoda > Insecta > Hymenoptera > Diapriidae > Trichopria > Trichopria drosophilae. The sequence continues at coordinate 102,419,114 of CM059586.1, forward strand.
TGTTCGACTTCAGTTCGACAATTGACACTGTTGACCATTCTCTCTTGTTAGTAAAACTAAGAGCAGCCAATTTTTCTAATAGAGCTATTCAGTGGTTCGCTTCGTACTTTGTTGGGCCGTCAGCAGACTATTGTGGGACCTGGGGGTGAACAGTCCGACTGGTTTCCCCTACTATCTGGAGTTCCCCAAGGATCCGTATTGGGTCCACTTCTGTTCTCGATCTATATTAATTGAGCTTCCTTCTGTTCTACGATACAGTTCCCATAATATCTTTGCCGACGATACCCAAATGTTGTTTGAAATGCAGACCTTCTGAACTGGAAGATGGCATTAAGCGGATCTCTGAGGATGCTATCAGATTCGCGGACTGGGCTCTCGCGAATAATCTCGCTCTAAATATCGGTAAAACCCAAGCCATTCTCATCGTACCAGGCAGTGCGTTGGCGGTCTCAACCTCGAGGGAGTCTCGCCGTTGGTTGTCAAAGGTGAAACTATTCCTTGGGCAAATAAGGTTAGGAGTCTGGGACTTGTGATTGACCACACGCTGTCATGGAAGGAGCACGTCACGCTAATATCTCGTAGAGTCTACGGTTCGCTCAGGACAACTTTGGCAGAAATTCTCGTGCATTATCCCGTCCCCAACTAAAAAAACCCGTTTGTGCATTTCGTTAATTCTTCCACATATTGACTACTGTTGTGCTGTTTTTAAAATGATCTTGACCACGACTCTTGCCTGAGGGTTGAACGTATGCTCACAATGCTTGCATCCAGTTTTTATATTTAACCGTAGAAAGTTTGAGCACATTACACCCTTTAGAAAAAGAACTTCGCTGGTTATCTTCGGTGAAACCGCAGGGCTCTACTTTATAGGTTCTTTGGTCTTCCAAATAATTTACGGAGAGGGAAACCGGACTATCTTTACAAAAGATACATTTGGCGGGAATCCCAAACTTCGCGCGAGTATTAAGACCCGGAACAAATATATTACGTATCCATAAACACCGTACCAAACGCCTTTCGAACTCGTTTGTAGTAACTTCATCGAGATTGTGGAATGCAATTCCGGTAAATATCCGGAGGTCATCTACTTCGTCAGCTTTTAAGAATAGGCTTTACGAATGGCTACTAAAGGCTGAAAACTCTAATCAATGTATTTTGACCGCGTGATTTTGTAATGCGATATATAATTTTATTTTTATCTATAGTTCAACATTTAAACTTTGATATTTTCTGTTTTGCGACCGTACCCTTAGCTCACCATTATATCTACTATTTCCACGCTCTTCATCCCTGATGGTATTAATTCGTTCTCAACTAACTCTTGTATTGAAACACTTGTTATCTTACTTGTATTCTATCTGATTGGCTACGTAGCATTAGCACGAGCCATAAATAAAATTACTTACTTACTTACTTACACCTCGAAAATGTCTGAATATATTTGCCATCGATGCAAATTGTCTGAAAATTAGAGACATTATTTCATTTATCAATCACAAATGAGACATTGTTGTAGTTTACAACCTGAGAAACATAATGAAGACGATAAAAGTGTCTCCATTTAAGACGTTTTAGCAAATTTGAGCCGATTCCGCAATGAGACACTTGAAATCAAAGACACGTTGTCCATTCGAGCATCTTCGGAAGTATTCGACAACTCTCGCCTAGAAGGTAACATAACCTATTTTGTTCATGGTCGCTTCGTTTTTAGGGCATGTAATTAAGAATTACGTGTTTATTAAGACCGGAAAGTAATTTGCATGAAAATTACAAACCGAACATGATTTATTCATTTTTTACACCATCGATACATTTTTAGGTTATGTATCGAACAGAATACATAATACTATACCTAAACATATGTCACCTCTAACAAAGTCATTTATAAGAGCTATTTATAAAACATTCGAAAAATAAGTAGTAAATGTCATCGTATATTTTATGCTAGTATATATAATAGGTTAATCGACTAAAGGTAAAAATTTAAATCCTCCATTTTGCATTCATTATTTTTTAATATATAGAAACATCAACTGTTATTATTTCATTAGAAAAAATCCGCCAAATAACATGAGAAACCCACAAAATAACACGATTTTTCCAGTTTTGACCTTGAATATGACCTTGTCGCCAAAGTTCACTAGCATATTCGTAATCGGCGCATCAAAATGCATCGACAAATGCACGTTAACAAAATTTGAGATATGGACTTCAAAATAAACGTAAAATACAAAAAATAACACGATTTTTTTAGTTTTAACCTTGACGATGACCTCGTCGCCAATTTTCACAAAAATGTTCGTAATCTGCGCATCCAAATACGTCGAAAACATACGTAATGAAACAATAATGTATTGGATTCAAGATAAATAAACACGATTTTTCGAGTTTTAACCTTGAATATGACCTTGACGTCAATTTTCACTGTCATATTCTTAGTAATGCATGAAAAGACGACGGAAAACGTAGGTTAAGAAAAAATTGAGATGTGGGATTGAAGATAAAAAAAAACACTAAATAATATGATTTTTCTATTTTTGACCTTGAAGATGACCTTGTCGCCAATTTTCATTGTAATATTCGTAATCAGCGCATGAAAATACGTTGGAAAAGTACGTTTTAACAAATTTAAGGTATGGGTTTTTTGGAAGTTCACCCAAAGTTTGTAAAATTTTTGTTTGTATGTTAGAAAAAACTTAACGAATCATTTTAATAGTTTTAAAACCGATGGAATTACAAACATAATGTGTGTATTTACAATTTAATCTGCCAATAAAGAAAAATCTTTGTAATAGATCTTTTAGCATTTATTACTCTGTATTCCGTTTTTAATCGGTTCAAGGATATTTAAAATATATTACCGCAATTAGTTTTGAAACCAGTTATAAAAGTCAATAAAATTTCTCAGAAAAATTACAGAATTATTTGATGTTTTAATATATTTTAAAAGTATTAACCATTTCATGTTCACAGTCAATTTATGACAAAACAAGTAATATTAAAGAATATCGGTTGATCTTTAAATTATCTTAAATGACACTACTAAATCTAGTCTAGAACTAAATTATTTTTTTTTAATATTTATTTTTTTATTATTTACAATCCATGGAAATCGGTTCGACAATTTATTGAAAACTGGTTAGTCTATACAGTACGTTTGAATTCTGACATGCCATAATAAATTCAAGGTAACAATTATTATTTACTTTTTAATTAAACAAAAAATATTTTCAGAAAATTTCATGATTAAAAACATTTTAGTGAAAACTCTTAAAGTGATCTTCAAAAAGACGTATCAAATATGAAATTTCTTATAAAATAAATCATTTCGGCGATTTCAATTTTGGATTTGAAAATTTTGGAGAAGAAACTGAGTATCTCAAAAATGTGGATCACTTTATAAAAAAGATGCAATATAAATAAAATTAAAATCGTAATCGACAATCGACCTCTTTGAGATTAATATTTTAACAAGTCATTTAATAAGACTTCTTTAAGAGCTCATTTGCAAGACATCGTAACTAAGAAATCTTCAGAGAAAAATATCCTAAAAAATTCTAGAACTCTTCTACTTGTAAATAATTAAATTTAACATAATTTTCTAAAACAATCCACGCTTGGGTACTAACTAAAACTATTCTTTGAATTATTGCCAAATAGGTCACATAACGTTATTACAAGCTTCTAATTCGAGATATTTTGAATGAGAACCTCAAGTTTATTGTTATAATAATGCTATTGTCGAAATTACCACATGCGTCGTGTCATTAACTGATAAAAATTATTGTAGCTCGACTCATAAATTAGTACAATAAATTCGTTAATTGACAAAGCGTAGAATAAAAAAACGGTTTCATTGATGTAATCGGTATAAGTGCGAATCGTGTTAATCATTTTAACGAAGAACTTAGTGTCAATAGTTTATTTAGTATTATTAAAAAGGAATAAACTCTGTTACAATAAATACAATCCGTATATTTCCAATTAATAAAAAACTTTAATAAATAGATGAATAAATCAATAAACAAAATGAAAGACAATATTCATTGATCCTAACCTAACCTAAATGTCTTTCTATTTCTATGTAATTACTTTTTTTTGTATCAAACGATTTTCAGTTTAAGCTACAAGTACTAATTAAATATTAAGATACACTTGTTGCATTTCTTGTTAGTAAGATGTTTCCTACCTAAGAAACATGATAGTTAAATTTTTCAATCCATTAATAATATTACGATTGGCAAGAAAACTAAATCCTTATTAAACTATTAACGTTCAAACGTCCGCATTTTCCGAATGATTTTCTGCGGCTGTTATTTGTATCAAATCTGTCCTAAAAAAATTTTGGAATAATCGTTTCTGACTTGAAATTTTGTGATCTTTCAAGAAATCTGTCATCAGAATTCTTTAAAAATAAAAACAAAAGAAGTTATATTTTCGTCCTAATTCAACTATTTTTTGCATTTCTATCCTCCATTTTGGATCCGCTATTTTGATTTTTGCCGTTTTTAACACATAATCGAAATTGGGGATATCAAAAACCTTCTAGTACCGAATGTCATAAAAATCCAGGCACTTTTCAGAATTCGAGCCGCCATATTGGATCCGCCATTTTGTATATGGAAAATTTGACGACAGTTTCGTGATCCGCGACCCAAAAAATTACTATATACAAATATTTACTAAAATTCAAACAAATATTGTTTACTTTCGTCCGCCATATTGGATCCACCATTGTGAATTTGAGAAATCTGATAACAGATTCGTATTAGCGACCAAAAATAGCACAATATACCACAATTTATGGAAATGTCATCAAAATACATTGTTGAACTCGGCAGGATTCGAAATAACTTAAATTTTTCGGTTTCGAGCCGCCATATTAGACTTCGCCATCTTGAATTTCAAAATACTCACCCTCCCACTTTAAATATCAAAGTCCAAGGCTGCATGATTTTTACTGTCTAGACTATTTCTAATTCGATTTCGGTGCGAAAATATCAATTAAAGAATATCCGACATTTTTGTAATATTCTACGTTGCTTCGTCCGAGAATTTACTATTTTTAGTACGAACATTCATAAGACAAAATTCGAAATTAGTAACCATCAAAAGTCATATGTACCAAATTTCAAGTCGACCACATGTAAATAATTTTGCCCCCTAGAGAGAAATAGGTCTATTTTGCTCCCGCGATACTGGGAGCAAAATAGCATTTTGTGCTCCAAGTATTAAAAAGAAAATGTTACGATTTTTTTATATTTAACCCATCGAAATTTAAGAAACATTCAAGATCACTCAAAGATACCACTCTATAAAACATTTTTTAAATGTTTATTTTAACTTCATACTAAAAATTAAATACGTTTAAACCATGACATTTTGCAATAACAAAAATTAAACACGATAAATATGTTATTGGATTGTCGTGGAATGTCCCATACGTATTAAAATAGAAGATAAAACAAAGGGAATTGATTCTGTCTTCAAAAAAGAGAAAAACAAACTCCTTTAAAATATTTTCCGCGCCGATGACAGACAATTGAGAGCGGAGAAATAGAAGTCAATTATTAACTTCACTTTTTAATTTCATTTCATTGCTCGGTATGCGGTCTGACGATGAAAGGCCTCGTCGATATGAAATGCAAGAAGTCGTGATATGCAGTTCAACTTGTCTCCTTTGCAAAACAATATTTGCAATTAATTCATTTATGCAAATCTATCAGTTTGTAGGTACTGGCATTTATTATTAGTAAATTATTTAGTAAATAACATTTTTTATTTATTGTATTTTTTAAATATTTTATTCTATTTTTAACTAAGATTTTCACTTATTAACTGCCAAATCCAATGGAATTTTCCATATAGAATATATAAGAAGAAAAATCTTGAGGGAAAGAAAACATTTTTTAAAAATTGAAAAATTTAATACTTTTTTTTAATACAAGTATATAAAATAAACACGATTTTCAGTCGCCATTTTGTTTGTATCTCAAAGTTTCTTGGAGCCACTCATTACGAACTTGATGTCAATTTTGTTAAATTCAGGATGTCGGATCCAATATGACGAACCTAAAATATTAAATATTCATCGTTTTTATGATTTTACTCATCGTTTTTTAGTCGCTGTTTCTGAATTTATGATCAGATTTTCAAAATTCAGGATGTGTTTTAATTGTGTCTAAATTTGTTTGGTTGCTGATGACATTATTTCTTTTATTTTCGTAACTTAACGTTTCAAAAAAAGGTCACTGCAAAGTCTCCATTTTGAATTTTGAGAATCTGATCACAAATTCGTTATCGACAATCCAAAATAATATTCAAATTGTAAAATCGCCAAAATCGATGAATATTTAATATTTTGGCATCCGCCATTTTGCTTCCGCCATTTTGAATATCTAAAATCTGCTCACAAATTCGGAATCAAAATAAAAAAAACGGGTAATGTCCTATTAAAATAGAATTTTTATTGAAATTTTGACAAACGCACAATATATAACCTATCAACCGCCATTTTGTTGGTAAGGCAATAAAATAAAAAACTGCATTTTGACAAAAAATTCCATGAGAAAAGAAAAAATCCTGTTCTTTTACAAATACGTTTAAAAGAAATGCAAAAAAGTGCAATTCAAATAAAAAATGTTGTCTACTACTAATGATTACTAAATATGTATAGTGTCAACTATTTAATTCAGCTCACTACGATTAAGTTGTATTGACTAAACTCTAAATTCCATGGAGTGAAAATTGAGTCACTCTTTAACGAAGAGTCAAATCTTCACTATTTTGAGTGATATTTCATTCTTCGAATAGTGAGTTTTTGTCTTTCAGACGTGATTGAATGAAATGTCACTCTTAATAGAGTGAAATTTTCACTCTTTTATTAAGAGTGGCTCAATTTTCACTCCAAGGATTTTAGAAAGTACAATGCATTATGTATTTATGATAATTCTCACTATTCAAATATTTTCTAAATTTCATAGAGTGAGAATTCACTCTTTGTGGAGTGAAAATTCAGCAACACTAACGAAATAATAAATGCTCACTCTTAGCGACTAAAATCTGACTATTCGTGAAATTTTAGTGAAAATACTGAATATTCACTCCTAAATAAAAAATTTACTCTTGAAGACTCAATTTTCAGTCCATAAAGAATGAATTTTCACTCTAAGAAATTTAGTGAGTATTAATTTAGTTAAATTAATTATTTTTTTAGCAATGATTCAACTCAAACGCTAATAAATATATGAGATCATGTAAGAAGTTTTTTTCAATTGTCACTGGTTATGAGATCTATTCGCTTATGCACGCGTCATTAATTACACTCAAGGATTAAAAAAAAATGACTTATGACGTCAAATGTTATAGAACTTTGCGTTTCTGCAGCGAATCGCTCATTATTTTTAAATAAGAAAAATTACGTCCTTCTTATGCAAAAATGTAATGTAATGATATCTAACGATGTTAATGCATATTTAAATTAAAATATTAAATTTTCAAGATATAGTTAGTAAATTCATATATAATAAATAAACGGTTTATATTTTTTACTTTCGATTAATTTTGAAACGAATAAAATTTATTTTAACCTAAATTAAGGTGTAAAAATAAGGTCTAACCTTTAACTAAATTTATGAAATTTCGAAATAAAATAATTAATCGCTATGTGATGTTAAATTGCAAAAGTTTCAGTAGATAAAGGCAATTCCTAACTTAAAAAGTACAAATTAAACAAAAACTATTTATAATTTCAAGTCACGAAGCTATTTTACACATTTTTTATTATCGTCCAGAAAATTACAATGAAATCGGTTCAGAAACGAGAAAGAATTCGTAAGAATAAATTTCGTATGTTACAACGAAACTGTTAGAACTACATAAATTTATTCTTATGACTTCTCGTTCATTTCTGAACCTATTTCACTGAAATTTTGCGTACATTCATAAAATATAAATAAAATAGCTGTAAAATAGTTATTCATTATGAATTCTCATCGAAACATATTTTTTTAAAGGAAAATGCGATGTCGGTAAAAGCAAATTTGATTAAAACAATAAATCTGTATTTTGACGCTCCTTATGGCGTTTTTTTATTCTTGTGTGTAAATTAAACGAATGAGTAGTCTATTTTAACCATAATTGTATATTTTCTAAAGGATTATAACGAATAACTTCAGTTTGAGTCAAATCTAGACAAGATTAATTAATACCAGTTAAGTAGAAGACGATATTTGTTAGTTTTCGTGTGTGGGAATAGTGAGCTCGTCTTGAAAATAAGGATTAAGGAGGTCCAAAGTGCTTGGACGATAATGTAGGAATTTTCACTAAAAATCGTAAATAAAAAATGACTGAAACTATTTTTCCAAATTAGGGTTCTATACGAGCAATTTTAATTGCTTTAGAAGGTACCGTAGAAAATGCCAAGGAAATTAATTGAAAACTGGCCGAGAATTTTCGGAAATAAATAGAAATCACTTATTTCCGAAAATTCTCGTTCAGTTCTGAATTAATATCTTTGGTATTTTCTAGGAAATTGTTTGTAGTGCTTAGAATTGCCCTTACAGAACTCGAATTTTAAAAATGTTATTCAGTCATCTTTTATTTACTTTTTTTGGTGAAATTTCCTACCTTATCGGCGCACCACTTGAGAACCCCCTTAAGAGAAAACATAAAACTTCTCAGTCGATAACTTCAATTCCTAACCTGAAATATGTAAATTAAACAGAAACTAATAAAATAATTTTTAATTTAATTGTATTAAAAAAGTAATTTATGAATGTTATACAAACATGAAATAGATAGTAGATATTAATATATACAAAAACTTAAACTATTTACTATTTGTTCGAGATAAAGTTCAGTATCAACAAATGACTGATTTCTTAAGATGCACAGATCGTCATTTTGAAAAGCCGGATCAACTGTTCACTTAATCTAATTTAGCTAAAAACTATTACCAGTGGTTACTTACAATTAACCATTTTTTATTAGAAAATATAAAGTACCAGCTATTTATTAATAAAGTTCTGCTATTCTAAAAGTAGAAACTGGCTATTTTAGTTTAGTAGTTGTGTAGAATTAATAGCAAATTAGTAGTTTTCATCATTTATGAGTAAAAATGATAATTAACTGAATTAGTGGGCCACTTTTCGTTTTTCAATTAAGTAATTGATAACTAATGCAGATTTACAGAATGTCAATCATATTCCAATGTAAATCATTGGTACTTATAATTGTTTGGAAACGTTTTTTGGGAATGAACCTTTGGTAAGGATTTAAATAATTCATAAAAACACTGTTTTTAGAAAGATACATAAGTTCTTTTTTCTCTTAATCTAGAAAATGGTAAAATACTAGCAATTTATTAACAAAATTATGCTAATCTAAAAGTAGAAACTGACTATTTCAGTTTAGTAGTTTTTACAATCATTAACCAACTAGTAGTGTTTTATTAGTTATTAGTAAAAATGTTAATTAACTGAATTAGCTCACTTTTAGTTTTTTTTAATTATAAATTGATAATTAATTTGGTAAGGATTTAAATAACTCATCAAATTTTAAAATAAACATGTAAGCTTTTAGAATAATAATGTCAAAATATGTATCCAAAGTATTTTTCTTTTAATTTTATGATATCGAATTTTATTTTGTTACTTAAAAATCATACTTTTTTCCTTGAAATTACCAAAAATTATACGTCCGATTTGTGAATGCTTTAATGAAATAATTTTGTATTCCATTTTTTATACAATTGTCACAATTACCAGTCAATTTCTAAGAAATTTTATTTATGTACTCTGAAATCAATTTATGATCTAAACGACGTAATAGTTTGTATAATAAATACGAAGTGATATACTAAAGTACATATAGTAAAAATAATTAAGGATGTTGAATGCTAGCCTAATGAAATGTATAAATAAATTCGTTTACTTAACCCTTTTCGTCCCAAAAGTCCAGAATTTGGACACAACTTTCAACGATGTAACTTTTGTTCCAAACAGCGTTAACAAAAATTGAAATAAGACAAAATCGATAGATTAGGACCTCTTCTTTCAAATGCCGTGGTCAGAAACAGCAGGGAAATCACGGAGAAAAAAGTTATGATAATTTTTTCGAAAAAAATACTGGATTTTTCGACATTTTTTCCCAATAATTGCGTTTTTTGACATTGAAAAGGGCAGTGCTGATTGTTGTAAAACGTACTAATCGCGTCTTTTTGCTCAGACCATTCTTCTCCTGTCGGATTTTTTTCAAAAAACAAAATGGCGGCTTCAAGATGGCGTCTGGAAGTTGTAAGTTTGAATTTCCTCGCACAAATATCGATTATTTGACCGCGTAACGGTTCAAATCACGGAGAACTGGGATGAGAAAGTAATTATTATCATTTGTGAATTACTTACTCCTATTATGATTTATTTATAACCTCATAACCTCAAATTAGTTAGACACAATGGGTTTATACCGATTATTTGTCAAATTTTCACACAATTTTTGACGTTTCCGTAACATTACTTATGTGTGAAATTAAAAATGACCATATACCCTTATGACCTATTAATTATCGGTTTATAACCTAAAAATTCAGTACAGTTCCACTTTTTTTTATTTTTAAAATGCTTTTCTTCATTTTTTTAAATTTTAATTTATTACTTTCATTTTCTTCTATTCAAAACACATGTGGAGGCCATGAGGAAATATTTGTTTTTTATTTTTGTGTTTTGTCTTGTATTTTGTAAATCAATATTGCAGATATGGGTTGACCTGCACTCAATTTGTAGGTTATAAACAAATTATTCATAAGTCACAATCGTATATGGTCATTTTCAATTTCATACGTACGTAGTGATACGGAAACGTCAGAAATGGAGTGAAAATCAGATAAAATAACGGTAAAAGCCCATTATACATGACTAATTTGAGGTTATGAATGAATCATGATAGGAGTAAGTATTAACAAATGATAATAATTACTTTTTCATCCCAGTTCTCCGAGATTTGAACCGTTACGCGGTCAAATAATCAATATTTGTGGGAAAAAATGTAAAATTACAACTTGGAGACGCCATCTTGAAGCCGCCATTTTGTTTTTTGAAAAAAATCCGACGAGAGAAGAATGGTCTGGGGAAAAAGACGCGATTAGTACGTTTTGCAATGATCAGCACTGCCCTTTTCAATGTCAAAAAACGCAATTATTGGGAAAAAACGTCGAAAAAATCAGTAATTTTTTCGAAAAAATGATCATAACTTTCTTTTCTGAAATTTCCGGCTGATTCTGACTACGGCATTTGAAAGAGGAGGTCCAAATCTATCGATTTTGACTATAGGGACGAAAAGGGTTAATTTCATATTTTCTTTCTATATTATTTGTCTTATTATTTCAGAAAAATATTTTTATTTTTCAATGTTTATCTTTCAATTTTTTAACCTTTTATTTTATATTACGTAAAGCTAAAAATATGGAAAAAAAGGAGTATATGACATGACTCGTTTTTTATTTTTTTTGTTTGTTTTCGTCTTACTTTCTTTTTGCTTGATTCGAATGTTTATGTTTTATGGATGGATTGTTTATACCATCCGACAGTTAAAAATATTTTTTCTAATGCAAATGTACTTTCGAGAAAACTTTCAAAAGTCATACAAGTTTTTCTCATAATTTTAAAATGTTTATCAGTGTGTTTGTTTGATTAATTCACCGTGCATAAATTGAATAAGATGTCTTTAGAATGGAGTATCAAAAAATACTACAAAATTTAAAATAAACAAACTACTAGCATTTATTTAACAAAGATAATCTTTTTTTAGTTTTTTTCCCACATATAGGCTATCTCAGATGCATATGAATATCACGTAAAAAAGATTTTAGGGTAGAAAATAGAATTACAACAAAAAATTAAATTCTAAAATGGCGGATCAAAAATGAATTCTAAAAAGTAGATTTTCTTCAAAATCGTTTAAGTCTTCGATAAAATCACTTGGCACATCGGAGGTTTTTGAGGTCGTTTAACTAATTTTCAGAAATTCAAAATCGCGGATCGAATATGGCGGAATAATGGCTAAAATCGTTCACTCCAAACTTTGTATTTCGGGGATATTTAGATTGGTGGGTCTAAATTTTGAGGTAGTCAACCAAAAATGGCGCACGAATTTTTTAAATCGATCGAAATCACTTCAAACATGATTTCGGTTTTTATCATAAATTTTATGTTGTTTAATAGTTGAAATTCAAAGTGGTTACTTCTATTTGATGATTATATTATTTTTGTAAACATTTTACGTTTCGCAGCAATCGAAGTAATTGTAATATTTAGAATGTTGCCCATCTTGTACTTTGTAGAGGTAAACCTGACTTTTTTATGTTACTTTTGTTTGAATTTTAGCATTTTATAATACATCTTTCAAAAGAAGGAGATTTTGGGCATTAAACAATGTGCATTCCAATTTTTTTAATTCCATTTTAAAACTATTGTTAAATTTCATATTCAATTTATTTATATTTGGGGTTTAAAAGGTTAAATTTATTGAACAACATTCTGTTTTTAAGGTCTTTCATTTTCTCTATCATATTAAAAATATTTAAAATATTTCCTTTATTGTTTTATGGGTAAGTTACTATATAGTCAACATATACTACACAAAGTAAGGTTAAATTGTTTGTTAACTTGTTTTCAATGCCTCATTTTGATTTATTACATTTATTTTTAGACATGAACATGAACTGATAACTACAAGAATTTATGAAGAAAATGAAGACATATGAAATAGAAATGTAAAATAATTTTGTTAACAAATAAATGAAAATTGTACAGAAATGACAAAGAAAAGTTAGTGTCTTATATTTAAAAATGTCCGAATTAATTTAACATTTTTTAAATTTGTTAATTATGATACACTTAATTAATAACACAACAATAAACATTATGGAAATTACATAATTTAAAAAATACCTACTTTTGTACCTCAACTTCACAAAAATATAATTCACAATATTAATTCTTGTTAGTTTTTTTACTACTTTGTTCTAAATGAATCTTGGTGCTCTTGTAAATTATATTTATGTGAAAACCTACATAGATGATCATGGTTGATAGTGCAGGATGATGATAGTATATGACGCATGTTGACGATAAAATGATGGAAACATAACGGAAGTTCAGGAACAATTGCAAACGAACTTTTTATTCTAAAAATTGGAACTGCAATCATAAACAATTTTGGCTAATTATTCTATAAATCATTCGATACTTTTTGATTACTTTGTCTACTAATAATCTTCCTCTACTAATTAAACTCAATTATTTTTTACCACTAAATTTTTTTAGAGCAGACTTCCAAAATTAACCTAACATTTTATAGAAATTTTTAAGATGTTGAATTTAATTGCATATTAGCAGATTTGTTCAAATTTTAATTCTTTCTGCTATATGTTGATGTTCCGATGAGCACAAATTTTAGTTCATAACTTTTCAGAGATTGAGACCAAGTTTCCTTTAATTCATCGTCAGCGATTCAAAATATGTAAGACACCCACGTCCATGATTAAATTTCACAACATATAATAATTATTTACAACAATTGCGAGTAAATAATCAATCAGTATCAAAATAATGCATCACTTTCAACCAATAATTCCACACAAAATGAGTTTTTCTAGAAATAGCCATATATAAAAACGTGAAGGAAAAGTAAATCGATTTTTTACGTAATTCCAAACAAATATCGACCGGAACTCACCGTTACTGTTTCGAAACTCAAGTGGCAACACTCATTAAGATAGTCACTCGGGTCAACCGCAATTAACTTCGTTTTAAACGATCAAAAAATAATATTAAAACAGAATTTCAAAACTTTATGAAACACTTTTTTGCACCTACTTAATTTTTGTCTAATAAATAACTAAGACATAGCTAAAAAAAATATTTACCGCACTAAACATCAATGTATCCACATATTTCCGAAGAATTTTCAAAAAACGTATAAAAGTTCCTCCGCGTCTCACTGCGAAGAAGAAAATCTAAACAAGTCGCGACTTAACGAAATGGAATCACCACAAATAAATGTTTATTGAACTCAATTTCTGTTTTTTAAGGTCACCGACGTTTTGCGACGAATCTGAACGAGTGATAAATCGTCCTGATCGATTTCCAAAGAAAATCGACTAGTGGGTGTCGGGATCTTGAATGAAGAACGAGGATAATAATGAATTCTGGTACGAAGAACCTGTTTTTAATGCCGACACTGACTGCACTACCGACTAAACGGTAGCGGTTGCATTAAATTACTCACACCGATACAAAATTACAGGCGTCGCCTTACTACAATTTACAATTGCCAGTTTTATGTCGCAATAATCATGTTTCACTGGAGTGAATGACATTTGCACCGATTTAATTTGAGATAAAAATTTCAAAAAAATTTTCGACGAGTATTTTTCCCTTCGTTTGTGTGCGTACACGTGCAATGTACTTACTATGCAATTTATAAATATGCACTCGATTTAAATTCTCGTTGGTGTATGAAATTGCAAGGCAATGTTATCTAATTAATGACTATATCATTTACCTACTTGTGACGTAACATTGAGAACACTATCATGTTTCAGCAGATTCAGCGATGCTGAACTAAATCCACAACACAATAGTTTATTTAGAAAATATCTATTTCATCTCCATTTTACGCTCTTAGTCATGTTTGCTAATCTTCATTATTTTTTAAACAACAAGAATAATTTGTCTTGTACCACGTTAAGCAACTTAGTAAATAATAATTATATTTTTGACAATTAAATATTAAATGCACATCGTATTCGTGAAATAAAAAGTATCATAATTAAGGAAAATTTATAAGAATCGAAAAATTTATCAACCATTTTGTCCCACTTGACCCGCCATTTTGTTATTTGTTTTTAAATTATTGTATTGACATTGAAATTAAAAACAAAAATGAACATCAAATTTTCTAAAAATGTTTCAAGGTGTTTATTATTAATACTCCAAATTCTATCCGCCATTTTCTATGTTTTACATATGATACCAGTAACGAAAAATTTTTGTTTACTGGTAAATCGTCAACGGAATAAAAAACGTTATAAACAGGCACTTTTATTAAAAATTACATTTTTATGATGTATTCTCCATCTTGTATCAACCATTTTCAATTTATTACATCATATTTACCATCTGAAACGAATTTACAGTGCATATTATTAACAGACATTTTTATTCAATTCGTCCTAAGACGGCTGTATGATGCAATGGAACGCAGAATTTAGACATTTTTTTTAGAGAAGATCTTTGAGGTTATGTAGCAAATTTTTGGGAGGAATTTCTATGTTCTGCATCACGATTGTATGATACTTTTGTTTCACAGTTTTCTTAGTCTCTAAAAGCATGATATGATTCTCCAAAAGCTTCTCCCATATACGATCTACATAACATGAAGAAATTTTTAGGTTTTGCATCCTGCCTTTGTTTCGCGGCTTTCTTATCCACTTAAAGCACAGACCATTTCTAAAAACACGAAGGTTGTTTGAGATTGATCTCATGGTTTTAGAGGATAAGAAAGCAAACAAAGGCATGATGCCAAACCATGATGCAAAACTAGAAATTTCTGATGTTATGTGTATCATTTATGGGACACGTTGAACTTGAAATTCATTTTATGTATTGACAATATGTTGTGCACATGGTATTTATCAACTGACGTAATACATCATGTCGACATAATACCGTTTCAAAAGCAGCATCATGTAGAAAAAATACTTTTACTCGTGGTTATAATTTGGAATCCACATTACATCATACTGCAAAAAGGCAGGAAAATATGAATATATTTTATGAAAAACATAAAAGTGACAGAAATATCATATGTTTCATTGTTTTCTGAGTCGTTGTCGCATCTGGCCTCAGATGTTTAAAATTCAAGATGGCGGATCCAATATGGCGGACAAACTTCGTAAAGTTACTTGATCAAGGTGAAACCGAGTACACCCAGCAATCGAATTTGTATAGAGTTGTATAGAATTGGATTCAATTCTACTTTGGTCAACGGTGAATCCATTTTAATACGTAAATACAATTCTATTCGTTCATACGAATAAAAAGGTTACTTTCTGAATTCATATATTAATCCAAACAAGTTTTCTTTTTAAAAATTAAATCTTAAATACATCCGCATTCTTTTCTTTATTGTATTTATTTAATGTTTCACACATAAATGATTACATGACTTCCGGTTATTTACATATCTACTTCTACAGTTGTTATTTACATTCTATTATATTGTATTAATTTTTTTCTTCTCTCCTCTATGACTTTTTACATTCTTCGGTATTTCACTAATACTGCTGCTTCTCTCTCTCTCTCTCTCTCTCTCTCTCTCTCTCTCTCTCTCTCTCTCTCGCCTCACTCTCTCTACTTTCTTGAACCATTCATATCCTCTGCCATCTTCATTCAACATATCATTTACACCCCCCTTCCATCCCTCTATCCCATTACATTCTTTCTCAATATGCTCTAAACTTTCTCTAGTTTCCTCACATATCCTGCACTTCCTCTCTCTCTCATCTCTCCAGTATTGATTTATTCGCTCTTCATTTCCGCACCTCCATCTAGCAATAGTTTTTATTTTCTTCCCTTCCCTTTTTTTACTATTTCTAATATATGTTGGGATATCCCTCACCCATACCCTTTGATATGACTTCGACTGTTTTATCATCCCCCACCTTTCTTGTATATCAATTTCCTTATCTTTTTCCCCCATCCATTCCCATTTACTCTCCCCTAAATGTTCAATCGCATCTTCACTTACTCCGCATCTCCATAAGTAACTCTTTCTCTCGACACTCTGTTTTGTCCATTCAGACTCTTGCTTTTCTCTCTCTTCCTTCTTTTTTTCCTTCCAACATTCCCTCCCTATACTACTAATTTCCCCCTTTCCTAACTTTTCATCATATTTTCCAGCCCTTCTCCCTGTGTCTACTCTAATTTTCACCCTTTCAGCTCTTCTCTGGCTATGTATCCCGGCGTACATTTATCTAACCCTAATATCCACCTTATATATCTCTCTTGCATACTTTCTATTTCTTTCCATTCTCTGTACCCCCAAATTTCTACCCCGTACAATAATATACTTTTAATTAAACTATCAAATAATTTTATTCTCCAGTTTACATCACCATTAAACCTCTTCTCTCCTGTACTCCATACCCATCCCATTGCTATTTTTGCCTTCCTGACCCTATCTTTTATGTGACTTTCTTCCCCATTATTGCTTTTCAAGATGTACCCTAAATATTTTATTTCTTTAACCTCTTCTAATTTACCATCCCCCCACCACCATATTCTCTCTTTGTCCCTTCCTCCTCCTTTTCTAAAACCCATTATCTTAGATTTTCCACTATTTAATTCCAAACTTTTCTCTTTCAGATATTTCTTCATCGCTTTCATCAGAATTCTTAAATCTCCGTCTTCCTCTGCTAACAAAACTATGTCATCTGCATACTCTAGGCACAACACCCTATCATTACCTATCTTCACCCCTCTTGTATATTTTTTCATTTCATCCTCCACGTCTGACAGATAGATATTAAACAGGGCTGGGCTGTATTCAACATTGCGGATTCAAAACTATTTAAGTGTATTCATTTCAATCCAAAAAAAGTTGTATTTCAAAAAAAAAACTTTGAACACATCCGTATTCAACATTACGGATTCAAAACTATCTAAGCGTATTCATATGAGTTCAAAATTAGAGTATTTGTTATATTTGTCAGTTAGCAATTTATGCATAATCGTGCATAATTCTTTTGAATTTTTATGGATAATCGATTTGAAAAAGTTACTTATGAGTTGATCGTCAATATCGATTTTAAAATATATAATTATAGTTATGGCGCGTACTCTATTTTGTTCGTAAAAGTGAATACAGATGGATTACTTTTTCTGAAATTTAATCCGGCAAATTACGCTTCAGATTGTATTCGTAAAATTGAATACAGATGGATTCCTTTGTTCGGAATTCAATCAATTTGAATACATATTTACGGAATCAAAGTATGAATTAAAATGAATTGAAATTTTCAATCCAATCCTATCCAATCTCGATTGCTGGGCATACTTGGAGATTTTCCGGGTCGCTGATTAACAAACCAGCCTCAGATTTTCAAAACTCAAAATGGCGGATCCAATATGTCGGATCCAATAATCCGTAAAGTTACTTGATCAAGTTACAAGATAAAGAAAATGGCCTTATTCAGTTTTAGTTTTTTCAAGGAATTGTAACCACCATATTCCATGCGCCATTTTTTATTTTTGAAATTTGACAACGGATTAAATTTGAAAAATACGCTTAAATACTAAATGATTTTGTAATCAACTAATAGATTCTTTACATAAATCGTGTTTTGTATTATCTCTCAATTGTAATCTTGGTGTTTTGATTACATGGATTTTTTTATTGTTTTAGAGCGGTATCACTTTATTTTATAATGAATGTGACCTTTGCAAAATTGCTACAAAGATAAATACAATTATTTCGGCAAAATATTCATGATGTAAACGACAGTATTTGAATAAAACGCAAAATACCAACCAATGATCTCGCGCCGATTCTCCGATTTTCTACGATTTTTGTATGTGTTTTAGTACTCGATAACAAGTGACTCTGCCTCCAACTATAGAGCCCTCTAACTCTATACTCTTTCGAGATACAATTAATTTCACTATTTTGAGAAGAAATAGAAATGCGCCCTTTTCAATAAAAAGTACCATATACAAACTGATTTGAAAAATCGACATATTTCGTTGGATAAATTGTCGACTAAAAAAATTAATTAATTAGTTTTAAACTAATTTTCGTGACAAAAACGCAAGTTTTGTATTTTCAGATGAAAATATCCGTCTTCCCAAAACTGTTTTGTAAATTTCACTTTTTTTTTTAACTTAAAATATGAAGTTTTCATAATATATTTTTAAAAAATCCCCTTTCGTGGGTTTTACTCTTAAATATTAATATTACAGGAGAAAATAATGGATATACTGTATTTCATCGTAACAATTTTTTAAGCACAAACAAATTAATTGATTATTTCTAAGCAATTTTTGTTTATAAAAACTCAATTTTGTCTATTTCACGATGAAAAAATGTATCTACCACAAAGTTGTCATTTTCTTTTTTTTTACACTTAAAATACTAAGTTTATATTACCACTTACCAAAGAAAAAATTCACCTTTATGGACTTCACTCTCAATTAATATTAAGGTTGGAAAATAATCGATATACAATTAAAAAAAATTAATGAGATCTAAACAATTTTCTCCATCGAAAAATCCCTTTCCATGGACTTCATCCTACAATATTAAAATTAAGGGGGGAAAATAAAAAAAAACTCGCCATACCATATTTTGACGGAAAAATTCTCAATTTGAAAAAATAAAATTTATTAATTATTTATAATCAATTTTTCGGGGTCAAAACACAACTGTTCTATTTCAAACTTTTTGTTATTTTTGTGTTTTTTTTTTACTTAAAATATGAATTTTCTATCATTTATTAAAGAAAAATATCTCTTCCTCCACGAGGTTTCACCTTCAAACATTAATATTATGGAGGGGAAATAATGGACATATATTTTGTCGTGAAAAATCGCAATTATTCAAAATTAAAAATTAACTATGTCTTTTTACAAATCTTTTCGACAAAACTCAATTTTCTCTATTTCAAGAATGAAAAAATTCTTCTACCCCAAACTTTTTGTTATTTCTGTTTTACTTGTACTAATAATATGAATTTTTCAATCACTTATTAAATAAAAAAATCTTCCCCAAGGGAACACCTTTTGAATGATCATTTTTTTTTATTTTAAAAATCAATTCATCATTCTGCATACTTTATTCTTTAATTTCTATGAGGCTAAAGTATTTTACTAACGTATAACAATCAATTTAACTCATTTTCAACAACAGTAATTAATTATAAACAATAACATACCAAAAAATTACCGTTTTTGAAAAAATTCGCTCCGAATTAGGCAAAACTCGGTATTTGAGGGTTTTCGATGTCGCTGATTACGAATCCGAAGTCGGAATTTTGAAATTCAAAATGGCGGATCGTAATTTGAAGCAAATTTTATAAGTTTCATCAGCCATTTTGAATTTCAAAAATCTGACGTCGGTTTCGTAATCAGCGACCTTGAAAACTTCCAAATACAGAATTTTTTCTAATTCAAAACAAATTTTATCATTTTGATCCGCCATATTGGATCCGACATTTTGAATTTCAAAAATCCCTAAAAACCCCCGACTAAGATTTTTCAAACGATCTGGATGCAGCCTGCATATCGTGACACAAAGGGTTAAATATTAATATTTAAAAAAAAATCCGAATCAATCGCGCCATTTTGTAATTTAAATCGTAATATTGACCAATTTTGAGTAAAAATCATTATACCATAGGTTTCTGAGGCCTCACACGATCTCGCAACTCCTTCGCAATCAAAATTGCATTTTACTAAAAAAGTTTTCAAATTTTTCCACACTTCCGTTCGTTTAAGTGGCCATATTTAAAAAATGGAAAGTAATATCGCGAAACGGATTTCAGATTCGAAAAAAGCATACCCAAAAACTATAGGAAACATTTCATAATAATATCTCTTTTATTTGGGACGAAACAGGTCAAAGAAAAAAAAATTCCTCTACGGGTTTGAATTCAAATATTAAAATTAAGGAGCGGCAGGATATAATCTAAAAAAATCAACTTACCGTTTTTTGTCGCAAAAATCTCAATTAAAAAAAATGAACTAGTTCTAAACAATAATTTGTTGTTATCAAAACGTAATTTTCTATATTTTAAGATGGAAAAAATCCATCTTCCACAAACTTTTTTTTATTTTTTGTGTTCTATTTTTTTACTAAAAAAATGAAGTTTCTACCATTGATTTAATAAAGAACAAAAATTCCCTTCGGTGGATTTCACCCACAAATATTAAAAATTTCTATTTATTGATATTTATTGTTATTTCACGGGAGGATTCGTTTTTTTTCAGAAATTTTAGGCACATATAAACATTCACAGGATGGGAAAAATTCCACTTCTTTTTTATATTAAACTAATCTAACTTAAAACTATAATGTTTTTAGTTTTTATCGAAAAAAGAAAGAAAATCAAAAGAATTCTAAAATAATCGACATATTTCGACGGAGAAAAGCGATTTAGAGCAATTTTTAACCATTTGCTTGTATAATAAACAAATATTAATATATACCAACGAAACATTTAGGTTAGGTCGCAACAAACAAATAATTGGTAACATAAACATGTACCCAAACTTTTTCCGTTATATTAATTGTTAACTTATTTACTTTAAGCTCTCAAATTATATAAATAATTTATTAGTGTTACACTAATTCTAGAAAGTTCGTAAATATAGTTAAAATAAGTGCGGAAATATTTTTAATAATTCGAATGAATTATTTAATAATAAAATCAAATACAATTTTCAAGAACCTTTTATTGCTAAACATATATTATGAGCTATTTACAAAATATATAATATAAACTTACAAATACCTTATTCGTACGACTACTCGTAATTAAGCCCAAGTTTCCGTTTGGTACCGTCCATATTTTTCCAAATTATTCACAAAGTTTGCAGCGCCATCATCTGTCAGTTTTCCAAAAGTTTTCGCCAATGCGACAAATTCGTCTCTTACGGCTTCAGGCATGTTCTTCGAGCTTCCAGCCAAATAAATACATGCACCAGCTTCGAGTAATTTCCAACACAACGATCCTTGTTTACGAATAATGTGTTGAACATATCTGAAATCCAAATGAAAGATTTAGCAATGTTCGAAGGTTTAAATATTTAATGCTTACACTTTTTCATCTTGATCCCTTGAAAATGCACAGAAAAGTCTGAGTTTCTTTTGATTTGTGAGGGTTTGGAAATCTTCCTGGCAGTGAAAATCTTTGGCCTCGTTACGACACCCGAAGAAGAGAATGCAAGATTCCAGGTCACCACTGATAGATTTTTCAAGAAGAAGCGATCTAAAGGGTGCGACTCCTGTGCCTGGACCAATAAGGATCATTGGTTTATCGAGATGAAAGTCAAAAGTTCCTTTTTGAACCCAAAAATACGTCTTATCCCCAGGTTTCAACCCTGCCAACCAATTGGAACAAAGGCCTAGTCTAGGTTCAAAGAGCTTCGTTTTATATTTTACCACAGCAACAAGTAAATGCACCTCATTCTGGTCTTTCTTGGAGCTCGACGCGATACTAAAAGCTCGTGGTTTTATTGGTGACATAATTTCGAACAACAAGTTCTCCGTCAACTTTTTAGTAGTGTGTGGAAAGTCATTTAAAACTTCTACTATATTCCTTCTTGGTCGATTTACATAGTCGAAAAGTTCTTCTTGTCCTGCCGCAGTTGTAAACTCTACCAACTTTTCTTTCTCGAGTTCGTTGTCACTTATCGAAGCTAAAATTTCCATTGTCGATCTTCTCGGCTTAAAGTTCAAGTCCCAATAATGCTCCGCTACTTGCTTCAAGCTCAACTTTTGCTGTAGGACAATAGGAACTTTGATCTCTTTCTCCGAAACTTCAATAACCATGTCCTCAACATGGACTCCATTTTCTTTCAAGACGGAAAAGAACTTATCCACCTGTACTTTGGAATTTTTTGGTCGTATGTATACAATGTCACCAGGTGAATACTCCACGTGTGAAGCTTTCAATTTGATCAATCTTACGTCTTGAAAGTGATCGATTGTTGTAGTCCTGATGTTATCGATAACTGTGCCACAGATAAGTGCATCAGTGACTAACGCTTCCTTTGAGTAGATATCAACGTCGGTATCGGTTAAAATCTCATTGATAACTTTCACACCGTATCTTTCGATTACTTCATTTTCATGAATTTTCGAGTCGAGTTTCAGTGAGTCCCACAAACTCTCAGTCCATGGTCCAACTACTGCATCGATTCCCAAATCATGTTGGTCGTCCGCCAACCCAATAGGTATTATCTCTTTACCTCCTAATTGAGCAAGTCTCTTATTCAATTTTTTTGCAGCGAAATTAAATTTTTGATACGAACTATCACCTAAACCCAGCACTGCGTATTTTACGTTAACGAGAGAATTTGGTGGCAGGTTTTTACGTAGCAAAAATTTCCAAAATTTTTTTGTGTTTGCTGGATTGTCCCCTTGCCCTGTCGTCGCAATAACGAAGATAACTATACGCTCCGTTACCAGATTTAGGACGTTGTAATCATCCATTGCCGAGACTGAACATTTTATACCACATCTGAAAATAATTATTTGTGAACGATTATTTATTTTACAACATATTAGAGTAGTATCTGGTTATAATATTTAGTTATGGTTTATGTTTTTTAGTATTTTAATTTTTATTGACTTCCAGCAAATAAACAGAAATTGAAACAAATTAAAAAATCAAAATTTTTAATGAGGTTCGTTGTGAATACCGGATTGAATGGTTTCCGATTTATTAAATTCGTGCGTACATTGTTTTAATCCAACCCATTAAGTCCTGAATGTAAATTTGTTCACTACAGTTTTCAATTGTATTTTGCGTAAAAAAAGGTTCTAAAAAATGTTCAAGCAGGCACATCTGACGTAAAATTGACTGAACTTTCATAATTTTTAGTTAGATTTTTCAAAAAATTCGACCGTGAAACACTATACATGATTATGTCAAAAAAAACATGGATTTTTCAAAATTTTTTTGTTCTTTATGTTTTTCCCATTGAAATAATTTCATATTTCCAGTTTGAAGTAATGAAATCGTGGGAATTTTTTATGTGAAAATTGACTGCGGCCGCGATGTTTACAGCGCCAACTGTAGTTAATTTTTATATATAAGCTAATGTATATATTTTAACAATGGATCTTTCGTATTTTGAAATGTGGAAATGAAAACTTCTATTACCACTGCCGGACAATAATTGGACACCAATTTTCTGTGCATATCACAGTGTTAGAAAGCTGAATATAAATGGTTATTGAATCGGCCATCTTGAATTTTGTATATTTGACATCGAGATCGAATTCAGCTAAACAAAAGAATCCTAAAATGACATTCTAGGCTTGGAAATATGAAAAAAATGTACATGGGACTTTTCATGTCAACCGAATTATCAGTGTGTCCAAAATTTGGAGTAACCGATTGAGACGTTTGAGGTTTCAAAATGTTCGTTTAAGGCCAATATCTTCCGAAAAAGTTGTACCTTTTAGAAAACAAAATGAAGGACCAAATACTGAATGTTATACCACCACCAATTCCATTTCTTCCCAACAAATCTTTACAATCGTTCCAACTCCTAAAATTGTTCATTTCGTTAAAATATATTTAATAATGGTATAATGTTTGCCATTGTGGACCCATTATTTTGAATTTTAAGATTTCGGGGTTAAAATAAGCAGCAATCACATCCAACAACCTCAATTAATTATTTTTGTAGACAGTAGATTGGATTAAAGCATAATACGAACCAGATAAATTCGATTCCATTCTTTTCGTTTGCGGAGAAAAGTTAACTGCGAAAGAGAACGCATTAAGTTTCTTCTACTGGTTATTTTTCCAGTAAAAAGTAGGAGAACAAAAAAAAACGAGTTGTTACGAACCCCATTTGATGGCTAGCTATTTTGAAAAGACTGTATGTCCTTCCCTTATGTTGTATAATCTAGACAGGCGCTTCTTTCCTTAAGTTGAATTTTTTTCGTTGTAGTGGAAAACTTATTACTAATAAAGAAAAATAAACGGTGGAAGCACCTGGTCCTTAGGTCCATCAAACGCGAGCAAATTCGTAATATAACCTCACTTATGATTTACACATGACAACATTGACTAAGGGACAATATAACATAAAAGAAGGAAAACCTACAACTTAAGAGAAGTATACAACATAAGAAAAAACAACTTAAAGGAAGGACTACTGTATATGGGAAGGCATTATTTGTAATGCTACGAACGCCATCTGTTGAGAAACAATTGAGCGCGCATATCAAAATAAAATAAAATAGAACTTATGCAATGAATTGCTTCTAGGAAACAAAATATATTAGAAACTGCGATTTTGTAATAGTTTGTAATTGGTTCTAATTAATTCTCGTTTAGGAATTAATTAATAACAATGAAGGTATATTAGTAAACAAAAATGTAAAGAAGGAAAATGAGTGTAGGGAATTATAGGTACAAATTGAGATGAGAATCTCATGAGGATGACGAAGATCTTCATTATTTCAGACATTTCCCAGACTGCGGAAAAACCTCAAATCTTCGTCGGGATATAAATTAGACTAACAAATTCTAGAATTTATGTAAATGAAAACCAAATCCATTTTATGACAGTCTAAGGTGTACTGAATATGATGACGTTATTTTGATAAAGATTTACGTCCATTTTGATAACCACTGTCGGGCCATTCAAGTATTACGTCAGCAAATTTTTCTATTCATTCGGCAGCATGCGATCCTAGCGGCGGAAAAAGGAATTGGGTCCTTTTGGACAAATCATATTAGGATTTTTCAAATACCTTCGTTTATCCATATTTTTCTACGAAATAACACTTAGAATTTGTTTAACCACTGCATAATAAAACAATAATACCTGCATGAAGAAACATGAATTATGCTATTGAGAATTTAAGAACCTCGAAAAAAATTAAAACTATTTTCTGAATATTTGCATTTTTGAAAAATGTGTTTTTGTGAACGTAAAATCTTCAAAAAGTAAATCCGTTATTCCATTTGATTAATAATCAAATTCCTCTATTTCCTCGATAGGGTCGCACGCAGCGGAATTAAGGGTGTTCTAAAGTGGTATGCCGATAAAGTAAGAAGTTATGCTAAAAACCGTAAATTAAAAATAAGTGAATCAATTATTTAAGATTCAGGCTCTGGACAATTCTAATTACATACGAACTCCTAAAAAATACCAAATAAATAGATTGTCAATTGACCAAGTCTTTTTGAAAATAAAGAAAAATCATTTACAGTAGTACCCCTGTTATTTTAACCCCTCGTATTTTAAGTTCCTCCTCTACCTTAAGGATTCGCCCCCTTCTATTTTAACTTTTTTTCATGTCCTCTCTCTCACGCTGCTGGTGATGAGAAAGAGAAGTAGCATTAAAATAAGAGGGGTGCCGCCATATTCCTTGCATCGAAATCTTAAAATAAGAGGGGACCTACTGTATTTCCGAATATTCTCGGCGTATTCAATCAACTTTTTTTTGTAGTTTTCATGAGACCGTATATAGTAATTAGAATTACATATACAATGTTTTTAGTGAAAATTCCTACCTTATCAGCGTTCAGGACCGCCTGAAAAAGGTGAATACTCTATCGATAAGTCAATAGTACCATCGTAATAAGGCGGAAAAATAAAATAGGTTACTAATGGCAAGGAATAATATATTGTATACATGTTGACGTAGGATTTCGCCCCCCCCCCCCCATGTCAGCATGTGTCAGGATTCTCCAACCCCTCCCCCTCCCCTAACATGTTGACGTAATACTTGAATGTCCCCTGTGTCAAAAACCAAAATATATAAGTTCTTAAACATGGCAATTTGCACTATTTTTTTCAAAATCTTCATCATGAAGTATGACATTGTGTTCAATCAATTTATGCAAAAAAGTTTATAAAACCGCTTGAAATTTGTTACTCGAAGGTTTCTGTGGTCGATATTTACAAATCTGATGATACATTTTGAAAATGTTAAATGTAGGGTACAATATGTAGGACAAAGTTGTCCAAAAAAAGAACCTATTTGCTTGAAACTAGTTACTCGGGGGGTTTCAAGGTCGTTGAGTAAAAATCTAACGATATATTTTAAAAATTCAAAATGGCAACTCCAATATGGTGCACAAATTTTTTTAAAAATCGAACCATTTGGAATTTTCCGAGTCCCCCATTACAAATCCCAGAGCTTGGCGACTAGGGCTAAAGTTCTTGTATTAGAAAAACTAAAAATAAACAGTTGTAGATAAAGAATCAAAGTAGTTTTAGGTGCACACAAAACGCTATAATTATTCTATAATCAGCATTGTTTTCAGACAACAAAGTGAACTATTTCCAGCTATACAGAAAACCCACAAAAAACAAATTGACTCCATTTTGAACATGCAAACACTGACATAAGATTCGTAATCAGCGTTCCTAAGATAGCCAGAATAATACATTTTGTGCAAAATGATTTTAATTTTTACTATTTTAAAAATATGACTTCAGATTTGCGATCAGCGGCTCCGAAAACTTTCAAGCAACAAGTGTCAATCAAAATGGTTTGCATCTGGAAAATTAGTTCGCCATTTTGAATGTTCAAAATCTGACTTCAGATTTCTGATCAGCGATAAAAAAAACCCTTATAAACCAAGTTATAGTTAATTCTAAAAGTTTTGTTCTCGTCGCATTTTGTACACTTTCTGTGAAATTCACGACGTAGTTAAGGGGTTAAAATACACAATGTAATAGTACTCAAAAAAAAAAAAAAGAAATCTGATAAGGACCCAAAATTGTTTGTAATCTTGGTTTATTTTAGGTTATGTGTACAATCGTATTTGCGTACGTAATTTATTTGTATAAGCCGTTTATAAGAGTTGGTTAAAGAAAAGTTACCATGACCGATACAGGAAATTGTAGCTCAACAAATGAAAATGAATTAAAACGAATTCATTGCTTTTCCACTTTTTTTAGACATTCCGTACAAAGGAAATGCACATTTCCTAGACTGTTATGTACAATACCAAAGCGCAATGCACAAAATCTGAAGAATAATGGTATGTAAATATATTTTATCGTCAATATGCCCCATCGCCGAATGAGATTGCTAATATAAGAAAGAGAAGTGCATCATTACTGCGAGATAGAAAGAGGAGTCACGAGTGCCATTGCGCCGCCTATCGACAGGGAGGAGATCTACTCATTTCCAAGACAATTCGTTAACTCTAATTGAAACAAATTACAATATTTCAAGCGAATCTGCTTCAAAATATATAAAATATATGATTTTTTCTAATTTAAACTTTCGAATGAATTTGTATTTACGATTCTAGGTTCGAATTCTTATGATCGTTTATTTACTTGATGACAATTCAGTAAACAAAAACCGATTGATATGTATTGGTATTAAATAGAGAATAATTGTTTTTTGTTTTTAAAATGAAACCGAAATTAAGTATTTAGACGAATTCAATATATGAATATTTTTTATCGATTTCCCTTTGCTGGGAAGATAGGAAAAGCAAACAAAGAAAACGAAAGGGTGATGAATGCGAGGGGGACTACTAAGGGCGCTGTAAAAGAGATGAATGGCATTTAATCATAGTGTAAAAGGGATGTTGTTTTATGGAGCGAAAATGTACAATTATGCAAATGTATATCGAAGTGGATTGTTGATAACAAAAACGTAGGAAAAGAAGAATATCAGATGAAAGTACGAAGATACCCATCGGCAAATCTTCTTTGCTTATAATTTTCGTCATCTTGTAAATTTTTCTAGTAAACGGGACCGAATCGCTGTTTATAATAACTTTTAGAACAAATTTTTCTCGACAGATTGAGTTAGTAGCAATTCTAAGTAAGAATCCTCAAATGGACTTTCTAAAATAGCGTAGAATTTTCTCGACAGATGGCGTTCGTAGTAATTTGTTTATTTACATTCTCCTATTAATATGATTGGAACGAAAACTAATAAGAAACTTAATTCTTTTTTATTTGCAGTGTCATCTACTAATTTCCTTGCATTTATTTTTGGGATCTACGTATTAAGTATAAGTTTCTACGTACGGAACTCTTAATATAAAATAAAGTAAATTTCTTTCCTTGCTCTTTGTTTTGAAATGTAAATTAAATACAGGCTCTAAAAATAGACAGTGATAATCTGGTCATTCCCTGCGGTATAAAGTATTATATT
Source organism: Trichopria drosophilae (assembly GCA_030407085.1). Taxonomy (NCBI): domain Eukaryota; kingdom Metazoa; phylum Arthropoda; class Insecta; order Hymenoptera; family Diapriidae; genus Trichopria; species Trichopria drosophilae. The sequence continues at coordinate 102,448,046 of CM059586.1, forward strand.
ATAGAAATGCAATCTAAAAATAATATAACAAAATTTCTTCATAGGTGGAAATGAAAATAGATTGACAAAATCAACTGGTCAAAGCCACAATGATTATGTCCACGCAATTAAGCAGTGATAACTCGGCTGATCGGCATTCGACGAGTTTTTGGCATCGACAACTTTTTCATTGGTGAAAAGTACAGCTATGACATCAATGGTACCAACTATGTAGTTACCATGCGCACCTTTTGGCTAGTTTCCAAATCTGCTCGGCAGTGTCTTGAGCAGTTCCGGTCTCGCTGCCGTACAACACGGTGATGACTCGATCCAACATTGCGATTCCTTGCTGCGGTTGACGTGTTCGTATCAATTTTGGATCCTAATGGAATTCTGAAGAAAAAAACAACAATAAATTATATGTTATAATTAGAATACTCGAGTATTTTCTATTTCTCTGCGGTGGATCTCTTTGTAAACAAAAAAAAAACACATTGTGGTTTGTGAAATGAGTGAATACTATGACATATTTTTTGTTATAAAAATCCTGTTTTTAATGTAGTTTTGTGTTGTATTGTTATGTATTATATGTACGTGTTAGGACAAACATTTGAGTGTCCTAAACGTGAGCGGGGGCGTAATGCAAAAACAATTCAGTTAATAAAACGCCGTTGAAACCAGAAAACATGGCTGTTTAGGTAGGTTATGTTTGGTTTCGTCATTAAACAAAAAGCACATGCTACATTTAGTTTTTCAAAGGATTGGAAGTAAATGGATTCATACATTATCCATTTTAATACTTTACTTATCCGTTCCTTTAAGTTTGAATGCTTTTCAATCATTTTTTATTTGTTTGTATACTTCGTGGTCAGCTTTTTGTCTCTATTCCTGAAAATCATGAACATATACTTTCCAATAATCATCTATCCCCATGAATCGGTTCCAACAATTGTCTATCCGTATGAATCCGTTTAAATAATTCTCTATTCTCCCTAACCCGTTTACAATTTTAAATGATAAGAACCAATTGAAAATGAATGAAACCGATGAAAAGTGCTCATTCAAACGGATTACAAAATTTCTCTCGATTTGAATCCGTTTACTTCCGGTAAGCCAAAATCGTGTCTGCGATTGCAAAAGTTAAAATTGTTAAAGTTATTATTTTTGTTAAGCTAATGCTTTTCTTTCTTAAATGTCACCTAATAGAAAAGAGAAAATTGTTTGGTCGTTAATTACTGTTCGCGTTAGTTAAATATGTATATGACCGCGAGAGATGATTCTAATATGGGAAAATAAAAAATCAGCGGCCCTCTAGCGACACTTTAAGAAGTTACTAAAGACTTAGTTAAGCCGGAGTAGTTACGTGTAATAGCAGACAATTAATTTTCGCAAGGATTCAGATTTTGATTCTGAGATATTAGAGGGAATTTGGCATTTTTAATCTTTGGCAATCGTTTTCCGTTTGAAAAAAAGTAAAATTTCACATAAAAGGTTTGTTATTAAATTACTGTATGGAATAGTAGAAGATCAAACAAACCCAGCCTGCAATGTCTCTTACCGGGATAAGAGCAAATCTTTGTTTACAATCCAATTCTATCATTAAATTATGACAACATAAAGTATTTTTACATTTTAAACGGTATTTTTCGCTGTTTTGTTTGGTAGATATTAACACAGCTACTTGACAGATGTTTTTACTAATTTCTAGATATTCAAACACCCATATGTTTTTGTATAGCATTTACAAACAAGTTAATTTTGTTTCAAATACAAAAAATTGATTGAATTATATTAAAAACTTGAATCTTTGTCAATCCGGATGTTTAATTCCACTCAAAGTATTGAAACAAATTGGATATTTCGTCGTCACTAATTCTTTTTCGTTCGATGCAATGTATTTACGATGATTTTTATCAACAGATGGCGTTCGAAGCAATATGAAATAATGAAGTATTTCCAAAATAACGATGAGTTTCTCGACAGACTTGACATTTGTTGGGATGCAAACATATTGATTGCATTTCCTATTGTGAATTAAAATAAATTTACAAAATATACCAGCGAAAAATTTTAGGTTCGATTTGGATAAGAACCGTGAGAAATTTGGTCATGAGAAATTTAAACAGGATTACTGTGAAGTCAGCATGTGACTCTCGTGAAAACAAAAAAATAATAAAAAAATAAATAAAGTATTTTGATAAAGAATTCACGAAAGGAAAGAAATTCTCTTTAAAATAAAAAATATAAATTACCAAAATTAACCGAAATAATCTGAAAAAAAAATTAGACCCCTCAATTGCATACATTTACATGTATTTCAGGGGCCTTTTTATATATAAAATCGCCGAAGCTCAGGTTTATTACAAAATGGTTAGAAACATAAACAATAGACAAATTTTTGCAAAATTTAAAAAAAATGGGTTTAAAAACTTTGAAAGGATTTTGATCCTACCTTTTTTTTTTTTTATTATTTTAAAGTTTGATTAAGTTTATTAAAGTTTTTATTTTATTATTTTCTTGTTTAAATAAATTAACTGAATTGACGGATTGAAAATCGATAAACATTCCGTAATTTCGTTTATGAAAGTTATATATGATTAAAAATACTTCATTTGGACGTTCTAACACAAAAAGTTGATAATTCGACGTGGAATGCTCCATATTTGACAAAAATTCATTTTTATATTGCTTTAATAACTTCATGTTGTATTTTTACAATAGCGTTACAGTTTGGGAACGATGCTGGGGGTTGGAGTTCGATTCTCGTGGGGACAGTTTTTTTGTATTTGTTTATTACAATTGAAAAGAATTACAAAATGGGAATACAAGTATTCTAACGGATGAAAAATAATAATATAATCGCCATGGACGCATCATTTATCCAATTAAATTATTTTTATTTTTGTCTAATTAACTTAATTAAATTATTAGTATAAACATTTTTCTTCTTTAAAATGTCACAAAACTCTAAAACTAGTTGCAAAATGTTATTTTTAATTCTTCTGATGTACATTTTATTTAATATTAAGAGAATTGGTACATTAACAAATGATTATATTATTTGCTAAAAATATATACTTCAATATATCTTTTGTTATATTTTAGTAAAATTAACAGAATATTATGTTTATATAACTTCTTTTCAAGGTAAATAAGCGTAGCCATTGCATGTTTACAGCAGTGTTCCTTTAAAGCACCTGCTGGAAACGAATATGAAATTGATTTTATTTTTTCTTTCACTTTTTTTTTATTAATCTGGATTTGTACTTCGTCGTACTTCGTGTAGGATCTTCGTGAATTTTTGTCTTCTCGAATACCCACAAAAACTATATTTTTCATAACCTCTCTATTCCACGAAGAGGTCTAACAAACCCTCTGGGTGCGTCAACTAATTGCTCCAATTCTATTAGAGGGGACATTTTAAATTTCACAAGAAAACGAAAAAATAAACTTTTAAAATCTACGTGTACATTGAACACCATACAGTGAGTCGTGCACATATTAGTTCAAACTCGACCGCCAGGTGCGCCACTTTAGCTGTTTGAATCGTCAATTGGATATACAGTGATCCATATCCTAAGTTATACTAGCCAAGCAATTTACTCGTCCTAAGTTATACTTTCGTCTTATTCAAAGTTATATTAGCCTCTTCCCCTCTATCCCCGCCATATCGTTTCGCGCTTCGTGAATCGTGATTCGAATTACAGGTTATGTTCTATGTTTATATGTATAACAAGCATTGTTACAGTGGTGCGAAAAAAATTATTATTTTTAAAAATTTTAATTTTAAACTTTCAATATAATTCCAACTGAATATTTCATTTAATAAAAAAAATGGGGAAAAAGAAAATAGAATACACGGAGAGTCCAGCAGTTCGTTTATTTGAACTTTTTCGGCGATTATTTGAGCCTTTTCACCTCTGTTTCTCTCTGTCTTTTCTAAAATATACAAAGAATGTTAAATTATTAAATATTTAAAGAAAACGAAAATAAAAAGTCCTGTAAAAAGTTAGGTTATGCCGGTTTACTCGGCTTTTCGGGTTGGATACGGTTGATGCAGTCGCTTGTTGCTGATTTTCGTCGTTTTCCATTGCTCCTTATCACAATGCTCCTAATCACTCTTAATTATTGTATGTGCAGTATGTAATGCCGATTTTCTCCAATTTCTTTTTACACACGTGTTCAGAATTTCAGATGGACACAATATTCGGCAAGGATCGGTAAACCTCGGAACGCTTCGCTGCACGTACACTCGCAACGGACATAAATGAAAATACGAAAGTGGGGGTAGTGAAGTGATATACCTCCTCCATTTTGAAAGAACGGACTGTATAACTTAGGATGGGGACCACTGTAGGTGATTTTTATTTATTTACAATCACTGTCGGTCAATTCTTAATTAATTTCTGTGACATTCTGTAAGAGTACGTATATAAAAAGTAGAATTACCTTAACAGAGCCCGAACATTGAAAAATTGATTCAGACATTTTTAATTTACGTTTTTTAACCTTATCGACGGACTACTTTAGACGTAAGTTTCTTATTGGTTTGATTTCTTATGAAAGTAATAGAATTTATAGGAACGAAATTATGCGAACGCCATCTGTCGAATAAAATTATAAACAATGCATTATGCCAATATAACGAAAAACAAATAAATCTGTGTTTAAATTCGTTCTGATTTTTTCGTATTCTTCGTATTAATTCGTTTTTATTTGCTCGGGAATTCCAAAAAACGAGTAGTCAATAACAATGAGAACATTTTACAGATGTCTAAAATAAATTGACTAAATACTTAATGTTAATTGTAAATAATTAATGCATTCTTAATACAAATTGATTAATGTATGTTGAGTAATATTTTCTCGACATCGACAGCGTCAAAGAATAGCAATTTAGAATTCCTTTGTTCATCTCAAACATTTTCAAAATTTCGAGTATTCAACTGCTGCATTCTTCATTGTCGAATGTCAAGGACAAAGTCTAGGCCAGTTTCCATTTGGCCGCCATCCCGCGGATTATTTATAAATATCAACACTTCAACCTCGACTCTTGATTCCTTCACCCGAAGTACATCACGCGTTTTTTTTTTTTGTTACAATACATGTAAACTGTATAATATATTCTTGATTTCTTTTCGTAGAACATAACGGAATATTTTTTAAACATACAAATATTATCAATAAAGCTACAAAAGTACTATCCCAGCAAATGGAATTAAAACGAATTGAAAAATCAAAATTTTGAATACCTTATCATATTGAACTGTATTAATCTGATTCAATTTTGTTCAATTCAATAGGTTCATAGGATTTTGACTACCCAGTAAACGAAAACGAATAGAAAGTTAAAAATACGAATTGAAATGAATTCAAGTGAATTAAAATGAATTAAAACGTATGAAAATGATTAATTGAATCCACTTTTTAATTCATTTTAATTCACTTGAATTCATTTCAATTCGTATCTTTAACTTTCTATTCGTTTCCGTTTACTGGGTAAATGGATTGAATTTGAATTTGATTTTCAGTAAATGGACTGAAGCCTCGTAAACCCGAATTCACAGGGATTAAACGAAATTGGGAAGTATTCTTTCGAATACTTCTGTATTCCACATAATCCCTTTCAATCCCTATGAATATGAGCTCAAATTTTCGAGACTCCATTTTCGATTACTGAAATTATAAATGCATAGTGCGGAATTTGGAGTATTATTTTTCAATCTATATAAATCCACAAAAATAAAGTATAAAAGAAAAACAATTCATAATTCTTGGAAATTATTGATTTTTGAGCTTTGAATTCTATTTGTTGAACTTTGTAAATAATTCCTTATTATCAATCTTTCTAAATCCTGTTACAAGAATTGATCTTCTTCTTGAATTCTTCTCTATCCTTCCGTATTTAAATTTGTTTTAATATGTTTGGAAATAATAATGTATTGTTTATTTTTCTTTGTCACGAAGAAAAAATAAAAGAAGATTGTTATATTGATCAAACAATAATTTTGTAAGATGTTTTTCTAGGTTATATTTTGTCTGCGCGGATTAGATCCACGAATTAAACCAAAATTAACACAATTAACGTTTTTTTCGTTTGTTGGAATGCCACACGTATAACTTTTATTTTATTTTCTCGTAATTTTCAATGTTTGTGATCTAAAAAACGTTTTCATTTTCATTCTTATTTTGCAAATTAAAATTATACGACTCCAGTGTATTTTTTAAAATCATAAATTTACATTTTTTTAAGCTACACCTTCAAACTAGAACGTGACGAAAATCACTAAATGTCTGCATTTACTGTAGCCACAAAGAAGAATCCGGAAGGTGAAATGTTAAAAGAATTTAAAAAAACTTATTTTTGACTCTTTACCAATTGGTAGAGTGAAATAAACAAATGGTATCCAAAGATTGAAAAAAGACAAGAATTGACTACATTGAAATTACAGAAAAAGCAAAAAACTGTTTGTAAAAATAAAACAAGGAGATTGATAAATTTTCTGACGTTTTTTTAGAGAATATTTTTTCGAAAACGAACATTATTATATTCTAATCATTGTAAAGTGTACGATTTATAACAGAATTTAAACAAAACTTTAATGTGCAGTGATTTTAATTTAAATTAATTTTTTAACTAAAAAACAGTCATTAATAGGTGTTTTATTACGGTCATTTCAAATACGAATAATTTAAATAATGAATTTTGGAGTAGATAATATAAGTGAATTCCAATTAAAACTTTCCTCTAGTTTTAGATTGTTGTGAATTGAAATTTATGTAATCAAAGTCATATCCGAGTACAAACCCTTGTGGAAGAATATTGCTGAAAAGTACTGAAAATGTGTTCCTGAAAATCTCTAAAAAATACTGATTTAATATCGAAATTGGGACTAGTATATTCGGTATTTCAGAGACTTTCAGCAAATTGTAGTAATATTGCTGAAATCAACTCAATATTTATCTACATTTTACTTTTATCTAAATGCTGGAATTGTACTGAATTTGTCTAAATTCCGTTAAATTAATATCGAAATTTGTATTTTAGAACATTCAGAAACTTAGTCGATTTTAATAGAATTTTGTATATTTCTTAAATTTGACTAATATTTCTGTAAATTCTAATGAAATTTTATCTGGAACAATTATTAAGAAATTGATCCGAATTCTTCATACAATTTTCATAGAAAGAATTATGAATGTCTTTCAATAAAGTTAATAAATTTGGTTAAAATTGACTGTGACTTTAAAAACCTTCTACAACACCAATTTTTATATTAATTTAATGGCATTCAGGAATAATGGCATATATGAGGGATAAATTTGTAATTATTAATCATTTCCTAAGAACATTATACAAAGTTTCTAAATAATGCTAAAAATACATGAAATTATCTGAAAAAATGTAATAACAAATTACTAATTGTTATAGAATATTTTTAGAGAAATTTAGAAAAATTCAGTAACTTTGAGTATTTGTGCGAAAAACGATTTGTTAAAATTTTCTGAAAATACCTGAAAGTTACAAAAAAAATAGGCTCTAAATTTGTATTGTGGCTTCTATCTATTTCAGTAAAATGTAGGTTCTTTCATTAACTTTACAGTATGTTTTTAACATGTCAATGTAATTTTAGCAATTTTCAGTAACACTTTACTGAAATTTATTCTGAATTTGTCTGAAACTATCTAAACTTACATGTTGAAATGGAGTCCCAATTTTGATATTAATTCAGATTGAATTTCAGCAAAATTTAGTTTAATTGATCGTTTCAGCAAATTTCATTATTTTTTCAGCAATATTTTTCCATAAGGGAATTGAATAATTTGTATTCCTAAAGTTACATTCTGATCAGTTTTCAAATAAATTGAAACTCAAGTAATATTTAGAAAACTATGGATAAAAGAACAAATAATTATTAATCTAAATTATTACAAATCCTTAAAAACTCAACTAGTAGTGTTTCAATACAGTATAAGCATTTCAATTGTTTGTGTGTTGTATTGTTTCCAATGATTATATAATCTGTAACAATTAGTGCTCAAAATGTTATATTATAAAATTGAATAATTTATCGGATAATACATTAGATCTATGATTGAAATTAAATAAGAAACACTCAAAGAAATGAAAAGTAAATAAATAATAAAAATTGACACAAAGTTGATAAAATCGTTCGAAACTATTTTAAAAGACCTATGTAAATGTTAATTTTTCTATTTATAGCCAACAGTATAATAGTTGTACCTGCTGACAGTATTTGAAAGAATTTAAATTTATTTCTGAAAATGTAGTTTATATTCAAAAATTGTACAAAAACAATTAATCCTTTAAATTATTTTTAGGTGTAGTTAATTAGAATGAATCATTTAAGTTCCATGTATAATATTAGGACTTCTTTTGAACAATCCTTTTGACCTTATTGAAGCATTATATAAGACATGTAAATTTACTTGTGCTTTGCAATGTTGGAAAATGTCTAACTCACCTTCAAACACACCTTTGAAGCATTATTCAAAAGGGAATCTTCTTGCCACTTTCTTGAACGCACCTGGAAAATTTTTTATTTATAGACTATTTTGTCATTTGTATTTAAAAGAATTATTATATAAATCTGTTTTAAACTCTAAGGAGCGAAGAGTAAATTAATTTCATTATTTAAAATCTATATATCATGGTTTTTTAGAAACAGACATCAACGTAACTTATTTGAAATAATATAATTACAAAATAGTATTCGACTTTTCCATAACCTGTAGTTTTTTCTTGTCAGAAAACTTTAATAACTAAACTATGAAATTGAGGGATCTATTAAATTAATCTATTAAAGTACACAAATTTACATATTTGCTCTTTCTTTTCTAGTGTGTATATTATAGTGTATTGTGTAATGTGTAAAATTTTTAACTTCAATACTTAATACAAATCCTATTTATCATGCGAGTTTTAATATGAACATGTTAGCAAGAAAATTAGTAGGAAAATAATTGAAACAAGAACTTGAAATCTAAATCAGAGATTGGTACATTGAAAGCTACTTGCAATTGCATTGCAAGGACTTAAAGGTTAATTTATTTTTATATTTTCTATTCTCTTAACAGTAAAGAATAAAAATTAAATACTTTCTATTCGCTGAAAACAATTGGGTAGAATAGAAAAACCATCCGTCTTTATAAGAACTTGACTTATAATAGATAAATCTGTTAAATAAATTGAGAACTGAAAACTCTTTAAATGTTCTGTAAAAATAAAAGTTTCTTTCTAATTTATATCTGCCCGCATAAAATCTGAATCATTCTTAATACTCGTAATCGTATTTCTTGGCCTCAAAGTATTCAAAATAAAAAGTACACATTACATACATTGTGAACACTTGTGAAGTGTCAAAGAACTAGAAATTTAATTGAAAATTATGGACAAATAATTAATAATATCGATTCGACATGAAGCGAATACTTTTCTATCATTTTCAACTCTACTTCTGGTTCTTCGATACTTCTTGCTTTATTGGGTTAATAAGTACTAATTTTATCTATCCGGCGATGTGGAATAAAGTAGTAGAGCAGTGCAACAAATAGGCCATTTATACAATTTAAATGAATAGATGCCGGATAAAGATGATATGATTTTATAGCTCCAAAATTTGTTAACTCTTTCTCACCATTTATTAAACAAAAATGCTTATAAATAAAACAAATAAACAGATATCTTACAAACATAAATTTAAAATATACTTTGTTTTATTTTATTCGATTTCATATTAAAATCTATTCCCTGTAAACACAAAATTTGGCAGTTATGTAACCAGTACGTTCTTGTTACTTTGTTACATAACTGTTACTGTTATTATTATTATTATTAACATCTTTATTGGAAATAAACCTCACAATACATATAAATATACAATTTACAATATCAAAGATACTGTCGTTACTTTTGTGTTTGCATATATTCTCTTTTTAAGCGTTCAGAGATTCATTATTATTTGTATATTTTTATTTTTATTTATATTTTCTCCTTTATCATTGTTACATGTAATCGTAATACTTTATGCTAGTCCTAAGTGCACCTACAGACACGATCCTGTAGCTCTTATGGGTGTGATTTCCAAAAAAGCATCATTTTGAAAATGATTTTACCCATGTTCGAGTCTTATAACAGTGTTATTTAATGTAAAAATATAGATGCATATACAAATGAAAGTATAAGTTACGTTTATCAAACACAAACACATTTTTTATAAATACAAGTTTTATGTGAAGGAATAATTTTTACTAAGTTAGTAAAGATTGAATTCAAAATCTTTACAACAATAATTTTCGAAAATTCTTATAATTGGTACATCCGTTACTGTTACGTTTAATAAATTCTAAGCGATTCATAGACGAATCAAAATCATCATTTGACAAGTATGTTGACTCAAATAAAGGACTAGCACATCTCTTAGAGTAAACTGCTAACATTTTGTGCGATCAATAAATCATTATAATGGTGTATTGAATTAGTCAGGAATATTAAATTTATTAAAGATCCAGTAACAATCGTCTTCCAAATATTTCATAGGATTTTTATACCAAATTGTTATTAAACATGAGGGGAATTCACTTTCTGGCAATACTAACATTTCCAACCATGACTTTTGTAATTTTTTCCAATATTATTTCAGAAACATACAGATACAACATTTTTGTCATTCAAAACTCTTACACATTTCTTTACTCCTATATTTTCCATGCTGCGTAAAATATCAACATTGTTAAAAAAAAAATCATATAGAAGCATTCAAAAGAATTTACATGGAATTAGAAGTCGACGTCACTCCAAAAGTTCATGCAGTTTTCTTTCACATGCAAGAATTTTGTGATAAGAACAGATTGGGCTTAGGGTTTTTCAGTGAAGCAATGGAATCGGTCTACTTCGATTTTAAATCTACTTGGGAAATTAATATGGTCTCCAATAATCATCCGGATTATCCGAAAAAAGCTTTTAAGTGTCGTATATCAGTACAATAGTTCACATATTTAAAGCTAAATGTATCTGTAGCGTTCACAAATACTTTTAAGGTTTAATAAAAGAATATTTTTATATTCAATGCAGAAAAAAATCTTATGAAATATTTGTTTAGTACTAGGAAATGATTATTAAATTTACAAATAATTTACTACTAACGCCTTACGGCTGTGAAATCTTACTTTACTGGCAGGAAAGTAAAAAAAGTGACTTTCTTGGAAAGCCTTCCTCCAATTTTTTTCATTTTTGTTCTAAAATATAGTTAAAAACATTTAGATTTAGAATCTGCAAAAACATTTGCATTTGCTGAATTTTTCGTTTAAATTTAACTCAGGCTCACTGTGTAACGCCAAGATCTTTTACTGAAGTTACTTGTAGTAGTAAGTTATTATTTATGATGTACAGAAAAGACGAGAGGGTTTGAGTTTATTAGTATTTAAGAGAAGTTTATTAGATATCAACCATTGGTTTCGTTTCTAACTCGCATTGTAATTTTAGGCACCTGAGAGTGGGTAATGCAATCGCATAGATCATTTATGAATAAAAAAAAAAGTTCTGATCCAGAGAACCTTGAGGAACTCCAGAGGTGTATGGTTTTGAATAATGTCCCTTAGTAATAATGATTTATTTTAATATTCGATTATTCTGTTGTTATATGTTATACGTTATTTGTATTCTGTATGAATATCATCGACTGTATTATTTTTGTAAGAGCACCTGGTCTGATTTTGATTAAACAATAAACAAAAAAGAATACAATTTAAATTTCTCTGATTCAGTTTCTAGATCGAAAGTATTGAAACGAATTGAGAATATTCATAAATATTCAACTGCCAGTCATAATTGCATGTACATATTTTGGTTTCGACTAGCAGGTAGTCGGATCCTTAAAATACAACGAAAGGAATTGCAAATAAAGAAAAGAATCACAGAAGGTTGAGAAACTCATTTAGGAACCGTTTAGCCTGATAATTGAATATGTTTCAATCGTTTTTCTATTTTATCTTGTTACAGTTGCCAAATAAGATACACGTCATGTTTACAACAATATCGTTTTGTACTAAAGATATTCGAGAATTTTGGTACAATAACACAGTAAACAAAAAGCTATAGAATATTTAAATTTTTCCGATTTAATTTCTATATCGAAAGTCTTGAAACGAATTAAAAATATTCATAAATATTCAACCAGCAGCCAATGTATATATTTTGGCTTCGACTATCAGGTAGTCGGATATTTAAAATGCATCGAAAGGAATGGAAAATAGAGAAAAGAATCACAAAAAGTCAAGAAACTCAATTCGGAACCTTTAGTCTGAATACATTTCAATCTTTTTTCTGTTACTAGACCACAGATTCCTGAAATTGTATAAAAATTCTGCAACAAATGTCTATTTTATCTGGTTACAGTTGCCAAATAAGATACATATCATGTTTACAATATTATTGTTTTGTACTAGAGATATTCGAGAATTTTGGTACAATAACGTAGTAAACAAACACAATAGAATATTTAAATGTCTCCAATTCAATTTCTAGATCGAAAATATTGAAACGAATTGTGAATATAAATACATAAATATTCAATCAGCAGTCAATGTATATATTTTGGCTTCGTCTATCAGGTAGTCGGATCTTTAAAATACATCGAAAGGAATTGAAAATAGAGAAAAGAATCACAAAAGGTTACGAAACTCAATTCGGAACCTTTAGTCTGAATTTAGTTGAATTTTTTTTCAGTTACTAGACCACAGATTACTGAAATTGTATAACAATTCTGAACCAAATGTTTCTATATTTTATCTTGTTGCAGTTGCCAAATAAGGTACATATCGTGTTTACAACAATAAATTGAAAAACATTTCCGATTGTTACAAAGCCAACACAGTAAACAAAAAATGGAATATTTAAATTTCTCCGATTCAGTTTCTAGATCGAAAGTATTGAAACGAATTAAGAATATTCATAAATATTCAACCAATGGTCATAATTGCTTGTACATATTTTGGTTATGACTATCAGGTAGTCGGATCCTTAAAAATACATCGAAAGGAATTGCAAATAAAAAAGAATCACAAAAAGTAAAAAATTGGGAACTGGTAGTCTGAATATAATTGAATACGTTTCAATCTTTTTTATGTTACCTGACCATAAATTCCTGAAATTGTATAAAAAATCTCCAACAAATGTCTATTTTATCTGGTTACAGTTGCCAAATAAGATAGAGGTCATATTTACAACAATATTGTTTTGTACTAAAGATATTCGGGAATTTTGATATAATAACACAGTAAACAAAAAACAATAGAATATTTAAATTTCTCTGCTTCAGTTCCTAAATCGAAAGTATTAAAACGAATTAAGAATATTCATAAATATTCAACCAGTAGTCAATGTATATATTTTGGCTTCGACTATCAGGTAGTCGGATCTTTAAAATACATCGAAAGGAATTGCAAATAGAGAAAAGAATCACAAAAAGTCAAGAAACTCGATTCGGAACCTTTAGTCTGAATTTAGTTGAATACGTTTGAATCTTTTTCTGTTACTAGACCACAGATTACTGAAATTGTATAAAAATTCTGCAATAAATGTTTTTTTATATTATCTCGTTACTGTTGCCAAATAAGGTACACATCGTGTTTACAACAATACATTGAAAAACATTTCCGATTGTTACGAAGCCAACACATTAAATAAAAAACAATAGAATATTTAAATTTCTCCAATTCGATTTCAAGATAGAAAGTATTAAAACGAATTAAGAATATTCATAAATATTCAACCAGTAGTCAATGTATATATTTTGGCTTCGACTATCAGGTAGTCGGATCTTTAAAATACATCGAAAGGAATTGCAAATAGAGAAAAGAATCACAAAAAGTCAAGAAACTTAATTCAGAGTCTGAATTAGTTAAATTACAGTTTCCTGAAATTTTATAACAATTCTGTATCAAATGTTTTTCTATTTTATCTTGTTACAGTTGCCAAATAAGGTACATATCTTGTTTACAACAATACATTGAAAAACATTTCCGATTGTTGAAAACCAACACAGTATGTACACAAAAAACAATAGAATATTTAAATGTCTCCGAGTCAGTTTCTAGATCGAAGGTATTGAAATGGATTAAAAATATTCATAAATATTCAATGAGCGGTCAATGTATATATTTTGGCTTCGACTATCTGGTAGTCTGATCCTTAAAATACATCGAAAGGAATTGCAAATAGAAAAGAATCACAAAAAGTCAAGAAACTCAATTTGGAACCTTTAGTCTGAATTTAATTAAATAAGTTTGAATCTGTTACTAGACCACGGATTCCCGAAATTGTATAAAAATTCTGCAACAAATGAATGTTACTACATCACGAATTCCTGAAATTGTATAACAATTCTGCAACAAATGTCTATTTTATCTTGTTAGATTATTTGCAACAAATAAGGTACATATCGTGTTTACAACAATACATTGAAAAACATTTCCGATTGTTACGAAGCCAACACAATAACAAAAAATAGAATATTTAAATTTCTCCGATTCAGTTTCTAGATCGAAAGTATTGAAACGAATTGGGAATATATATTTTGGCTTCGACCATCTGGTAGTCGGATCCTTAAAATACATCGAAAGGAATTGCAAATAGAGAAAAGAATCACAAAAAGTCAAGAAACTCAATTCGGAACCTTTAGTCTGAATTTAGTTGAATCACAGTTTCCTGAAATTTTATAACAATTCTGCACCAAATGTTTTTCTATTTTATCTAGTTACAGTTGCCAAATAAGGTACATATCATGTTTACAACAATACATTGAAAAAGATTTCCAATTGTTACGAAGCCAAGACTGTCAATGACGGTATCGGGAGGTATGTCGGTATGAAATCATTACGACAATCGACTTTACTTACGTAATTACGCAAATGCAAGGTACAGGACGCCGAATTCGAAACGTTTACCCTCGAAATGTCATCCGGCGGACAGCGAAAAACGTTAGCGCATGTCAACGTCGTCCGAGGTCGCTCTCTGGAACGACACGTGCCGTCGGCGGCCATTTTGTTTTCGATTCGATTCGACTTTCTCGAATCGCCATCTTGCTCGGTGAAAGTCGAGAGGTTTTTAGAGAGAGAAATAAAATACGTACGCCATTTGCGCTTTCGACCAGCGCTATACATCCCAGTGTGTGTTTCACACACATACGGGAAAACCTATACTTCCCGGGGGTTCGCGGGGGGAAAATCGCGGGTGAAAATCATCGGTCAGTCAGTCGCCACCTTGACTCCACGGGGCGCCTCGCGTTGGCAGCACTGCCGCGCTCTGTTTGCGGATGACTGTCAAAACCTATTTTCCTCCCGATCCTCGTCCGCAGCAGTTTCGACGCGAGCCAGAAAACACCATGACGGATTGCAGTTCCTAGTGCGAGAAAACTTTCGGGGCCAACGAGCGAGCGAGATAGAGATATATAGGGAACGCGACCGTGGAAACGAGAGAGAAAGAGTGACCAACCGAGCGAGAAGAAAGCAACGACCTGGAGAAACCAGTGGTGTATGTGTGAGTTTCGTTTACGTATTTTCCAAACGCTTCACGAGGTCGTCCTCCAGGAGTTGAGGTCGATGATGCCCAATGCATCGCAAGGACGGCTCAGGCGACCTCGACTTCGAACTGCGTTTGTCGAACAAACCTGGGGGATCACCTGGTGTCCTTAAAACAGCTTCCGAGTCTCCCAAATTCAATCTTGTACGATAGGAAGCTTACGACAGTGCTAATGGTTCCTCGACAAGTAGAGTTTGGAAAGTGTAGGTGGTTGTAACTACGTTAAAAATTGTGTTGTGTTCATTGTTGATAAATAGAGTGGTGGGAGGTGATTACGATACCAAAATCTTTTCGTGTCAAGTTTTATTGTTTACTATTGACGCTATGGATACACTCAAGTACGGTAGTATTTATTTTTATTGCACAATTGTCATTCAATCCTCGAGGCGTTTGTCCTTGAAACCAAAACTATAAAATTATTAGTTTTGTATGCACGAACATAAATTGGAAAAGATTTATTGTACGTTTATAAATCGTTTTGTTATATTTTTATTATTTTCGTCAATAACCCTTCAAACAATTGCAGAATTAAACGATAATTTTTGTCCTAAAAAGTTAAGTTCGTCTCTAATTCCGTAGCTTTTGTACGTTAGGTTTTGTTGGCACAAAATTCAGAAGCTGAATTGTTATTTGGAAAGCGTAGGTTCCTCCGTCAAAGTAAAAGCTACGAATATCTTTTCATGTCAAATTTTGTTGTTTATTGATGTTTGGATACACTAAGAACGATAGTATTTATATTTATTGCATAATTGTCATTCAATGATCTTCGATGCGTTTGTCCTTGAAACTAAAACTATAAAATTATTAGTTTTGTATGCACAAACATAAACTGGAAAAGATTTATTATGTTTTTTCTTTCAAATCTTATTACAGTAGGACCTCTCTTATTCTAATATTTCCCCCACTATCACAAGAAAAGTCAACGAAAAATATTGTCCACGAATCACAAGCTCGCAAGCAAAGTAAGCGGGGGTAAGGGGAAAATTAGAATAAAAGAGGTCGGCGCCATCTTGAAAAACTTTACTAATTAGAATAAGAGAGGTTCTACTGTATACATCATTTTGTTACATTTTTATTATTTTCGTCAATAACCCTTGCAACAATTGCAGAATTATACGATACTTTTTGTCCTAAAAAGTTAAGTTCGTCCAAAATTCTGTAGCTTTTGTACGTTAGATTTTGTTAGCACAAAATTCAGAAGCTGAGTTATTTGGAAAGTTTACGTTCCTCCGTCAAAGTAAAAGTAGGCAACGAACATCTCGTCATGTCAAATTTGGTTGTTTATTGATGTTTGGATACAATAAGAATGATAGTATTTATATTTATTGCATAATTGTCATTCAATGATCCTCGATGCGTTTGTCCTTGAAACTAAAACTATAAAATTATTAGTTTTGACACTGAAACTAGCAGCAGATTCGAAAAAAAAAATGGTTTTCAATTAAAAAATAGTAATTTTTTGAAAAAGCAGGAACTCTGAGTCGCCCATTCACTCATAAGTACAGTAGTCCTTCCCTTATTCTAATTTTCCCCTCTCCCCCACTACTTAGATTTGTAGTCTCACTTTTGTCTCTTTTTCTTTTGTTGTGCATGCGCCTTTATTTGTATTTAGAAAATCCACGCGTCAGTGCGGAGAACGCGCGAGGGGAAATATTAGAATAGGAGAAGAGACAAAATTAGAATAAGGGAAGGAGTACTGTAACAATAATAAAGTAGTTGCAATAAAATAAACAAAAATTTTTACTACTGTTCTAAATATGCGGCTAGTTTCAGTTTCATTTATTAGTTTTGTATGCACGAACATAAATTGGAAAAGATTTATTATATGTTTTTTCTTGCAAATCTTATTATACGTCTTTTTGTTACATTTTTATTATTATCGTCAATAACCCTTCAAACAATTGCAGAATTATATGATACTTTTTGTCCTAAAATGTTAAACTTGTCTCTAATTCTATGGCTTTTGTACACTAGGACCTCTCTTATTCTAATTTTCCCCTTACCCCCACTTACTTTGCTTGCGAGCTTATGATTCGTGGACAATATTTTTCGTTGACTTTTCGTGTGATAGTGGGAGAAGACTTGTAGGGGAATGATTAGAATAAGAGAGACCGGACAATTAGAATAAGAGAGGTCCTACTGTATTATGTTTTTTCTTGCAATTCTTATTATACATCATTTTGTTACATTTTTATTATTTTCGTCAATAACCCTTGAAACAATTGCACGATTAAACGATACTTTTTGTCCTAAAAAGTTAAACTCGTCCCTAATTCTGTAGTGGACTTACATTAGATTTTACTAACACAAAATTCAGAAGCTGAGTTATTTGGAAAGTGTAGGTTCCTCTGTCAAAGTAAAAGTAGACTACGAACATCTCTTCATGTCAAATTTTGTTGTTTATTGATGTTTGGATACACTGAAGAAAGATAGTATTTATATTTATTGCATAATTGTCATTTAATGATCCTCTATACATTCGTCATGGAAACTAAAAATTATTACAGTACT
This sequence comes from Trichopria drosophilae, assembly GCA_030407085.1. NCBI lineage: Eukaryota > Metazoa > Arthropoda > Insecta > Hymenoptera > Diapriidae > Trichopria > Trichopria drosophilae. Next base: position 102,466,137 of record CM059586.1, read on the forward strand.
CCATCCCTTATTCTAATGTCTTCCCTTATTCTAATTTCCCTTTTTCTAATGTCTTCCCTTATTCTAATGCCTGCCCTTATTCTAATTGTTTCTCTTCTCCTATTCTAATATTTCCCCTCGCGCGTTCTCCCCACTGACGTGTGTTGACGTGTGGATTTTCTAAATACAAATAACAGCGCATGCGCAACAAAAAACGAAAAAAAAGTGAGATTACAAATCTAAGTAGTGGGGGAGAGGGGAAAATTAGAATAAGGGAGGAAGGCGGCCATCTTACCTGACAAGGACAAATTAGAATAAGGGAAGGACTACTGTACTTAGACTTTTGTCTCTTTTTCTTTTGTTACGCATGCGCCGTTATTTGTATTTATAGAAAATCCACACGTCCACACATGGCAGTGGGAAGAACGCGCGAGGGGAAATATTAGAATAAGGGAAGACATTAGAGTAAGGGAAATTAGAATAAGGGAAGGGCTACTGTATATCTATACTCCGTGAGTTAAACTTAAGGGAAGAAGCCGCCATCTTGAAAGCCCAAATGTAAAACTTAAGGGGAGGACTACTGTAATGGAGGGAGAGGGGAAAATTAGAATAAGGGAAGAAGGCCGCCATCTTACCTTACTGGACAAATTAGAATAAGGGAAGGACTACTGTAGTTTTATACTATTCCTTCCAAGAATTTTTTCTTGGTTAAGTCGATCCCAGGATTCAAAATAAATAACTAAAAGTTTCTTCTTTAAATACGTTTCGGCATCAAGATATGTGCCATTTTCACTTTATTAAAGTTATTGATGCAGAAATAGTATATTACTCAACGAGGGAGGTAAAATAAAGAATGTCTCAGACTGTGTGTAATTTTTACCCGAGGTGAAGCCGAGGTATTCTTTTTTACTTCCCGAGGGAAGTATACGATTTTTCTTCATGACAGGGAGGAAAAGAAATAACTTTCCTCCCGCTTGCTGCTTTCGTCCCAGTGTGATGAAAAAGTCTTTGCACCATTTTATGATGTGAAATGTAATTGGTGACATTTAGTGGGAGAAAGGATGCATTTTTGACAGTCCCAAAAAGAGTAGAAATGAGTGATGTTTTGTCATTTCTGTAATCAAAACTGACACCCACTACACACTGTATAATTCTGCAACGAAAAGTTTTGAAGCATTTTTCGTTTAAATAAATAATAAACCCACAAAACTTTGGTCGATTTTTGTAAAAATTGTTTTCTTTTGATAAAAATTAAACTGACGTATAGGATTCTTGCCAAATGAAGTAAAATTAAAAATTTTTAATTGATTTTGGATTAAACAGATGTTAATTTCAGACTGTCATGAATTCGAAACCTTAAATTTACTTTCGCATTGTTTTATTTAATAATAATTCCTAACAATAATAATACTTTTAATAATAATAATTTCAATTAAACTGTTTGTAATTGAGATAATAACTTTTATCTTGCACTTTCTCGATCAGTTTTTAAAGTATTAAATTATTCTTTTATTTTTCTCAGCTGGTAACTAAATTTGGAAAGAAGTTATTTAATGTAACACGCTTCTTTAAAATTCACAATTTGAGAAAAGGTGTTATGCATTCTTTAATCCAGTAAACGAAAGTTCAGTACGGTTTTATTCTCAATTGAGACTCATTACTGAAAATCCAAAAATAATTTTAGACGAAAAGTTTACTACATTTTAAGATTTGTCAATTGCTTCTCCAAACGGTCTTTGATTCCATTAATCTCCCTTTTCTCTCTCAATTTATTAAATTACAGATTATTTTTCTCATTTTCCATGTATTCTGATTGCCATAGCTACTAATTTTTAATAACAAATTAACACTTTGTTAAAAAATAACTACTGATTTTCGTAGTCAAGAGATACACATTTTGAGAGTCGCCCGGTAGTGAGCCGATACGCTTTTGTTTCCTAGTTTCGAATCTGATATTGATCGCATTTTTAATGCTATGTACTGGGTTTATTATTTATTTAATCGAAAAATGTTTCAGGACTTTTCAATTCAGTTTTTCCTCATCTAGCCACTGTGTTAATTTGATCATTTGGTTTGCAGACACCCTGTATATTTATTTATTTATTTAATTATTTGAATCTATTCTGAAGAAGGCTACAATCAAGAACAGTTAAAATTAAATTATTTATATATTATGGTGACCACTTTTTAAACACAACTATTTATAAACATCTTTAATGACACAATCGAGAATTCGAACATTTAAAACACGTTTAAACGTTCATTATTTATTTAGTTTCTTAATAAATATTTAAATCATTTTAACCAATTAATCGTCATAATAAATACATTTAGTTGCATAAAGACTTTTTTTGGAGTCAAACTCCAAAATTATGATCATAGATTGCATCATCCCACTTGTGTAACATAACCATCAATAGAATTCATGTGAAATATGGAAATTATCTTAAGTAATGCATAAAATAATAGGAAAGTTTATAGTTTTGTTTTGTTATATTTGAATTTCGTAATGATTAAAATTAACGGAATTATTTGTCATACAATTGAAGAGCTCAGGGCAACAAATGGTCAATTTGTTTTTCATTTGATGGGTCGTTTAAATCTTCCAATAATTCGGAGCAGTAAGAAAATACAAAACCGTACCAGGCAACGAACAGTCACTTCTTATATTATTTTTATAAATCGGATTCAATAAAATCCTGAATGTTTTAATTTTAACTGTACAAGATAACTGCATCTTCTTCATTGATAAAAATAATTGCACTTGTAAGTTATAAAATAATGAAAATCATGGGTCTATAATTTATTATATTATTTTTTTCTTAAAATCAATTGTTAATTTAAAAATAATATAATAAATTTAATGTTAGAATTTCATAATGGACATTTTTATAAATATGATTTGACTTTCTTTATTCATACTAACGGTAATAAAATCCTTGGATGGAAAATACAATATTTTTGTTAGTATTATGAACCCAGAGTTATTTTTATTTGTAGCCTTGAAATTTATTAAAGTATCACTTTATCGATAATAATAGTTTTCATTGTATGTTTTAAACGATGAAATTTTTTGTTTAATAACATTAGATACTTGATAGACAGTAATAATTTCATACATCCTTGAAAGCAGCACTGCTATAAGATTTGCTTCAATGAATTCAATTCTATTTGACATTGTTTTTGTTACATCACAGATTTTGATTTGGGCAAACGACCTTCCTTGATTACTGAATGTTTTATATGTAGGTGTAAGAAGGAAGTAAAACTTTCAAGATACCAATATTGAAAGTAAGGTTTATTTTGTTGATATTATTTTGTCCGTCATTATGGTTTTGGGAAATATTTTTAACAGGGTTGGGTAGAAGGAAATTAAAAAGTTAATTAATATTAACTTAACTTAATTACTTTTTAGATCGTTAACTTTTAACTTAACTTAATTAAGTTTATTTTTTACTTTTTAACTTAACTTATTTACTTTTTAGATCGTTAACTTTTAACTTAACTTAATTAAGTGTATTTTTTAACCATTTAACTTAACTTAATTAAGTTTATTTTAACTTTTTAACTTAACCTAATTAAGTTTATTTTAACTTTTTAACTTAACTTAATTAAGTTTATTTTTAACTTAACTTAATTACTCTTTAGATCGTTAACTTTTAACTTAACTTAATTAAGTTCATTTTTAACTTTTTAACTTAACTTAATTAAGTTTAGTTTCAACTTTTTAACTTGACTTAATTAAGTTTAATTTTAACTTTTTAACTTGACTTAATTAAGTTTATTTTAACATTTTAACTTAACTTACTTAAGTTTATTTTTAACTAGTTAACTTAACTTAATTAAATTTATTTTAACCTTTTAACTTAACTTAATTAAGTTTATTTTAACTTTTTAACTTAACTTAATTAAGTTTATTTTTAACTTTTTAACTTAACTTAATTAAGTTTAATTTTAACTTTTTAACTTAACTTAATTACTCTTTAGATCGTTAACTTTTAACTTAACTTAATTAAGTTTATTTTAACTTTTTAACTTAACTTAATTAAGTTTATTTTTAACTTTTTAACTTAACTTAATTAAGTTTAATTTTAACTTTTTAACTTGACTTAATTAAGTTTATTTGAACATTTTAACTTAACTTACTTAAGTTTATTTTTAACTTTTTAACTTAACTTAATTACTTTTTAGATCGTTAACTTTTAACTTAACTTAATTACTTTTTAGATCGTTAACTTTTAACTTAACTTAATTACTTTTTAGATCGTTAACTTTTAACTTAACTTAATTACTTTTTAGATCGTTAACTTTTAACTTAACTTAATTACTTTTTAGATCGTTAACTTTTAACTTAACTTAATTAAGTTTAGTTTCAACATTTTAACTTAACTTAATTAAGTTCAGTTTCAACTTTTTAACTTAACTTAATTAAGTTTAATTTTAAGTTTTTAACTTGACTTAATTAAGTTTATTTTAACATTTTAACTTAACTTAATTAAGTTCATTTTTAACTGTTTAACTTAACTTAATTAAGTTTAGTTTCAACTTTTTAACTCAACTTAATTAAGTTTACTTTTAACTTTTTAACTTGACTTAATTAAATTTAATTTTAACTTTTTAACTTGACTTAATTAAGTTTATTTTTAACTTTTTAACTTAACTTAATTAATTTTGTATAATTAATGTTGAAAAATCTTTCAACACTAATTATTACTAGCGGTCAAGAAACAAATTATTGAAATCAGGATGATTAAAAATCCTGTTCATTCCATTAACTTAATTAAGTTTATTTTCAAGTTTTTAACTTTTAATTTTTTACTAACTCTTAACTGTTAATTTTTAACTTTTAACTGTTAAAATCTATACTGTGCAAAACTGAAATAGCGTAACTATATTTTAAATGTTTGAATTTCTCAACCTTCTCATTAAAAATTTTGTTTATAAGTAGTTGTGTTTAAAAGCGGTCACCATAATAAATAATTTAATTTTAACGTTTCGGCTCTTGATTGTAGCCTTCTAGTACTACCGTAACTATAATTGGGAAAAATGTTCTGTGGACGTCAAAATTATGACTAATATACTGTCACAATATGTTATTAGGTTCTGTGAACAAAATTAATTCAAAGGTAATAAACTTCGAAATATCAAAATGACATTTTACTTGTACAAAAACACTTCTACAGACATAGAGAGTAATCTAAACATCATAACTTTTTTGGAACAAAAAATGCAGTTATGATATTTCAGTTTTGCACGGTTAAGGGGCCTGTACAGATTTACCTCTAAGTGTGGATTAAATCATTTCTAAACCTGTTTAAAAATTTCGACCTTATTACTAGAAAATATTGCATTATATAAGGTGATAATACAAATTTCAGAAAGATTGAGTGAGTATTGGCTGAGAAAAATCAGAAATTAAAAATAATCCCCTGGTGTATATTTCTAGTCTTATTCGAAATTTTTGAAATACGTCAGTAAGGAAAGTTTTTGGTTTCAGGTTTTCTCCACAAATTCTCAATCGATAGAAATCTCAATTTCTGAAATTTGTATTTTGACTTCATATAATGCTAAATTTTTTTATTTTTTTTATTTTATTAATTCTTAATGGGCGACAAATGCCCTTTATACAAAATAATTAACAGTGAAGATGCTGATAATATATATGAAATAAATTATAATAAAACATAATAAGTTGCAGTTAAATAAGGTAATTTAACAAAATATATAAACAATTAGTCATAATATTTAAGTGATAGATCTCTACATTTATTAAGAAAAAAAGAAAAGGATTGAGAAGGTAAATTTTGATAAAAAGTAAAATAAAAAGTTTGCACCATAATATAGGCTTAGGTTCGGTAACCTCTTAACTGTTTTATTTTTAAGGTTTGAAATTATTAACTTTTCACTTCTAACTTGCATCTTTTAACTTTTATCTTTATTCATTTTACTTTTAACCATTAGTGTACATTTTAATTTTCCAGTTTTTTACTGTTAAACGTTTAATATTTAAGGTTTTAATGTTAACTTTTTACTTGTAATTTTTAACTTTATTATTAGTTAGCTTAACTTCTATTTCAATTAACTTAAGAGTTAACTTTTAACTTAACTTAGTCATTTTTTTGTACAGTTAACTTTAACTTAACTTAGTAATTTTTTGTACAGTTAACTTTAAGTTAACTTAGTAATTTTTTTTGTACAGTTAACTTTAACTTAACTTAGTTAAAAAAAAAGTTAACTTACCCAACCCTGATTCATAACAAATTTGTTTATCAATGAACATTAATTGCAATCTTTTTAAGGTTTGATATAAATGCTGTTACTGAAGTTTTTATTCATTGTTATGGCCAAAAAGTCACGGTATAGATTATTAAGTAGGTTATCAAACTGCTTACCTAAACATTTATTTCTTTTCATTCTTTATACTCCGTTTTTGTCTAAATCTGAAGCATTTAAATATATTTATCACAAATTAAATTAAATTTTTTCATTATTCGTTATTGTAATCTCATGTCTGTCTGTTTATAATTTAATACATGAATAAAATAAAAAAATACATGTTAGATTGATTGGTATGCATTTCACACTTTGTAAACTGACGTTACATGATTCTTTTTACAACAGGACGTAATGTAAACTTTCAAAACATTCTGCACGTTACTACTTTGAAGCTTTGTAGTATGAAAGATTCATGAGCTTTCATTTAATGATCGTGTTAAGTACATTTCTTAGGCATTGTATATTAGGTTTCGGTTCATTAAATCATTTAAAGACGTAGAAATAACTCTTGTTGAAGTATCACTCGTGCAATATGTATTTCCTTAACCACAACTTGTGCATAATTATTTATTTATTACGGTATAATAAACTGGCATAAATGCCCCTTACAACAATTTTGCTTTATGTCGCAATTACAAAATATATAAAATAATGTACAAAATTTATATATAACTACCATAAAGTGGAAAAAAAAAGAAAAATATATATAAACTAAAATATAAAATAAATAACATCAGTATAAAACATAAATATGATTTTTTATCAGTGCCACAAAGTTTAGTGACATATAAGACTCGACTAATCAGAGAGGAAGCTAATTTCATAAGTTTATTATCCGATTTATGGACGAATAGTAAAAATAATTTACACTTTTCTCCTCCAAGATTCACAGTATTCTATAGAGGTCGATAATTGAAATGTAATAATTCAGAGGATAAAATTTTATTACATAAAACATTTCTAGTAAAAATAGTATCCTTTAATCTGTAGATTAACTGAATTGGAATACTAAATTTACTAGAAATGTAACTGAAATTATGAAAAAGCAGAAATTTCTTTTAAACTAATTCCAAATGATTTGTAGCTAAACCAATGTACGGTGACCAAACCGGAGATGCATATAGCAGATATTATTATAATAAAATATAAATTCAATAGCTTCTTTTTTTAATATACTTGTAGAAATGATTTTTTTGGTTCATTATTATTTTCCATTTTTTCTTCCGGCCCCCATCTTACTTATTTAACCGTTTCCCATTAGTCTCCACAGATGTCCGTCGCTCAAATCGCATCACATCCACCTCTAAATTTGTCCTTCCGTCTTATCATATTGTTGCCCTCAAACGCTCCTTTAGAGTTTATGGCATTAGACTTTGGGAGCCCCTGCCAACTGACATTCTTAACATTACATCAATTTATACCTTCAAACCCCATCTATTTTTTCCTGTAATAATCCTATCACAAGCTAAAAATCAAATTGATTTATAATTATGAAGTATGTAAGTTATAGCTCTGGTATTTCATGCTTGTTATATGGACAGTTTTATCACAAATCTAGATTCATTAGTATTTATATTAGGCGTAAACCACACTGGTTCAATTATGTTGTATTGTGTAATTTTTTATTGACTTATATCACTATAATTATTATTTTAATGTAACTTGAATTATATAGAGGCAACCGTATTATATATTTATTTTGTATTATTTTATTTTATAATAATTTTAAACTGTAAAACTCTAAATTGTTTATCTTATTGCCACAAGGGACTGCAATCCCATGGCAAAATAAACATTACTTATTTACTTACTTATACTTTATGGAGAAAAGAAATTTTCATATCAGGCTTAGGGATTCTTTACGATACATCTTTATCGTTTAGTGATCACTTAAACCATGTTGTAGGAAAAGCAGTCAAAAAGATTGACTTCATCAAACGTTGTGCGAAATCATTTACATCTATTCGTTCCATTTTACATCTATATAAAACATCGGTGATGCCAATCTTAAACTGCGGGTATGTGATTTGGTCTCAGAGTAAAGCAATTCAGAAAAATCGCTTAGAATCGGTTCAACATAAATTGATTAGGTATGTTGCTTACAAAAACCATATGCCGATAGCATTTAGGGATGATGACTTTGAACCATTCATGAGAATGTTTCACTTGTCGATCAGTACCCAACATCAATATTATGATTTATTAACTATCTATAGAATATTAAACAATTTTCTAAATTCCCCATCTATTTTCAATCTTTTTAGTCATTGGCAAATTTCTTACAATATACGCAACATTAGACCTATCGAAGAACAAAATACCTATCTGAATTATATTATTTATTCTCCTTTGTATTGCTTAATTCGCTCTTGGAACCAACTTCCTAATTCAATTCGGAATTCACCTTCTATCTCAATCTTTAAATCTAACTTAATGAATTTTTTAACACTTTAAGTTTTATGATGTTTTTACTGCGTTTATTTGATATTTGTTGCTCAATTTTTGTAATCTGGCGTGGTTGAATGCGAGGTGAATTATCATTGTGCATATTATCCGTGGACTTTATTGTTCCTTTGGGAATTTTTTATGTATAAGGGCTATTAGCCCGTTGGAATAGAAAAAATAAATAAATATCGGAGTACATAATATATAACTTTGACCAAAATTTAGATTTCAAATGTTCAATACAATTTGACTATTGACAAACCAGATTTTGGTAACTAAAATCTGAAATTAAACTTAATTAGTGGTAATTAAAAGAAAGATAATTTCATTTTTACTCCAAATTAAAAACGGAGTTTTAATTTTGTAAATTGCTTTGAATAATGATTGATATTTTATTGTACACTGTAAAATTACATTTCCGAGTTTTTACAATATTGTTGACATTTCCTATTACTATTGTAAAATTTACAGTAAATAACAAACGAAAACGAAAGGAAATTTGTCATAAACATGTAAAATTTACAATGTAAATGTAAATTTACAGTGTAGATGGAGGAAATAGAAGTACTAGTGGTATTTGTGGTAATTTTAGATCAATTGTGTAATTTAAAAAAATTATTTTACATCATCTTTGCAATTTTTAATTGTTTTTCATGTAAAATTACAAGCTCAATGTAAACTGCACTGAAAGAAATTTTATTTCTTTGAATTTTGACAAATTTGAAATGGTTAAAATTCGAAATCGTTAAAATAACATTTGTACGATCGGATACAATTTTATTACACCTTTGAGAATATTTATTCATAATTTCTAGACGATTTAGTTATTAGTAATTAATTTTAATCGTCTGTAAACATTAAGAGTGAAAAAATTAATATTTTATTTTGCAGTATTTCCTACAAAAAAGTTAATGAGAGACCTAGTCTAAAAGTAATAGTTTAACATAAGTAACCATGGAATATGCTTCATATTTTACAAAAATTCTAAAATATTCATAATTAACTTGTAAGACAAAATTCCAGCATTATTCGTGGCTAACCTGTTAACTTTACAACCCTTGATGACTTTTTTCTTGTAAATTTCATGCTCTACAAAAAAGGTTCAGTGTATTTTTGGCGTATCTGGCACTGTATTCATTACGGAGGCCATAGGATGAAAAAAATACCAATTTTTTCACTTTTAACAACGATTACAGACCATTCAAATTAATTATTAATAACTAAATCGTCTAGAAATTATGAATAACTATTCTCAAAGATGTAATAAAATTGTTTCTGATCATACAAATTTTCTTTTTAACGATTTCGAATTTTAACCGACATTTTAAATCCATCAGAATCTGTGCGGTAAATACTACTTCCCAAAAAGCAGTAACATATACTTAAAATTTCCCTCCATGTGGCTCTAATTGTCAAAGACTGTGATGATATTGACCATAAGAACTGATTCTTTTCGATTTACAATGTACCTGTAAAATTACATCGATAATTTATTTATCAGTTAAAATTTAAGCTCGGCACAAACCATGACGCAAAACCTAGAAATTCTTACCCTGTGGTGTCTAAAATTATGTTTTGTCATCATTAATTTATACAATATTTACCATTTTTTACAATATTTTGGTCACTGTCTTGTGTACTGGTGTATATGTGTAAGCATTCTGAAAATAGACGCATGTATACGCTTCTACACATTCTCGATAATGTGCAGCTACACTTCAAACAAGAACGGAATCACTCGATATATGGGTATTGTTCTAGAACTTTTAAACTTTATGTTGTCGCTCATTATGATACCATACAAATTTTAAATATAACTTTGTAACACTACAGATCAACAAATTTTTGTTCGTTTTACATGTAATAAGTGTTTATTACTAATTACAGATATGTAGAAAACAATGAGAGTAAATAAAAGTAGTGAATTTGCCTGTTTTTGGTGCGCGACACTCACTACATTTTTTCAGTTTTAACACTGAAACTTTTTGCACCTTTTTTTTTATGGTCTGTGGTTTTTTGTGGAAGTATTTGGGGATGCAAACAAATGAAAAATCTTTAACTTAATGATGTGCCTCACTGAGGAATAAAATTATATACCTTCAAACTTGCGAGATAACTTTTTTTTATAGTTGACAATTTAGCAATCAACCTTAGATAATTTTTTTCACATTGGTTTTTAAGAAACCACACAACAGTTACCTATATGATAAGAAGTAATTTGAGCCTTTGCCCGAATGTGTGCCACCTATACATAAAAAATGCGACCACGTCAAACTTTAAATTTCCAAGCGAAACTCACTTTGAGAAATCAAATTATTTAATGGCACATCTACAATTTAGCTTCTAAGTACTTTGGAATCATTGTGATCTTTTCTCCTATGTTATTAAAGTATTTATAAATTTTGCATTTTTTTAATACAACAAAAAACACAATTTTTGACAATAATAAAATGATTATTCTTTACAAATCGTTTTAATTTTTTGGTATCCTTAATGTTAAATCATGTATTTGGATTTCAAATTTTAATGAAAACTGACTTTGGATTCGTAATCAGTGGCCTCAAAAACCCTAACATATCAAATTTTATAAAAATCAAAGAAATTTTGTAAAAATAGTCCGCCATATTTAATCCATTATTTTAAATTTGAACAACTATTAACGAGACGTTTAATTTTATATACTAGCTTCTAAAAATTAGGCCATAAGCAAAAGAACTGAATTTTTTATGTACATTAAACGTTACAAAACTAAAAACTAATTTTACAAGTAACGTAACATATGTTACATTAAAAAAAAAAAAAATACATTGTGTATAAATGAGTCACGCAAGGTTTTTCCTGTCATTTGATCAATTCTAAAGCCAATAAAATTAATTTCATGAATGTGCCTAAAAAAAAAAATGCAATTTTCTTCAACCTCAAAGTTTAAAAGTTCTAGAACAATGCCCATATGCTTGATAATAAGAACGTTACTGACTTAGTCCTAAAATGAGTTCATTTTTAAAGCATACCTTACCAAGTATTTTAAGTTACGATACCTAGTTTTAAATCATAGTATTAAACATGTATTTGTCTTTAGTTTAGTTAAATGATTTTTTGTTTGATTATTCTTTATTACATACTTGAAAAAGACAACGCTATCTTTTGAATGATAATGTCACGAAGGAAATGAAATAATAGAAATGAAGCTACTAAAAAATTTTAATACATTTAAGACGTTTAATAAATGTTTCATCAATAATGTTATTTTATATAGTGAATTAGTAAATTTATTTATTTTTTATTTATTTGTTAACAGCAAACGGGCAAAATTGCTCTATTAACAAAAATATTACAATCAGTCGCATGAGTATAATAAATGAAATGATACATATAAGTAACCATGAAATAAAACTCACAATTTGAAAGTAACATAAACAATTTAGGAGTAATAGTCCATATTGTGTCTACACACATTTGAGAAAGTAGTAATTGATCGAACATTGTTATGAAGTAAATTTCATAGTTTCGTCAAATGTTAAACCGTAGAATAGAAGCAACGATTTGTTTTGCTTGCACTTTTGAACAACGGTCTACGATTTCGAGATGAAATATCCAATTGTCTAAACTAAAATAAACTTTCTACGTGACTCGATCGAATATAACCTGATAATGTTGAAATTTTACTACACGCAAAGAAATTTCAAGTCAATGCGACAACATTTTGGGAAGTAGTAGTTACCGCACAGATTCTGACGAATTTGAAATTACGGTTACAATTCGAATTCATTAAAAAGAAAACTTTTTGTATAAACAGATCCAATTTGAGTGCACCTTTGAGAATATTTATTCATAATTTCTAGATGATATAGTTATTAATAATTATTTGTAATGATCTATAAACGTTGTTGAAACGGAAAAACTTGGTACTTTTTTCATTCTAAAGCTTCCGTATCGAAAACAGTGCAAGATACACTAAAAATGCACTCAACCTTTTTTATAGAGCACAAAATTTCCTTAAAAAAAGTCAGCAAGAGTCCTAGTCTAAAGTTAACAGATTATCCATGAATAACTCTGTAATTTTGTCTTACAACTTAATTATGAATATTTTAGAATTTTTATAAAATATGAGGCATATTCCATGGTTGCTCGTGGCTAAGCTATTAACTTTAGTCTAGGGCCCTCGCTGACTTTTTTGAAGGAAATTTTGTGCTCTACAAAAATGTTTCGGTGCATTTTTAGTGTATCTTGCACTGTTTTCAATACGGAAGCTTTAGAGTGAAAAAAGTACCAAGTTTTTCCGTTTCAATGTTTATAGATCATTAAAATTAATTATTAATAACTAAATAGTTGGAAAATTATGAATAACTATTCAAAGAGGTGTAATAAAAGTGTATCTACTTATAAAAATGTTCTTTTTAATGATTTCGAATGTTAACCGCCATTCAAAATTCGTCAGAAAAATTTCTTATATTATATAAATATTTCTTTCCGTGTATGTCACTGTAAATTGACGATCTTCAGTAGTACTGTGATTTCCACTGTTTCACTGTAAAATAACATCGAAATTTGTCGCAGTCTACTGTACAAATACCATTGACGCAAAGGAAGAAAGTAGCGCATAAGATATATTACAACAACATTATTTAGTCATAGGAACATCAAATTTCTATTGTACTTAAAGAGAGTATAAAGTAATTAATAATTGTATAAAAGTTTGTCACGATTTATTCGTAAATACAGTTTAATATACGAATAAATTAGTTTAAAGATTAATATTCTATAATATCTGATTTCAGGGAAGAGAAATCAGTGATGAAACTGTTCATATGAAAATGTCGAGCTCACAATGATAAGATTGCCTTGTAACAAATGTAGGATACGAGCAGCACAGGAAAATCCTCCTCCGTGTTAAAGAAAGTACAAAAACGGCGGAATCCGGCGATGCTCTAAATCGTTTAAAAACGCGCAACCGGTCCGATCGTCAAGGCAAGCGACAGGCACGAACGATAAAGCGCAGAGCGGATTATATCCGAGCGAAAATGAATAGTCGTATGGGCGAGACGGAGTCTAAGTGGACCTGCGAGTATTGTACCTACGAGAATTGGCCCTCGTCATTGAAATGTACGATGTGTAGAGGACCGAAGCCGTTGCTGGGCGAAGACATCTACCGGCTGCGCGATCCCAGCCCCCAGCGGTCAGGTTCGAGCGTCGCCTCCGGTCCAATCTCGCCTGTGACGCAGAGCGACAGCAACCCGGGCACCAATTACAGTCAGAATGTACCATCTGCAGGGAAGTGGTACTGCGACACCTGTACGTATCTCAATTATCAGAACGCCAGCCGGTGCGTCCAGTGCAGTGATCGAAAGCAAGGAACACACTCGGTGGCTTCGAACCTTCACGAGCAATTGGCACCGTTGAGGCTCGCCGATCAGTCGCCACACGTCATTGGATCGAATGCCCAGCTGAATCCACCACCGATCAATCTGCATCCTGAAAGATGCTACAATGCACAGCCAGAGAAGTGGTCCTGCCTCACCTGTACTTACGAGAATTGGCCGAAAGCTGTGAAGTGCGTCATGTGCGGCCACATGAAGGAACGCGATCGCAGGGAGAAATCGGCCATAAATCCCAGTCTGATATTGCCGAGTCCAGAGAGAGATCACAGTCAACGGGGCTTACCATCGCCACCGCATACACCTTACATTAGAGACGAAAGTATGGCAATGGCTAGGCGGTAAGTTGAAATTTGAAAAAAATGATCAAAAGTCAGTTTTGAATAGCGAATAAAATTATAAATTTGGTCGTGCAGAAGTTCCTATAGGTTTGATAGCAGAAACGATAGTCTTCCCGCACCTCAGTCCCCGAATAATTGCGAATACGAACGCAGACTAAAGCAGCTGCGACGCCATACCGACTGGTGCTGGTTGAACGCCTGCCTTGCCATCGTGGAAGGTGACAACTCGCCCGTTGAGGCTTACCTGGCGAGTGGTGGTGATCCGGCTCGTCAATTGACGCATTCCGAAGTTCTACTCTTGAACAGAAGCAGTGCTTTTGATGTAGGACACACCTTAGTTCATTTAGCAATTAGGTAAATGAAAAGTCTTTTATCTACAGTTGATTAATTGTTTGAAATAGGAAAAATGAAAATGAAAATGAAATTTATTAAATATAATTCATGAATTTAACACTCGGTGAAGTTTTCAAATTAGAAAAATTGGCTAGATCGATTATCCGAGTCAAGGAATGATAAAAAATGAACACTTGGTCTTGTTTTGACAAACTTGTTTCGACTAGGTGAACAAAACAAGACCAAGTGTTCATTTTTTATCATTCCTTGGGTAATCGATCAAGCCAATTTTTCAAATTCTTGAAATTGTTTACTAAGGAAATGTAAATTTTGTTTACAGGTTTCAAAGGGAAGACATCCTTGCAACATTATTATCACAAATAGAAGGCTCTGGCTCTGGAATTAAAAGGGTACCTAGTTACGTCGCGCCAGACTTAGCTGCTCAAATACGTAGGCACGTTATGAATAGCATTCGACTGCGAAAGAGTTCCTTGCCTTGCAATTACGTTGCGGATGTGGCCACTTTCGCTTTGCCGGCCGAGGTATTTATCAAATATGTTTATTTTACTATTATTATATATTTTCATTGTTATCTATAAGTGTTACATGGTGGCCACCGTCTGGGAAAACCGGGAAATCAGGGAATTTCAAAATTGGTCAGGGAATCAGGGAAAAGTCAGGGAATTTCAAAATTGGTCAGGGAAAAAGTAAATTGTAGACAAATCTTTAAAAAGTGAAAAACATTATTTAACAAAAAATCGCACAATTTCATATTCAGAAAAATGCTTTATTTATCGTGTTTCGCATAAAATTCTTTTAAATGATTTTAAATGCTTTCTCTCAAATTTAAACAAATATTGACGTTTTTTATCATTAACATATTTCAGTTTTAAACATTTTCGACAGATTTCACCAAAAAACAACAATTTTGAGAAAAAAAATAATCTTAAATTAAATATATTTGTGGCACTGCTCAGTTTTAAACGTTCTGGTACATTGCAACAAAAATAAACACGTTTAACAATAACACATTTCGGTATTGAATATATTCTAACAGATTCGAATAAAATTTAATAGTTTAACAAAAATAAATGCAAACAATTTTATATTTAAAGATATTTATCTTTCTATAAAGATACTTTACAGAATATTTCAAAAATATTTGCCATACTAATTTTCTATTTAAACAAATATTTGTATAAATAAAACCTTTTGTAAATGATAGAAAACTTTCATACATTTTTTTAAATCTTCAAAAATCTTTGAAATTGCATACAAAGGCTAAAAATCGTAGAAAAATTGTTAAAATGTTGAAAACAGCCCAAAACTCCCAAATTTTGAGAATATTAATTTGTTTAAATGATTATTTTACCATTTCTATTTTAAGTAGTTGACATTTGTCCAATAGTATTTGAAAAATATAAAATTTATGGCAATTTTTTGTTATTGTCGACATTCGTAAGAGTTTTGACAATACTTTGAATATACTGTCCAAAATCGCCTAAATTCTAAAATTTATCAACATTTATAATTATTGTCTAACATATTACCGCAGAACTTGACATTTTATAACAAATTTTGACAAAGAACCCCCAACAAATTTTCTACTATTATTTTGAATTAAACACGAAAAAATCCGCAGGAACATGAGTTTTTTTTCTGGATTTTTATAGATAATATGTTTTAGAATATACTACTCGTTGATTGAAAAAATAAAGAATTTATTGAAAATGTGTAGCTGTTTTTAAAACATTTTTATCCGTATTCTTTATTTTTATTAGATATCGTTAAAATATTGGTCAGGGAAAAATCTGGGAAAAGTCAGGGAATTTTTTTCCGAGAAAAAAGCGGCCACCATGTGTTACTAGGTTAGTCGTATTCATGATATAGAATACTAAATAATTTAATTTATTCAATATAAAAGTTGGGCATTAATAATTTGTTTAAATATTTTTAAATTGTTATTTGATACATCTGGATACTAAAGGAATTCCTTAGACGGCTCTGTCAAAAAGTCCAATAAAGATAAACACATTATTATGTATTGAGAAAGTGATGGAAAGTTGGCACATATCTAAAACTCGTTCTGATTCCCCCTCTACTTGAAGTAGTAACACAGTAGTGACAACCTTAATTGAAAGCAATGCAATCAAATACCGTTTGTAAATAAAAAAAAAAATGGTAGATGAATTTGATGTGTGTATTTAACGTTTTTGACTTTTGTAATCGATGAAAATAGTTTTTAATGTTTTTAAAATAGAAACGTTTAACAATTTTTATACTTCATTTTCAATCAAGTATTTCGTATCAAAATCAAAGTTGAAAACAATTGAGAGGTGCGTATCCTACTGTTTTCAAGGTCGCTCTTCAAAATTCCGAGGTCAAAATTGAGTTTTAGCCATCAGAAATTCCAATATAGCGCCGAATATGAAAAAAATTTCCAAAAAATTGGGAAATTTGTATACTTATCAATTTTTTTTGAGCTATTAGAATATTGGAATTCTATTGAAACTCTGAACAAAGGTGAACAAAATACTTCAATTTTAAGGAAAAATTGTACTTTTATACCCTACATCATTCTAACAACCTCAAAATGGCGTCAACAATGAAAATGTCTTTGAGAAATTTCTGGACGCTCTAACTCAAAAACTACCAACTTTTAAACAAAAATTCCCAGAATGAAAGGTTCTTAAAATTCATCAAGCGATATAGTGGAATTTTTTCAAAATTTTTTGATGACATTTTCAGACATTTTTTTTCAACATTTTTTTCAAAATTGTAATTTATTTGCAAAAAAATTCTGAAAAAAATTTAGTGTATTCTCTGATGAATTCTAAGAGTTATTTGTTCTTTGCAATTTTTTCGAAAAGTTGATAGTTTTCAAGGAAATGAATTTCAAATAATAGTTTAGGATTTTTTCCCACCAAAAATTATCAACTTTTGGAAAAAATTGCAAAAAAACAAAAAAACTCGTAGAATTCATAAGTGAATACACCAAATTTTTTTCAGAATTTTTCATAAATAAATTATAATATTGAAAAAAATTTTGAAAAAAAATGTCTCAAAATGTCATCACAAAAATCTGAAAAAATTTCACTATATTTCTCGATTAATTCTAAGAACTTTTCATTCTTAGCATTTTTTTATAAGAGCATGTAGTTTTTGAGTTAGAACGTTCAGAAATTTTTCAAAGAAATTTTCATTGTTTCAGCCATTTTGAGGTCGTTACAATGATGTGGGGTATAAAAGTAAAATTTTTCCTTAAAATTGAAGTATTTTGTTCACCTTTGTTCAGAGTTTCAATTGAATCCCAATATTCTAATAGCTCGAAAAAAATTGACAGGAATAAAAAATTCCCAATTTTTTTGAATTTTTTTAAAAATTCGGCGCCATATTGGAATTCCTGATGGCTGAAACTCAATTTCGACCTCGGAATCTTGAAGAGCACCTTGAAAACAGTAGGATATGTACCTCACAATTGTTTTCAACTTCGATTTTGTTACGAAATACTTGATTGACAATGAAGTATAAAAAATGTTAACAATAACAATAAGATTAGTAAATGAAAACTTTTAAACTGGGATTTTTTCTCGAAGATTGCAATATATGTGTTTAAGATACATAGAAATTTAAAATTTATATTTTTAAATTGAAATTTAAAATAAAATGGAATAATAGAAATTTCAATTATACAAAAGTTATTAAAAAATAAGTAGCGTAGTAAATAATGACATGTAAAAGAGTGAAAGTGACGACAAAGTAAATATATCTGTCAAAAACTAAAATCTCGCGTTTTTTCAAATAAAAAAAAAATAGATTCTTTAAAAAATATTTCAAAACTTTGGGAAATTTTATTAAAAAACTTCATCGATATTGATTACGTAATATTCAATGCAAAATGATTTTTATTAACATAAAATTGCATAAAAACTGAAATTCTGAGAATAGTTTGACTAGAATTTTATGTGGATTTCAAGTATTTTAGGTTAGGTTTCTTAGAAATTTGTACATAACCTGTAATTCGAATCACGATTCACGAAGCGCGAAACGATATGGTGGGGATAGATGGGAATAGGCTAATATAACTTTGGATGAGACGAAATTATAACTTAGGACGAGTGCATAAATTTAGATAGTATAACTTAGGGTGGGGACCACTGTATGTACTAAAAAATGAGAATGAATTTTACAGTCTCATTGTAATGTGATAAAACTCAAAGAAAAGTTTTCACTTATGAAAGTGCGGAGAAGAAATTAAAGAATTTTATTCATTGATTATTACGAATTCATACGTAGGTATTAAGACATGAGTTTCTACAATATTGGATTAAATTACAATTTGGAAAGAAAGTTGTAATACTATTAAAGGATTGAAAAACGATTAACAACAAATTAGAGGCATCAATTCAAATAGTTTTCTACCCAAACATATTTTTTTTTTTAATAAGTTTTCACATCATACAAATTTTTACTCACCACTATATAATAAACAAGAAACCGAAAACAAAAAGCCGAACCCTTATTATTATTTTTATTTAGTCAAGAAATTTAGGCACAATCTACTATTTTTGGAAATTGAAGATATTAAAACTCAAAAGAAAGTTTTCACTTATGTTAAAGAATTTTATTCATTGATCATTGTAATGTTCTTGTATACAAATTTGGTAATATTCCTATATGTAACATAAAGTTGATACTAATTGAGGTTAGGGATTTTACAACATTTTTGTAATTTTACTTGGTGCGACTGAGAATTTACAATATCACAGGGCTCCCAGTCAGTCTCTTTTTAAGAAATTAGTCTCTTTTTTCGACTTTAGTCCCTTTTATTTCCTTTTTTTGTCAAAAGTCCCTTTTACATCCTTTTTTTTACCTTTCAAATTTAAATTGTCCTTCTGCGGCTTTTTACGTCTTGTTTTCTGCGTGTGAATAAATGTTTGATTAAGAAAAGTAATTCGTTTTCAAATCCAAAGAAATATGACAATATTACTTACGTTTTAACTTGGGAGAAACTAAAAAATAGTATGAAGCCATTCAAAATTATATCCATATTGTTTTTCATCTATAAATTCTTTTATAATATACATATACAGTATGTAGTATGCAACAAAAATTATATGATTATTTTTTTTCTCTATTTAATTTAAAAACTTTGTCAAAATGTTTTGAGAAACGATTACTTTTATTATGTAATAATAAAAAATTGTAAATAAACAAAACAATTTTCCATATTTATGATTTTATAAATATAGGTTCCTTGTATACATAGACCCTTTATGAAAAAGTTGCAAAGCATCTTAGGGAAATGGAAAAACTAAGTTATTGAAACTTTAAGGAACTATAACAAACAATCTTTCGAAAAATACGAAAAAAATGTTTGTTTTTTTTTTACGACGAATTTAATGGTAATATAATAACAATTTTATAAAAATGTTTGATAAAAAAGATTTTTTTTTTCGTCGAAGAAATAAAATTTTTTAAAATCCATCCATAATTAGTTAGAAAATATGTTTTTTTATTCACCAAATTTGCTTTGAATGTTTAAATTAAAAACGACGAAAAAATTAAAAGAAAACAGGTGGAAAAATTAAAAAAAAAATTGAGAATTCAATTTTTTGGGTAGAGAACCCGTATACAAAATTTGCAGCCAAATCTGAAAGGGTGATGTCCAACAATAGCAAAATTAAACGTTTTAGCGTGAAAAAATTTGTTTTTTTCCGAATAAAGGCTATTCAAATTTGTTAATCTATTTTAAAAATTAAAAAAAAAAAACAATTGGAAAACAGAAAAACATATTTTCTAAATAATTGTGAATGGATTTTAAAAAATTCCATTATATTCGAAAAAAAAACATTTTTCTTTTTTGGTAAAAAAATTTGTTTCTGATTTTTATTTTATTACCATTGAATTCCTCCTCAAAAATCACTAAAGAAATAATTTCTGGGGATTTTTTGAACGTTTTGATAATAAAAAAAATTTTATTATAAATTGTAATGTAATAATTGTATCAGGCTTACAATTAAAAAGTGGAAATCAAAACTATTTTTAGTCCATTTTTCTACCTCAAGTCCCTTTTTTAGTTCCTTTTTTTAAGTTCAAATTCCCCTTTTTCCTTTTTTTAAGGGGACCAGGCACTGGGAGTCCTGATATCAAGTAAATGAAAATTACGACGTATTGCACATTCATGTTTGTAAAATTCAAGCCCACGTTGAATGTAGCAATTGCACTTTTGCAGGAGAAAAAAACATAAAAATTTGTAAAAATACAATCTCAGAAAGAAAACTTTACATCATTAATATTTTTACATTTATAGATAAAAATCGACCCACATTCAATGTGGTAAAATTAATTTGTTTTTTTTTAAGTGCGAATGTAGAAAATGCATAGCAGAATTAGTTTAAATGTTAAGCAACGTAAAAACCTGTATTGAATAGATTTGAACTTAGCACGCTAATATTTCAAGTACGGTGACCACATAGAAAAATTGTAGTTTAAGATTGAGAGAAACAGAGTTATATAACGTAACGATTGGGTTAGAATACGACTCTTAAATTTTTATGGAAGACAATCGAATGCAATGTTCTATCATAACTGAATCAAAGGTTGTTCGAACTAGACTAAAGGATACATTAATAAATTTACTTAGTCTTAATTACAGGCCACTTGTTTCGCTAGCACGAAATTGCTATTGAAAATTACTATTAGAATTTAATAATTAAATTAATGATGAATTTAATACTTTTTCAATTGTCATTTTTGGTAAATTTATATTTAAAGACTAACTTTTAAATAATTTCAAATACTTTCACATTGAAAATTTGATATTTTTGTTTTATGCAGTCTTTCCAATAAAGAAAAGAAACTATAATAAATTTATTATATTAAATTAGTTTTTTGGAGTTATTACCAAAACAGAATCGACTAAATTTTATTAGGAATTGGAGTGAGGTTTTTATTTTTAGAAAAAAATAATCCTAGTCTTAAATTGTCACATTATGCTATGCTACTCTTAATTCTTTTTGATTAAAGTCGTTGGTGCAATGATGGGTTTCTTAAATGACACTTCACATTTTCTACATATTTTCAAGACACTAAAAATAAAATCGCTTGTTAAGTAAAGATTAGTAAAGATTATTCTTATCAAAATTGAAACTAGATTCAGTACCAATAATGATCGATGGGTACTGTAATATTCGCATTTATTACATTTTTAATTGATGTGCATTAAGACTACAAAACCTAATAGGTTATTTTGACTTTCTAATTTAAATTATTTGAGTTATTTTGCAATTTAACCCTTTTCGTCCCAAAAGTCCGGAATTTGGACACAACTTTCAACGATGTAACTTTTGTTCCAAACAGCGTTAACAAAAATTGAAATAAGTCAAAATCGATAGATCTGGACCTCTTCTTTCAAATGCCGTGGTCAGAATCAGCCGGAAATTACAGAGAAAAAAGTTATGATCATTTTTTCGAAAAAAATACTGATTTTTTCGACGTTTTTTCCCAATAATTGCGTTTTTTGACATTGAAAAGGGCAGTGCTGATCGTTGCAAAACGTACTAATCGTGTCTTTTTGCTCAGACCATTCTTCTCCCGTCGGATTTTTTTCAAAAAACAAAATGGCGGCTTCAAGATGGCGTCTCCAAGTTGTAATTTTACATTTTCTCCCACGAATATTGATTATTTGAACGTGTAACGGTTCAAATCACGGAGAACTGGGATGAAAAAGTAATTATTATCATTTGTGAATACTCAGTCCTATCATGATTCATTCATAACCTCAAATTAGTCGTGTACAATGGGTTACTACCGATATTTTGTCTGATTTTCACTCAATTTGCAGGTCGCAGGTCAATCCACATCTTATAGTGCAACATAACTTTCAATATCTGCAATATTGATTTACAAAATACAAAACAAAACACAAAAATAAAAAACAAATATTTCCTCATTGCCTCCACGTGTTTTGAATACAAAAAAAATGAAAGTAATAAAATTAAAATAAAAAAAATGAAGAAAAGTATTTTAAAAATAAAAAAAAGTCGAACTGTACTAAATTTTTAGGTTATAACCCGATAATTAATAGGTCATAAGGGTATATGGTCATTTTTAATTTCACACATAAGTAATGTTACGGAAACGTCGAAAATTGTGTGAAAATTAGACAAATAATCGGTATAAACCCATTGTGTCTAATTAATTTGAGGTTATGAGGTTATGAATAAATCATGATGAGACTAGGTATTCACAAATGATAATAATTACTTTTTCATTGCAATTCTCCATGATTTGAGCCGTTGCACGTTCAAATAATCGATATTTGTGCGAGAAAATTCAAACTTACAACTTCCAGACGCCATCTTGAAACCGCCATTTTGGTTTTTGAAAAAAATCCGACGGCAGAAGAATGGTCTCAGCAAAAAGGCGCGATTAGTATGTTTTGCAACGATCAGCACTGCCCTTTTCAGTGTCAAAAAACGCAATTATTGGGAAAAAATGTCGAAAAATCCAGTATTTTTTTCGAAAAAATGATCATAACTTTTTTCTCCGTAATTTCCGGCTGTTTCTGACCACGGCATTTGAAAGAGGAGTTCCAAATCTATTGATTTTGACTTATTTCAATTTTTTTAACGCTGTTTGGAACAAAAGTTACATCGTTGAAAGTTATGTCCAAATTCCGGACTTTTTGGACGAAAAGGGTTAATAGCGAATGATTAACCGAGTCGAAAGCTGTGGAAAAGTCCAAATAGATAGAGTCTACTTGACATCCTGCCTCCATTTCGTCGTTTACAAAAGAAGTAAAAGATAAAAGATTCGAAACCGTAGATTGACCTTTTACAAAACCATGTTGTGCTGGAGAAATAATGTGAGATAAAAATGAGTTTAATTTGCAACTAACTATGGCATCAAACATTTTAGGAAGAGTACTAAAAAATGAGAATGAATTTTACATTCTTGTAATGTGATAAAACTCAAAGAAAAGAGTACTCAAAATCGAAATTCATCCGTAATTGGTAACGTCTTGTCTGTTACTAGTTTTAAAGGTAGGAGTTATAAATAATTTTTTCCAGAATGCAGGGAATTATTAAAAATATATTGAATCAGAGTTATAAGGGAAGTTATGCATTTTTTAATTACGATTGGAGGCAACATGTCAAGGCCACTATGGAGTCCTTCATCAAGCTTACCGATCATTGATTTGATTTCATATAGTAATATTAAAATCATGTAATGTATTGTGTATTGTGGCACTTGATATTTAGAGTTTGCAAAACAGCAAAAACGAACAAAGCAGAGGATAGTCAAATAGATACATTTGTAATAAAATCAATTTAAAAAATGGTAAAAAGGAAAGATATGTTGACAGCATTTTTGTTTTGCATTAATGGTATTTTTTTTAAAATCTTGCATATTAAACAAACAAAAATAATGTTAAAACTTAATGATGTACTTACTAATTGTGATTTAGTGCAAAACCTTACAGGAAAGTGTGAAACTTTAGTTACTAGTTCAGTACTTACTACTAATAAGACTAACTTATGGAGTTAATTTACTTTTTGAGTTTTAATCTTCATTTAAGAGTGAATTCATATTCTGTTCTTCTTTATCTTTTCTAAATTAACTAAATTGTTTTAGTAAATATATATATCAAAGTTCCCTTTTTTTCTTGATTTAAAGAAATATAATTTAATTAATAAATTAGAAGGTTCCACTCGGTACTAGTAAACTTATTAATAACAATGTAGCTCCAATCCTTCTATTTTTCTTGCAAAGGGTTAGTAATTGTTAGGTTTAACTAATTGCAACACAACAATTTGATTAATAATAAATAATTTATCATGAGAATTTATTTAAAACTTGTTTTTTTTTTAAGTTACTAATTTGTTTTAAGATTAAAAATATTTTATTTTGGTATATATATATAGCTTATTTTTTTATATGCTGGGTACTAAAAGAATAGAAAAACAAAATCATTCACCTATGATCCTGTAGAAAGGGAAATTAAAAATTCCATGTAAAATAGTTTATAAATTTTGGTAAGTTGATTGTAGTTGCGGATTTGCATTCGCCACCTACCGGTCGAATACAGAAGCTTTCGTTTGTGAGGTTAAGATTTTTTACTTACATATATTTTAAACATTTGAATTTGGAACACTTTATATTCTCAGTATTTAAAGGTTAATTAAGAGTACTAAAACATGTCATTTATTATATTTACTGGTATTATAAGAAAGTTGTTATTTATTTGAAAATTTTCGCATGATCTGATATGTTAATTATCGGAAATTATAAGGAATTATTATTTTAAAAAGTGTTAAAGTTAATTCCTGTTACGTACTAGTTTAATCACCTCAAATTGTGTTCAGTTAGTTCTTTTGATATTCAACATCAGTGTTGAATTATTTTCTAGACAACGAAGTAAACAATAAATAATTCGCATTAATAAGTTAAATTAATTTCGTTTTAAAATTCTTAAGTAACTTAAAAAAACTGTGATTGTTTTTCTAATCCAAATATCCAGCAGTAAAATACAATATTACAAGTCGCGTGATTTAACCTGTAGAATTTTTAACTAATAATTTCTTTAATAAAACGTTTTAGTGTTATTTACACGAAAAATGTACCTACCATTGTTAATTTAGTTAGTTACAGCAGATTTTTTACCACGTCTTAAAAATTAAATAACAATGAAAAGTTTGTATAAACTGATAAGTAATTTAGTCTGGAAAAATAAATAGTATCATCTTATCCTACTATGAAAATTAATAAAAAATTAAATAAAAAAACGGATCATCCGATAAATTAAATTATACTATACTTTAAGGTAATATTATACGTAATTTCGATTTTTAATTTTGTCAAAATTTGTTTGATAAAGGTATGCTAAGTTGATTAGCTCGAAAAATAAGAAAAAAAGATTAAAAACAAAAGTGTACTTCGTTAGTTTTCAACTTTTCAAAAGATAGTAACTCCAAAAGTTAAATTTTTTAAACGTAATTTTATTCTTTTGATATATTTAATGCATTGTTTATTTTTATTTTCCGAAAACTAAAAAAAAAATCTATTTAAGGGAAGGGAAAATTAGAAATTAGCCCCTCGACTTACTTTCTCTTTAAAATTATGTTATTTAGTAAAAAAATATATAGAATATTTTTTTCTCTGTTTAAAATTTGTATTTCTTGAAATATATGGGTGATTCTCCGGAAGCAGGGCATTTTCGTGTCTTTACGTTATATCTGACAAAAACTTTGACAATAAATTATTAAATTTGGATAGAAATGTTAAATAAATATCCCTGGCTCATGTTAATTTTAAAAAATAATACTTTTGTTACAAAAAACTGGTGTAAAATTACATTTAAAGACTAAAAGTAGCATTTTTTATATGTCCAAACCTCTAAGTTCAAAACTTTAAAATATTAGCGCTATTAAGAAACCGAATTATTTTAATTTATTCAAATAATATTTCTATAGTACAGCTCAAACTGTACAATTTCTCTCTGTATAATATTTAATTAAATCAATATATATACTTATAATTATTGAAATATTAATGTCTTAAGAAATTTCTATGAGGTAACGACAATGCGTAAACTGGTATAAATAAACTGGAAATAATTAACTTTTTTACTAAAACTTATGAGAAAATCAAAGAAAAAACACTACACTTTACTAATCCTCCATAGAAAATTGAAAAGAGAACATATTTACCTCATTATCAAGTAAAAACTGTATAAAAATAGCACGTATTTTTATTAAATTAATTGTCGTCACCCGTCCTAATTTTGGTATTTTTATACAAACAGCAATTAAAAAGCGATGAAAACTTAAAGATTACAGGAATAAACGTTACTGGCAATTTGTTTTTTAATTTATTATTGTTTAAAATATGTAAAATTGGATTTTTTTACAAATTTTCATTGTCGTCACCTTCATTGTCGTTACCAAACATTTGGCGTATCAGGTACGAAACAAGAACAAAGTGTAACCCGTAGCAGAAAATATTTTTCAAATCATAAATAACATTTATATTTCTCTTCCTCTTAGACATTTATTTAAATATAATTTAAAAAACCACAAAATTAAACTTTATATTTGTTACAACGTTATGAATCAAGTTTATTATGAAATAATATTATTTATTAAAATTATGAATATAATATTATCATTGTAGTCACTAACCAACGACACATTAACTTTAATAAATTTATTTTGTCTAAAACTTCTTCAAAAATTCATGTGTTTTTCCTAATTTTTTTAATCATTACTTAATAAATAATTTTCATTTATTCACAAAAATTCACTAAATCATATATGTACATTATGTTTTTGACTCTTTAGAGTTATTTTTTTCAAGTTTTTAATAAGCAATTGTTGGTTTATATAGCCGTATGAAAATGCGTCATAGTAAAAGTCTTCCCCTTTCCTTTAAAATAATTTTGTAGCGTGACTACTTTAACAATAACTTAACTTGGTGGTAATAAGTAAGAATCCATTAAAAAAAACGAATTTACAGTAACTTAAAAAAAAAAATTTTCATTCTCGAAAATGCCCTGTTTTTGGAGAATCACCCATATGACATATTAAAAAATCCCAATGAGGGATTGTTCAAATTGATAAGAAATACGTGTATACATTTTTTCATTTAAAAATATTTAAAATTTTTTGGTTCCTTTGAAGATTGTTAAATCATTAAAAACGATACAGTCTCACAGTTTTAAATATTTTTAAATGAAAAATATGATAGATGTATTCCTTATTATTTTGAACAATCTATCGTTGAGGTTTCTTAATATATTATAATATTTCAAGAAATAGAAATTGTAATGGAAGAAGAAAAATTGTTCGTTTTATCTATACCAATTTTAACAAGAAAATGTTACTAAATTACTTACATAATTGTAACATTTAAAAGTGGAGGGGCCAACAGAAATTTGAAAGTTGTTTTTCGAATCCATAGAAATAAAACCAAAAATATTTTAATAATATTACGTTTACCATATTTAAAAAATGTCTGATATGAAATAATTCAATATTTTATGAAAGTTGTGATAAAAACAAAAATGCAATTACATATTTTTAGAGATAATTGCAAACACTTTTTAACTATTTTTATCTTCTAATTGGATATTGGTAAAAAAGTAAATAATGCAGATACAGAATACAGGTTTAATTTAATTGAAACATTGGTAGAAGAAATTTATGTTATTCTTATTCAACGCGACTCTCGACTCACGAACCTACTTAACGTGTCAATGCCATCGTAGTCCCGTTTCTCGGCCAGGTAGAATAATAGAGAATACCGTTTTCAAAATACATGGAAAAGCAGGTCGAGTTTGCTGGCTCGATTTATATCTTTTTTATCGCAAAATTTTTAAATTTGCAATTTCCAAATAGTTTTTGAAAATAAAAAATTCTTCTGTTTTTTAATTTTGCTAATGAAGTCAATATATTAGATCATTCCTTTTAATTTATAAGTACAACCTCTCGGTTTTCGGTCCTGATTTTCACAATTCAAAATGGCGGACAAAATTTGTATATATCTATTGATTTTTCTACAATATCTATAGTTTATTTCGATCGCTGATTACAAAACTGAAATGTAGCGGAAATTGGTTTAAAATAACACAGGCCAACAAAATTTATACTAAAAAACCGGACTATATTTTTCCGAAGGTTTTCGTTGTGCTGTATCTAAATTTGGCCCCAGAATTTTTCTATCAGGTCAAGATTTTGAGATATCCTAACCTAAAATTGAAAAAAAAAACATTGTTTTTGCTCATATTTAGAAGATTTGTGGCAAAACAAAATTATTATTTGTAATTTGGCATGAACCATATTAATGTGTTATTTGTCAGCTTTAAAATGATTTTTTAGTCATTCCGATTCGATTTTTTGTTATCGATTTATCGAAGTTTTTGTCCGGGAACAATTATGATTTCATACATTTAAGTAAATGTGTAATTACATGAAAATAACAAACTGAGACCGACTTTTTTCTTAAAAATTGTTCTATTATGTCAAGATGTTGAAATATCCTAACCTAAAAGTGCAAAAAACACAGTTCTTGCCATTTTCTGTAAGTTTTATGGCGGAATAATTTTTTTCGTTATTTTACAAAAATCATATTAAAATGCATTTATCAGAAACCTGAGTATATTTTTCCGACAATTTTCGGTGTGCTAAATCAAAATCTGATCGTATAATTGCTCAATAGCGTAAAAATGTTGAGATATCCTAACCTAAAAGTGCAAAAAACGAAAATCATAATCGTGTCTTGACAAAAACTTCGATAACTCATTGAAAAAAAATCGTACGAAATTACTAAAAAGGCATTTTAAAGTTGATGAATAACGTTTTAATCTGGTTCTTGCCCAAGTGTGAACATTCATTTTTTTCCGCCTCAAAAACTTACTGAAAATGGGCAAGAACTGTGTTTTTGGCACTTTTAGGTTAGGATATCTCAAAATCCTGACGTGATGGAACAATTCTGCGTGCAGATTTGTTGCCCAATTAAAACAGTCCTCAATTTTTTGTGAGGTCATCAGCTGTTACTTTTTTGATGTTATACAAAATTTTAAAAATTACAATCATAAATTCTTATATTTATACTTTAAAGGTTGCTATATTTTTGTGAAAAAATATAGTAAATTTAAAACCAGTAAAACAACGATAGTCAGAGTAGTGTAATCATTTATTGAAAGTTGTAAAATTATTTTTGTAATAATACTGCCAAAGATTGCAAAATATTTAACGTTTTTAGTCATACATTTTAAAAATAAGCCGAAACAAAAACAAATTTAACTAACTTCCAAATAAAATCCGAATAAAATGTCATGAAAAATGATTCAGAAATATTTATTTTTTTTATATATTGTAATTTTTATTGTTTTGTATTTTGTATAGAATTATAATTTTCTGAAGAGGGTCAAAATAAATGACCGAAACGTTAAAAATTGTCTATAGTTATTACACCAAGTAAATCTGACATAAAATAAAAGAAACTCATCAAGAAAATTTTCACTTACGAAAAGGTCAGAGAAGAAAAAAGATTTATTTATATTTATAAAATACAATCTTAATTTCTGCGTTATAGTAAATATTAATTTTTTTAAATATTAAAAAATATGGTTATATTTTCTTAATTCAAATATTTGCTTGGGACTATCAAAATGAGCTAAAATCTTGGATTGTTTTGCTTAGTATTAATTAAATTTAATTCGAATTTACAAAGGAATAATGATTTTTAAATTACAAATGGGTTGGATTTTTAGTAGAAAACCTCAGTAATGAAAACTCGTTGAAGAAGGAAATCGTATAAAGCAGTATTTTCCTATAATATAAAGAAATAAACTTTCTAATTGTCACACAGTAAAAATTAAACCTTTCATTTTTTAAGAAATTAATTTTGGATGAGTAAAAGTAAACTCACTGAATTCGTCTCAATAAAGAGTTAAATAGAGGCACCAAAAAGTAAAATATCGCGTTTAAACAATCAATAAAAAACAAAAAATCAAATGTTTGAAAATAAAAAATAAAAAAATATTGTTATTAAAAAATATTTTTGTTAATTTACTTGTAATAAAACTAAACCTTTCGTGTTGTACGTGTAAAGCGAGGAGGTTGCATTTTTAATTTGAATGGAAATATGACGAGCCAGTCGCTGAGTTAAGTTCGCTAGATTTCATTAAATACAGCCTTGAGTTAAATATTTACGTAATTTTAAAGCGCAAGGTTCTCCGTTATTCAATAAACTTTATACGATCTGTAGAAGTAAGGGACAAATCCCGAAACTTTTTGTCATTGAAGATAAATCGAAACGATAATTATTTTTATTGTCTTTCTTTCAATTACAGCGAAAGTACACACTGTCCAAGTAAAAGTAGAGATGGCGTATGTAGCGAAATATCGGGGAACTTGTTAGAAGTGAAAGTGAAATGAAACATTAATTATTACACGAGCACATATTTTTTGTTTTATTAATTCGATTTCAGACAATTAAGAACAAGAGTAGTTGATTATTCAGCAATTTACGAAATAAAAACGAAGCCGTTGGGTCTGAGAGTAAAATTAGGATGAAATGAAACGTTAAAATGTTTTCTTTAGGAAAGTTATTAGCAAATTCACAATTAACAATAAAGTAAATATGTAAGGTGTATTAAAATAAACGTTATTTCGACGTATTTATTAAATTAAATGTGTAATTTTTTGGGAAACAATGTTGAAATGCATAACAAATATTAGAAACTACTAATGAAAAAGTAAAATGTTGCTTACTAATACAATAATTATTAATAATCGTGTTTATTGATTGTGACGTATTTATTTTTAGTAAACTTTAATGATACTTAAGATTGGATGGGGTTTAGTAAATAATTAGTAGTCTTTTATATCCAAATAATAAAAAAATACAGCTTTAACACCTCTTGAAGATGTTCTTTAACTTTTAAACATTTTTAAATGTGAAGACTTTAACATTTAAACATTTTTAAATTTGAAGTCTTTAACATTTTAAGATGGTTTCACCTTTTAAGGCGCGACATATACTAAACATCTAATTAGTAAATTTGTAGATAGATTTTCTATAGTTGTGCAGGTTTTTTAATCATTTCACGTTGATAGTGTATTAAAAATTCATTTGAGATGCGAGAATAGCATAATTACCCCGCAATTTCATTTTTGTAAAATTTACGGTTAATATAAAACTTCATTTATTTTGACTACATAGCATATTCACATTTTTTAAGCGGACGTTGTAACTTTCCAAAGTACTGACATTTTATTGGTTTGCAATTTAATTTCCTACCAAAGGCTATGGCAGAATAAGAATAGTAAAATTACCCTCTACTAAATTGTCTATTTGACCTAGTCTATCCGAAAGGTATAAATTAATAAAATTTTTAGACAATGTTCTTATGCCCTGATTTCGAAAATACTAGATTTGAGTTTTGTCCTACTTTTCACTATATTTTTTTATTTTATCCTACTTTGTCAATACTGATTTTTGAAAAAAAAATAATGCACCATCGGAATTTCGAAAACAAACATGAATTTATCTGCATTTAGATAGCGGAAAATATGTATAATTGTTTTGCGTTTTTCCCTCTCTTTGCGATAAAACTATTAGTTTTTGAAAAAAAAAATGATCCACCACCCTAATTTCGGACAGAAACTGTTTTTTTCGTACATTTTTTGCCATTTTAAATGGAGTATAGTGTATTTGGGTGACTTAAAATATAATTTTTAGCGTATTTTGCACACTCTTTGCGAAATACTACTAGGTTATGAAAAAAAATGGCGCTCCACCCGAATTTCGGCCAAAAACTGTGCTTTTTTTACGATTTTAAATATAGTGTATTATATTTTAGTAGTTAATAACATCTTTTTACGTACTTAAAAAGTAGTGTCACTCGAATTTCGGCCGAAATGTGTGTTTTTGAGTTTTTTATGGATCCTGCTATATATGGGTGGCTAAAAATAGTTCTTTGTACGTATTTTTTTGCGTTTCCTAGGTATCGGAAGTCAAATTCCCGATTGTTTCTACCCAGTATGATGTTCCAAAAACTGAATTTTTATAGTCTCAGATTATGTCCACGTCTGGAAGTTCCGGACGTCCATTTTTTTAGCTGCATTACGTTCAATTCGCGTGCAATGGATGTAGAGTTCACTTTATAGTTCACGTAAATAGACAAATGTTCTAAATATGGAAGAATTATGGACCAATTTCCGGTGTTCAACAGATTATATAGTAAATAATTAATTAGAAAATAAAAAAGTGTTGGAATTTTAGTTTTTACACGTCAATTTATCATTTAATAAACAATTAGAAATCATGGAGGCAATCAGAAAGAGCCGTCTAATTGAATCCACCATTTTGAATGTTATAAGTTTGTCAGCGTAATGTTTTATCATACAAATAATGTAATGTAAGTAACTAAAATAGTGACACCAAAAACTCCAAAGTATCATTTTAAGGCACAATTTCAACGAACAATATTGAATAAAACAAAACCTAATATTTAACTTTAATGAGTTAATTGAGTCCAAATTAAAAATAGTAAAATTATACGATGTTAAAATGTAAATTGAATTGTTTAAAGGTGGAAGAACTGCCGAGTCTCGTCCAAGAACAGATGCTGGAAGAACTTTTGGATCGAGAAGCGCAACAGCAGCTAGAGGGCGGTGGCGGAGAACCACCAGCTTTAAATTGGTCTTTAGAAATCACCGAAAGACTCGGAAGCCGTCTTCATGCTTTGTGGAATCGATCTGCTGGCGACTGCCTGTTAGATTCGGCCATGCAAGCCACGTGGGGCGTCTTCGACAGGGACAACGCTTTACGGAGGGCCCTTGCAGATTCTCTTCAACAAGCTGGTCAATTGTTAGTAATTTTCTATACGTAATACAAAAATTTATAACGTAAACATCAATTAACTTTGTGTGTTTTTAGTTTTTATCCTAGGTGGCGCGAGTATGAGGCTTCGCAGGCTTCCAGAATGTTAGACTTCACACTCGAAGAAACTCAGTGGCAAGAAGATTGGGAAAATTTGTTGGCGACGGCAGCTCAACCTGGCAGCGCACTCGAGCAACTGCACGTCTTCGCATTAGCTCATATTTTAAGAAGACCAATAATCGTTTACGGTGTTAAATATGTCAAGAGCTTCCGTGGGGAAGACATAGGTAATTTCCAACTCTTCCTCCGTTTCGATCTTCAATACGAATTGTATATTTAATCATTTTATGGTTTTGTAGGTTATGCAAGATTCGAGGGTGTATACTTGCCACTTTTGTGGGAGCCATCGTTTTGCGTCCGATCTCCAATAGCTTTGGGCTACACCCGAGGCCATTTCACCGCACTAGTACCTATCGAACCTTATTCCTCAAGCAGGATACCCGCCCTGGCGCCCCACAGCGGCGTCGGGGTAGGTGGTGGGCACAGTCCCATTCAGCAAACGCAAATGCAAACGACCTTTATGCCACTGATGGACCGGGAACGTAAGTTACTGTCGATACATTTCCTGAGCCCCGAGGAGATGGGCCGGGAGGAAACGATTTTGAAACAGTGGCTCGACGTGTGTACGACCGAAGGCGGTATCTTGGTCGCGCAGCAAAAGTTACACAAGAGGCCACTTTTGGTAGCGCAAATGCTGGAGGAATGGTTGAATCATTACCGAAGGCTCCCGTAAGTAAGCAGCATCGATGTACGTATTATTCTATTAATATGCCGACGTTCCTTTTAAAGCTAAGATTCGAAGATTTTTACAAATAAAACGAAAACGATACGTTTAATTTCTTTTTTTACTTCACTTATCGGTTTTTACACGGATTTCGAATTAGTATACGTCACGTGTACATTTTAACACGTATAAAAATCTCGAAACTTGATTTTAAAATCGGACAGGCATTAATTCCATAACTTTTCCGCGCGTAATCGCAATTTTACATGATTTTTTTCTTTTATTTTACAGTCAAATGAACGATGCAACGTTCTCTCGGCCGGTCGCATTGCAGGATTACAGCAGCGATGGCGATTCTGAGGACGAGTAACGACCGGAGGGTGCGAATGATTAAAAAAAAGAAAGTTCATGTGTTTCCGCAAGTGTTTTAATTTTCTTCGATCAGTGGTTTCACGGACGCTAAACTTGCGAGCGGCGAAACTCGCAACTAAAAATCAGAGTGCGGAGTCTCGATCTCCAATTAATTTCGACCTTGCGCGTTCTGAGATTCCTCATTTTCGCTTTGCAGCATAGTATTTTAGTTTTGGGTCGAACGCGGATGATAAAAAAAAATGAAATTCTCGTCGTCGCACGTAGCCGAAATTGTAGATGGGTCGATTCGTAAGTTCTCGGCTTTCAATTTTAGGCGAAGAAACAAGACATCGAGTTACCGAAAAACGTTTCGGCCGTACACTCTGCACGTCTACGTAATTTTTCCTGTACTTTTAGGATACGTCGCACCTTTTGGGTTATGTAATCGATCTCTCGAAAGCGACAACTCGAATCGGCCCCCCCCCCCCGCCAAAATTTTAGGGACACTCGAATCGATATTCGACGACGCGTCGTCTCGTTGCGGCAGAATAGAAATTTTGGTTTTTCTTTCGTTGAATCGAACGCAACGACACGGCGATCGGACAGTCTCTTATTACGGCATTTCTAGCCAAAGTTGATACAACGACGCCGAAAGCAAGAATACCGTACGTGGGTTTCCGATGGAGATAGCGGCTAATGCGAGGGACAAACGTCAGTCGCGAACGCTACGAAAAATTTTTCGAAAAATTTTACTGCTCTAACTTGGAAGTACGATTAAACGCGTACGTTTTTATTAATTTCTGGTAGGTGAAACAGTTACGTAACGGAATGCAGTAAAATTCGAGGAAAATTGTTGGCAGCGCTGTTAATCGTCGAAGCTTGTGGCCGAACGACGAAGTAATCAAAAAGAGTACAAAAGGTCGCACGGAGAATATCCCTTTCGTTCATTACGTCCGTTTTACTTACTACAGTGTCGTCAGAAAGACGACACTGCTTTCTGTCCCGAATCGAGCCAATTCTAACGTAGCCTCTAGTCCTATAGCACGTCGGTTTTTCTTTCCTCATATTTTTTTTTTTAATTGTTTTAATTCGCGCAACTCTTCGCGACGATGCGCAAAAAATCGACGCTACAGTGTACATCACGCTCTTACATTTTTCGTTTATATCTTAGTCGTCAATTTCGTAGTTATTAACGCAGCGAAAGGAGGCGTAAAAAAAGTTTTATGAAAAATCTAATCGATGGAGAGATTAAAAAAAAAAAACAGAAATCTATATTAATATAGAGTTTACGAAATGCATTATACCGAATAATATATCGATGCGGAGCAATTCCGAAGAGACGATTTCACCGTTGCATCGTCGGGGTAGTCGTCGTCGTCGACACGAAATGGACGCGACGCGACGAAACGACAGCCGACGATACGCAAGTTTGTACGAGCATCTCACACAATGTTAATTTTCATTGTATAGCCGAAGGATTACCTTTAATTGCGATAAGTCACCGTATATAGTCTTCGGATTAATCAGTTTTCACTCAATAAATTCATTTTTG
Organism: Trichopria drosophilae; assembly: GCA_030407085.1. NCBI lineage: Eukaryota > Metazoa > Arthropoda > Insecta > Hymenoptera > Diapriidae > Trichopria > Trichopria drosophilae. The sequence goes on from CM059586.1 coordinate 102,501,966, forward strand.
AATTCGTTGAAGAGCAGATGTTTCTTTGATCGTCGATATTCCGAATGCGCGCTCACGGTCGTTTTCTCTCTGAGAGTTTTAAAAGGTGCCCAATGACCTCTGGTGGCCGGCGGCGTAACTCGTTCGCTGAAGCGAGGTTAGGTACGCAGGAGAGGTTACGTTTGGTAAGAACGTTCGGTAATGTAAATTATTATTCAGTCACTCCTTTTCATTCCCTCGCGGTTGTGATTCATTTTCTGTATTATTTTAGCCTTGTGGTTTTCGGAATGCCTGTCGCACAATATAGTTATGTTTGATTTTTAGTAGTTACTAGAGAAAGAGGAAAATAAAAGAAGTTTAAAATGATTTAATGAACGATCGATTAAGAATTTTTAATTATATTCCTGTATAATGTTACTTAATTTCACTGATTTGTTTATGTGTCGAATTTTATTTTTATTATTTCTACATTTTTCTTGTATCTTTCGTTTTATTATAATTTAGACTCACGAATGTTTGTAAAATAAAAATAAAATATAAAAGTTACATGAAATTCTATTTTTATCACAAAAAACAAGGATTGTACCCTTTTCGCTGAATGTTTTAAACTTTTTTATGTGTGTTTCTCATTGCATGTACAAATGATTTTTTTGAGAAGTTCTGCCCAGTTTGGTTCCCATTTCTTAATTGCTAAATGGAGCTAAAAATAAACAATAGATTATTTGTTCCGGACGTAGTGGCGGATCTTTTTTCTATTTGATACTCTTCCGCAAGTAACGAAAGTTTACTTGTGCTTCCACGAAGCAAAATGTTCGTTAGATTATATTTATTTTAAGGTCGTTGGGTTTTTCTCGAAAAAACAAAATGGCCGTCATATTACGAGACCAAGAGCGAGGAAAAGTTTAAAAAGATATTGTACTTATAAAAAATATATATAAAATTAAATATGTAAAAATATTGGTTTTATGCTATCGTATTTTTAGCTGTTTCCTTAATCGCAGCTGTTCCTATTATATTCCTGTCCAAATTTTGATTTTACCAAAAATGTAAATATGGGAATAACAACAAAATTCTAATCGCTTTAGTAGATTTGGAAATATTTGATAGGTTATGTCTCCCTTGTTTCGCTCCTTGGTGAAAGTTTCTGTATAACATTAAGCAATTTCGAACCATACTAAGCGTACTATAAGAGTACAGGAAATAAACAATCATTAAAAGAGAATGTGGACTTTCAAAGAACAAATGACTCATACACAAAATCTGTACGTACAATAAGTGTAATTTAAGCGTGAATTTGAACACTTTTAACGTACATATTTAATGAACAAGTTTAAAATCTGTTTGTACGGTCCATTTACTTTAAAAATACGTTTCTTTAGAGGTGTACAACGAAATTCACGCTTGAACGCTTAAGAAGTTAAAGAGGACTTAAATGTACCTAAAGTGTAGAATGAACTTGGTACAAGTACTTAAATGAACACTTTATGTACACTTGAAGGCCATTCAGATGTACTTTTAGGTTATAATTCCTTTCTCCGTCGTTCCGCTTCGTTCACGAGTAATTTTATTCGAAATGTACGTATGAATGTTGAAATTCACGTTTCTTTTTTCAGATTGAGATAATTCCAAGCGTTCTATAAGCGTGGATTTAAGCGTACACGTAGACTTATTCCGTGAGATAAATGGAAATGGACGAGCCATTCCTTTTTTTTAAATTTTCAACGCTGTATCTTTCAATCCAATTAACATAGAATAAATTCTTCATACACCATTTTCGAAAGTTCCCTCCGGTTTCAGATGGCGTCGTTAAAATTGACCTATCAAGCGATAGACAAAAATATTTGTCCATTCTTATAAAATACCGCCAGATTTTTTTATACTTTTTTTTGAAGCTCACATTTAGAAATTGAAAACGCTTAATTAATAAAAATTTCGAGATTGAAAAAATTCTAGACCACTCATTTCTAACTGATATTTATCGAATTTTACGAATCTGCGAATAAAATTTAAGAAAAATGCAAATCCAAATCGCTGCACACCATTATTTGAAAAAAGTAGCTTTTTTTAACTAAAATTTTATTTTCAGCAAGATTTTTGGATTGAAATCGGACAAAGATATCTCGGTAAATTGAATAAAAAGCATCCATGGACCTTAAACTTCAAAATGTACGTACCAAAATTTTTAATTTTACGATATCTATATCCAATATGGCGGCTTGCTATAAAAATCTTGGTACTATTTTGTTATTTTCGAAAATAAGGATTTCAAAACGTGGTTTTGTTGCGTAACCAGGAACTTTGAAGTACAATTACATTCTGATAATAATGTTATTAATCAACGTTATAAATTAAAAATGGCGGTGAACAATTTACATTTCTTTTCAAATTTGATAATAATTTGTATATAAGGGTTTCTGGACCGTCGATCAAGAATTTGGGGTTCACTACTTTGAATTTATAATGTTGAATAATAAATTTTTTATCAAGAGTGTTGTATGTCTCAAGGTATCAAACTGTGCAAGAAAATGTTGGTTTGGTATCGTTATTTTTTGAAAAAATTAAGTTGTTCAACATGTTTGCATCATGCCGCCATATTGGATGTAGATATTGTGAAATTAAAAATTTTGGCACGTACATTTTGAAGTTTAAGATTCATGGACGATTTTTCTTCGCTGTACCAAGACTCTTTACGTGATTTCAATACAAAAAACTTGATGGAAATACTCGCAGTGACTTGGATTTGTATTTTTCTTAAATTTTAATTGCAGATTCTTCAAGTTCGATCAATTTTGACGTGAAATTCATCGAACTTGAAGAATCTGCAATTCAAATTTAATCTCGGAAATATATGACAAACTGACCTTGAAAACTTTCATGGATAAGTGTCCATTTGGTCCTTAAAGGGTTAACAACAATGGACTCCACAATTCGTATATCACTCATGGAGCAATTTTAACGACGGCATCTGAAAAGGGAGGCTTCGAACTTTCGGAAATGGTACACGAAAAATTGTTTCTTGGCCAGTCCATCGTTAGAAAGTTTGGATACTTTTGTTTGTTTTACTAAATTCTGTAACATTACACAATATTACCAGTAAGTTACAAAACTAACAGAAACTTGAGAAGGAATCACAGAACTAATGGTGACATTAGTTTGATTTGTAGCCGCCAGGCGCGGCCGCGACGCTCGCTGTTCTACATTTATCGCTCGTACTTCCTGTTGGAGAAGTGCGATTGTCATTCGGTCATAAGGGATTCCTCTGTCAAGCACGACATCCGAATATTATCAAATTATATGACGTTGATTCTTATAAGTACGATGACAATATATGACATAATTTTTCTTTAACAACTGGGCATGTACATAACAGTGGTTAATTAAATTTAATACTACGTTATAAACAATTCATTTAAGTAATTTTTAATATATATAATATTACATTAAATATCAAATAATTATGTACATATATAAAACATATTAATAAATGTAAATTAATCAATAGTTATTTTCCTCCTAGTGGCATAAAATGAGATTTTACACACGCCAGGATGAAGACAAATGTTACTCCCCTCATATTTTTGTGTTACAATAACTAAAAATGATTGAACTGTAACAAATCTTTTGTTTAAACGGTACAGTAAAAAACTTTAGTTACATTTAAAGAAAAACAGTGTTGCATTAAAAGATGCAGCGTTGAAAGTTGATAAAAAGGAAAGGTTTTCTCGTCTTCAAAGCCCTGGTAAAAATCGAAGAGTGTATTAAGCGTTTCTTGTCTAAATTCACGCTTAAAATAGCATTTAAGAGTTTCAAAAGAATAACGGAAGAGTGAATTTAAACAATTTGAAGCGTCCGACACCCTTCATTTTTACCAGGGGGGGGGGGGGGGGGTGTTAAAAGTATGAACTTTTACATTTTAAGCGTTCGGCGTTTTAAAGTTTACATTTAGGCTTCGTTTGCCACTAAGCGTAAATTTACACATTTTGAGCGTACTGTTTACCTTTTGAAGATTGAGAGAGTAAAAAGAAAGCATACTAGTTTAAAATCTGAAAATTCACGGTTCGATGACACTTACGGGTGCTCTAAGCGTTTTTAAAGCGTAAATTTAGTTATGTTTGAGGGTACCATAAGGTTCCCTTTTATCCGAGACGTCTAGTGATTTTCTGAGTACTTTCTACAATTTTCACCCACAGACACGCTCTTACACTTTCGGTATATGTTTCAACCCTTCATATTTCCACCAGGCGGTTAGAGAATGTTTGTGGTTAAATTTATGACGGCGCAACACTAAACATGGTAACTAAAAAGTTACTAGATTCTTTAACCCCTTGTGTTCTAGTGATCACCTTTTGTCTGTTTGATTTTTTCATCTTGAAAATCAATGTATTATTCTGCGTACTTCATTCTTTAATTACTATAAGCCTAAGGTACTTAACAAACGTATAAAAATCAATTTGAAATATTTTTCAATTACATTAATAAATTATAAACAATAATATATTCCCCAAAAAATAGCGTTTCTTCAAAATAAATCGTTTGTAAAGAAATTCACCCTATAGATATATATGGGAAAGTTATCATTTATACAATTTTCGTGTCACTGATTACGAATCCGAAGCCAGAATTTTGAAATTCAAAATGGCGGATAAAATATTTAAATTTACATCGAATTAGACAAAACTCTGAATCTGGGGGTTTTGAGGTCGCTGATTACGAATCGCAAGTCAGAATTTTGAAATTCTGAATGGGGGATCCAATATATGGATAACATTTAAAAAATTACATTTTATTAGACAACAAATTCAAAATTAAAATTAAAAACGCCGTTATAACTCGCTCTCACTGAAAACCCTCGGATCACCCTAATTTAACTTTGACCCGTCATATTGGATCCGCCATTTTGAATTTTAAACTTTTCTTTTCCAATTCGTAATCATTAACCCCGAAAATCCTCAAATAAAGCGTTGTGTTTAATTCGATGTAAATTTTAAACTTTTAATCCACCATATTGGTTCCTCCATTTGAATGTCCAAATTATAACTTCGAATGCCCCAATCAGCGATCCTCTCACGAGTAAACATTTTCAAGCGATTTGGATGCAACCTGTAAAACGTGACACAAAGGGTTAAACAGATTTGTTTTGTTTTCAGACAGTTCAGTTTCTAAAAATACTTCGCGAATTGACTTTTTACTGTTCGTTATTAAATAAACCACAGGTATTTTGTATTCAAGCAATTCTCAAGAAAATTTTTATTGACATTTACATTTGAAACAAACAGTTTTTTCGTAAAAAGTATCTTTTAAGACTTTTCTTCATTCTTGTTACATGAGCCATTTGAATTTATTGAAAAAAGCCTCTCGGTACAAATTTATAACAAAAACGATAATTTAAACCATGAGCAAAAATTCTACATAAAAAAGGAAAGGTAGGTAACTTCAACCCTTCGAGGTATGCATTTTTCTTTGCATAGAATTTTCCTAAATATTATTATTTTGAAAAATTTATATTGTTCTAAATGTCGTTTTTCAGATTCTGCTTAAAAAATAAGCCGATACTAGCGTTTTTGTTTGTCGTTTAACTCAAAAATAGGAAAGATATGATTTTTTTTTATTTTGGTCCGTTTCGTTCCAAAACTACAAAATTTGTCGCCGCTTTTCATCCCCCATAAGTTTATGGATATCTTTGAGATACTGTTGTGAAATGTAGGTTTCCTATAGTTTTTGGGTATGCTCTTTTTGAATCTGAAGTCCATTTTTCAATATCAATTTCCATTTTTTAAATATGGCTACTTAAACGAAAAAATCGAAAAATTGTTTAATAAACTGCAATTTTTATTGAGTGGCATAATGAATTTTACTAAAAGTTGGTCAATATTACGATTTAAATTACAAAATAACGCTATTGATACCTTGTCATTTTTTTTATGAATATGAAAATTGTTTTTAAGGTGGCTGAATTCAAATCCGTTATTAAATTTTGAAAATTCTAAATGTCGGATCCAATGACTTTGAAAACCTCTATATACTGAATACCAGACAATTTTTTTTTAATTTCATAAAGCCATATTGGATTCGCCATTTTCGATTTCCAAAATTTAATGGATTATAGATTTTATGATATTTTGTTTACATTTTCAAGTGGAAAAAGCGTAAGATGTTTTTGTAGGTTATGTTTCTATTTGTTGACAGTATTTTAAAGGATTATAAATGAGTAGTTATTGAGCTATCACGATAAATTTGGTCGGATTCATTATTTTTACAATTTCACTTTCTAAATATTCCTAATATAGTCGCGATGCGTTCGACAGTCAAGTCACTAGATAGTATTTTACGTCTCATATACGTACATACATACGTATTTAACCATATCACTTAACACAGTTCACATGAATGCTTTCTTCTCATTGGTCCGTGTGATATCACGATTCCCCTAGGAATCCCCTATCGTCGCACTTGTGAACCCGGCTTAAGCTTTCTTGCTTTGGTTCTCGACGTCCATTTGTGTTTTTTTCTTTTCCGATCACGGTACAACATGGCTGAGGTACGAGTTTCTGAAAAATTTATTTAATCTTCAAAAATCATTTTCATCCGATATTTTTATTGCTTTAAACGATGTTTCATCGATTTAGAATTCGTTTATGCAAATTATTAATATTATATTATTGTGCTTTATAAGGAAAAATCATGTTTTTTGGAACTTAGGAGGTTAGTCACAAATACTTTAATTATATTTTTCATATTTCTTCCCAGGTTGATGAAACTTTGAAGAAGAAGAGGGCCTTCAGGAAGTTCACCTTCCGAGGCGTCGACTTGGACCAACTCCTGGATATGCCAACGTGAGTAAATTAAAATTTGATTTTCTAACCTCAATTTTAGTTGATCAATTTCGTATATTCAAAAATAAAGTTATCATCTTATTGCGTTACTGCATATGTATTGAGTTTTTCCTCTAAAATTTGTGTAATTAATTCTATAATTATTCGTAAATATCACAATTTGTCGTTGAAAAGTTACTAAGTATGTCAATATTAGAAAGTTTCTATCGTAAAGTAGTTTCACTACCATAACGCTGATCAGTAATTTAAGTATTCTAAGCGGATTCAATAAAACTGTGGAAATGGATAATTTCTTATTAAAAATTACTTGAATTTAAACATTTTTAGACAAATTTTATACAAATAATCTGTTTTTGGCAATTCTAATGTCTAAAAAACATATTTTTTTCGAATCTGCTGCTAGCTTCAGCGTTATACTGAATCGCATTTGTTAAAACTGTAATGAATCGTTTATATATTAATACCGTTTTTAATTGCTATTTTGTGATTAACGTAATCAAGTTTTAAGTGTTATAATCCGATTGTTTATATTTGTTTTGAGAGATTTATAATTTTCAATATGTCAATAAGTTCAGATGAAATAATTTAATCTGTTAAAAGTGTAATTTAATATCTTAAAAATTTGTAGTTTTAGTATTCAAATCTTTATTTCAGTATAATTGAATGCATTTCAACTAATATTGAATATACTGTATTGATACGAAAAACTAATAATTTGAGTAAAATGTTACATTTTACAATTTTCATCCGGATATTAATTTTTCATTGAAAATTGTGTAAAATATATCTTATACAGTGTATTTAATCTAACATTATTATATTAGTCGCACAAATATATTTAACATTATACAAAAACAACAAAATATACATAATTGTTCCGAAATATTTTGATAATTTAACCCTTTAACGCCCAGCGGTTTCGATCGAAACCACTTTTGACTTCAAACCTTCATAACTTTCACAAAAATTGGAATATTTTCGGTTTCCAAATACCCAACACCTACAAATTTATCCTACTTTGTGAAAAAAATTTATATTGCAATAAAAAATTAACATTTTTTTAATTATTACACTAATAAAAAAAAAATTTTTGTGGCAAGATTTACAAAAAAACCAGAAAATCAAAAATTGAATAAAATTAAGCTAATTAAAATGGCTACTCGGGGATTTTTGGGGTCGCTGATTACGAATCTCGAATAAGTTTTTCAAAATTCAAAATGGCGGATCCAATATGGCGGACAAATTTTTCAAACTTGTCGGATTCTTTTGAAAGTTGTTACTCGGGGGTTTTTGGGGTCGCTGATTACGAATCTGGAATAAGTTTTTCAAAATTCAAAATGGCGGATCCAATATGGCGGACAAATTTTTTCAAACTTGTCGGATTAGTTTGAAGGTTGTTACTCTAATCTGACCAATTTGAAAAAATTAGTCCGCCATTTTGAATTTTGAAAAACTGATATCAGATTTGTTCTAAAAAAGTCGGGTGTTAAAGGGTTAACAAAACTCTAAATGACAAATGATTATATTTATTAACGAAAACGATCATCTTTAATTTAATTTAGCATATTTTAATATTTACCTATTAACATCCTAAAATAATATTTTCTTTGTTTACAGTGAACAATTGATGGAACTCTTGCATGCTAGAGCTCGCAGGCGATTCGCTCGTGGTCTCAAACGCAAGCCAATGGCACTGGTAAAAAAATTACGAAAAGCCAAGAAAGAAGCTCCACCAAATGAGAAACCCGAAATTGTCAAGACGCATCTGCGTAACATGATCGTCGTCCCAGAAATGGTTGGATCGATCATCGGTGTATATAACGGCAAAACTTTCAATCAAGTTGAAATCAAACCTGAAATGATCGGTCATTACCTAGGTGAATTTTCCGTTACCTACAAACCTGTAAAACACGGTAGGCCAGGTATTGGTGCTACCCATTCCTCCCGTTTTATACCACTGAAATAAACTCTGTTATTCGTTAATAAAATGGTATAAAATCATATTGGTGTTAATATTTTTCTATAAATTGTCACGACCTTTCCAATAAATGTTTCGATTTAATATATGTCATTGGAGTAAACGTAAAATATCTAGAGTGACATCGAATATAAATAAATACAATTCAGTAGAACCTCCGTTATCGAATATTTCGGTTATCGAATATTCAGACGCCTCCGTTAACGAATAATTTCCCCTCATTTAGTCTCCCCACTCTAGACACCACGTTGTAGATGGCCGACATAGAGTATCGATACGTCGCGTTGATTCGATTCATATATCGATACAATCTCGCTAACAAAGTGAAGGACAATAAAGTGAAGTTCTACTGTACGTTTTATTTCGGTTTCTTGTCCATTTTCATTGAAATTCTTTCGTTCTAATCTGATATAATACGTTAATAGAACATAAACATAACCTAAAAAACATTGAGTAGCAGTTTTTTTACAAGAAAACAGAAAATGTAATCAATTTCACCGGAACTAAAATAATACATTTATATTGGACGTCCATTTTGAACGTGAAAACGTTGCAAAAAGTTTTCGGTCATTATGTGTAGTCAAAATAAAAAATTTTATTATTTCAATATATTCACCTTGTAGAGCATCAAATTACCTTTAAAATGAAAAAAAATAATTAGTTTTTCGACCAAAATTGAGCGAGAAAATTCAGGTTGAATTCTGAAAAAATAAGGCCTCTGCATCATACAGTTTTACGTGCTATTCAGGGGACTTCTATTTATTTACAAATTTTTAAGTCGATGTTTTAATTGTAAACCGATCTATAACCACAATTTCAACTATACTGCCATAAAGGCTATATATTGAACCTTATTTATGAATTTTTTCAGAATTTTAAAAATGGTCCATCTTTCAAAAAATATAAAATGAAAACTTTAAAATGATTTTTTAACGTCATCCTGTAATAATGCGTAAAATTGGATATTTTCACAAGAAAAGCCACCAAAAAAACTATGAAAAACATTTGTTTTTCTTTATACAGTAGGGTCTCCCTTATTGCATACTGCAGATTTTTCAAAATGGCGGCGGTCTCCCTTATTCTCTACCTTCTCTACTTCCCCTTTACCCCCACTCTTAGTTGTCGACGGTCGACAACACTGATATATGATAGACATAACGGTTCGAGATTCGCTCAGTCGCGAAGGTTAGGTTAGGATGCAATGGAGGAGGGAAGCCGACCGAAGGGGAATATATTCAATAAGAGATCCTAAATCCAGAGAACAAGAGATGTCTAGAGAATAAGGGAGACCCTACTGTAATACAAAAAAATATATAATTCGATGCACTTCGAATTTTCTCAATTCGAAACGTCAAGAAACCGGACTGGGAACGTCATTTTTCAATTCGATATTATTCTTTTTCGTTTCGTTGGGTTGACCCACTACAAAGTTATCATCGAATCTGACCAGAATAAGGAGAATTTGAAAAATAGTCGCACATGATTTCTTCCGGTGATAATATACTAGAACTTCACTTTATTGTCCTACTCGAGGTTTTGCCTTTCGCTTTGTTGTCCGACAAATGCGCATCGTTTCTTGCGCACCTTACAGCCGACACAATAGGCACAACACCGGAATTACGAAAGAGGGAAGAAGAACTAAATACCTGAAGGGAATCTTGCTAATAATGTGAAGGACAATAAAGTGAAGTTCTACGGTCTTCCAAAACTTCTCCAAATTAACCTCTAGATCGTTGCGTACGAAATAACATTGAAGACCTAGAGTAGACCTAGTGGGAGTTTGTAGTAAACTATCAACAATGATAGGAATAATTAGCCTGTAACCACCGAATTAATTCGCGACATATATTCACCGATTCCTTTCATTGGGACACTTAAAGACTTTCTCAGTTAATAATTCGTTAGGTAATAGAATTGCCCCGAAAACCTACATCTAACAAAACTCTACAATACTGACGAGCTAACACTACCCAACTGTGACACTCCATTACAAAAATAATCGATACGTATTTTTTTATATCAGCAAAGAAGAAGGTTTAAGGGTTGAAATTGATCCCTGAATTGCTCGAAATCCTCTAAAATGTACGATGGCATGCACGCACATGTGAAGTTAAACTTGTTTCCATAAAAGTTGCTGTCTGAGGATTTTTTTGGTTCGCTGATTTTGATTCTGAAGTAAAATTTTTTAGATTCAAAATGGAGCACCGAAAATTGCGGGCCAAATTTTATAAAAGTTTTTTCGTAAAAAGTACTGCATAGAGATTTTTGGAGTCGTGATTTTCTATATGAAAAACGAAAAACCTTTGTAATATTTGCTCTGCCACTTTGGTTCCGACATTTTCATTTTGGTAAATATGATCTCAGATTCGAAATTAGCGACCAAAAAAATCCTCAGATATTTTATTTTATTTTATGGAAATAAGTTTTCCTTCATATCTGCGAGCAAATTATTATACATTTTAAGGATTTTCGAGGAATTCAGGGATCAGTTTCAACCCTTAAACCCTTTCTTTGTCGATAAAGAAATACGTATCGATTATACAGCCCCACAAAATTTTGTTGTCCTACAAGTAAGATTCGATTCTGATAGGATTTTCACACCAGAATCTAAATACGACCGCGCAAATAGCCAATTGGCTTTAATTTTTGCCAAAATTGAAGGTCAAAGTTGTAACAAATCGTGTTTTAGTACCTTTCTTTCGTTTTTTCCGAAAAATAGTTAAGAACCATAATTAATTTGAAGTCATTCGAATTTCAAAAAGTTCGTTGGGCACATTGGTTCTGCCATTTTGCATTTCTTGATTTTTCGAGTCGCATCCTAGAGTAAAGATGTAAAATATGTCGAAAAATATGGTTTTTGACCCGTTTGTCCTTCAATTTGGTCAGAAACTAGGTCCACGTCAATATTTTGGCGCACATATTTAAATTTTGCAGGAAAAATCCTATCAGAATTGACTCTAAGTGGTGGTACAACATAATTTTTTTAGGGTGTGAATAGATGCTCAAAATGGTGGAAATCTGATATTTTACTCATTTGACCTTCAATTTTATAAAAAACTAGGTTTAACTGATTATTTTGGTGTACATATTTGGATTCCGCGGGAAAAATCTTTTCAGAAATGACTCTTACTGGTGGGACAATATCATTCTTTTAGGCTGTGAATAAATGCTCAAAGATGCCTAGAATCAAATTTTTGACCCCTTTGACCTTCAATATCTAAAAAACTAGTGCCAATTGGATACTTTGGCGGTCATATTTGGATTCTAGAGCAAAAATTCCATCAGAATCGACTCTTACTTATAGGGCAACATGAAATTCTTAAATTTTTGTTAGGCTGTGTTATTTTTCGGAGTTCAAAAAATATACCAACTTGCAGTCCAATCGGCTTGTCACATTTAAGTAGCGTTACTTGTGAGCGTTACCAGAAGCAACTAAGATATCTACAACTGCATACTTTTCAATCATTCTGAATAATTTTTCGTTTGCTGACGAAACAAAACTGACGGGTTGTTGCTAAAGAAAGCTAAGTTTATTTTCGTTCACGAAACTTGCCGTCAACAATATATTTACAAACAATACAATAAAAACAGCATGCACTGCAGTGCAGACCGAGGAACAAATTGAGAAAATAAATCGATACTTTAAATTGCATAAACAATTGCTTCATTTGTGGCTGTAATGGACATCAGCTTTCAGGATAATCGTGGAATGTTGCTATATCTCTTATTATACCACTGTTAGGATCTTCCCAAGGTGTACCTTACTGACAATTGTCATATGATATATCATATGACATGTCATATGACAATTTGTCTTATGACATCATATAACATATCATAAGACATATGAATTGACTTTAGATTTTATATCAGATTTCAGAACACAATTTTGTTCATGAACCACTTATCTCACATAAGTTCAATTGTCAGCTGTATATCATGTCCATGTACATATCATATGACAAATCATATGACATATCATATGACATCATGTGACATATATGACATATGATATGACACTATATGATATCATATGACATCATATGACATATCACATGAACCACTTATCTCACATAAGTTCAATTGTCAGCTGTATATCATGTCCATGTGCATATCATATGACAAATCATATGACATCATGTGACATATCATATGACAAATCATATGACATATCATATGACATCATGTGACATATTCATATGACATATTATCTGACATCATATGACACTATATGATATCATATGACACTATATGATATCATATGACATCATATGACATATCATATGACATACCATGTGATATATCACACGAACCACTTATCTCACATAAGTTCAATTGTCAGCTGTATATCATGTCCATGTGCATATCATATGACAAATCATATGACATATCATATGACATCATGTGACATATCATATGACATATGATATGACAGTATATGATATCATATGACATCATATAACATATCATATGACATATCACATGAACCAATTATCTCACATAAGTTCAATTGTCAGCTGTATATCATGTCCATGTGCATATCATATGACAAATCATATGACATATCATATGACAAATCATACGACATATCATATGACATCATGTGACATCATATGACATATCATATGACATCATGTGACATATCATATGACATATGATATGACACTATATGATATCATATGACATCATATGACATATCATATGACATAACACATGAACCACTTATCTCACATAAGTTCAATTGTCAGCTGTATATCATGTCCATGTGCATATCATATGACAAATCATATGACATCATGTGACATCATGTGACATATCATATGACAAATCATATGCCATCATGTGACATATCATATGACAAATCATATGACATCATGTGACATATCATATGACAAATCATATGACATCATGTGACATATCATATGACATATTATATGACATATGATATGACACTATATGATATCATATGACATCATATGACATATCATATGACATATCATATGACATATCACACGAACCACTTATCTCACATAGGTTCAATTGTCAGCTGTATATCATGTCCATGTGCATATCATATGACAAATGATATGTCATATCATATGACAAATCATATGACATATCATATGACATCCTGTGACATATCATATGACATATGATATGACACTATATGATATCATATGACATCATATAACATATCATATGACATATCACATGAACCAATTATCTCACATAAGTTCAATTGTCAGCTGTATATCATGTCCATGTGCATATCATATGACAAATCATATGACATATCATATGACAAATCATACGACATATCATATGACATCATGTGACATCATATGACATATTATATGACATATGATATGACACTATATGATATCATATGACATCATATGACATATCATATGACATATCACACGAACCACTTATCTCACATAGGTTCAATTGTCAGCTGTATATCATGTCCATGTGCATATCATATGACAAATCATATGACATTTCATATGACATCATGTGACATATCATATGACATATGATATGACAGTATATGATATCATATGACATCATATAACATATCATATGACATATCACACGAACCAATTATCTCACATAAGTTCAATTGTCAGCTGTATATCATGTCCATGTGCATATCATATGACAAATGATATGTCATATCATATGACAAATCATATGACATATCATATGACATCATGTGACATATCATATGACATATGATATGACATATCATATGACATCATGTGACATATCATATGACATATGATATGACACTATATGATATCATATGACATCATATGACATATCACATGAACCACTTATCTCACATAAGTTCAATTGTCAGCTGTATATCATGTCCATGTGCATATCATATGACAAATCATATGACATCATGTGACATATCATATGACAAATCATATGACATATCATATGACATCATGTGACATATCATATGACAAATCATATGACATATCATATGACATCATGTGACATATTCATATGACATATTATCTGACATCATATGACACTATATGATATCATATGACACTATATGATATCATATGACATCATATGACATATCATATGACATACCATGTGATATATCACACGAACCACTTATCTCACATAAGTTCAATTGTCAGCTGTATATCATGTCCATGTGCATATCATATGACAAATCATATGACATCATGTGACATATCATATGACATATGATATGACAGTATATGATATCATATGACATCATATAACATATCATATGACATAACACATGAACCACGTATCTCACATAAGTTCAATTGTCAGCTGTATATCATGTCCATGTGCATATCATATGACAAATGATATGTCATATCATATGACAAATCATATGACATATCATATGACATCATGTGACATATCATATGACAAATCATATGACAAATCATACGACATATCATATGACATCATGTGACATCATATGACAAATCATATGACATATCATATGACATCATGTGACATATCATATGACATATGATATGACACTATATGATATCATATGACATCATATGACATATCATATGACATAACACATGAACCACTTATCTCACATAAGTTCAATTGTCAGCTGTATATCATGTCCATGTGCATATCATATGACAAATCATATGACATCATGTGACATATCATATGACAAATCATATGACATCATGTGACATATCATATGACATCATGTGACATATCATATGACAAATCATATGACACTATATGATATCATATGACATCATATGACACATCATATGACATCATATGACATATCATGTGACATATCACACGAACCACTTATCTCACATAAGTTCAATTGTCAGCTGTATATCATGTCCATGTGCATATCATATGACAAATCATATGACATATCATATGACATCATGTGACATAACATATGACATATGATATGACAGTATATGATATCATATGACATCATATAACATATCATATGACATATCACATGAACCAATTATCTCACATAAGTTCAATTGTCAGCTGTATATCATGTCCATGTGCATATCATATGACAAATCATATGACATATCATATGACAAATCATACGACATATCATATGACATCATGTGACATCATATGACATATCATATGACATCATGTGACATATCATATGCCATATGATATGACACTATATGATATCATATGACATCATATGACATATCATATGACATATCACACGAACCACTTATCTCACATAGGTTCAATTGTCAGCTGTATATCATGTCCATGTGCATATCATATGACAAATGATATGTCATATCATATGACAAATCAAATGACATTTCATATGACATCATGTGACATATCATATGACAAATCATATGACAAATCATACGACATATCATATGACATCATGTGACATCATATGACAAATCATATGACATATCATATGACATCATGTGACATATCATATGACATATGATATGACACTATATGATATCATATGACATCATATGACATATCATATGACATAACACATGAACCACTTATCTCACATAAGTTCAATTGTCAGCTGTATATCATGTCCATGTGCATATCATATGACAAATCATATGACATCATGTGACATATCATATGACAAATCATATGACATCATGTGACATATCATATGACAAATCATATGACACTATATGATATCATATGACATCATATGACATATCATATGACATCATATGACATATCATATGACATATCATGTGACATATCACACGAACCACTTATCTCACATAAGTTCAATTGTCAGCTGTATATCATGTCCATGTGCATATCATATGACAAATCATATGACATATCATATGACAAATCATACGACATATCATATGACATCATGTGACATCATATGACAAATCATATGACATATCATATGACATCATGTGACATATCATATGACATATGATATGACACTATATGATATCATATGACATCATATGACATATCACATGAACCACTTATCTCACATAAGTTCAATTGTCAGCTGTATATCATGTCCATGTGCATATCATATGACAAATCATATGACATATCATATGACAAATCATACGACATATCATATGACATCATGTGACATCATATGACAAATCATATGACATATCATATGACATCATGTGACATATCATATGACATATGATATGACACTATATGATATCATATGACATCATATGACATATCACATGAACCACTTATCTCACATAAGTTCAATTGTCAGCTGTATATCATGTCCATGTGCATATCATATGACAAATCATATGACATCATGTGACATATCATATGACAAATCATATGACATCATGTGACATATCATATGACAAATCATATGACATATCATATGACATCATGTGACATATCATATGACAAATCATATGACATATCATATGACATCATGTGACATATCATATGACATATTATCTGACATCATATGACACTATATGATATCATATGACACTATATGATATCATATGACATCATATGACATATCATATGACATATCATGTGACATATCACACGAACCACTTATCTCACATAAGTTCAATTGTCAGCTGTATATCATGTCCATGTGCATATCATATGACAAATCATATGACATATCATATGACATCATGTGACATATCATATGACATATGATATGACAGTATATGATATCATATGACATCATATAACATATCATATGACATATCACATGAACCAATTATCTCACATAAGTTCAATTGTCAGCTGTATATCATGTCCATGTGCATATCATATGACAAATCATATGACATATCATATGACAAATCATACGACATATCATATGACATCATGTGACATCATATGACATATCATATGACATCATGTGACATATCATATGACATATGATATGACACTATATGATATCATATGACATCATATGACATATCATATGACATAACACATGAACCACGTATCTCACATAAGTTCAATTGTCAGCTGTATATCATGTCCATGTGCATATCATATGACAAATGATATGTCATATCATATGACAAATCATATGACATATCATATGACATCATGTGACATATCATATGACAAATCATATGACAAATCATACGACATATCATATGACATCATGTGACATCATATGACAAATCATATGACATATCATATGACATCATGTGACATATCATATGACATATGATATGACACTATATGATATCATATGACATCATATGACATATCATATGACATAACACATGAACCACTTATCTCACATAAGTTCAATTGTCAGCTGTATATCATGTCCATGTGCATATCATATGACAAATCATATGACATCATGTGACATATCATATGACAAATCATATGACATCATGTGACATATCATATGACAAATCATATGACATATCATATGACATCATGTGACATATCATATGACAAATCATATGACACTATATGATATCATATGACATCATATGACATATCATATGACATCATATGACATATCATATGACATATCATGTGACATATCACACGAACCACTTATCTCACATAAGTTCAATTGTCAGCTGTATATCATGTCCATGTGCATATCATATGACAAATCATATGACATATCATATGACAAATCATACGACATATCATATGACATCATGTGACATCATATGACAAATCATATGACATATCATATGACATCATGTGACATATCATATGACATATGATATGACACTATATGATATCATATGACATCATATGACATATCTTATGACATATCACATGAACCACTTATCTCACATAAGTTCAATTGTCAGCTGTATATCATGTCCATGTGCATATCATATGACAAATCATATGACAAATCATATGACATATCATATGACAAATCATATGACATCATGTGACATATCGTATGACAAATCATATGACATCATGTGACATATCATATGACAAATCATATGACATATCATATGACATCATGTGACATATCATATGACAAATCATATGACATATCATATGACATCATGTGACATATTCATATGACATATTATCTGACATATCATATGACACTATATGATATCATATGACATCATATGACATATCATATGACACTATATGATATCATATGACATCATATGACATATCATATGACATATCACATGAGAAATCATATGACACATATCATATGGGAGATCATATAACATATCATATGACTTTTGGGAAGGAGAAGAAGTCGGATACGAAAAAAATAAATGACATATGTTTATGACCTGTTGACAAATTTATATCCGATTATGACAAATAAATGCAATTCATATGTCATATGATATGTCATATGATGTCATAAGACAAATTCTCATATGACATATCATATGACATAACACATGAACCACTTATCTCACATAAGTTCAATTGTCAGCTGTATATCATGTCCATGTGCATATCATATGACAAATCATATGACATATCATATGACAAATCATACGACATATCATATGACATCATGTGACATCATATGACATATCATATGACATCATGTGACATATCATATGACATAACACATGAACCACTTATCTCACATAAGTTCAATTGTCAGCTGTATATCATGTCCATGTGCATATCATATGACAAATCATATGACATCATGTGACATATCATATGACAAATCATATGACATCATGTGACATATCATATGACAAATCATATGACATCATGTGACATATCATATGACAAATCATATGACAAATCATATGACATCATGTGACATATCATATGACATATTATATGACATATGATATGACACTATATGATATCATATGACATCATATGACATATCATATGACATATCATATGACATATCACACGAACCACTTATCTCACATAGGTTCAATTGTCAGCTGTATATCATGTCCATGTGCATATCATATGACAAATGATATGTCATATCATATGACAAATCATATGACATATCATATGACATCATGTGACATATCATATGACATATGATATGACACTATATGATATGACACTATATGATATCATATGACATCATATAACATATCATATGACATATCACATGAACCAATTATCTCACATAAGTTCAATTGTCAGCTGTATATCATGTCCATGTGCATATCATATGACAAATCATATGACATATCATATGACAAATCATACGACATATCATATGACATCATGTGACATCATATGACATATTATATGACATATGATATGACACTATATGATATCATATGACATCATATGACATATCATATGACATAACACATGAACCACTTATCTCACATAAGTTCAATTGTCAGCTGTATATCATGTCCATGTGCATATCATATGACAAATCATATGACATATCATATGACATCATGTGACATATCATATGACATATGATATGACACTATATGATATCATATGACATCATATAACATATCATATGACATATCACACGAACCACTTATCTCACATAGGTTCAATTGTCAGCTGTATATCATGTCCATGTGCATATCATATGACAAATGATATGTCATATAATATGACAAATCATATGACATATCATATGACATCATGTGACATATCATATGACATATGATATGACACTATATGATATCATATGACATCATATAACATATCATATGACATATCACATGAACCAATTATCTCACATAAGTTCAATTGTCAGCTGTATATCATGTCCATGTGCATATCATATGACAAATCATATGACATATCATATGACATCATGTGACATATCATATGACATCATGTGATATATCATATGACATATCATATGACAGTATATGATATCATATGACATCATATAACATATCATATGACATAACACATGAACCAATTATCTCACATAAGTTCAATTGTCAGCTGTATATCATGTCCATGTGCATATCATATGACAAATCATATGACATATCATATGACATCATGTGACATATCATATGACATATGATATGACAGTATATGATATCATATGACATCATATAACATATCATATGACATATCACACGAACCAATTATCTCACATAAGTTCAATTGTCAGCTGTATATCATGTCCATGTGCATATCATATGACAAATGATATGTCATATCATATGACAAATCATATGACATATCATATGACATCCTGTGACATATCATATGACATATGATATGACACTATATGATATCATATGACATCATATAACATATCATATGACATATCACATGAACCAATTATCTCACATAAGTTCAATTGTCAGCTGTATATCATGTCCATGTGCATATCATATGACAAATCATATGACATATCATATGACAAATCATACGACATATCATATGACATCATGTGACATCATATGACATCATATGACATATCATATGACACTATATGATATCATATGACATCATATGACATATCACATGAACCACTTATCTCACATAAGTTCAATTGTCAGCTGTATATCATGTCCATGTGCATATCATATGACAAATCATATGACATCATGTGACATACCATATGACAAATCATATGACATATCATATGACATCATGTGACATATTCATACGACATATTATCTGACATATCATATGACACTATATGATATCATATGACATCATATGGCATATCATATGACATATCATGTGACATATCACACGAACCACTTATCTCACATAAGTTCAATTGTCAGCTGTATATCATGTCCATGTGCATATCATATGACAAATCATATGACATATCATATGACATCATGTGACATATCATATGACAAATCATATGACAAATCATATGACATCATGTGACATATCATATGACATATGATATGACACTATATGATATCATATGACATCATATGACATATCATATGACATATCATATGACATCACACGAACCACTTATCTCACATAGGTTCAATTGTCAGCTGTATATCATGTCCATGTGCATATCATATGACAAATCATATGACATATCATATTACATCATGTGACATATCACATGAACCAATTATCTCACATAAGTTCAATTGTCAGCTGTATATCATGTCCATGTGCATATCATATGACAAATCATATGACATATCATATGACAAATCATACGACATATCATATGACATCATGTGACATCATATGACAAATCATATGACATATCATATGACATCATGTGACATATCATATGACATATGATATGACACTATATGATATCATATGACATCATATGACATATCTTATGACATATCACATGAACCACTTATCTCACATAAGTTCAATTGTCAGCTGTATATCATGTCCATGTGCATATCATATGACAAATCATATGACAAATCATATGACATATCATATGACAAATCATATGACATCATGTGACATATTCATATGACATATTATCTGACATATCATATGACACTATATGATATCATATGACATCATATGACATATCATATGACATATCACATGAGAAATCATATGACACATATCATATGGGAGATCATATAACATATCATATGACTTTTGGGAAGGAGAAGAAGTCGGATACGAAAAAAATAAAGGCGGTTGGCTGTTTATTGCCTGTTGAAAATTTATATCCGATTATAGAACCAAATAAATGCAATTCATATGTCATATGATATGTCATATGATGTCATAAGACAAATTCTCATATGACATATCATATGATATATCATGACAATTTTCAGAAGGGTATTGTAGGTCTTGAAAATACCTACAAAAGGAGACGTCGTACATTCAATTACGACCAAAATTGACCGAATCACAGCGAAAAACCCTAAATTATCCTTCACCACCCCTCCCTAATTTAGGTTAAGATATCACCACCAGCAATCCTAAAAAAATCTCGCACCTTCGTCCACTTTCCCACTCAAATCTAAGATGGCTGACCTATGAGGTCTAGAAAACCTTAACTTAACGATTAAGTAAATTTTGTAACTCACTTTTTCTGGGCGGCCAAGTCTTGCGGAAGTTTCACTTTATTCTATTATTTTATCGACAAAATGGCGGCCGATAACACGAAATATTCATTCGTCTTTCAAAATTGCACTAAATCCAGCACGGAACTAATTCTGATGGAAGACAACTCATTACTAGGCTTTTACAGGAGCCTTATATTAGTTTTGTTAAATTCAAGATGGCGGATACAATATGGCGTAAATATTAAATATTCAAATATTTTTTTTATTTTCAATATCGTTACGGTTTTTGAGTCGCTGATTCCTAATTTATTATAAGATTTCCAAAATAATATTAAACATGGATTTCGTGATCAAATGTTCAAAATAGAAAATGGCGGATACCAGCTCTTAAAGTTATAAGTTACGCAAATAAAAATTGCAAACAAAATTATGAAGAAATATTTTTTCCAAATTAAATTTTTAAAGTAATTTTACAAATTAAGTGAAATGATCAAATGTGTGGATAATTTAAAAATACTAATTTTCTTTAAAAAAAAATGTATTTTTAATGTTTTTGTTTTTTGTAATTTTAATGTTGTTGTATCTGGTTTAAATGACCAACCGTAATCTGAAAATATACTTCTATCTCGTTAACGTTCAAGGTCGCCGTTCGTTCAAACGCAATGAATCGCGTATTAAGTAAGTGCCACTAGTCGTGTCTATGCTGTCGACATCGTAACACGTGTTAACTCTGCAATGTTGCGTATTTTGCTTACATCATTATCAACAGTATAATTTTGAAAAAAAAAAAAATAATTTTAAGAATGCCTCTAGAAGAGTACAAGGACCTCGTGGCGGCGAGTGCCGCAATATCGACAATGGGACAAATGTTATCTGGGACGTACGTTTTCAATGTTCAACTTACTAAATGTGTTTTTAGTTCAATAGTTTACAAAAGTGTTGTTTGTTTTCAAAATTTAGTATAATTTGCAAGGATATTTATTGCAAGGGGACGTCCAAAGGATTCGACCCAATGCCTTTCGTCGGTGGCATGGGATTGTAAGTTATCTGATTATTTTGAAAAATGTTCGTTTTTTACCGATAATTATTTGCAGGTGTCTATTAATGCTGCAGTATGCCTTTATCGTGGGTGATGCGGCTATGATTAACGTCAACCTCTTTGGATTAGTGACAAATGTGATTTATACGCTAGTGTTTTATGTTTATTCACCAGATAAGGTAACTTTGAATTATTAGTTGCTAAATTTAGTTTCTAAAGTTAAACACTGCATTTAAGTAATATAGAACACATACTTAAGTCTTAATGAGACTATCGATAGCACATATTTTCCTGTTACTTATATATCTTAGTATAAAAATTTAAAAACATGTGATAGCTAGTACACTAGATAGTAATTTAATGATTTTATCAATTATTTTTCACTTTAATAGTGCTATTTCAATAATAAAAATTAACATAGCGAAAAATATATTTTCATATTTTATGACGGCAAAGTGAAAACAGACTCTTAAAATGAAAATAAAAAACAAAGAAACGGGTGGACAAAATTCTTCGTATTATTATTACAGCAAATCATAATCTAGAACGTCTTTCAAGCAAACTTGTTTTTAATTTTTGTTTAATCCGATAAAGAAATACTTAGAATTTCTTTCAGAGCCGGTTCTGTATTAAAATTCCAGTAATTGCTATAAAGTTACAAAAATACTGCAAAATAAGAAGTTTTTATCGTAATTCTATAGAACTGTGGCAATTATACGCCTTTGATGGACGTTTTCAACAGCTATTTTCTTATAAAATTTATTTATCTGACATTCGCATTGGCAAGCAGTCTTATTTATCGAACGGAAATGCATTTCTATAACGGGCGCGGAAAGCAGCGCTACGATAGAACGTCTCCAACTACCGGTGACAGGCATAACTACATTAGGCGTACTATATCGTAATAGTAATTTGTTATGTCTTAAAATATTCGTTACATTTTTAAATAATTTATTATTTTATTATTCTACAGCTATTAAGAATCTCGTTACACACATTTTTTTCTTTTAATTTTAATGCATTATCAATTTGAACTCATACGAGTTTTTTAGAGATTTATTTAGCATTTTTAGAATAGAGAAGATAGGGATTCAAACGTCCACAGGACTTCATAAAAAGTACGCATGTTTGAAAATTGTTATTGGTTATTACGACTTTTGATTTGTAAAATTAAAAATGGCCCATAAATTAGAAAAACTGGTTTCGTCAAAAATAATTGATTTACAGTAGTATATTGATCGTAATAATGAACTATTTTCAAAATAATCGAGTACATTTCTTAGAAAAATTGGATTTTTTGGAGGTTAGGATTTTTAGATGGAAAAAAAATCTCAAAATATAATTTTGAACAATTTTACGCAGGTTTGGTTGTAACTTAAAGAATTTTCATTACATTTTTAATACGAAAAAAAAAAGTTCAAATATTCAATGTTTTTTTTTTATTTAAAAGCCGTCATTTTTCAATGAAATTTATCAATTGAAAGAACATACACGAAAATGATATACTGGGTCCTTTTCACGTCAATATTAATCTATTTTCCTGTTGACATTGAAGCTCGAAAAGTAACCAAAAAATTACAGAACAAAAAAAAGTAAATTTTTGTTTAAATGCTAAAATTCGGAACATATTTTTGTCTTTTTAGAGTAGTTGCATTTTACAAGTATACTTAAGAAACGAGAATTTGTTTACGTATACGTTAAAGCAAATAAAAAAATGTA
Source organism: Trichopria drosophilae (assembly GCA_030407085.1). Classification (NCBI taxonomy): domain Eukaryota; kingdom Metazoa; phylum Arthropoda; class Insecta; order Hymenoptera; family Diapriidae; genus Trichopria; species Trichopria drosophilae. The sequence continues at coordinate 102,527,454 of CM059586.1, forward strand.
GATTTTGACGTATGTTGTTTAAAATAAAAAAATGCTTAATAATCTTGTGAATTAATTTAATGAATTATATAATATAAATGAATTGTATTCTTCAGAATGATTATACTGGTCGACAAAAACTTGCATTCTGATTCAAACATCGCACTAGACATCTCTTATTGATTTTTCATCGCTGAACACGAATCTGGCGTCAAAACTTGTCCATCGCGTCGACATTTTGAGAAAAACGGGTCCAAAAATGCAAAAAATCTGTTTTTTGCAGTTTTTGATCACGTGTAGATAGTGAAGCAGATGTGCTACAAGTCTCTAACTAGACTTAAATTAAAGCTCAAAACTTCAGCTAAAAGAATCAAATAAAAAAGACACTGAATCGTAGAAACAGGGTTTTTTTCAGTTTTTGAACCCGTTTTTTCTCAAAATCTCAACGTGATGGACAATTTTTTACGTCAGATTCGCGTTCAGCAATGAAAAATCTATAAGAAGTGTCTAGTCAGATGTTTAAAATATGTTTAATTTACTGATTTAATACAGTATTAAATAAAACGTTTACTCGCTTCGAGAAATTGTTTAGAAACTTATAATATAATATTGTGATAATACTTTAAGGACATATCTGTATGTTATTTTTATATTATTATTTTAGTAATTGTTTTTTTAAATTGAACTCTTTAAAAAAGAATAGAAATTATGACTGAACTATATTAATATATTTATATAAGTGACAATTTATATTTAAAAATTATCCTATCGCCATATTATGTAAACATTTTTATCCATGCTTTAAATTCGTAAAATGTTATGAATATTAAAGATTATATTTTACCAGAAAGTATTTTAATTTCAAGATAAAGAATTTCACGAGAAGGAATTTATTGTAGCATGGAGCTGGTTTTTATATATTCCTCTATGGACTTATCTCACTACAATAAACTCATTCAAAGCAAATTATATTTTTCTTTCGTATACTAACAAGGGTACTATTTTAGTAAAATATTTAGTCATTTTGTGACGAAAATATGATACGTTCTTCCAAGAACACATGATGCGAATTTTGTGAATATTTAATCGGTTTTAAATACTTAGCAGGCTTACCTACTGTACTACATTTAGCATATTTCGATAAACTATTTATTAGCCATATTAATTTAACGATTTACTACAATTACAGTGTGTTGTTTAGATTAAAAAAGTAATGAATCTTTTAGTAGTAAAACGCAGAGAACAAATTTTCGACTAAACGTTTTTTATTGCCCAAATCCTGGCCTTTCGAATGGTATATAGAAAAATGCCGCAAATTTAAAAGTAAGAAAATTACGAGCATTTATTTAACAAAAATCAGGAATTTTGTAGGATTTTCTTTCCTTTGTCGTTATTTTTTAAAACATTTTCCATCATAATACCTTAAATATTTATAAATATTTCGTGAAAAATGTTTGGGCTAGAAGATAGAACTATTTTTAAAAGATTAAATTTCAAAATGGAGGCTTAAAAATGCCTACTAAATTCGATTTTTTGGTCAAAATTATAGTTGTATGTATTCAAGAGATTAACCGAATGAAATCGCTTTAAACTTAGTATCCACGGTTTTTGGAGTTGTTGAATCCAAATCTGAGTTTGTTTTCAAAAATTCAAAATGGCTACGATTTATTGTATAGAGGTTAGAGCATCTTAACGGTACGGTTCAATCCCGGGTCGGTACGATTTTTTTTTATTAAAATTGATTTAATGCGATACACAAATATTTCTCTTTTTTAGCTTAAATTTACTGTATTTGCAGTTAAACACACAATTCGTTTGTACAAAGTTAATGTTAATGAGAAACGGTTTAAAATTACTAACAAAAATATATCAGATCCTGCGGATGTTTACTAAACATTGACTTAACGTGTTATTATTTTAGAGGCTGGGGAACAAAGTTCCGAAAATCAAAACCCCGAAAGGCTAAAATTTCGATATTGCATGAGTCCAAGGTATTTTAATTTGCTTTCTTTTTTTTCAAATTTTCAAAGACAAAGTGAAGAAAATCACGCTGGAGCCATGCTATATCGAAATTTTTGCCTTTCGGTGTGTTGATTTTCGGAACTTTGTTCCCCGGCCATTTTAGAAACTATATTTTTTGTTTTAAAAAATTCATTAAATTATTAAATTGTATGAATCGAAAATCTATGTAATTTTTAATTTAATAACCATATACGTTCCTTAATGTTTCTAAATTCGTAATTAAGTTTGTATAACACACCTACGTTGTTTATATTTAATTATATTAACAGCACCTAATACAACAAATAAATTTTAACGTTTTCCAGTAGTCGTCATAGGAATATGTAAGATACCGAATTCAGACATCCAGTAAACGAGACAAATTGATCGAATGCCAAATTGAAAAAATGCCAAATATTTGACACATGGTTAATATATTCGTTACATATAAGGATTATATGCGGTTGGCATTTTTACAAAATCAGGAACTTTTTCTTGTGGCCTTGACCGAAATTCATAACATTTTTAAATTAAATCCAAAACATCAATATACCAGCAATTATATAAAAATGAAATACACAATTAATGTATAAAAAATAAAAAAAATTAAAGTAAATTCCGCCATATTCGTACCCACGTTTTATTTTACCAAAATCTGATGTCAGGTTCCGAAGCGATTTCAAAAACTCCAACAAATTTGAAAATATTTTTCTGGTTCCAATTTTTTCGGAGGAATTTTTTTAAATTCAACTTTTCTCCTCCTAAATTAAACTTTTGTAATTTTAAATTTGTGAACAGCGACATAAATTACCTCCCAGCACCATGTTTCACCAAATGGAGGCGATTATCGCCTTTTTGTCCGCCATATTGGATTCGCCATTTTGAATTTCAATATTCTGATTTCAGCATGTAATAATACGTTATTGTTTCATCTAGATTCTTTTGCTAAGCATGCTATATGCGAATATTTGGGAAAGTTACTGACGATAAGGCTACCATTTTGGCTGTGTAATCTCAAATTTAAAACATACACCAGCAAAAATCTTAAGTACAACGCGTCCACGATTATAATAAATTTTAAGCCATTTTAAACCCAATATTCTGGAGAAAAGTTCCATTAAAAAAAATTCCTCCGAAAAAAGTAATTATAAATTAATTGTTTATAAGTAATTTGAAAATAGTTATAAGAGGATTTTTGTAAGTATTCGCCAAAAATAATACAAGTTGTCGACATATTTACGCATCAGAAATAATTCAATCGACTTTTCATAAATAGAATTTTTATTTTTCTACAGACAGGAACTCTCAGTTTACTGGGCAAAGCAGCTGCATTTGTGGCAATATTTATTGGTTATGCCCAAGTTGAAAACAAGGAAGACCTAGAATTCAGATTTGGGATCATCGTCACGGTGATGTTGTTGGTTTTGATTGGTTCACCTTTAATTAATCTCGTACGTATATTTTACAATTATATTTAGTTCACTCTTTAAGAGAGATTAAGCTACAGCATTTCGATTGTTGCTTTCATAAACAAGGATGGAGTTTTATATTTGTGATAAATTCCGTATCATATACGCAGTAGTTTTTCGTTGTACACACAATTACGGTTCCAAGTTGGTGGACCAAAATTGAGAAATGGGTACAAAAAATGAAGGATACAGAAAAAAAAACAAAGGAAACGGGAACAAAAATAAAAGAACAGTTAAGCTACAACCTTACTACTTTCACGCCGCACTATGGGGTAAAATAGAAAAACAAAAAATAGGCCAGAGTCACGAACTAATGCGGTTTTCACGATCTTACATCTTGATGTTTGTAGAATAGAGGGAAAATCAGTAGAAAGTACAAAATTAAAAGTTTGTTTGTATATTTTGCGTTCGACTCGAAAGCAAATAATATGAAAATTTACATTTATTTCAAAATAAGAATGGAGTAAAGTATTCGGGAAACATGAGGTAAATTCTTGCAGAATAATAAACAAATAAATGTAAGGCAGTAATTTGAGAATAAAATGTCTCAAATCTCTCAGAACTCTTCATTGCATCTGTGATAAGTACAAGACGAAATCGTAGTTCATTAAGTGGTACCTGTTTACTAATACGTACACGGTCAATATTTGGTACCAATTTAGTTGTTGGTTCATGTTGTAATGAAGCTCAGAGATTGCTTATGATATTTCTGACTGTGTTTTGTACCTGTAATTGTGTGCAACCAGAAATCCATTAATGGTAGTCCATTAATTGGTACATGGTCCATAATAGGTACACGGCCAGTAATAGGTGCAAATGTAGATTTTGGTGCATACTGTAATTGCGCATAGGTTGCCTATTTTTTATTATAACCGTGACAATGTCTTGCGTCTGTCTGTGAGTGCAAGAAAGAATCCAGAAACGGTAGTCCATTGATTGGTACTCAGTCAGTAATAGGTGCAGGGCCAATAATAGGTACCAATTTATAGTTGGGTACAAACTGTAATTAGGCGTAGAGGTTGCTTATTTTATTTCTGGTCATGTAATGCACCTGCCAATGAGGGCAAGTAAGAATTTACAAATGGTCCATTAATTGGCACACGGTTAGTAATAGGTACAGTAGACTCCCGCATTAGTGGCGTCCCGCATTAGTGGCGTCCCGCGTTAGTGACGCGATGGAACCCCGTGTTAGTGGCACTTCTCGGAATCTTTCCATCCCCGCCATGTCGCCAGCCGCCTGAGGGGCGTGGCCTAATAAGGTACGGGCCCCAGGCGCGTGATTTGAATTACGTCACGTGACTGCAGGACTGCAGTCTAGCGGGGGAAGCGATATTTCTCCTACTTCCGCCACTAACACGGGGATTGAGGGGAGGGCTCGGAACCGAGCACGCCACTAACGCGGGAGTCTACTGTACTTCTTTCTCGAATTTCTGCTTTATTATTTACTTGTTTATTATTCTGCAAGCATTTAGCACAAAATATACAAAGAAACTTTTCATATTTGCTTGGCTTTTCGTAATTTCAAACTGATTACGTATTCCTCGGCCCCAAAAATATCCGATAAACATTTTCAGACAAAAATGCATGTTATTTTTAAAATTCTTGTTCTGCAATTTTGAATTTGCCATTTTAGAAACTGATGGCACATTCATATTCAGCGCCCCAAGTAAATATATGTTCAGGAAAATCGGCGCTGTTACAAAATTGGTCTGCCATATTGGATCCGTCATTTTTAATTTCAAGAAACTGACACCACATTTGGAATCAGCGACCCCGAAAACATTAAAAACGATACTAAACTTTAACCATATAGTTGAATAAAATATGGGCATTTGGCAGCGTTACAGTCCCGGATTCTTTGTTCGTGATACGTTCACACGATTCAGTTTTTTAGAAATATGTAATCAATAAAGTATTGGATTCAAGTGTGATTTTAAACATACCAAGAAGTCGTAGCTTCGTGAACCAATTCATTTGTATAATCGGAAGTAAACACAACAATTATCTTTTGTTTCTCAATTATGTAAGATTTACTTTCCATTGTTCAAAGTTATTTCCAAAATTAAAAAAAAAAAACATTTTTATTAGTTTTTGCCATCATTGAAATTTCTTTAAAATTTTAATCAATTATCTTCATATTATAAGGGTGAAATCATCAGAACCAAGAGTACAGCAATCCTTCCATTCCCTCTGATCTTCATGGGAACTATAGTTTCATTCCAGTGGCTTCTTTACGGATACATCATAAACAATGCATTTATAATCGTAAGTATATAACCGATATTACATGTAACTCCTTCACATCCATAACACCGAATTTTTTTAATAGAAACCCCGAAAAAATACACTTCTACTAATAAATAAAAGAGTAAAGTAAATTCAAATATCGAAGAAAAATATATGTTTGATTAATATGGGGCGTGAGATAGGACCCTCCATAAACCACGTGACCATTTGGGAGGATTGAAGGGGGGGGGGGGTCAGCCATGGACTATCTATATAAGAAGTATGTCTAAAAATAAAACAACCAAACTGCCAAAAATAGATTTCTGCATTGAAATTTTTGTTTAACATAATACAAATTTTGAGGCAAACCCACACAAATTCTGTCGGGGGGGGGGGGGGGCGCAAGTACCTCCTTACGGTTAGGTATGGCCTTCATGATAAATGTAGAAAACCACAAAATAAAGCGATTTTTCTAGCTTTGACCTTCAAGATGACCTTGTCATATTTTTCACTATGATATTGGTAATCAGCGCATCAAAATACGTCGAAAAACGTGCGTTCAAAACAATTGAGTTATGGGTTTTCGGAAGTACAGTAGTCCTTCCCTTATTCTAATTTGTCCAGTCAGGCAAGATGGCGGCCTTCTTCCCTTATTCTAATTTTCCCCTCTCCCCCATTACTTAGATTTGTAGTCTCACTTTTGTCTCTTTTTCTTTTGTTGCGCATGCGCCGTTATTTGTATTTAGAAAATCCACACGTCAATACACGTCAGTGGGGAGAACGCGTGAGGGGAAATATTAGAATAGGAGAAGAGAAAAAATTAGAATAAGGGAAGACATTAGAATCAGGGAAATCAGAATAAGGGAAGGAGTACTGTATATCTAAAAATATTATGAAGTAAATATTTGAAATAACCATATATAACTTTTAAGTAAACAATAAGTTTGAATTAAAGGTCAAAAGGTTAAAAAAGTGTACAATAATCATCTTATTTGTTAAATCGTTTCTCTTAGGGCTGTCTTTAAATAAAAACATAGTAAGACAATTATTGGATAAAAATAAATAAAATCACAATATACAAATGATTAAAATAATTAAAAATACGTGTTAAATTACGAAAACTAAAAGTCAACTGAAAACTTAAAAACTCTGATAATTGCTAATATTTTCCTAAAATAACTGATTTTATTAACGATAGTACACAGAGAATACATTCCCAACAAACCGAAATTTCTTTTTGATAGAATAATAATTATTGTAAATCCATTTCAATTCAATTATTGAAACGAAAATATTTTTATTTAAATTGATTGGTTCTATTATTTATTATTTGTTAGCTAACAATTGAAATTTATTGACGAAAGTCAATTTGATTAAATTGTAACTGATTTACAAGTACAGTCGAATCCTCGTTAACGAATATGGTCGGGACAACTCGAGGCATTTAAATTTCTGGTAACGAATATTTGAGGAGGAAATATCGACTCCCCACTTCAACCCTTTCTCTCTTTCATAGAAACCTGTATTCAACCGTCGCGCATGCTCAATATCCTCAAACGTCTTAAGGGGTTTGAAGTGGGGATACTGACGGAAGGCAAATTATTCGTTAACGGAATCGTTTGCATATTCGAAAATGGAAATATTCGTTGAAGGAAGTTCGATTGGAGGTTCGACGGGAGTTCCTAACGTTACATGGGAATAGCCGTAAAACTATTGACTTTCAAGAAACAATTGTTTTTTCTTTTAATTTTCATATAGATTGAAGTATATTTTAACGTTATTTGTAGCTCAAGTCGTCAGTATTTAACTATTTCATGTTAGTAAAGTACACAAAAGTACAACATTTTACTATTTTTTTGTTATTCTTCATATCAGAGTCCTCTGAACACGATCCCGGTCTCAAAATTATCTAGCATGTCAGCATTTTGAAAAAAGTAGGGAAGGACCCAAAAAACGTTTTTTTTTTAGTTTTCAAGATTTATTTCTCTTTAATCTGGCGTGGTAGTAACTTTCATGAGGTCTTAAATAAAAGCTTGAACAGTATATTTAAAAAAAATGTTTTCAGAAAGACATATTTATACGGAGAAAAAGTGCCTTCGAAATTTGTTTTTTATTTAACATTTTTTTTTATTGTAATTATAAGAAAAATAATAATTACTGTCATTTATTAACTTTTAGACAAATTTTCACACGTTTCTTTAAGTTTCTCGTAAATTATCTAATGAAATTTGAGATTGATCAAAAAATTTCTTTTTCAGTTCCAAAACGTGATTGGCTTCCTACTCTCTTTAGCACAATTGTCTCTATTTGTCATATATCCGTCCACTCCATCCGTGAAGGAAACTTCGAGCAAGAAAGATAAGTAAAACGATAAGAAACTTCATTGTCAGCGGTTTTTCTTATACCGAGTGAATAAAAATTACAGTGCACATGTTGAAACTGAATGTGAATTGCAAATGTGACAATGACAATTTTTTGAAGAATTGAATGTACGGAATGTTAATACTACGTTCCAGTTTTAACGACTGGATAAATGTTAGGATTATTTAGGGATCTATAATCAGCTTGTAATTTTAATCTATAGTGTCGAACGACATATTTAGAAGAAAATATTAAGGCTCATAGATAATATAATTTTTAAATTAGAAATTTTATACAATTTCATGATTTTATAACCACTTTTAAATCTTGGTTTCATTTTATCATTTTACTTATTCAGTATACGAACTGTGGTAAGACAGTACTTATCTACATTCACACTAATTCATGAAGATACTTAAGAAACAAATAGACTTTGATTGTAGTATGGTATAAAGAAGTTATAAATTAAATTAATAGAGAAATGTTCAGCTATGGTTTTGATCAATTTTTTTTTGAAAATGTTAAATAAATTGAATTCAAAATTTGAGATTTTTATCTTAAAATTCTCTATATGGGTTCTTCTCCAAAAACAGGGCATTTTCAAGAATGAAAATTTTTTTTTTTAAGTTACTGTAAATTCGTTTTTTTTTAATGGATTCTTGCTTATTAGCACCAAGTTAAGTTATTGTTAAAGTAGTCACGCTGCAAAATTATTTTAAAGGAAAGGGGAAGACTTTTACTATGACGCATTTTCATACGGCTATATAAACCAACAATTGCTTATTAAAAACTTGAAAAAAATAACTCTAAAGAGTCAAAAACATAATGTACATATCTGATTTAGTGCATTTTTGTGAATAAATGAAAATTATTTATTAAGTAATAATTAAAAAATTAAGAAAAACACATGAATTTTTGAAGAAGTTTTAGACAAAATAAATTTATTAAAGTTAATGTGTCGTTGGTTAGTAACTATAATGATAATATTATATTCATAATTTTAATAAATAATATTATTTCATAATAAACTTGATTCATAACGTTGTAACAAATATAAAGTTTAATTTTGTGGTTTTTTAAATTATATTTAAATAAATGTCTAAGAGGAAGAGAAATATAAATGTTATTTATGATTTGAAAAATATTTTCTGCTACGGGTTACACTTTGTTCTTGTTTCGTACCTGATATGCCAAATGTTTGGTAACGACAATGAAGGTGACGACAATGAAAATTTGCAAAAAAATCCAATTTTACATATTTTAAACAATAATAAATTAAAAAACAAATTGCCAGTAACGTTTATTCCTTTAATCTTTAAGTTTTCATCGTTTTTTAATTGCTGTTTGTATCAAAATACCAAAATTAGGACGGGTGACGACAATTAATTTAATAAAAATACGTGCTATTTGTATACAGTTTTTACTTGTTCATGAAGTAAATATGTTCTCTTTTCAATTTTCTATGGAGGTTTAGTAAAATGTAGTGTTTCTTCTTTGATTTTCTCATAAGTTTTAGTAAAAAAGTTAATTATTTCCAGTTCATTTATACCAGTTTACGCATTGTCGTTACCTCATAGACCTTTCTTAAGACATTAATATTTCAATAATTATAAGTATATATATTGATTTAATTAAATATTATACAGAGAGAAATTGTACAGTTTGAGCTGTACTATAGAAATATTATTTGAATAAATTAAAATAATTCGGTTTCTTAATAGCGCTAATATTTTAAAGTTTTGAACTTAGAGGTTTGGACATATCAAAAATGCTACTTTTAGTCTTTAAATGTCATTTTACACCAGTTTTTTGTAACAAAAGTATTATTTTTTCAAATTAACATGGTCCATATTTATTTAACATTTCTATCGAAATTTAATAATTTATTGTCAAAGTTTTTGTAAGATATAACGTAAAGACACGAAAATGCCCTGTTTCCGGAGAATCACCCATATATTAAACCGAAACTTACTAATGTAAGATTTTTAAGTTAGTTACACGTAAGAAATTTTTGTAATAAATAACTATTTTTGAACAGCATTATAAAGTATTAAATTAAATACTTGATTAAATGTTCAATTTCATTGATAGTTGCACCAAACAATTAATTACACAAAGATAGTTAATACTATTTTACGTAAGCGATACACGTCAGAATACCCAAGCCTTAACTAAATACGTATAATATTTTTAGTGATTGTATTGTTACGGATGCTGTAACAGTATATTGAAAATTAAATAAGAAGTATTATAAAGTACAAAATAAAATAATTTCCAGTATATTGTTGAACAACTATTTGATTTCCTAGTTATGACAATCTCCGCAATAATATTAGATAATATGTTATTTGTAAATTGTCGAGGATTTTAACAAATATTTCACGAATGGTATTTCGAAATAAATGTTATTACCATTTCATTCGAAAAAAAAAAACGATGAAAAGTTGAACGTTAATTACGAAATGGTAAATGCCCTAACCTCGGCATGCTGATTGAAATGGCCTATTATAATGGCATCAACTGCGGCCAATATCGAACAAGATTGTTTATTACCTCCAACCGTACATATTTCCACAATTTCTTATCACGCTACTTAATTCCATCACTTTCTGAAAGCGTGGATTATTTCTGGAATGCCAATTTCTTTCAGAGAATTTTTGAAAACTGAAAAATTGTGTGTGCGGAAGATTCTACGTAGATAAGGTAAGTCTAAATAATATTTAGAAATATTTAAAATACGTATTTAAGGAGATTCTAAAGTGGTCCGTCGACACTGTAGCAGTTTCCTCAAAACAACATAAATTAAAAATGTCTGATTGAATTTGTAAAAATTTGGACTCCTTAAAGACAAGAAAAATAATGGCGTTTGAAGAAAGCTTTGAAACAACAGCGTCAATATTTCAGCTCACCATAAATAATCTACTAAAAGAAATGAATGTACAGTAGTCCCCACTCTAAGTTATACCATCCAAAGTTATATGTCTATCCTAAGTTATAGATTGGCCTTCTCCAAAGTTATACCAGTTTCTTCCTCTCCTTTCCCCACCACATTGTTTTGCTGAGCCACACTCGCTTCGCGACACTCGCACACAGAAGCACCCATTGCATGGATATAAACAAAGATACGGGAGTGGGGATAGTGAGGGGCTATAACTTTGGAAAATCGTCCGCCATTTTGAAAGAACCGACAGTATAACTTAGGATGGGGACTACTGTATAATAAAAAATATACAGTGAAATGGATTGAAGTGGATAACAATTAATTTAAACGACCGTAATGAATTTACTGCGAATCAAGTTTAATTCGTATTTTTATTCATTTCATTACGCTTTAAAACTTTCAATTCGTTTTCGTTTACTCTTTCAAAATGCGTATTGAAACGGATCGAAGTGGATAAAAATTAATCAATATATTGATACAAGAGTACTCTTCCGTCCAATGCCTTACATTGGCAAAACGAACGTTTTTCAAGTTTATTAGAATAAATTCGAATTTACGCATCGGAATTCGAATTTCACAACATTCCGAACAATTTTAAAAATATCGTCCGCCATATTGGATCCGCCATTTAGAATTTTTGAAATCTGACCGAGAAATATTTAGATACTCAACGCCATACAAATAGAAAATTGAAAAACATAATGATACACAGATTATTAATATTTGTGGGGAAAAAATTCTTTCGCCATTTTTGAGCCGCCATCTTTAAATTTTTAAAAGTACGTTTCGCCATTTTCAAGCTTAGATATTGCGGACGCGAAATTTTCAGGTGAAACAGTGCTCTGGTGACCTGCTATATGAAAAAAAAATTCATTGCTGAAAGAAAATTGTAAAAAATTTCGATTTTTCTTTTAAAAAATGGCTGTAACTTTTTGAATATTCATTTGTTGGGGATTTCGATTGCAGACTCTGAAAGAGCGCGGTAAAATATATAAAAAATTGTTCCTGAAGGATTTTTTACATTCTTAATCGCCGAGAAAATTAAAGTTGAAAATGAACGAAAAAGAAGATAAAGGGTTAACGTGGTTAATAGGTTGTCATGCAAGTCTCCTGGACAATTGTAGTGATTTACAGAAATTCCGTTCTAATTAGTGAAAGAACGGATTTTTATTGAACTTAACATCAATTTTCTTAATTTTATAATTTTCCATAATAATTTTAACTGTTTTGAATTTTATAAAATAAATATTATTAAGTTACTATTTCTCTTTATGAGTCACTCATTCGCAAAAGTGAACATTTCGCCATTTTTATATAAAATTTCCATTAAAAAATTTAATTACTTGTATATTTCACGCGTATCGATGGCTGCTGCATTACTTCGTATTTACGTAATTAGCAAGCCAATGAATATATCTAAACTTTAAATTTTAATTTTTATAACCTTTTATTTTGTGGAAAAAAAATACGTCGATTTTACACTTTTTCGAAGGATGACCCATATCATGGTTAACTGTATCGAAAGCTTTACTAATATCTAAAAATGCAATCACTGCTGGCTTATTTTTAGCAAGATTTTTGTATATAAAATTAGTTACATGCACTAAGGCATCATCTGTACTTCTATCCTCTAAGAAACCGTACTGTTTAGAGTTAATGATTTTACTTAATTCAATTCTTAAGAAAACTAGATATTCTTTTGTGTATAATCTTCTCAAAGATTTTAGTCAGATTTGATATTAATGATATAGGCCTGTAGTTTCCTATTTGGTTCTTGGAGCCACTCTTATACAGGGTGTCCCAGAACTCCCACATAATATTGCAGAGGGTGAATCTTGACATCATTCTGAGCAAAAAAGTTTCATACCAAAATTGGATCTGAAGCTCAGAATTTGAGTGGCGAGCCATTGAAGTTTAAAAAAAATAATAGTTTTTTTGCAATAACTCGGCTCGTTTTAAAGTTACTTTAACGAATGATGACTGATTTTGAAGGTTTTTTATAGCGCTAAAACTTACCTTGTAAAGCCTATGACCTGCAACAAATATTTCGTCAGTTATCGACCTAAAAAACGGTAAAAATGGCATTTTTTGCAATTTTTCGCGTCTAACTTATTTCCGTAAAATCCTAGCAAAATATCATATGGAACAGCGTTGTAGAGCTTGAAAAGGCGAAGAGTTTGCTCCCTCACACGTTTCGTTTTGACAAAAATTGAGCCCGTGGCGAGACGTTAAAAATCAGAAAACATGCGAAAAATGCATTTTCGTCACTGAAATGCCGTAAATTTTGACTTCTTTTCATCACGTGCTTTCTTAGGGAAAAAATCACTCAATCGTTTTGATATAACCATACCTATTGTATTTTTTCTCGAACTTTTTAAATCCGGTTTCAGATTGATCATATCTGCCGCCATTTTTTTACTATGGCGGTTTAAACATAAAAAAAATGTGAATTTTGAAAAAATTTCTTCAAATAATCGTATTTTTTAACAGGAAACCGTGTTCGGAACAAGTTCAATCTCTGTATCTGGTGGAGTAATTAGTTACACTAAAAGATAGGATGGTTGTTAATTCTCCATTCAAAATGGCGGCTTCAAAATGGGGGTTCTCAGTTCTTTTGTTGAAAAATTTCTGGACGATCTAACTCAAAAGCTACGAGCTTTTTAAAAAAAATGTTAAGAATGAAAAGTTCTTAGAATTCATTCAGAAATATAGTGGAATTTTTTCAGATTTTTTTTGAGAAATTTTTTTTCAAAATTTTTTTCAAAATTGTAATTTATTTACGAAAAATTCTGAATAAAATTTAGTGCATTCTCTGATAAATTCTAAGAGTTTTTTGTTCTTTGCAATTCTGTCCAAAAGTTGATAGTTTTCGAGGAAATTAATTTCAAATATTATAGTTTAAGATTTTTCTTTTTCGAAAACTATCAACTTTTGGGAAAAAATGCATACAATAAAAAACTCGTAGAATTCATCAGAGAATGCACTAAATTTTGTTCACAATTTTTCGAAAAAAAATTACAATTTTGAAAAGAATTTCGTAACAAATTTTTCAAAAATTCATTTAAAAAATCTGAAAAAAATCCACTACATTTCTCGGCGAATTCTAAGAATTTTTTATTCTTAGCATTTTTCAAAAAAAGTTCATAATTGTTCAGTTAGAGCGTCCAGAAATTTTTCAACAAAATGTTCACTGAGAACCGCCATTTTGAAGCCGCCATTTTGAATGGTGAATTAATAACCATCCTATCTTTTAGTATAACTATTTACTCCACCAGATACAGAGATTCAGCTTGATTCGAACACGGTTTCCCGTTCAAAAATATGATTATTTGAACAAATTTGTTCAAAATTCACGATTTTTTTATGTTTAAACCGCCATAGTAAAAAAATGGCGGCACATATGGTCAATCTGAAACCGGATTTAGAAAGTTCGAGAAAAAATACAATAGGTATGGTTATATCAAAACGATTGAATGATTTTTTCCCTAAGAAAGCACGTGATGAAAAGAAGTCAACATTTACGGCATTTCAGGACGAAACGGGTTAAAGTAACATTAAAATGAGCCGAGTTATTTAAAAAAAACTATTATTTTTTTTTAAACTTCAATGGCTCGCCACTCAAATTCTGAGCTTCAGATCCGATTTTGGTATGAAACTTTCTTGCTCAAAATGATGTTCGGGAGTTCTGAGTCACCCTGTAAGGAGTTATTATTGCTTTTTTAAAATATTTTGGGCACACACCTAACTCGATAACTCTGTTGATGATGGTAGTTAAGATGGGTGTAATGTAAGTAATATTTAATGTTAATAATATTTATAATACTTTTTAACGAAACATTACACTTTAATGTAAACAAGAATTGCAATTTATTAATTTAGCATCTATCCACGAGGGGCGCAGCATTCGACGTTCCTATTGGTCGGTTTTAACCGAGAAATGGTCATGTGACTCGGGCGCGGAAATAACTCCGATGTACACTCGCAAACAAAAAATGTCGCCACATATGAAACCATCGGTAACCGAGGTGAACATAACGCGTTAAATAACATTTTCGACTGGTTCTCTTTACGCTTTCAATTATTCTAATTAATTCTAATAATAGTTTCGATGTGCGCGCACGGCGTTAATAAATGCACGCGAATGCTAATGAAATATACATGCATACATTGATCGTACATTCGCCCTATCGGCAGATTCCGACATCACTTGACACTCTGTAATGTTACAGTTATAATAGGACTACTCTAAGCAACATTACAATAAATACGTACAAAAACCAGGTAAGAAATCATCAAATTTTTCTTCAACTTCTTCCATTTTACTTTCTTCTTACATACATACATGTAAATCGTTCATTTTGGAAAACAATGTACGTGAGTGTGTGCGTGTGTGTGCATTCTTGTGTCATCAGTATTCGGTGAAATTCAGTTCAGTCAGCAGCTGGTGTAAGGAGAATTTTTTAAAATATTTTCTCCGAAAGTTTTCCCATTTTTCGGGCGTCTCAATGTATTGAAATTTCTGAAAGGCCCTTCACGCATCGTTCCGAAGTAAGTATAGGATTCCTATGCTTAATATTTCTGTGTCAGAAATCAGACCTTTATAGGTTACCTCCTTTCGGAGAAAGACATTTCCTTTTACTCGCAAAGATTCCGATGCTGTATTCCTCTCCGTCGACAATCTGCACAGGATGGCACAGACGCAGTTAAAGAAAATACTCTTAGAGTTTCCTTCGAATCTCAAGTTTTGCTTCGCTTATGGATCGGGAGTGTTCAAACAGCTTAGTAATACCTCGAATAATATGCTCGATTTGATATTTGTGGTGGGAAATCCTGTCGAATGGCATTCGGAGAACTTAAAGCGGAATCCTACGCACTATGCACAGCCTCTGCGCATGCTGGGGAGTAAAGTGATCTCGAATGTGCAGGATAAGTGGGGTGCGAAAATATATTTTAATACTTTGGTAAAAACGGAAAGCGGACGAATGATCAAGTATGGAGTAATTTCGGAAGAGTCGCTTGTTAAAGATCTCCTGGAGTGGGATGTTTTATATTTGGCTGGCAGACTTCATAAACCTGTAGGAATTCTAGTCGAACCTGCAAATGAATCGCAGTTGAGACCTGCGTTAGTACAAAACTTACATTCTGCAGTCCATGCATCCCTACTCCTTTTACCGCAACAATTTACGCAAGGAGATTTCTTTAGGACGGTGGTAGGACTGTCATACAACGGAGATTTCAGAATGATCTTCGGCGAAGATAAGAATAAGATACGCAATATCGTAACTCCTCAATTGGAAGCATTTCGAGAGTTGTACAATCCAATTTTGAAATGTTTCGATCAATACATAAACGCAACAGGTCAAGACGAGTTTGCGGTGTGGCAACAAGATTCTAGTCCCACTGCGAAAGCATACCACTTGAATCGATTGCCGCAGAAACCAAAGAAAGAATTAACTCGATGCAGGACACAAGTTTCTAAAAATGTGGAGGAATGTTTGCAGGCTATTGCGCAAGACCCAAAAAGTAGCGACATAATAAGCAAGTGTTTTCGTCAAATCGTTTGGAATTCGAGTGTCAGCCAAAGTTTGAAAGGCATTTTTACAGCTGGATTAGCAAAATCCTTCAAGTATAGCGGAGCAAAAATTACAAAAATGCTTAAAGCTGAAAAGATCGTAAATAAAAGCTCTGAAAAAAGTGCCCATTAGTGATAAAGTGAATTGTAATCTACCGATTTGTCTGTATATTATTAATAAAGTTGAATTATGAAAAATCATTTCATTAATATCCAGTTACTGCTGAACCTTTTTTTAAGTCCGATGCGAAACAAATATAAATAAAATACTCCGATCTTTAAAACTGGATCGAAAAATGAAGTCTCTATCATACAGCACAAACATTGCAAATATGTAACAGTTATGTTGCAGGAATGTAAAAATGTCCGGCTTCATAACCGTTATGTATCAGTAACGTATTTGGTATGTAACAAAACCACGATTCTCAATTGCTTTGCAAAAGTATTTGAATCAATACTAACAAGACTGCAAATTACTACCAATCCTCTATCCAAACCAGTATGGTTTCCTCCCTAAAAAATCAACTATGACCAACTTACTGCAATTTGAGGAGGCCATTATATCATCGTTCTCTAAGAGGCACCAAGTGGATGTGTTTTACGGTGACTTTTCAAACGCTTTCGACACAGTGAACCATTCGAGATTGATTAAGAAACTGGAAGTCGTGGGTGTAAGAGGCAATTTATTAAAGTGGCTGGCTTCCTATCTGACTGATAG
The DNA here is from genome assembly GCA_030407085.1 of Trichopria drosophilae. Classification (NCBI taxonomy): domain Eukaryota; kingdom Metazoa; phylum Arthropoda; class Insecta; order Hymenoptera; family Diapriidae; genus Trichopria; species Trichopria drosophilae. The sequence continues at coordinate 102,544,721 of CM059586.1, forward strand.
ATAGAATGTCAGATATAAGCAAACAATATCAAAGACGATTCGAGCTCCTTCAGGAGTTCCACGGGTGGGAATACCTGTACATTTGAGCGGGAATACTCGGAAATAGATGGGAATACTTGGAAATATGTAGGAATACTCGGGAATATTTGGAAATACTTAGAAATATCTGGAAATATTTGGAAATACCTACACTGAGAGAAAAAATACGCTAAAACGGCTGCACACTGCGACGCTGCTAGTGGTTAGAGACGTAAAACAGCGATTAAAATTCGAAATTGTAAAAAAATTAATTTTTGATCAATACATCTACTTTTGTTATATCATTATTTATTTATTTATTTATTTTAGAATAAACGGGAAAAAATCCCTTTTTACAAACAAAATTTTTATATATCAGTGTATAAACAATATAATAAAATATACATAATGTCCGGCTTTTTATATTTATAGTTATATAATGCCTCACCCATTTGGTCTCCGTACTTAAAAACTGATATTCACTTGTTGGAATCTGTACAAAGACGATTTCTTCGGTATCTCGCATACAAAACTCGTCAACCATTTGATTATTTTTCGCACGATTATTCTAGGATATCGACTTTTTTCAAGATCCCAACCATTGAATCTCTACATAGGTTTAACGATCTTATATTAACTCGGAAAATTCTAAAAAAGGAAATTTTGTCAGCATCTGTTACTGATCTTTTTGTTGAACGCGAGATACATTACCCTAGTGCAAATTTTAGAGTTCTACAGGAAAGAAGCTGTAGAACTAATCGGTGCTTTAACTCTGTTGTATTTAGGTTAACTCGCCTTTGGAATGATTTACCAAAGAATATTATTACCATTGTTTCGGATATAACCTTTCGTTATCGCTGTAGAAATTTGTTATTACAGAACTATAATGCTACTTAGTTATGAAATTGAGATTTATTATTTACTGTAGGCAATCATGTTAATTATTTTTGTTACTTATTATTATTATTCATTTCTTTAGATTTATGTTATTACTGATTTTTTCAATTACTTTTATTTGTATGTTATGCGCCATAACTTTTTGTTATATTTTTTATGTAAATGGGCGTGTACGCCCGTATGATTCTAATAAATAAATAAATAAATAAATAAATAAATAATAAAATATACAGGGTGAGTCTGGTAGAAGTGAACATAGGGAAGCCCATGTTAAGGCTACGCGCCTCGTGATTGGTCGATTCCGGTGGAACGTCGCTTGTTCACGAGGCGCGTAGCCTTAACATGGGTTTCCCTATGTTCACTTCTACCAGACTCACCCTGTATAAAATAAAGAAATGTAATAAATGACGCAAAAAAAACTAGTTAAATTCATGAAACGTACACTTAATGAGATTGATAACAGAATTGTATGGTATATTATTATCAAATAAATTTATATCCACATTATAATCACAGAGCGAGTTTACCAACGAACACATTCTATGTATCGGAGCATTTCTAACAAAATTTTTAGAACTGAAGGGTAAATAAAAGGGATATATGTTTTGTAATGGATAGTTTCGCTCAGTAAATGGTAACATTTCGTGTAACTTTTCACAATCTAGCCGCTTCTGAATTAATTTGTAGATAAAGATGAGGTCATCAACTCGTCTAACAGATCTAAGAGATGGTATTTTGAAAATTGTAACCATTGAGAGATAATTGTGGTCGTCAAATCTTATAGGGTTTCCTGTTTTGTATGCGAGATATCGCAGAAATTTATGCTGAACTGCTTCGATTCGATTGATGTTATTTTGATAAAATGGCGTCTACACAGGTGAAGCGTAGGTCAATGTAGGTCGAACCAATGTATTGTAAAGCGTACATAAAGCATTAGGATTTCTAAAACTCACTGTGAATCGTTTAATAAATCCAAGCGTTTTAGAAGCCTTATTTATCATAGTATTGATATGGTTTTGAAAGGATAATTTTTCATCATATAGTACTCCTAAGTCGCGTACGACAGTCTTCCTATTTAAATTATCCATGTCTAAATGGTAATTAAAGGTTTCAGGATTGGATCTTGTAAAAGAAATCACTGAGCATTTGTCCTTATTTAGCTTCATGCCATTAAGTTTGCACCAATTATTCACGTATGATAAATCCGTTTGAAGCAGTGTATGATCTGTAGTGTTTTTGATAATTTTGAAAAATTTCAGATCATCAGCAAAAATAAGAGGGATTGAATAACGAATTCCTTGTGTTATATCATTTATAAATATGAGGAAAAGTATAGGACCCAAATGGGACTAAATCGCGACGGGACCTACCGTTTATGAAGGTGGAATCCGAACCACCCGAGCTTTGGCGTTATTAGACACTTATAAACAAATATAGAGGTGTCCCGATGACAGATTGCAGAGGCCGGGATCGAACCAGGGTTTTCTGATTACGAAGCCGGTACTCTATCAACTGAGCCACCGCCGCTCTTGGATGGTCTTTGAAATATAGTTTTTGTATCGAACCATTTGTGTGCGGTTTTGGAGATAAGAATCAATCCAATTTATAATTCGTACGTCCAAATTCCATAATCTGAGCTTATTTATCAATAACAAATTGGTTATAGTATAAAAGGTTAGTAACGGTCGATCTTCCTGTGATAAAACCATGTTGATAAGGTGACAGTTTGCTAACTACAAATTTGGATAACTTCTTGGTGATAATAGAATCAAAGATTTTCGGAATACAACAGGGAATCGATACAGGCTTGTAGTTGCTAATATTCTGCCTTGAACCATCTTTGAATATTGGTGTAATAAAACTACCTTTCCAGATCTTCGGAAAATTAAAAGAATTATGAATATTTATGCATAATTTTTAAACTATATTGTGATTTCTATGATTTATAAAGGTCATTGAAAGTAAAATAATCAGGACTTTTTTCATTTTAAGGCTTCCGTATCGAAAACCGTGCAAGATACGACGAAAATGCATTCAACGTTTTTTGTAGAGCACGAAATTTCCAAAAAAAATCTCAGTGAGAGCCCTAGTCTACAGTTAATAGTTTAATCACGATAAACGGAAGTTATAGCAAATAATCATTGAAGTTTTGAAAGTGACATATTTACGATATTTATAATGTAACTACTAACTTTAGAGTAGGCCTATCACTGACTTTTTTATTGGAAATGTCGTGGAAGCCTTAAAAGTCCTGATTATTTTACTTTCAATGACCTTTATAAGTCACAGAAATAACAATACAATCTAAAAATTATGCATAAATATTGATAATGACATAACAAAAGTGGATGTATTGATAAAAAATTTATTTTTTACTAATTCGAATTTTAATCGCTGTTTTAAGTCTCTAGCCGCTGGCAGCGTCGCAATGTGCAGCCGTTTTGGCTGATGTGGCGCGCCAGAACGGCTTTCTTTTTCTCTCGGTGTAGCGATTGATTTACTTTCATTTGTTGAAATATAATAGTTTTATAAACAAAGTAAGTAAGTAATTTTATTTATGGCTCGTGCTGATGCTACATAGCCAATCAAATAGAATACAAGTAAGATAACAAGTTTTCAGGGATGAAGAGCGTGGAAATAGTAGATATAATGGTGAGCTAAGGGTACGGTCGCAAAATAGAAAATATCAAAGTTTAAATGTTGAACTATAAATAAAAATAAAATTATGTATCGCATTACAAAATCACGCGGTCAAAATACATTGATTAGAGTTTTCAGCCTTTAGTAGCCATTCGTAAAGCCTATTCTTTGTAACGATACCTTGTAACAATCAATGCAAATTTGAATTGTGCACGGAAAGTTTGTAAAGAGAGGGGGAGACAGTAGCGACTTATGATTGCCAAAAAGGCAAACTGAAATAGTGGGGATTGATGAGTGGGGTTACCGAAACGAGGCAATAGGAAGTTGAACGACAGAGGAAGAGGAAGAAAGTGGTTGTCGAGAAACCGTTAAATTTTTCCAAGTGACCATTAACGCATTAATTGATAACTCGGGATTCACTCCAATATTTGGATAATATCGAAGAGCCAGGTTCAGAGGCTAAAAGGTGGACATCGCTTGGTTCAATCTATTGGCTTCAACCGGTCGGTTGAAGCCCTAGGTAAGCGACTTGGTCGTTTCATGTTATTTCCCTCTGTCTAATACAACATAAAAATCATGCCGTCTTTAATTTTCTGAGGGCAATGAAATATCCAGGATAAGACGGTTGAAATCTTATTTGGCGATGTCAGCACATTGGATTCAACCGACAAACGTTAGAATGAGCTTTTATTTATCCCAACATTGCTGAGGTCTCAAGTGGAATCGAGGTGAAATGACATGAATGGTACCCGTCTCAGCCCTCGTTAAGCAGAAGAATATGCGTGTAAAAGAACAATTAAAAAGGACTTGTAAGTAAGAAATAAAGTGATAAATTAAAGTGCTACGTAGATCAATGAGGAAGTATGCGGACTTTAGTGTTTGTGTGGTCTGTGTGTGAAAATTATATGTTTAAAATAGAGAGTTGATAGATCAATTGTAATAAACAAGCTGTGTGTTCTAAGAAATCGTCCTTGATCATTTAGATGAAATAATTTGACACATGACGATATTAACCCTGTAGGTTAAATTAGAAATGAAGTTGAATTCACATTAAAAAGAAAAAGAATTAGTTTCATCTTAAAAGCTGACGAGGTAGATGACCTCTGGATATTTACCGGAATTGCATTCCGCAATCTCGATTAAGTAATTACAAACGAGTTCGAAAGGCGCTTGGTACGGTGTGTATGGATACGTAACATATTTGTTCCGGGTCTTAATACTCGCAAAGTCAACTTTAAAACAAATTAAGTTTCCAAGTGCTAACAGATTGTATGATTGGCTCCAATCCTTTCACCATACAACGTGCAGACCGTATTGAAATTCAAAAACTCTATAAAAAGTTTTAATATTCCTCTTAAATTAATAATTATTTAAATGTTATCGTTGTGTTTACAAATAATGTAAATTATATCATGTAAATAAATTAATTGAAATCTATAACTATTTTTCGTTTAAGTAGAACAGCTGGATCTATAGATTTATTTAGGAAATAAATAATTCTAATAACAGTAACAGAAATTACCAGATCTTGAGTGCGTAGTTTTCTACATTACATTTTTAAAAAATACAGCAATTTTTTAATAATAATTTTATTTTTCAATAAATAATTTTTTAATAATAAAGAGACGAGCCGAACACTCGGAAATTTTAACGGACAATGTCATTTACGAAATTGCGAAGGCAAAAGAGCAAGAAAAAATTATATTTATGTTCAATAGTTTTAAAAATTTCATCAAAAAACTTTTTTAACGATATGTTTATTACATTGCTTACTACATCTATTTTAAGTTATATTAAACAATGGAGCATGTAAATATTAATTTATTTCGAATAAAAGTACATTGTAAGTGTTTAATGATGTATTTTTATTATATACAAGTTAACCCATTAACGCCTGAAATGGCATTTTTTATACTTCATTATCAATCAAGTATTTCATATGAAAATCGAAGTTGAAAACAATTGAAAGGTACATATCCTATTGTTTTTGAGGTTGCTCTTCAAGATTCTGAGGTCAAAATTGAGTTTCAGCCATCAGGAATTTCAATATGGCGCCGAACTTTTAAAAAAATTCCAAAAAATTGGGAATTTTTTATACTTAGCAATTTTTTCCGAGCTATTAGAATATTGGGATTCTATTGAAACTCTGAACAAAGGTGAACAAAATACTTCAATTTTAAGGAAAAATTTTACTTTTATACCCCACATCATTGTAACGACCTCAAAATGTCGTCAACAATGAAAATTTCTTTGAAAAATTTCTGAACGTTCTAACTCGAAAACTACATGCTGTTATAAAAAAAAGGTAAGAATGAAAAGTTCTTAGAATTAATCGAGAAATATAGTAGAATTTTTTCAGATTTTTGTGATGACATTTTGAGAAATTTTTTTTCAAAATTTTTTTCAAAATCATAATTTATTTATGAAAAATTCTGAAAAAAATTTGGTGTATTCACTTATGAATTCTACGAGTTTTTTTTTTGTTCTTTGCAATTTTTTCCAAAAGTTGATAATTTTTGGAGGGAAAAAATCCTAAACTATAATATTTGAAATTCATTTCCTTGAAAACTATCAACTTTTCGAAAAAATTGCAAAGAACAAATAACTCTTAGAATTCATCAGAGAATACACTAAATTTTTTTCAGAATTTTTTGTAAATAAATTACACTTTTGAAAAAAATGTTGAAAAAAAATGTCTCAAAATGTCATCAAAACATTTTGAAAAAATTCCACTATATCGCTTGATGAATTTTAAGAACTTTTCATTCTGGGCATTTTTTTTTAAAAGTTCGTAGTTTTTGAGTTAGAGCGTCCAGAAATTTCTCGAAGACATTTTCATTGTTGACGCCATTTTGAGGTCGTTAGAATGATGTAGGGTATAAAAGTAAAATTTTTTCTTAAAATTCAACTATTTTATGCACCATTATGCAAGGTTTCAATAAAATTCCAATATTCTAATAGCTCGAAAAAAATTGCTAAGTATAAAAAATTCCCAATTTTTTGGAAATTTTTTTCATCTTCGGCGCCATATTGGAATTTCTGATGGCTGAAACTCAATTTTGACCTCGGAATCTTGAAGAGCGACCTCGAAAACAGTAGGATACGCACCTCTCAATTGTTTTCAACTTTGATTTTGATACGAAATACTTGATTGAAAATAAAGTTTAAAAATTGTCATTTCAGGCGTTAATGGATTAATTTATTGAGTGATTGGGGCTACCGGACAAGTAAAATGGCGTAACCAATTTTATGAACAACGAAAAGGATGCAATTCTTTAACAGATTTGCTATTTTGTCTTCAAATTCTCCACGGATGCATTCGATATGATACAAATATTATTTTTAATACTTTCTATTACTTGTTGAAGTCGCGAAAAACCTTAGGTGGTCGGGACACCGGACTCTCCCCTACCCGTTTATAAATAAATAAATAAAAATAAAATAAAGAGTCGACATTTGTATTTTCAGATCGAACCGTAATGCCGATAATGGAATCAGATTCCGAAAGTCAAGACAGTGACGACGGACGTCGATTTCGTTTCGAAGCTACTCGTAAAGATGCTGTGCCTGCGCAGCGTACCAAAAGGAGAAATTCTCCTCGACGGAGCAAATCACGATCGAGGGATCGGAGTAGAAGAGATAAATCGTCCGATAGATCACGGCACGTAAAAGAAGATAAATCTAGATCTTCAAACGATCGAGATTCGAACTCCAGACATTCGTCGAGGGCGTCGGACAATGGTAGAGAGTCGAAGAGTTTCAAGGATTTGTATTCGAGGTCTTCGCGGCACGACCGAGATTCCAGGTCTCGTAGAGAGAGGACGAGGGATTCGAGACGGGATAACGACAGGAAGGATTCTCGCGACAGGTCTCTGAAGACTCGCGATCGAGCCAAACGATCCAGAGAAAGAAGTAGGGAACGTTCCGAAAATAAAAAATCTGTAACAGACAGATCGACTGATAAACCCAAAGAAGATATTGTTGATTCCGACAAGAGAAATAGTGATAAAGAAAGGAAAGACGTTAATGCGTCGGACATTGAAGTGAATGAGACAAAAAAGGCTGCGAAGAAAAGACATCAAGAGGATTCATGCAAGGTAAACCAGAGGATCGAGGACCGTCTGTCCGGCTCGAACAGTAATAATCCTAGTGCCGTTTCAGATTCGTCGTTAGCCGTTCAAAATGACGACGATTCAAATTACAAAAGATGCAAGAGAGTTTCAGATTTGGTAGAAACCGAAGTTGAGAGTAGCGAAAACAGTTCGGAACGTACAGACTCTTATTACGGTCCAGCTCTACCTCCATCGATGACTAAGCCTCAGGTTATTAAAGGTTTGGATAACGAACCGAAGGATTCTTCGACCGAACGAGTTATCGGGCCGGTTCTACCTCCAAATCAGACTGTTAAAAGTGAACCAGAAGAAGAAAACTTTGGACCAGCTTTGCCACCTCACTTACGTAAAATGATTGGTCCCGTTATACCGGAAAATTTGGTTTCCTGTAGTAACGAAGAGGATAGTATCCAGGATTCGATGTGTATCGACGACGACAATTTTGGTCCATTACCCTCCGATCACCCGAATGCGAAAGACAGTTTAGTGCAGATGCAACTGGAACGCAGAGCAATTCGTATACAGGAAGAGCTTTTGAATAAGGTGAGAATTTACATAACCTTAAACTAGTGTTTTTCTATTTTGGCCCAATATTACATTATTTTTCTTTAGAGCGACCAGCCGGAAGAGAAGAAGCGGGAGGAATGGATGGTGGAATTGCCACCGGTGCATGCGGTAGCCCTCGGCCTGGGTCCAAGGACGTTCAAGACGAAGGAGGGTCCGGATATGTCGGATAGATCGAGTTGGACGGATACGCCAGCGGACAAAATTCGAAAGCAGAGGGAGAAGGTACTGACTAGGACTTTTCGACATCTTCAATTGCAATTGAAAATCAACAGCAAAATGATTTACGTAATGTTTGCCTACACAGGAGGAAGGAAAATTCACACCTGCGACGGAAGAGAAACGCACGCAACCTCCGATGGAAGGTAACTTCATGAACGATCCTAAAACGACGGAGATCATAAAGCCGACGGAAGCGGAGGATCTACGAGGGGAATCGTTGCTTGACATGCATTTAAAGACGATCAAAAGGAAGAAGAAGGTATTTATTAATTTATGAAATTTGTAGTAGCATCGAATGACGTATAATAAAATTGCAGAAGCTGGAGAAGGAAGCGAAGAGGTTAGGATTATCAACTCGGAGGCCGTTTGATAGAGATGTCGATTTGCAGACCAATCATTTGAACGAGGCAAGGAAGAAGAAGATTTTCGAAAAAGCTCAGTTCTTGAACGACCGTTTCGCACCTGGAAAAATTTAATGCATCATTTTTAAAAATACGAAAGTATTTGCTTTTTAAGAAAAAGGTAGAGATGAACTTAGGATGTCTAAGTGGAACTATGTAACAGTGTACAATAGGTTTTTGTAAATATGTATTCAAAAGGAACGGAACTTGCGCATGGACTCGACGCAACGTGTTATATGTATATCAAAGAATCTATGCATCGATATACTCAACAGATTACGAACCGTTTATGAATCACGATGCGACTGATAATATAAGTTGTACTTTTAAGGAAAGTCAACAGAGAGATTTAGTTTTTGCATTTAATATGTGAAATTACAACAACTTCCAGATAACGGTATTAGTTGAACTAATCAATCTAAAATATGTGTTTCGGCAGGTGCATGACCGACGTAAATTAGTATTTTTTGTAAATTCACATTTAATTGTAAAAATTAAAATACTCGTTAGGATTAACTGTTTAATTGAAACGGTAGAGCCTAGTAAACACGCGCGAAGTAATATGCTTGTATCGGTTTTATATGATCATCGGTAATGGCAAGACTTGTATAAAAGAAATCGATAATTAACATTTATACACCTATGACACGCCTGTTGCTTTGATAAGTTAATATTATCAATTCTTTAAAAAAATAAATGAAATTCAATCTGTATAGACTACTTTTTATTTTACGAGCCAAGTAAGGTTATGTTTCGTATATTTATTGAAAACGTTATTGAATAAGAGTTTTTTTTATGTATATTTTACAGAATTTCAGATTTCAGTTTTTTGCAATTGATTTACTGTAAGATTTGAGGTTAGGTTTCCAGTCTTTAAATTCCCTAGAAATTTCGTTTTGTAATGCCAACATAAAACGAAAAAGTTACTAGTTAATGTATAGTAATTTTTTTGTACTTCGTTTTTGTAATCGTTCCCCCACAAGTCTTCTCCTACTATACGTCAGAATTGCAAAATTTGCAACAGCTGATCAAATATGGCGGTTCAAATATAGAAATACATAATGTTTTTCAATGAACCAGTTGGACAAATCAACCTTCTGAACGTTCGATATAAACGACAGTTGGTTACCGTAGGTTTTTGGGGTCGCTGCGAATACGAATTTGATATCATAATTGCAAAATTCAAAATGGTTGACTCAAAATGGCGGACATCATGAAGCTAACTCCTACATTGTCAATCGGAATTTCACAAAAATCGATGTACAGTAGAACCCCTCTACATTGAACTCCCGCTACATTGAACACCCCGCTAGATTGAACGATTTCACCCCGTCAGATTGAACATTTTCTTCCTCCCCTTACTCCCACTGTAATGTTATTTTCAGCTGGCAGTTGCACTCGCGCATGCGCAATCATTCCGTCATGCGGCAAGATGGCGGAATACTGGAGGACAAGCGGACGGGAAGGGATGTTCAATGTAACGGGGTTGTCGGGGAAACGATGGCACGCCTTGTTCAATGTAGAGGGGTTCTACTGTATATAAGTTTTCAGGGATGCTCATTACGAATCTGAAGTCAGAATTGCAAAATTCAAAATGGTAGACATCAAGAACATACCTATCACACTGTCAATCGGAATTTCACAAAAATCGATGTATGTAAGTTTTTGAGGTCGCTGAGTACGAATCTGAAGTCAGAATTACAAAAATCAAAATGGCTGACTCAGAATAGCGGATATGAAGAGGCTAATTCTTACATTGCCAACACGTAATTCGTGAAAATCGATGTAGAATACATTCCATGTAATGTTTTTGTGTACCCGTCACTTACACAGCCGGGGGGATTTTTTTTTCTGTGACAAATACTTAAACCTTAGAAGAATACGCATTTTACGACGTTTTCAGAAAATCAAAATGGCGGACGTTATCAAAAAAGTTAACAAATTTGCTTGAGATATGTTTCTCATAGGATTTTGGGGTCGCTGATTACGAATCTGGTATCCGTTTTGGGAAATTAAAAATGACGGATGACTTTTAAAAAAATTACAACTTTTAAATATGATTTTTTTAAATTATGTACATGTCTCAGGGCATGCGAAGAACATTCATTTTCATACAAAAGAATAGACACGAGATATACTAACAATTACATATATAATGTTATTGTTATAAGTATTGCTTTTATTCAGTTTTTAACACAGTTTATTCAAATTAGATTAATTATTCAAAATATTTATACAATATGAAGTATACAAACATGTAACAATTCGTTTATTTTTTATTCAAGAAGACTGGCTGAGGGCAATGTTTGGCTGTTTGCGACATTTAAAGCTAATTTGTACATTTTTTGGAAAAGTCGTCCGCCATTTTGAATTTCCGAAAACGACTACCAGAGTCGTAATCAGCCACCCCACAAACCCCCAAGTAACAAATTTCAAGCAAACTTGTGAATTTATTGGAAAAGTCGTCTGCCGTATTTGATCTGCCATTTTGAATTTCCGAAAACGGATACCAGAATCGTAATCAGCGACCCCAAAACCCCCATGTAACGTTTTGGAGTGTTTTCACTGTCGTAAAACGCGTATTCTTCTAAGGTTTAAGTATTTGTCACAGAAAATGATTCCCCCGGCTGTGTAAGTGACGGGTACACAAAAATATTACATGGAATATATTCTACATATAGCCACGTACAGTAGTCCTTCCCTTATTCTAATTTGTCCAGTCAGGCAAGATGGCGGCTTTCTTCCCTTTTGTCGCTTTTGTCTCTTTTTCTTTTGTTGCGCATGCGTCGTTATTTGTATTTAGAAAATCTACACGTCAATAAGGGAATACATTAGAATAAGGGAAGGAGTACTGTATTTGGAAAAAAAATCCAGAGAAAAAAAACGGTGGGGTTTTTAATAAATCAAATATTACGTTTTACTGAAAAATGGAAGCCATTTTGTTAATTTTTAAATTTTTTAAAATCTGTTAGGGCAGTTTCGAAGAATATCGATTATTTCAGAATCTTTCAATAGAATTTCGATAAAATGAACGGCCAAAAAGTTATACGCGTTTCTTTGTAAAAAAATATGGTTTTAAGAAATTTTTTTTCGATCCAAACATCACTTTAACCTCGAAATGATATTGAGAGACACGTCTAAAGTGAAAATAAGGTGACTATGGACGCTGAGGAATAAAATGTGCTATGCCTCGTTTCGCAATTCAAGATGGCGGCTTGTAAAATGGCGGCTGTAGCATAAAAAATATGCTCATATTTTTATTTTACGAAAAATACAAATTCAAGACACATTGGCGTTATATATATCAGAGTGACATATGTATTTTTTCATGGTCGCTGATTACGAATATGAGGTCAGAATTAAAAAATTAAAAATGGCGGATATCGAATGCGAAAATTCGTTTTAAATGTTCGATGAGTACCCTATTGAAAAAATCCATGTGGATTCCATACGGATTTTCAATGTGGATTTCCATATGGATTTTCCACATGGATTCCATATGGATTCCATGTGGATTCGTCTGGATTCCATATGGATTTTTGGTGTGGATTCCATATGGATTTTTGATGTGGATTCCATATGGAATCTATATGGATTTTTGATGTGAATTCCACATGGATTCCATATAAATTTTTGACATGGATTTTCATGTGGATTTCCATATGGAGTCTACGTGGATTGATGTGAATTCAACATGGTTTTTTACATAGATACTGCGTGGATTCCATATGGATATGTAAATGGAATATGAATTGCATGTTGATTTCTGGTATGAATTCGTTATGGATTATTTTATGTACATTTCGTATTGTTTTTTGATATGGATTCATTATGGATTTTTTATGTGGATTCCATATGAATTTTTGATGTGGATTTCATATGGATTCCATATGGATTTTTGATGTGGATTCCATTCCATTCCACATTTCGTATTGTTTTTTTATATGGATTCATTATGGATTTTTTATGTGGATTCCATATGAATTTTTGATGTGGATTTCATATGGATTTTTGATGTGGATTCCATATGGATTTTTGATGTGGATTCCATGTGGATTCCATATAGATTAGTATACAAGATGGACGTTCTTTCGAAGTTTTCATCTTTTCGATGATTTTTATTTAGTATCGAACATTTACGACTTTCCGCATTCGATATCCGCCATTTTGAATTTTGTAATTCTGACCTCATATACGTAATCAGCGACCACGAAAACCCCTGTATACCCAGTTTCGTACTCTATTGAAAAAATCCATGTGGATTCCATATGGATTTTCAATGTGGATTTCCATATGGATTCCATATAGATTTTCAATGGGGATTTCCATATGGATTGATGTGGATTCGACTGGATTGAATATGGATTTTTTATATGGATTTTCATGTGGATTTTCCATGTGGATTCCATATGGATATGTAAGTGGAATATGGATTCCATATTGATTTTTAGTATGGATTCGTTATGGATTATTTTATGTACATTCTGTATAGTTATTTTAATGTGGATTCCATATGGATTTTTTATGTGAATTCCATATGAATTTTTGACATGGATCTTCATGTGGATTTCCATATGGATTTTCCACATGGAGTCTACGTGGATTGATGTGGATTCAAAATGGTTTTTTACATAGATACTACGTGGATTCCATATGGATTTTTTATGTGGATTCCATATGGATTGTTTATGTGGATTCCATATGGAATCCATATGGATTGTTTATGTGGATTCCATATGGAATCCACGTACAGTAGAACCCCCTTTTAACGCCACCTCCCTTTATCGACATACTCTTTTCTACGACACTAGTGACACCCTTTTTAAAGACATACGAGCTATTCCCGTCATCCCCACCCCGTCTAAATGCTTCCTCTCACCAGACGGCGCATGTATACGTGCATAGCTCGCGAAACAACCGCATTGATCTAGTCACGTGTGACGTCACTTTAGCATGCTTGTCGAGGGGTTACGGTGGGGGAACACACTTTTGTAGCTGGCATGTCGATAAACGGGAGCTTAAGGGGAAGTCGTGGAACTGACCCATGTCGTAAAAAGGGGGTTCTACTGTAGTATCTATGTAAAAAACCATTTTGAATCCACATCAATCCACGTAGACTCCATGTGGAAAATCCATATGGAAATCCACATAAAGATACGGGAGCTTAAGGGGAAGTCGTGGAACCGACCCATGTCGTAAAAAGGGGGTTCTACTGTAGTATCTATGTAAAAAACCATTTTGAATCCACATCAATCCACGTAGACTCCATGTGGAAAATCCATATGGAAATCCACATAAAGATACATGTCAAAAATTCATATGGAATTCACATAAAAAATCCATATGGAATCCACATTAAAATAACTATACAGAACGTACATAAAATAATCCATAACGAATCTATACTAAAAATCAACATGGAATTCATATTCCACTTACATATCCATATGGAATCCACATGGAAAATACACATGAAAATCCATATGGAATCCACACCAAAAATCCATATGGAATCCAGTCGAATCCACGTGGAATCCACATCAAGCTATATGGAATCCATATGGAAATCCACATTGAAAATCCATATGGAATCCACATGGATTTTTTCAATAGGGTATGAAACTGGGTATACAGGGGTTTTCGTGGTCGCTGATTACGTATATGAGGTCAGAATTACAAAATTCAAAATGGCGGATATCGAATGCGGAAAGTCGTAAATGTTCGATACTAAATAAAAATCATCGAAAAGATGAAAACTTCGAAAGAACGTCCATCTTGTATACTGATTACTGGTTACAGTATGAAAAGAAACAATGACTAATGACTAACATAATTGTTGCCAACTACAAATGTCACTAGGAAAAAAAAACTAGTCGAGAAAGCATAATGCGAAGAAAGAGGAAGGAAGAGGGAGACAGTGGAAGTGCAGTTTTGAAAGGAAAACATTCGAGATTCGAGGCAATTCCCGACGTTCCTGACGTTTACGAACACAATCACCGTCGGCGTATGTGTCCGCGTCGTACACACCCGGGAGGACGTCGTCGAGGACGTCAAATTTGAGAACTGCGCGTCATTTCGTCCGCCACCGTGATTTCCTCATCGTAAGCTGCCCACCTTTTTTTTATCGTTCCTCGTGCAAATTACGCCTTGACAGCTCGTTGACGTCTTTCTTCGCGGAATGCACCTGTAAGCTCGAGTCGACAATCGGTTGACTCAGCGACGTCGAATCCAGCATCCGGGTGCAATGATATCCTCTAATCAGTGATTATCCTAATTACATAATTCAGCTTGGATACTACGATCAAGTATTTTCATGTACCATAAAAGTTAAAGAAGAAATTGACAGTTTTTTATCATTTCGGTACAACCTGCACTACACAGCAGACATGACCCTAGTTACGATGACTAAACCGTTGTAACGGATTAATTATGTCGCAAAGAAAAGGTTCAATTTCTTCAAGTTTGCTTTATGTCTGATTACGTCAAGATTACTCGCATCCCATATTCGGTTACTTTACTTTTTGCTCTGGTACTTTTGTAAACAATAGTATCTCGATAGTTTTCCAAGAAACGATTGCTCAAGAGCTGATAACTGCATCTGGGACGGAGATAGCAAAGGACGGATCGGATTTCATTATCGATTATGTATTTGTTTTGGTAACAAAATCGTTTTCGGTACATATTTAGACGCAGGTACACTTTATCACTTGCAAATATTGATCGTGGACTCGAGTGCTGAAATTAATCTTAAAATACAGTTTTGAAGTGTGAGGAATAACTTATTTCGTTGAAACGGAATAACTTATTTGCAGGACAGTGTCGGTCGATCTTTTTGATGGTGCTAATTAGAAGTCTCGGTCAAGGCAAATCTCGCGTCGGGATTGCAAATCCAAGGGTGCTTCAATGAATAAATTGTTTTGTAAATTGTAAAGTTTTACAATTCTATTCAAAATGCCACGGTGCTGCTCGAGTCATCGGACTCGTCTCTGGCTTATACTTTTGACGACTTGCGTCAGTTATGCGAAAGGGGACATATTGGTGTATTCCCTCATCACGGATAGACCTCAAGTCGAGGAAGAGTTTCACGACATGCCTGCCAGATTTGGAGGTTTGATACCAGTCGATGGCGTAAAGGTAAGAATATTTACTTTGATTTGTCAACAATATTGTTTACTTTATTAATTTTCACAGAAATTTAATTATTTTTAATCGTTAATAGTTTTGTTATCGTTTTTCAGTTTATTAAAATTGAATCATTCTCGTGAAAAAGATCAATTATACTTGTTGTGAATAGTTCTTATAGGACTTTTTTAATTATATTGGCACTTTTTAGATTACATTATAAATGGCATTGAGTGACATATTTTTTACTACGTGATAACGATATCTTTACTTTGTGTTGATTTCTTATGTGTCACTTACTCAAATTATGATAAGTAATTTTCAGTTTCTTTGCTCTCGTGATAGTTTCTTTAGTCGGTCCTACAAGATTTTTATCTAAAAATGTTAAATTTGTAAAAATTATATTAAATATTAAATAGACCTTAATGTCATATTGATTTTTACATTTTTCAATAATTTCAAATGTCAATTTTATTGAATAATAGCATATTTCAAGCAAGTGCAGTAGGACCTCTCTTATTCTAATTAGTAAAGTTTTTCAAGATGGCGCCGACCTCTCTTATTCTAATTTTCCCCTTACCCCCACTTTGCTCAGAGCTTGTGATTCGTGGACAATATTTTTCGTTGACTTTTCGTGTGATAGTGGGGGAACGATTAGAATAAGAGAGGCTGGACAATTAGAATAAGAGAGGTCCTACTGTAATGAAAAAATTACTTTTCAAAAACCCGTTTTTTTAGTTTTTTGCATTTTACGGCAACTTTTTGCATACACCATCTAAAAGTAGACATTTCAACGAATAATTTTCCCCCCTGACATATTAAAAAATCGACAATTTTGACGTGAGATTTTTCAGTTGAAAGTGGGGTGATATTTCGGTTTTTAGTCAATATAATGCGAAAAAATTAATATTTTTATACCAAAAAATTACAGCTTATTTGGGCCATAAAAAGGTGTGTTTCCACCAAATTTGGTGATAAAAGAATTTTTTTTGCGCTAGAAAAACGAAAAAAACCGGTTTCTTCCATTTATCTCGAAAATTTTGAGGTTATGTGCGAAAATCATATAAGTGGCCCTCCCCTTATTTTAACTTTTCGAGTCAAGGAAGATGGCGGCTCCTTTATTTTACCGCTTCCCCTCATCCTCAACACTGGCAGTATGAGAGAATAAAAACAGAGAGAGGAGATATACAGTAGTCCTCCCCTTAAGTTCTACTTTTCAGCTATTAAGATGGCGGCTTCTTCCCTTAAGTTTAACTTTCCCCTAACCTCCACTACCAGTTTTTTGTGCTCCTCTTACCCGTCACGCGCATGCGCATGTTTTCAGGCGGCATTAAAACGTCAGGTGGTGGGAGAGGCCGTGAGGGGTAAAATAAAACATATGGGAAGAAAATCTTAAAACATAAGGGAAGTAAATTTAAGGGGAGGACTACTGTAGTGGCGTCCTCCTTCACCTGTATACGCAAGCGCAAATAGCAGTCCGCACTCTTTTGAACACGCGAATGGTGGGGGAACTCGCGAGGGGAAGAAGTTAACATAAGGGACGAAAAAAAGTTAAAATAAAGGACGCAGTTAAAATAATAGGAGTTAAAATAAGGGGAGGGCCACTTGTATACAAAAGTTGTAGATCTTTTTAATATCTACAACATTGCCATACAACATTTTTCGATAGGAGGTGCAGTTTTGCCGGAAATAGCGAAAAACCTCTCTTGTCCCCTAAAAAGCTCCCCACAACCCCCTTCCACCCCTAGGAAATGTGTTAAATTGGGATATGTCATTTGTATTGGTATTTTTTAGCGATTCCACTTACTGGCGACCTGTTATTAATTTTCCCCCCGAATAATGCTATCTGCACTGGTCTAAAAGTTGCAATTGGGTTTATATCATGTAACAAGATCACAATTTGGTTATCTATTTTATCAGATTGATAATAGAATTGTATATTAGCATAATGATTTATTCTACAAAACTATTAACTTTTCAATAAACAAAATTTTCTTTCGAAAATACTTGGTGTAGATTTTTATAGTTTCTATATTTCATACACAAATGTGAAGTATTGCGCCATCTTAAGTCGATCTACAGCTCTCGTAAATCTTACGATTAATTATGTGACAACAATTTATTAAAAAGGGCGATTCCGCCTGTTACATAATAAATAAATAAATGAATAAATGAATAAATTAATAAATTAATAAAGGAATGAAGAAATAAATTAATAAATTAATAAAGGAATGAAGAAATAAATAAATAAATAGACAGACAGACAGACAGACAGACAGACAGACAGACAGACAGACAGACAGACAGACAGACAGACAGACAGACAGACAGACAGACAGACAGACAGACAGACAGACAGACAGACAGACAGACAGACAGACAGACAGACAGACAGACAGACTGACTGACTGACTGACTGACTGACCTACTGACTGACTAACTGACCTACTGACTGACTGACTGACTGACTGACTGACTGACTGACCTACTGACTGACTGTCTGACTGACTGACCTACTGACTGACTGACTGACCTACTGACTGACTGACTGACTGACTGACTGACCGACTGACTGACCGACGGACCGACGGACCGACGGACCGACGGACCGACGGACCGACGGACCGACGGACCGACGGACGGACGGACCGACGGACGGACGGACTGACGGACTGACGGACTGACCGACCGACCGACTGACGGACTGACCGACTGACGGACTGACTGACTGACTGACCGACTGAATGACTGACTGACTGACTGACTGACCTACTGACCGACTGACTGACCGACTGACTGACTGACTGACTGACTGACTGACCGACTGACTGACCGACTGACTGACCGACCGACCGACCGACCGACTGACTGACTGACCGACTGACTCACCGACTGACTGACTGACTGACTGACTGACCTACTGACCGACTGACTGACTGACTGACTGACTGACTGACTGACCGACTGACTGACTAGAAATAATAACTAAATAAATAAATATATTAACGAGATATAATTACAAGAAATTAAGGAAATTTTCAATAACTAAATTGGAAAACTTGTGTTCGAAGTTTATATTGTCCATAATGATAAGTTATTAATATATCATAAATCAGACAACAGTGTACAATTTTTTACGATTATAAAAATAATACTTTATTAAGGCATTTCTACATTTACTCAAAGTAAGCTTACAATCCTCGCTACTCTGTAGAAAAACGCATCTCAAAAGTATAAAATACTTGTCCGCAACCTGAAATTCAGACTGTTCTCGGATAAACTAATATCTAAATCATAAGATAAAAAGCGATGAAATAAATAAATAAATGATGCAATTAACAAAAAACATAACACAATTAATAAAATCAAATGCCCTCTGACCAATCGATTTTGTTCTTACTGGAGATTGTCTTAATGACATCTTTTTGCTACGTGTGTTGCGATTATCGATATTTGAATTTTGCAAATTATTTTTTATGAAATTTTTTAAAATAATTTTTTATTTAAAACTAAAAAAAATTATGGTACTTGAGAGATTTGAACCCTGGCCCTTTCGATTGCCGAGATATTTATTCGGAAATATTTGCATTAAGACTCTATTTTCGAATGCTGAATGAATTCAGTTAAAAATAAATAAATAAATATAATTACGAGATATATTACAAGAAATTAATGAAATTTTCAATAACTAAACTGGAAAACTAGCATTCGAAGTTTATATTGTCCGTAATGATGTGATTAATAAATCAGAAACAATGTACAATTTTTTCCGATTTTTTAAAATAATTTTTTATTTTTGAACAAAAAAATTAGGGTTCTTGTGAGATTTGAACCTGGGCCCTATCGATTGCCGAGATATTTATTCGGAAATATTTGCATTAAGACTTCATTTTCGATTGCTGAATAGATCCAATTACAAATAAATAAATAAACATAGTAACGAGAATAATTACAAGAAATTAATGAAATTCTCAATAATTGAATTCGAAAACTTGCATTCGAAGTTTATATTGTCCATAATGATGCGATTAATAAATCAGAATCAGTGTACAATTTTTTACAATTTTTTAAAATAATTTTTTATTTATTAAAAAAAAAAAAATTATGGGACTGGAGAGATTTGAACCCGGGATTGCTGAAATATTTATTCAGAAATATTTGCATTAAGGCTATATTTTTTATTGCTGAATGGATTCAATTACAAATAAATAAATAAATATAATTCCCAGATATAATTTCAAGAAATTAATGAAATTATCAATAATTAATGCGGTGTGATTGCACTGTAAAAAATTCTTAATGAAATAGGTATAATGGTAATTTTACAAGCTCGTTGTAATTTCCCTATACTTAATGTCGTAAATTTACCCACGTATTATTAAATTTACAAACTTGTTGTAAATTTACTACATTAAGCATAGGGAAATTACAACAAGCTTGTAAAATTACCATTTCATTACAGATTTTTTACAGTGTGTTTATTTAGTCAGGTTAATAGTCAGGTAGAAAATTTATGACGTAGAATTAGGTTTTTAATAAAGATTGTTACGAGTCGTTGACTTTCGTAAATCAATTTATGTTTATTGCAGTGATGTTTTTATTATCATATTATGTATATATATATATATATATATATATATATATATATATATATATATATATATTTTTTTTTTTTTTTTAAAATTGTTATTCTAAATACTTGTTGCAATTACCTAATTTATTTTTATTCTTAATTTGTAAAAGGCCTTTAGGCCGTAGAAAATAAAATAAATAACTAAACTGGAAAACTTGTCTTGGAAGTTTATATTGTCCGTAATGATGTGATTAATAAATCAAGTTAAAAAAACAAATCTCTTGATGAGAGACTGATACTGATTGTTATTAATCAAGATAATTGGTTATAATTAAATGCTGATTGTGACATATGTTTTCGTACATTCATAAATACCGTTCAATCGGACTTCAATGGAACACAAAAGAGTCAAACTATAAATAGAGTGAAACTGGTTTTGAATATTTTAATTTCTTTTTGCAAAACAATTAATCATGAAATTGATATTGTGATGAGCACAACGGTTCGAGCATAAAGATCACAACATAATTATAAATAGAATTAAATTAAAATTGCAAGATGTATTTTGCCATTACTTTGAACCGTGATTATTTTTAAATAAATCAAGAAATTCGCAATTTATTTTCATCTCGTGGCCATTACAGTTTTATAATATTTTGACACTGAATTTGGGGTGGTGTGACTGTAGTCCAATGTTTCGACCGATATGTAGGATACTCTTCAGGGGCATCTATTTTAAAATAAAATTCTAAAAAATATATATAAAAAACATAAAAACACATGATGCACAGATTATTTATTTATTTTCATTAAACGGGGCCACTCAGGCCCTTACAAGCAAAATAATAGTACATTCGAGGTACAAATTTGAGTAAATAATATATAAAGAATAACAGAATAACAATTTTACTTAAAAATAATTAATACAAATTTTAAGTTTCTTGTTTTTCTCTTTATTTACTGTTTAACAAAATATTAAGGTATATTCATTGTTTATTAATCCTTAAAGCCCCAACCTATATAAAAATATCACAAAGCGCCATGTGGGGTCGTGGGAGACCCCAATCCGAAATCATAACTCAGCCAATTTTCAATATTTTTTCCTAAAAATTTAATTTGTGCCTCTTGAAATGTAGCTCTTTAAGATAAAAAATGCTGTAAAAATGCAGTTTTAAAAGGGAAAAAATGTAATATTTATGTATGGGGTCTTCCAGTACCCCCAGAGCGCTTTAAGGGTTAAGGTTCTTGTATTTATTATTATTAAGCGTATATTTGTTATTTCTTTTTGTATAAAGGCCTTTCAAGGCCGTCTACTACAATAAATAAATAAAATACAAATTAAAATTAGTAATATTTACACGAAAACTAGATTAAAATATAAGCCTATATCTATAATTGAAGTAAGAGAGTCGGATAAGACATTCCAAAGACGTCTCAATCTAGTTATCGGAGAAAAGTTAGATTGACTAATATCTTCCGCAAGTGGCAGCGGAATTCTAAAATTATACAGATAGCATCTGCGAGGAAAAAGATTTAATAATTCGGGGCATAAAATGTTTTAATTCAGAATATTAAAAGTTAACGTAATATCAGAGTACTGATGTAGCGTACGTATAGTCCAAAGTTTATATTTCTTTAGTATCGGAGAGTAATTATGGTCAAAACGATGCATGGGAATTTTGGATCTAAATGCTAACTGTTAAAGACTATGCCAAGATCTTTAACTTTATTAACGCCAGTCAAAAAAGCTATTATCAATAATGTAACTAAATTCAATGATGCTGAAGCTAGCAGCAGATTCGCTGCAGCGGATTCGAAAAAACTATGGTTTTCAGCCAAAATTGCCAAAAACAGATTATTTATATAAAATTTGTCTAAAAATGTTTAAATGTAAGTAACTTTTAATAAGAAAAATTATTCATTTCCATAGTTTTCTCAAATCCGCTGCTGCGAATTGGCTGCTAGCTTCAGCGTCATCTAAATTCAAACGTGTGCTTAGACTTACTGAAGGAAATAGCATGGCATTTCTGAGAATTGAGTCGTAAACCATTATCCAAGGACCACTTAAAGATATTATTTAAATCAGTTTGAAGTTTCATAGGGTCCATTGGTGATTTAATTTTTGTATGTATGATCAATCCATGTAGATCAAGAGTCGAATCTTCATTTGCTCCTAAGTTGATGTTAACGGTTATATCTTCTTTCTCATCATGTTCCAGACAAATAATTAGGGCTCCTCTTAAATATTTACCACCATTTTTTTTGTTAAAATCACATTTGTGTATATATAGATAAAAGACTAAACATATTTTTATAATTTGAATGTTTTTTAGTTTACATAAACAATTGACCAACAAACTCGACTAATTTGAAATATGTAAATAATGTAAATAACTAAGATAAGAAGTTAATATTACAGATTAATCGATAAAAAGTTAATATTTTATAAATAAAAGAATAAATAAAAGTTCTGAATGGACTAAATAAAAATAAACTATTTAATTCAAATATTATAAGTACGACTTAAATTTTCTGTGTCAATTCTACAGTTTATACTAAATTTTCAATTTAAATTTTAATCCGTTACTAAATCAAGAAATGTTTATTTGGACCTTTTCTCGGTTCCATTAATTTTTGGTCCTCGTTTGTTACCGGATTTGGTGCCATTTATGGACCTTAACCGTAATTAATAGAGAAGTCTATATATTTAGAAAAATTAATTTATCATCAGACGATCGAAAGAGATCTTATCTATTGAAGTTTATATGTGACGTTTCATCCCATCATTTCATTAAAAGTTAATTAATGGAACCGAAAAAAAGTCCAAATAAACATTTCATGATTTATAATTATAAATTTTTTATATTTAGATCGAATTTTCAGTTATGGTGTCGTAAACTCTTTGTTGTCTTTTATTTTAAACAATTTGAAACATAATTACTGTACAGACACAGAAAATTCGTTGGTTTCACATAAAACGTAGGAGGAATCACATTTGAAAAATAGATTATTTTATTTTAATCGCAATAAAATAAAAGTGATACTTTTTCTTTTCCGAAAACTTTCTTTCATTTATTTCTGGAAGTTTCTGTTTATTTAATAATATATTTGAGTAATGTTTAACATCCCAGAAAATTCAAATTTTCTGATATTTATTTATTTATTTATTAGTATATTAACGGACATAAATGCCCTTGTGACAAAAAAACATAATAATAATCACTTGACACAATCTTATATTCATTCATATATCTTACATCTAAGTATAAATTGTGATAAAGATCGAGCAGATCTTATTTCCTCAGGCAGATTATTCCACAGACGAGTGATTCTATTTATCGTAGAGAAATAAAATCTGCTGGATTTACATTGAAGCTCAGAAAGTGGACGATGTACCCGATGTGTATAACGCACTGTCCGAAGAGAGAATAAATTCGAAAAAGAGAAAAAAAAAGGGAATCTTTAAATTCATGAATTGATTCTATCGTACCTAAATCAAACATTTTGGAAATAGGTCCACATTCATGTGAGAACCGATGCGTAGGATTATCAGTTTTATGTGATAGAAATCTTAAAAACTTCCTTTTTTTACAGATAATCTAATAAGGTACAACTAGTCCTATGGTAATTTTGTCACGGATAATAACATTATAAAAAAGAAATTAACAAAAAAAAAAGCAACAAAATCTACTTATTTTTAGTTATTTTTGAACATCCTTTGAATTAAAAAGTATAAAAGTAGTTTACACATATCGGGATTGTCTTTTTGATTAAAAAATTAAGTTGTAATGCCAAAAAACTAGATCTAAATGCTATTTTGACGGAAATATTTACAAAAACCTTTAAACAAATTTTTTAAATTGAGTTATTTTGAGTTTTCCCCTGGCGATCATTTTCATTGACGACTTAAAATAATTGTTAGGCAATCCCAAAAAGACCCCAGAAGAAATCTGCGATGTGCACAATACTTTTATTTAAACTTGATCGAAGCTCACCGTGTTTTTCCATAATAAAAATTTCCGTTTGTAATTACGTAGTATTTTGTGCAAAATATATTGAATTTTTGTCGATATTTAAAATGGTCCTTCCTGTTTGAGTTACCTTGAAAATGTTGAAAACAAATGATCACATGAAGTAAATGTAGGTTTTAATTCTGTTTATTTATCTCAGATTATTCTAATTTTACTTCAATTGAAATGCAATAAGAAAAAGATTTTCATTTAGATAATTTTGAAAAACAATAATCCTTGAATAATGCAGTTGAATACCCTTTCCACTTCCCCCAGTACTCAATTAGGTATTCTCTTATTTTTCAATCAATATTTATAGTGGAATACAATCTGGGTGTATTTATAGCTTAGTTTAAAGTATTTATGTATACGTTCCACAGAATTGTGATTGTTTGATATCACATGCGTATTTATACGACAGCGTTGCTTGAATGTGGTAACAATGTTAATGTGGCATGACTGACCATATAACTGGACGTTTAATAAAATAGTCTTTTGTTTCAGAATTGAAAGTAGTTAATTAACTTCTAATTATTACTAATTCGTAGTTGCAAATCTTCCAACGAGAATTAAAGTAATGGTGCTAATGAAAAAACAATAATTATTTTTCTTGAATCTTCTTGTAGTAATAATTATTAAAAATTAACAATTAAATATTAGCAAAATGAAATTAATCGTATTTTAAATTAATTAAAAATATGATTATTATTAGGAAATAATTGTTAAGTAATTAAATTTTGCTGCTTACTTCGCACATATAAAATTTGTTCTTGAATAAATAATGTATTGTTATAAAAGTGTCGTAAGTCTGACAATCATCAATTATATATTTCAAATAAAAATATTAAATTGCCAGAATAACAATAAATTTTGATGTATCAATATATTGGTTTAATTAATTTTCTTTCTTACTGTTTTAACAAATGTATGCATTTTTAATTATTGTTTGAATCATTGTTTACCCATAAATATGACTGTAACGGATTTATTGTACATACACATTTCTTGTGGTTTTTCCCTGAATTTTTTGCAATATTATTTCATTCTAAAGTAACTTGTATAGTAGAATCAGGATAATTTGCAATTTTCTGATGGAACAAATATTAATTGGAATGTTATTTGAAATAGTGTACAATTTTACTCGAGAGATTTGAACTCAGGACCTTTCGATTGCCGAGTATATATTTCATTCTTTTTCAGTAAAATATGAACATACAAATATTTATTTGAAAATATATTTGCATTGAGACTCTATTTTTTATTACTGAATGGATCCAATTACAAATAAATAAATCAATATAATTACGAGAAATAATTACAAAAAATTAATGAAATTATAAATAACTAAACTGAAAAACTTGTGCTCGAAGTTTATATTGTCCAATCAGAATCAGTGTACAATTTTTTACATTTTTTTTTTGTTATATAAAAAAAAATAATGGTACTCGAGAGATTTGAACCCGGGACCTTTCGATTGTCGAAATATTTATTCGGAAATATTTGCATTAAGACTTCATTTTCAATTTCTGAATGAATTCAATTACAAATAAATAAATAAACATAGTAACAAGATATAATTGTAAGAAATTAATGAAATTCTAAATAACTAAACTGGAAAACTAGCATTCGAAGTTTATATTGTCCGTAATGATGTGATTAATAAATCAGAAACAGTGTACAATTTTGTAAAATAATTTTTTATTTAAAAAAAAAAAAATTAGGGTACTTGAGAGATTTGAACCCGAGACCTTTCGATTGTCGAAATATTTATTCGGAAATATTTGCATTAAGACTTCATTTTCAATTGCTGAATGGATCTAATTACAAATAAATAAATAAATAAATATAATTATGAGATATAATTGCAAGAAATTAATGAAATTCTCAATAACTAAACTGGAAAACTAGTATTCGAAATTTATATTGTCCATGATGCGATTAATAAATCAGAAACAGTATAATATTTCTAAAATTTGTTAAAAATAATTTGTTATTTAAAAAAAAAAAAATTACGGTACTTGAGAGATTTGAACCCGGAACCTTTCGATTGTCGAAATATTTATTCGGAAATATTTGAATTAAAACTTCATTTTCGATTGCCGAATGGATCCAATTACAAATAAATAAATAAATGTAATTATGAGATGTAATTACAACAAATTAATTAAATTATCAATAACTGAACTGGAAAACTTGTATTCAGAGTTTATATTGTCCGTAATGATGCTATTAATAAATCTGAAACAGTGTACAATTTTTTACAATTTTTTAAAATAATTTTTTATTTAAAAAAAAAAAAAATAATTGTACTCGAGAGATTTGAACCCAGGACCTTTCAATTGCTGAGATATTTATTCAGAAATATTTGCATTAAGGCTTTATTTTTTATTGCTTTCCTTTATCTTTCTTTTTCAGTAAAATATGAGCATACAAATATTTATTCGAAAATATATATTTGCATTAAGACTCCATTTTCGATTGCTAAATGGATCCAATTATAGATTACAAATTTAGTTTAGTTGGATTGGAAAATTATATTTAGTTCTTGTTTATTGTTGCCCAATGTTTAATGAATTTTCTTTTGGTTACTTAAAAACTTTTAATTTTAATTTCAACAAATAACAGAATATTTTTATACATGTATAAAATAAGAACCAAAAATGTTTGTTTTAGGGTATGGTCGCGTATGCAGAACCATCGAAAGCATGCCACAGCATTAAAGGCCCTCCGAAAGTGCCGGATTATGATGGCGACTGGATAGTATTAATAGCACGCTTTAATTGTAGTTTCGAAATTAAAGTAAGGATGGCAGAGCAGGCTGGATACAGCGCTGCAATTATACATAACGTGGGCAGTGAAGATTTAGGTAAGATTTTTTTTCAAAATAGTTTAATACTAGTAGTCCCAGGACTTTAACTGGTGGCGCCCTAGTACTATTAACCTCTTTGCTGCGGATGACAAAGAACTTTGTCATTTAGGACTTTTATCTGACTGCAAAAACGCAAATTTTTGTCATGACATAAATTAGTCTAATGATGTCAATAACACAGCCCAACAAAATTTTGTTGCCCTACAAGTAAGAGTCGATAGGATTTTTGTTCCAGAATCCAAATATGACCGCCAAAATATTCAATTGGCTCCAGTTTTTGAGATATTGAAGGTCAAAGGGGTTAAAAATGTGATTTTCGGCATTTTTCAATATCTGTTCACAGATACCAAAAAATGATGTTGCTCCACTAGTAAAAGTCAATTTTCATGTAATTTTTCTCACAGAATCGAAATATGTATTCGGAAATATTGAATTGGATTTATTTTTTGGCTAAATTCCAGGTCAAAATTGTAAAAAAGCTTGCTTTAGGATATTCTTTACGTCTATACTATAGAACGCGACGCAAATAATAAAAAAACACAAAATGGAGGATCCAACATGTCCGACAAACCTATTAAAATTCGGACCACTTCAAACTCGTTATCGTCTTAACTAGTTTTCTAGAAAAACAGAAAAGAATGTCTGAAAACATGATTTTTTACCCCTTTGACCTTCAATTTGGTAAAAAACAAAGTAAAGTTTCCAAAATGATAATGAGTTTGAAGCGATTAAAATTTCTAAAAGTTCGTCGGATATATTGGATCCGCCAATTTGCATTTCTTGATATTTTGCGTCGAGTTTCTGTAGTATAGATGTGAAAATGTCCTAAAACATGATTTTTTACTTTTTCCATCTTCAATTTTGGGCAAAAAGTAGGTCCAAATCAATATTTTGGCGTACATATTTGGATTCTGTGGAAAAACTCCTATCAGAATTGACTCTTACTATTGGAACAACAGAATTTTTTAGAGCTGCGAATAAATGCTCAAAATGCCTGAAATCGGATTTTTTGACACATTTGACCTTCAATATCTCAAAAACTAGAGCCAATTGGATATTTTGACGGTCATATTTGGATTCTGGAGCAAAAATCCTACAAAAATCGACTCTTACTTATAGGGCAACGTGAAATTCTAAAATTTTTGTTGGGCTGAGTAATATATCCAATTTAAAAACTTGCCTAAGGTATACCGAACAACATGCCGTTGTCCTTTTCCAAAAACATGTTGTCAAAAAAAAGATACAAGTTCTTAAAATATGTTGTTGTTTTTGTAAAAATCTTTGTCATGAGCTATGTCGCCGTATTAGGTCAATTTCTGCATTAAAAATTAATGAAATCGTTTGAAACTTGCTACTCAGGAGTTTTCGAGGTCGCCGATTACGAATCTGATGATATATTTTGAAAATTCAAAATGGCGGATCCAATACCGCGGGTTAATGTTAGCCTTCCCCCGTTAGCTTCGATATACAATATGTATTTACACATTTTACTACGAGGAGGTTCGAGAAAGGTCTTCTGTTTTTATATATTTTTGTTTAAAATTGTTTTTAAAACTGTAACATATTGAACTCTCTAGAAATCAATGTTTTTTTCCCACATGTAACACGATAACTCGGGAGTACATAATAAAATTTTGAAATTTACACGGAATATTCTGGATAGATAATAAACTCTGTAAAATATCTATAAAAACTAAAAATATTGATTTGTAGCTGCAGAATCGAAGAAGTTTTTTATAAAAATACAAAATTCGGTATAAAGGTTACAGGTCTATTCAACTAAATCAAACTCAACATTCCTACTAAACATTGGCAAGCTCAACATTTACAAACTCAACATTGACAAACTCAACATTTGACAAACTCAACATTGACAAACTCAACATTTGACAAATTCAACATTTTATACTCAACATTTGACAAACTCAACATTTTAAATTCAACATTTGACATACTCAACACAACTTATTAAATATAGTGTAATTTCATTGTATAACATAACTATAAATAATATCACGATTACGAAATAAAAATTTATATAAAATTTATAAAATTAAAAATACAATTTATAATTAAATATTAAATTTATAATTTATAATATTATAATATGTACATTTTAATTTCAAAATTACATTTGTTTCAAAATAATAATAACAAATATACCGACATTCTATTCATGTTTCTAAAAAATTATTTCATATAAAGTCTTTTTTCAAAACACGAATAATACTTTATACATGCATTTGCATAAAAACATTTATATACAAATCTACTCAATGCACTTATATATACAGTTATATTTCATTTATTTTAATTTGTTTAAACCTACATCATGTTAAAATAAAAAGTGCTTTTCATTGAATTATTTCATATTAATTAATACATAAGACATGTGTATGTATAATACATGCAAATAAATATACTTAAATACATGTAATTACAACACAATAGAGTCAACAACAATATCGATTATGAAAACGGTATCCCCTCTACTAAATAATTTCGATCAAATGCAAATACTAAAGATAAATTTTCGTCGTCGAAACACTACGCAAAGCGTCATTATTGTAAACATGCCGCTACACTTCATATTAAGTCAAAGAGGTGCAAAACAACTGACACATGAAGGATATTTGTATACATTGCAAAAAATTACAAAAATTCATGTAAACTGGAGATGTGTGAAATATCATACTGCTACATTGTTATTACATCGTTATATTGTTATTAAATCACATGTAATTAAATATGTAAAACAAATAAACACAAATTTAATTCTTAATAATAATTCTTATGTTGTGTTTAAAATGTTGAGTTTGTCAAATGTTGAGTTTAAAATGTTGACTTTGTCAATGTTGAGTTTGTCAATGCTGATTTTGTCAATGTATTAGATTATCTTCGTGGACAAGCCCACAACATTCATTAAATAACTATTTAGCATTATTAAAACGCAATTATACCTTTATTATATTGTTATTAAATCACATGTAATTAAATATGTAAAAAAAATAAACAAATTTAATTCTTAATAATAATTCTTATATTGAGTTTAAAATGTTGAGTTTGTCAAATGTTGAGTTTGTCAATGTTGATTTTGTAAATGTTGAGTTTGTAAATGTTGAGTTCAGTATTGAGATGGGCGAATGTCAACATTTACCTATGTTGAACAGACCGGTTACCGGTATAAATGATATATCAATAACAAATTGCCGTAATATTGTACATGCAAAAACTGATATAAGATTCGTAATCAGTTCGAATGTGGACTAAGACGTCCGCCATTTAAAATTTTCGAAATCTGACTTCAAATTCGTAATCGGCGTCCCAAGAAACCCCTATACACCAAGTTACAGTAAAATCTAACCAAATGTTTTTTATCCTGCATTTTGGGCACTTTTTGTGAAATTCTCGTCGCAGCGAAGGGGTTAACAATAAATTATGACGATGCTAACTAGTAAAAAATATTACAGAACCGATGTCAGCGAAGGATTCGACCGGCATTACGATACCATCGGTGTTTGTTCGAGAAAGTAGCGGGCTGAAGATTCAGAAACTGTATTTGTACAGTCAACAATACTTTCTCGTGATTAACGATGATTTGCCGTTCAATATAAACACGCACCTTCTGTTACCGTTCGCCATTGTCGTCGGTATATGTTTCCTAGTCATGGTTATTTTCATGGTGAGTTTAATACGAGTCTTAATCGCTGGAGGTCGAAGGCATAAAAGTCCCGAGCGATAGCTCGTGTCAATTGCTTCGTGATACGACGACCCCTTTTCTCTTCGCTCTGATCTTTTAACGACTTTATCCTACATTAAGACTTATCATGGCTTTATCGGGGACGCGTGAAGATTTTCATTTTTTATTCGGCAGGTCGTTAGGTGTATTAAAGACAGGAGGAGACAACGGAGGCATCGTTTGCCGAACTCGAGCTTGAAAAAGATTCCGACGCACAAGTACACCAAGGGTGATCCTTACGAGACCTGTGCAATATGCCTTGAGGACTATGCCGAGGGAGAAAAGCTCAGAGTTCTACCCTGCGCACATGGTATATTTGCATTTTTCAAAATTTGAAACGAAATGTAACTAAAAAATGTCCATTTTTTAGCATACCACGCGAAATGTATCGATCCGTGGCTAACGAAAAACAGAAGAGTTTGTCCAGTTTGTAAGCGAAAAGTTTTCGCTGCTGACGAGCGAGTAGTGACCGACAGCGAAAGCGATTCTGACGCCGATGACACGACACCGTTAATTCGAGATCTTCATGGAGGTAAAATAAACCTTTGTCTTATAAACAAATGGTGTTGTTATGTAGAAGTATTTATAAAAGGTAGAATTTGTCCTACAAATTGGTTTGATGAGAGTTTTCCTCGACGTTTCGAACAAACTTGTGTTCATTTTCAAGAGGTTACTGCTGTCTTTGTCTTTTTTTAATAGTCCATAACACAGGACCAACAAAAAAATTTGTTTCGAGATAACTTGAATCAGAAATAATGGATCTTATAGATTTTTAGCCGCTGAAAACAAATCCGTTGTTCGATTTGGCCCATCACGTCAGGATTTTAAGATATTTGATCCGAAAAATACTCAAAAATATACTTTTTGGCAATTTGAGGTTAGATTAGTCCAATTTGATCTGTGACGTGAGATATTTTACATATCCTAACCGTAAATTGCCAAAAAGTATATTGGGGATGATGGGCCAAATCGAATGGATTTGTTTTCAGCGGCTAAAAATCTATAAGATCTATTATTCCTGATTCAAGTTATCTCGAATCAAATTTTTGTTGCGATCCTGTGTAATTATTAATATCCAGCTCAAAGACGTTCAAAGTGTTTCATTCTTACCTCCGATATTTGATTTGTTTCTAGGTACCCAAGGTGGTACGTTTACCCCCCAGAGGGAAAATCCTTTTAGTAGAATGGCAAGAACGAGACAGAGAAGAGACTCCGAGCATTCTGTAAGCAGCATCGATTCCACGAGACCTGGCCTTGGCATGTCGGATGGCGAAAGCACTAATAATGGAGAATCATCCGGCACTGGGTTCATGGTGTCCGACAGTCACAGCATTAACGGTGAGCACAATAAACGAATAAGATGGCGAAAGTATCGGGAACGGTTTTAAGGCAATGCATTTTTTTATGCTTCGTATATATGCCTTTATGTAAGAATAACTGAGACGAAATTTATGGTAAATTAAAAAGGGTACAAGCGGTTACAACGTTTAGTAATCGTAAAATTAACAACTAAGTTGAAGTTACTTTTACAACTTCATATTGTAAACCTTATAGAATTATTTTTGCTGCGGAATGAGTACAAAATGGGTTACGTCTATTTTACTATTTAGAAATGATTTAAATAACTATTGATAAATTAGGTACTTAATAATAGAGGTTACCACGGTGAGCTTCGATTGAGTTTTAATCAATGTAGATTTTAACGAATAATTTTTTAATCGTTTACTTTTTGACTATAGAAATGTTTTGTTTAGTTGCTGAAATAATATAACTGAAATTAAATAGTAAAACCTCATTTATTCTATATTTTATGTACATTTAAAACGAATGGAGACTGTTCTACTCGCAAAGCGCTCTTCTCAATCTTGTTGCGTAAGCCTCGATTCTTAATCTCCGACCTTGAAAAGGGGTGTCCAGTTTCGTCTCGATCAAATAAGTTTTTACATTTCAGTCCGCCATATTGGATCCACCATTTTAAATTTTGGAAATTTGAGGTAAGATTCTTAATCTGCGACCTTATAAAGCCCCAAGTACTCAGTTTCATCTCGATCGAGTAACTTTTTATATTTTGGTCGGCCATTTTAAATCCGCCATTTTGCATTATGAAAATCTGAGGTCAAATTCGTAATCAACGACCCCAAACCCCCGAGTAACAGATTCCAGCTGGTTTTTACGGAAAGGGTTGAAACGTGCGTTCAGCGTCGAATAAATATACTTAAAACCTGTGTACTTCAAGTCTTTCTAACTCATAAACTATAATAGATAGAAAGATTTTTTTTTTTAAGAATCGTTGAGAAATACGTCTACTCGAACTTGTTTTTTCAGATTTTTCAGTTGACATTTATTAACAAAGTTAATCAACAATATGTGAAAGTTGAGGCACATTCTACTGAATATTTTCCTTAGAACGTAACTTCAAAGGACTCTAAATTTGGAACGAAATGAGATACAGCAATCTTTTTTTTTTCAGTTTTACAGATAATTGTGTGTACTTTAATTTGTCCTTTAGCTATTTTGTCGCAGAATGCCTAGAAAAAAATTATATTTACAAAAAAACAATAAAAACGCCTTTTTTTTGCCTATTTTCGTAAATATTTCGAGTTTAAAACTATAAAAGTATTCAAATCATTCCGGGATTGTCTTTCTAGAGCCAAAATATAAA
Organism: Trichopria drosophilae; assembly: GCA_030407085.1. NCBI lineage: Eukaryota > Metazoa > Arthropoda > Insecta > Hymenoptera > Diapriidae > Trichopria > Trichopria drosophilae. The sequence goes on from CM059586.1 coordinate 102,578,550, forward strand.
CGTTCGTGTTAAAAAACTGGATCTAAACGTTATTAGGAAGAAAATATTTGCAATAACCTTTAAAAAAATAGGAAAAATCAAAATATTTTGGGTTTCCCTCCGGCGATTATTTTCATTTATGGCTTAAAATAACCGTGAGACAAATAAAAAAAGATGCCTACAAAAAACCGCGACTTTTGGGTTGAACTCAATCGAAGCTCACCGTGTTACGTATAGGATTTAAAAGTTGAGGAAAGTGTTAATTTATTGTTTTTTAGTCTTCTAAGTATTGCGATTAATACAATAACCTTGAAATTGTCTAATATGGATCCTACAATTTCAACGGTTTTTTTGCATTGACTGATATTTTTGTATACCTACAAAATTTTAGGTTATCGGGAAAATATGCGGAAAGAAGTCGTTCAAACCTTCAAGGATTACTTTTAGTTGTCTAGTACAAAGACATTTAGAGTTAGGTTACGTTGAAATGTAATAAAATATGAATATTTTATTATTATATATTATATTTTATATTTGATTAATAAGATTTTTGCGTGTATCGTATTTTAAGATAACATAATTCAATATAAAAATATTATAATTTCAACATAAATGTAGGGGCATTTTACTAACTCGAAAAATAGCCAAATTTATCGCATTTGAAAATAGTATCTTGGCAAGAAAAATGTGCGTTTGAGAAAAAATTCAATTGCGTTACGACCTTTTCACGATATTTACATCGCTACTTGAGTGTGGCAGGCAATATTTTATTATTTACAGGATCTACAGGTGACGTATTTAAAAAATATATCTGACTTATTTGAATGTTCGCGTGACAAATCGTAAACTGTGATTAATTATGTGATAAATTCAGAAAATACCGAAAAATGCATTTTGTGTTATCTCACGTAAAATCAATTAATTTTTAAAATTCTTTACACGAAATTAATGTTATAATATACTAATAATATACGAATATAATATACAATAATAATAGGATGAATTGTATTATTCAATTGCAAGAAATATGCTGCAAAACTCTAAAAAATGTCTAGAATGTCTGAGTGGTTTTAGTCAAAACTATTCAATTTTTTTTACATATGTCTAATGCAGGGGCATTTTTTATTGCTGGGTAAAATATTTTATTTCTACACATTTTTGAAAAATGTTAACGATAAAAAGCTTGGTGCGTTTCAATACTAGTTTTAGTTCAAACTTTTTCGTCTGTTAGATCCTTGACTTTTTTAAAAAGCGCTCTAGAAGTTGTGTTATGCCGCATGTAAAAGTTTAACCCTTATTGATCCAATTTGTCCGTGATCCAAAAACCACCCCTACCCAATTTTTCAATTTAAAAAAGAAAAACATGATTTTTTAAGGTAATTTTTTTGTTTAAATCGTATTTTCGGTGCGAAAGAGGTCTTGGCGATAGCTGAAATTACAAAACCTTCCGCTCAAAATGTCAAAATAATAAAGTTACATACACAAAAAATTCATATTTCATCATAGAGGGGTTGTGGGACCATGCCAAAAATAGCACTTTTACAAAAAATCGGTATTTTACGAATTTTTCTTGAAAGAAAATTGTTTCGATTTTTGAAAACATTTCACAGATAGTAGAAAATATCTATTATTCCAAGTTATCCAAGGTTACATTTCGTTACCACCCCATAAAATAGGGGTGAAAATCGGCAGTCTTTCAAAAATACTATTTTTGATGCGAAAAATTGCAAATAAATTAAGTTCTATAAAGAAATACGAGCAGCTTTTACACTCTCACATACTAAAGACAATGCTTATGACAAAGTTATAAAATAATGTCTACCCATTATTGATAGTTTTAGGGATGAAGACCGGAAGTCGCACGGTATTCATCATATTTTTCATTAATTTTAGGTGTGGCTGCGCAACCCCTGTATGATGGAAAATTAATTTTTTGCGTGTATAACTTTATTATTTTGACATTTTGAGTCGGAGTTTCACCTATCGTCAAGACCTCTTTCGCATAAAGAATATGATTTAAACAAAAAATTACCTTAAAAAATCATGCTTTTCTCTTTTAAATTGAAAAATAGGGCAGGAAGGGGTTGTTTTTTCAAATTTTTCGTTCCGGATTCTGAAAGAAAACACTTGAAAATACCCGCCTACAAAATGTTCAGATTTTTTTAAGCATAAATAAAAAAGTTGTTCGTCCTTAAAATTGACAGACAAAAACGGACAAATTGGGTCAATAAGGTTTAGACGAAAATATCCACTCTAAGTTTCATGATTTTTCGATATTTTGGAATAATCTGTATTTACGTTAGATACTAAAGTAAATTTTAATTTCTTTGAACGGCATTTACCGCATTATGACTTAAACAGTCAATATTTTTTGACAAATATATTCTCTATGTTTATATAGACATTTATTTATTAATATTTATTATATATATTTATTAATTTTATAAATGCTATTATATTGAAGTATATTAATATTTCGAGTCATGTAATTAAGAAAATAGTCAAAATATTTAAGACTGGACTATACAGTGTATTTTAGGGGCTCTGATTAGGAATCTGATGGCAGTTTTTAAGAATTAAAAATGGCGGAACTAAAATTATGGACGAACATGTAAAAATTATTCGGATTTGCTTAAAATGTTTTTTTCTCGTAAGTTTTTGGGATCTCTGATCCGCTGTCACTATTGAAATAAACAAACAAAAAATTACTGTTAGATATTAATTGTAGAATGTTACAATTTTAACAGGATACCAATGTCCAAAACGATTCGACCAATCTTTTGCGTTTCCAAATATCCTCGAGAGATGGCTTTTGAGAATTAAAATAAAATTGTGTAATATCTGTTTGGCACATTCATTCAGTCATTTTGAATTTTTGAAAAATAAAATCGGATTTTTAATTAAAAAAACTTTAAAAATCCGAGTAACAAAGTTCAAGCGATTATTGTCATGGTTTTTATTTTTTATATACGGGGTATTTTTTTGGTTTATTTTTTTAAACTGAGGAGTAGAGTTTTGTTATTTTTCTATTCAGTTTTTACATTGTTTTTAATAGTACCAGTTAAGAAAAATTGATATTAAAATGTCAGCATTTTTTAAATTTATTTATTGATTCTTAGTAAAGGAGTTTTTATAAAAAAAGGGTATAATATTTTCTTAAAGCTTTGTTTCTTCCTATAAAAACGAAGATTTAATAAAGTTGATCTGCTCAATTTTGAGAACACTGTCATTTTTTAAATAAATATGTGTCAAGCTGTGACTGAATGGTAAATAGTCAGGTAGTTATACTGAACAGAGGTGCTTCTAAAAAAAATTTTAAAAAGAAAATGACTGCAGGAAATGTTTTAATGTTTTAAGGATAAATTTGTGATACAACGCAAAAAAGTTCCTCAACCGATGCGAGAGTTTATTAAAATAGATATTCCTCAATAAAAAAAATTAAGTATAACAAAATGGCGGAGTTTTTAAACAAATTTTAAATGTCACACGACTATTTGATACTGGCCTGTTAAAACGCAAATGCCATACTAGTGTACTCTTTAACCCTTTGAGGGGCACATTTAGGTAATCTTTATGTTTTCGGAATCACCGAGCACGAATCTGATGTCAAATTCTGAAAATTTAAAATGGCGGAACCAATATGGCGGACAAATTATTTAAATATCTACTGATTTTCCTGAAATTTGGCAACTGGGGTTTTTTTCGGTCGCTGATTACAATTCTGAAGTCAGATTTTCAAAATTCAAAATGGGGGTCCAATATGGCGGACAAATTGACCATGAACCCGTTGTCATATTCGTAATCTACAATCCTGAAATTCCCCGAATATTCAGTTTCATCTCGTTGAAGCAACTATTTACATGTCGGTCCGCCATTTTGAATTTTGAAAATCTGAGATTTCATTGATAATTAGCCACCCTAAGAGCCCCCGAGTGAAAAATTTCAGTTACTTTCCATGTAGAGAAAAAAGTATGATTCAAAGGATTTTTAAAAAATCATTTTTCGACATTTCTTTTTAACTAAAGTGCGAAAAATTCTGAATAAAATATATGTGCTATAAAACTGTGTAAAGAATACGTGAAGAAATTTTCAGAGTCTCAGCTATCGACACTATCGATTTTTTTCTAAAAAATACGCATTTTTTCGCGTTTATTGTTTATAATAAACATATAAATAAATAAATTATTTCAATTTTTCACCAGTTTCTAATAACTTATACTCCCAAGAACCCAAAAAGTATAGATATGCTTGCAGAACATTCAAAAATATAACGGAAATTAAAAGAAAACTAAGGTGGTACATATATGTATCAAAGGTTTAATAGGTTAAATTGGAAGACTTTTAAAGATATTTTTATTATTTACCACTATATTCATATTACAGCAGTTTACAATATTATATTTTGTGTAGTTATTAATGAAATAAAAGCAGTCTTGAAAAATAAAAAAAAAAAAATGTTGCATTTAAAATGATTAATTTATTCGTAGGTGAAACGCCCGATCTTGAAAGATCTGTTAATAGCACAAAACCGCACACGATAAACCTTTCGGTGGATGGGGATGATCAGGCATTGCCTGAGGTTTACACTGTTAGACGAAATTCAAGGACTACGAGAAATCAGGGGAATCGCGATGTCCACGAAAATCCTACATCCGATGATAGCTACATAGCATAGTTCCTCGCGAACTTCTGTGGTAAGTTTCGTTTTCTCGACTTTACTTCAACTTCCTAAAAACTAAAAACATAAAACTGCTTTTTTTTCCACAATTATTGGTGCATAAAATAGTACAATAATATAATTTTATCTTATCGAGCTTAATCTTCTTGTATTTGCATATTTGACCACATCAGTGTAAAACTTTTTTATTAAACAATAAAACAGTGAACATCAGATTTGAAACTTCCACTTTACCAGATATTTATATTCCATTAATTTATTTAAATAAAGAAAAATACTAACAGTTCCTAAATAATTATATTCGGAAGGTAGAATTTACTAAGAAGTGATTAATACTGAATTTAAGTATTTTCGAAATTTACCTCTTTGAAATTATACGTTGGTAATAATGTACAGTAGTGTCTAAGTCATCGATACGTCAACTGCTCTGAAGAATTGGAAAATGTAAAACTAACCGACTAAATGCAGTTTTCTTTTATTTTTAATCAGTGACTAATGTGAATAGCTGGATGTAAGTCGTTAATTCAATTTTATCTAAAAAAGTTTTTTATATGAATTTCTAAAAAATAATTTTGGTTATAGATACTTAACACGTAGGGAATTGACACAATGCATAGTAGAATTCTCGTAATAAGGTGATTAATTTTCCTCTTTTTTTTTACATTATTTAACGTTGGAGGTTGGGATGGATACGTTGAATAAAATATAATAATAGTTTAATTATTTTAACAGTTTTTTCCGCTCAAACACTTACACATCTAGACTTTTTCCAATTTTTCAAATGCTTATTATCTGGGTGAATTAAAAAAATGTGATACATTTTATATTTATAAAACTTTCAAATTTCAAAATGCATTTTAATGAAATTTTATTCAGGGAACTTGTTAAGTATGTTTACATGAATGTAAATTTGGAATATTGCAACTACAACTTACTCCAAATAGTTTTTATCATGACTTAAGTGAATTTTGTGATGACGGAGTTTACAGCATTTACGTATTGAAAATTAGTGTCCTCAAATTTTACTATTAATTCACTTGAACTTTGTTTTACAATCGATTTTTAAAATTCATATTTAAAATTATAAATTTTAAATTATATTCCTCTAAACACAGCGTCTAATATGACAAACTCGATTGTAAAAAGTGAGTACATCCGTAAAAGTAATTAGTAGAAATTACAATAATACGATAATAATCTTCAATACGCAATGTATATTAAAAACTGCATCTGTATCTGATTTTTATTTCAATTTTTTTTGTTAATTACCAATAAAAATGTTTTTGACAATAATTTACTAAAATAGCCCTTCAACATAAACATTAATTTTAATTATTATTTTTTCATTACACCAATAAAAAATTTAATGTCTAAAAATTAATTATATTTATTGAACATAATTTAACATAACATGGATTTAACATTATTCTTGAGCTTTTGCCTTGCTAATTGTTTTAATTCGCGATTTTTACTTAAGCGAATTTTTCTTTTCTTTTCGGACTGTACTTTCTGCGTAATAGTAGGTTTCCTCTTTGATGAAACTTTTTTCAATTTGCTCTTAACTCGTTTTTCCGTGTCCTCTATTATTTTCCTAGTTTTCATTTCTATATTTACAATATCAAAATTAAATAAAACGAATTTTTAATATTAATAAAAATACTAAAATAATTAAAATATAATAAAAATATTAAGTATATGTTGTATTTTATAATTTAAATTATTCATATTCAAAGCTTTAAAGATTTTCTCATATTAAAAATAAGAGTACTATACAACTATGATGGAGTTTACAATGATGGAGTTTACAAACTGTCATATTATAAGAAATAATTTTTTGAATTTCAAACAGAATGTAATTTCCGCTCGGAGTACAATTGATATTTACTAAATCTATCAAATCATCGTTACAAAATGCAGTTATATTGTTTAATTTAATGTATAAATTGTGCCCGGAGTTTTCAAAAATTGTTAACCTCACATTGACACTTACCTTTACCGTGGTATTATGTATATAATTTATTCGAAATATGTTAATGTAAATGTATCGATTTTTAGTTTGAATGTATAAGAACTGATTAGAACGTGCACAATAACTGAATCACACAAATATTACGTTAAAAAATATAAAAATAGCTTGTTTAACACTGTTTTCAACACGACTGTCAAAACTCGTGGACAGAATTAAAATCAAATTATAGCGAATTTAACAAACATCAGTTGTTTTAAAATTATATTAGCGTGAATAATAGATACACATATTTAAAGTTAGATTTTCCAGTTTTCGAAAAAAATGAACGAATCATACTACAAATGTTGGTTAACGTTCAAATACAGTGCTGGGGACACATGACGGAGTTTACATTTTCTCTATCTTGAGCATGAAAATGATATCAATCGGTCATTTATAACTTATAAATATTCATTGATATACGAGATTATACCCCGGTTTAATGTTTTGTTCCTTAATTTGTTAAAAATTTAATGCTAATTTACCATTTATGTACTCGGGACACAAAGGTATCACATTTTTTGAATTCACCCATCTACATAACATTTACAGTAAGATGAAACTTGTATTTTATAATGTTGTAAATTTTATTGTTTTATAAACTTAAGTTCTTTTAGAAATAATACATTTTCTGAAGAGGGCCCTCATTATTGGCCGAAACGTTAATCTTTCTTTGAAAGAAATTGTGACAACTTGTATAACCCATTAACCCATTAACGCTCAGGCGGACGAATTTTCAACATTAGTTTGAACATCGATAATTTGTATATAAATGGCTTTAGACAAACTTGAGCTCCACTGTTTCTGAGGTAAAATTGTATGCTCTTTCAGAATCTTTCAATAAAATTTCGATAAAATGATCCGCAAAAAAGTTATACACGTTTTTCTCTTAAAAAACATGGTTTTTTACGTTTTGTTTTTCACAAAAACTTTCACCTCGAAATAACGTTGGGAACATATGTAAGTTGAAAATATCGCGTCCATGGACCCCTAGGATTAAAATGTACCATATATGAATTCATAATTTAAGATGGCAGTTTTCAAAATGGCGCCTAGAAGCTCACAATTCTTTTTAAAACTTAACCATTTTTTTTCTTAAAAACTATCGACTTTAGAGAAAATTTCCTAAGAACAACAATGCTTTGGAATGAGTCAAAGAATACTCTCATATTTTGGAAAAAGTTATTTTAAAAATTTGAGAAGGTTCTTTAAATATTTTTCAGATATTTTTATTCTAAGAACATTTTCTCTAAAACTTACAATTTTCAAGAAAATAAATTATTGGTCTTGAAATATAGAAAAGTTTAATAATTAGTACATTTTAATCCTGGGAGTCCATGGACGCGATATTTTCAACTTAGATATGTTTCCGAACGTAATTTCCAGGTGAAAGTGGTGTTTTAACGAAAAACAAAATGTAAAAAACCATGTTTTTTAAGAGAAAAACGTGTATAACTTTTTTGCGGTTCATTTTATCGAAATTTTATTAAAAGATTCTGAAAGAGCATACAATTTTACGTTAGAAACAGTTGAGCTCAAATTTTTCTAAATGCATTTATATACAAATTATCGATGTTCAAACTGATATTGAAAATCCGTCCGTCTGAGCGTTAATGGGTTAACACAAATTTCACCAAGATTTTCAAAATATTTCTTGACATTAAAAACCAATTCAAACAATTTTAGATAATTTTATAAATAGATTTCCGAATCTGCTGTTGAAAAATCAATCGAGCCCATTCCAAAAAAGTTATGCTTGGTTTTTTTCACTGTCAAATATTTTTTATTCGATATTTTCACATTGGAAAACGGATAGGGAGATCACCGATCGGTGAAAATATCGTGTCCTCAATCCTTTAACTTTAAAATGTGCATGATAGCATTTTGAAAATAAAGCTGGAAACTGTCAAAATGGCGGCTCAAACATTAAAAGAACGGCGAAAAGCTCCTGAATTTTTTAGAATTTTTAAAAAACTTTTCTTCATTTTTAAAATTGCACAATTTTGAAAAAATATGAAAAGTCGTAGGAAAATTGTGAACAAAATTCGAGGTTTTCTTTGATCGATTCGAACTTTTTGTTCTGTCACATTTTTTGCGAAAGTCTATAGTTTCCAAATAAAAAACTTTTCAAAACATAAGGAAACAGGAATTTTGTTATTTGTAACTGATAGCTTTTCGCCGTTCTTTTCGTGTTTGAGCCGCCATTTTGACAGTTTCCAGCTTTATTTTCAAAATGCTATCATTTCAAAGTTAAAGGATTGAGGACACGATATTTTCACCGATCAGTAATCTCCCTAACCGTTTCCAATGTGAAAATGTCGAATAAAAAATATTTGTTAGTGAAAAAATTGAATTTTTTTGTGAAAAACCGAACATAACTTTTTTGGAATGGGCTCGATTGATTTTTTAACAGCAGATTCGAAAAGATCGATTTTGTTTAAAATTGTTTGAATTGGTTTTTAAAGTCAAGAAATATTCCGAAAATCTTGGTGAAATTCGTGTCCTCTTGGGCGTTAATGGGTTAACCCTTTAAGGACCAAATGTACAAAAATTTGACACGAAGTTTGTCAGTATTTTTTAGTATTTAAATTCAATAAAAAAAATTGTGGTATATACGTTTCCAATTGCTCAAACCCCGCTCTTTCGAATGGTGGATGGTAAAATACTGTCAATTTTAAAATGAACGAATTACAGACCATTTTTTAACAAAAATCATGAGATTTTAAAAGTTTTTTTTTCATTTATCGTTTTTTTTATCACTTATAGCATTACTATGCCTCAGTTCGGTATAAATAACGTGATAAAAATGTCTAAGCTTCAAAATGGTGATATATGTTTTTATAAAATTCGAAATGGCGGTCCCGAAAATGGCGTCCTAAATGAAATTTTCTTGAAAAAAACGCTCTGGCACAAAAATTATGAACTTTATAAAAAAAATAATAAGAGTAAAAAGTTGTTAGAATTCATCGACGAATACACTGGAATTTTGTCAGATTTTTTTATGATATTTTGAAAAAATTTTTAATTGTTTTTTTTTCAAAAATTCTGAAAAAATTCGAGTACATTTTTTGATGAATTCTAAGCATTTTTTGTTCTTTGCATTTTTGTCCTAAAGTCGATAGTTTTCGAAGAAATAAATCTATCGAAGAAAAAAATTACAAAGAACAAAATATGCTTAGAATTCATCAAAGAGTATACTAGAATTTTTTCAGAGTTTTTGGTAAACTTTTAAAAATTTTCAAAAAAAAAAATTTTTTCAAAATATCATAAAAAAAATCTGACAAAATTCCAGTGTATTCGTCGATGAATTCTAACAACTTATTACTCTTATCATTTTTTTTTATAAAGTTCATAATTTTTGTGTTAGAGCGTTCTCAAATTTTTCAAGAAAATTTCATTTAGGATGCCATTTTCGGGACCGCCATTTTGAATTTTATAAAAACATATATAACCATTTTGAAGCTTAGACATTTTTGTCACGTTATTTATACCGAACTGAGGCATAGTAATGCTATAAGTGATAAAAAAAAAACGATAAATGAAAAAAAAACTTTCAAAATCTCATGATTTTTGTTAAAAAATGGTCTGTAATTCGTTCATTTTAAAATTGACAGTATTTTACCACCCACCATTCGAAAGAGCGGGGTTCGAGCAATTCGAAACGTATATACCACATTTTTTTTTATTGAATTTAAATACTAAAAAATACTGACAAACTTCGTGTCAAATTTTTGTACATTTGGTCCTTAAAGGGAGGCACCACCTTCAAAATCAACTCTATGAAATACACCTTTAGCAAATTTGAAACTATTGTTTCTTTTGTCATTTTTGACGAGGAATTCAGTGGTGCTAGAATAAAAAGCGTAAGAAATTTTTTTGACCCATAAATTGTAGTTTAAACAAAAATGTGTTGTTTTGAAATAATGCAACTACATTTTTCTAACTTAATTTAAAAATTCAAAAAAATTAGGGTGAACATAAAAACATGTTTTCTACAACCTCTCGTATGGATTTTAAAAAATTCCGATTTTTTCAAAAATAAATTATTTGTAGAGAACAACACAATTTTTTTAAGCGTAACAAAAAAGTTTTACATTTTTTATTCTAACACCACTAAATTCCACGTTAAAAATTACTCTAGAAATAATTTTTTTGACCTCTAAATTTTAGCGCGAAAAAAATTTGTTTTTTCGAAAAAATGCTTTTACATTTTTTTTTAATTAATGTAAAAATTCAAGAAAATTAGGGTGAACATGGAAACACATTTTCTACAGCCTCTCGTACGGATTTTAAAAAATTCCGATTTTTTCGAAAAAGAAAATTTTTTTTTGGGTCAAACAAATTTTTTACACTTTTTATTCTAGCACCACTGAATTCCACGTCAAAAATTACTAAAGAGATAATTTTTTGTATGTCATACAGCTGATTTAAAGGTGGTGCCTCCCCTTAAAGGGTTAAGAACCGTTAATACCAATATTATTATTTATATTAAGTTCAATAAATACATAATGTATCGTATACAGCACATAAAAATTTAATTTTAAGGTTAGCAAAGAGGTGAACTCCTTAATTTAGAAGATATAAACCGATCACTATTTTTTCAACTCATAAATTATGACTTTTTAAATGTTATAAATATTTTCTTTATAGATTCTTATAGTGAGTCGAAATCACTCCCGTTGTACGGCAAGAGCAGTTCCTGATGCAATGTCGGAAGGAAGGGTTCTTGGAGGATTTCAAAAGAATTTGAAGATTCAGCACTCGAAGGTCCATTGAAAAGCGGTGGATGCAGGATGTAGCGTTTCCATGTTTTTTATTCTTATTCCAATAACGAAACTCATATACGCCTGCTTTGAAGTACAATTAGAAAAAAAACATGTTACTAAAAAAAAAAAATAAGAAAGAAAACAAAAAAATGGGAGAAAATAATCCATGAAAATGTAATAAGTTATTAATTGTTAAGCGGTTCCAGCGGACTCGGTCGGCGCATTAACCTGTGATACAGGACTGTACAGATCTTTTTGAGGTTACAGTGAACAATACAGACCAAAACGGATTCCTCTTCATGCAGGAGAATATCTTAGCTTTATTCCTAACACAAGAAGTTTGTAGATATATACATATATATATATTCACATATATATACGTGACCTATACAAACTTTTAATATTGTTACAAAAGGAGGAGATGTTTCTAAAAAAAAGAGTCTTCTTTTATTATCTATTGTTTTTTTTTAAATATTATCGATTCTGATTTTGTAATGTATATAAAATTTAATACCAAAGGCGAGAAGAATTGTTTTTATACGCGACACTCGGGGTTTCGATACGATCGGAGCGACGTCGAACGAAGATGATGGTTTACGGTCGAAGGGGAATCCGCTGCATGGATCTCGATCGGGTTTTTGTAAAAAGATGTGTAAATAGTCTATAAGTGTGGGAATCTCTGTTTTAGGTGGCCCAGGGCCAAGAGTTCGTTAACATTTCGCGTTCGACAGGTCGTTGGATCACGATTAGGAATCGGAACACACCGGGCGATCGTTTTTGGTACTCTGATATATGTAATGTATGGTTTAGTTTACTATATAACGCTTCAGATCATGTTATTATTAGTTATCATTATATAACGAATAAAAATAAATTGTATTTATATTTTTTATTCCACCACTTATGGCTCTGCTTTCCTAATTTCTTGCTTTTCATTTCAGAAATGTAAGAAAATTAATTCCTTCCTTTGTTCTTTCCTGCTTTATATTTACAATCTTGTTATTAACTGGGGAATTTTTCAAGGGTCTATTACGGCTCAAATTAAAACTGAAAACTTCCTTTTTAAGATATACTTAGTCTAAATGATGATTTTTATTTATTTCGTTTCGAAAACATCAATAAACAATGTCTAAATATCGAAAATATGTGTTTTTTATCAAAATTGAAAAAATGAGGCTCAAAATCTCTACTTGGGTGTTTTTAGGCTCGCTGATTACGAATCTGATGTCAGAAATCATAAATTCAACATGGCGGATCCAATATGGCGGCAAAAATACAAAATATTGACCTATTTTTATGAAACTTGCAACACAGAGGTTTTCGGGGTCGCTGATAAAGAATCTGATATCTGTTTTTTGAAATTCAAAATGGCGGATCCAATAAAACTTTATTCATACATAATAAAATACATAATAACATTCATTTTAAACATTAAAAATCTTTTTTGGTGTGTTTGATAATTGATAAATCAATTTACTTAATAAAACCGGATAAAACAATAAAAATAGGGCCCCAATGCACAAAACGCGTTCATCATAAATCGTAAATGTCTATAAATTAGAACAATTACTTTTGAATGTAGCATTCGAAGCTGCCATATTGAATCCAACATTTTGAATGTCAGAAAACTGAGATTAGATTCTTGATCAGTGACCTCGAATATCCCAGTACACGAAGTTTCATAAAAATCGGCTAATATTTCATATTTTTAGTCGCCATATTTGATCCGCCATTTTGAATTTCTGATTTCTGACATCAGATTCGTAATTAGCGACCCCAAAAATCTCCATATACCAAGTTTCATAAATATAAGTCAATTCTTTTATTTTAGCCGCCATATTGGATCCGACATTTTGAATTTCACAAAACTGACATAAGATTCGTAATCAGCGACCCCAAAAACGTAGAAAGTAATGTTTGCAATTTTGCAAATATGTTAAATAACAAACGATTTTAGGGTTAAAAGACAGTCGATTTTAAGGTTAGGTCATTGAGTATTTTGCTTGAATATTACAATGTAAAAAAGTTTATATTTTTAACCTTATGCTGAGAAGCTTAAGAATTTATTCCTTGACATCTTTTCCTATGTTTTAATCTGATCTAATCCGGCCTAACCTTAACAGACAACAACATAACCTACAAAAACAATGTTCTTTTCTTCTTCCGCAATATTTTGAAGCATTCATTTTTTTGACATGGAAAACATTTAAAATTTGTTACTTGGTGATTTTGGGGGGTTGCTGATTACGAATCCGACCTTACATTTAAAATGGCCGACAATGAAGGTTCCAAGATGGTGGACCAAAATTGAAAAAAAGCGACCCAAAAATACAAAAGAACAAAAGTGCAAAAAATTAAAGATATAAGAATGAAAAAACAAAGAAAACGAAAATAAGAAACAGAAATAAGAGAAAATGAAAAAAATTCAAAAAAAAAGAAATTGGCCAAAGTCACGAACTAAATTAGATAGAACAATGCGGTTTTCACGATCTTACCGCTTGATGTTTGTAGAATAAAGAAAAAATATGTAGAAAGTACAAAATTAAAAGTTTATTTACATATTTTGTGGCCGACTGGAAAGTAAATAAAACGAAAATTGATATTTATTTCATATTCATACATTTTGTGTAAAAATAAGATAATGGAGTAAAGTATTCGAGAAAGATGAACTAAATTCTTGCAGAATAATAAACAAATAAATATAAAGTAGAAAATTGAGAAAGAAGTACCTATTACTGGCCGTGTCCCTATTATGGACCATGTACCAATTAATGGACTACCATTTGCGGATTCTTTCTTGCACTCATTTACAGACGCAAGACACTATCGGGAATATAATGGGCAACATCTAAGCTGAATTACAGTATGCACCAAAATCTGAACACGTCCCTATTATTGGCCGTGTCCCTATTACAGACCATGTACCAATTAATGGACTACCATTTATGGATTCTTGATTGTACTTGGTTACAAATGCCAAACACTGTCAGGAATATAATAAGCAATCTCTCAGCTTCATTACAGCATGTACCAATAACTAAATTGGTACCAATTACACTGGTCAACAAATTTGAGACAATTTAACACATTAACGCCCAAATGCACAGACAATTTACACCAACTTCAACGCTTACTTCCAATACGAAATAAATTTCGAAAAAAATCAAACTTACTGGATTCTTCTGGCGCATTTCTTACAAATATCGAGTTTTCGATACAATATCATGCTTTGAAAGAGCTAAAATATATTAGAAGCATGCACTCGATAATTGTACTTAAACGCTACACTGGTATATATTTTAAATTTTGCGATGTTAAATCCAAAATGGCCACCGCAGCAACGAATTTCTATATAAAATTTAATAATTTTGTTTTCAAATCTCGATATTTGTAAGAAATGCGCCCAGAAAAAAACTTGTTTTTTTATTATATTATCTAAAATCATAGATAAATTTTGAATTTTTTACAATTTTCTCTTCACCGCTCGAAAGAGCGACCCCGAAAATGGTAGAATCTGGTAAGTTTGATTTTTTTCGAAATTTATTTCATACTGGAAATAAGCGTTGAAGTTGGTGTAAATTTTCTGTGCATTTGGGCGTTAATGATTTAATGTTACAGAGATGAAAATAGCTAATCTTTGTTAATTTTGGGTCGCTGAATCCGAATCCGGTAGTGAAAATTTCTTATTAGCTCTTGTTTCTATGTAATAAGGGGGTAAAGTTGCAAAAAACGTAATTTTCTCCATTGTTCGGGGAAGTATATCTTTCAATAGAAACACGAGAAAAGCTTCAGTGATAGCTTAAAATGAAGCTTATAACTTCTATTTCACGAAAAGAAAATTGTTATACTACCTGGTAAAAAATGATTTTCTTAAATGGGCATTTGTTTTTATGCTCAAAATGTTGTCTTAACTAAACTACCTGTTACTACTGCGTATTGTCACATTTTTCAAGTAAATTCCACTCTTGAAATCTGGAATCCGGTAATTAAGATTTACTTTTTGAAACTCTCTAATCCCTTTTCGAGTGTGCTCTACACGATGCGACCATTTAGAAAAACGACAAATTTAATTTTGTATTGTTTTTTGATAAGTTTATATAAAAAATAGCGTTTGTTACGGGATTTTTTCGTAGAAAATCACCATTTTTTAACAGAAAATATATGTTTATCATATTAAAATTAATTAAAAACGTGTCATTAGTGTTTGTATCAACAAACTATGGATGACGATTTTAATCAAAATTTTTTTTTGAAATTAATAGGAAGCTTTGGAATGCAAAAAATTTTGCCATTTTTAATTTTCAATTTCTGACAGAAGCATTGTAATCAGCATCCTCCAAAACCCGGAATAGACACTTTTGTGAATAATTGGGTATTATAATAGTGAAAAAAACTGAACAACTCTGATAATGCCCGCGCTAGTGATATTTTTTGCATTCCAAAGCTTCCTATTTTTGTAAAAAAAAATTTAAAAACATCTACATCCACAGTTTGTTGGTACAAACACTAATGACACGTTTTTAATTAATTTTAATATGATAAACATATATTTACTGTTCAGAAATGGTGATTTTCTACGAAAAAATCCTGTAAAAAATGCTATTTTTTATATAAATTTATCAAAAAACAATACAAATTAAAATTTTTCACTTTTCTAAATGGTCGCATCGTGTAGAGCACACCCGAAAACGTCCTTAACAACTATGCCAAATAGAAATTTCCGCGATTTCATTAAAAGATTTTAGCTCAAAGTCACTGTACGATTTTTGGACAATCAGGCATTAATGGGTTAAAATCGACGCCATTAGTTTTTGATGGTAGGTACGATTTATCTACGCTCTAAATTTCAGAAAGTGAAAGTTGAGCCACTTTCTGATAAAAGTGACTTTTTCACTATTTTTGAAGTGGAAATTTCACTTTACTAATAGTGAATGGAAATATGCCACTTTAATAAAGTGAAATTTTCAATTTATAAATAGTGAAAAACTCACCTTTAGCAGAGAGTGGATCAACTTTCACTTTAAGAAATTTAGAGTGTATCGAAAATATCTTGTCATTTTCTGAATTTTTGTGGTTTCATTTAATCTGAAAATGGGGAAATCTGTCTATTAATTTAATGCATTTTAACATACTGACATAATTTTAATTGCATTTTAAACATTAAAATTCAATGTTCATTGCCGAAAGTCGTAATTTTTGTAATTTTGTCCCTATGTGTTGGTTATTTTCACAGCTGTCGTTCGATAAATCTTAATTTTAACATCGGAATCGTAATCTGCAACCTTAAAAACATATTATGAAACATTTATATTACATAAAAATGTATCTTTTTACTTGTAACATTCGATTTCAGACATGCACGCCAGAATTTTAGTCGGCAGCGCGGCGACAATTAGCAGTAGTAACAGGTAGTTTAGTTGAGACAGCATTTTGCGCATAAAAACAATTTTCTTTTCTTGAAATAGAAGTTATAAGCTTCATTTTAAGCTATCACTGAAGCTTTTATCGTGTTTTTATTGAAAGATATACTTCGATGGGAAGAAATACCTCGAATGGAGAAAATAACGTTTTTTGCAACTTTATACCCATATTACAAGGAAACAACAGCTAATAAAAAAATGTTCACTATATCGGATTCGGATTCAGCGACTCAAAATTAACAAAGATTAGCTATTTTTGTCTCTGTAACATTTTTGTGTTGACCAGTGTTATTGGACGTGTAAATATTAGTAATAGGTACTTCTTTCTCAAAATTCTTCTTTATATTTATTTCTTTATTATATTTCAACAATTTAGCTCAGGTTTCCCGAATACTTCACTCCATTATCTTAATTTTAACACAAAATTTCGAATTAAACATCAATTTTCGTTTTATTTGCTTTCAAGTCAAACGCAAAATATACAAACAACCTTTTAATTTTGTACCTGCTATTTATTTTTTCTCTATTCTACAAACGTCAAGCTGTAAGATTGTGAAAACGGTTTTGTTCTATCTAGTTTAGTTCATGACTGGCCAATTTTTTTTTTATTTTTATTTTACCCCATAATGCGGCGTGGAAGTAGTAAGCTTGTAGCTTCATTTTTATTTATTTTTTTTCTTTGTTTTTAGTCTTATATCCTTCATATTTTGTACTTTTTATATTCGGGTCGCTTTTTTCAATTTTGGTCCATTATCTTGGAACCGTTATTGTGTGTACATCGAGAAACTACTGTGGATATGATACTGAAAGATTTTGCGACAACCAATTTTTTTTTAATTTACCCCATTAGTGGGGCTGGGCGGTAGCCTTGCTTTTCGGAGCATAAATTTCTTAATTTCTTGGTTATTCAAATGGTTTCATAAAATCATCCTTTTGATTTCAGAGGCATTTAATTATTTTTACATATTCGACGTTATTATTTATTGGTTACAGTGAATTGTTGATGATTAATGAGTTCTATTTCTTATAAAAACGTTTCCCGCTATTCGCAGAAAAATATTGAATGTTTTTGATCCCAGAAAACAAAGAACAATTGAGAAGTATTGGAACTTAAATACTTCTGAATCCATTTTCTTATTCCCTAGAGTAAGTATTAGATATCATACGAAGCATTCAAAAGGTTGCGCCAATATTTCATTCGGAAAAGTATTGGTTCTGTAAGTCTATAACTTAACTGTCCGAAATCATTGAGAAACATTCAAGAACAAGCCACTCAATTATTGCAAGAGGATTTAGAACGACTGCCAATAAGGAAGTATTTACGAAGGCCAACAAATAGAATTCAAAGTTAAAAAATGAATACTTTTCAATCATTCTGAATAATTTTTTAGTTTGCTGCGATGACACCTCGAAACATATATTAACAGAATGCCATAATTATATAGAGATCAGAAGAGAATATCTACAAGAAATAAATGAAACAGAAATCAGTCTCTCCAATATCCTCAAGGATAGGGAAAAATGCGAAACTTTCTCCCGTTTTGCAAAGGAACTATTGGATGAAAAGATATGCCACGAAATAATAGAGGAGATGGAGAACGGTTGAACCATTCACATTTCCTCACTACGAAATGAAATGCAGAATTTTAATTTAAAACTGGAAATTGTAAATATATAAAAATCTTATTGTACATATAGAAATAAGAAACTAGAAACTAGAAATAATAAATTAATTAAATCTCTAAGAGAAATAAAAATTTTTTTAATATTATGTTTTAGAAGTAAAAGTGGTTCGGAATCCACTATAAATTGTAGGGCCTGCATATACACATGTCCCAACTCAAAGTTGGGCTAATTAAAATAAAAAAACCAAACAAGTAAGTTTGTAATAATTGCACAAATAGAAATAAGGTAAGATATGCAATATCACTCGTGTCCTTCAGAAACCTCACATGGGTACCTTATTTTTTTTCTTGTCAGTACCTAGTAAACGAAAAGAATTCATAATTTAAATTCTTTTAATTCTCCTGTTCACCATGATGAATATATTCGTCTAAACCACATTGTTTCTATATGGGAAAACAAATACTTGCGCTTAGTCAAATTTTATTGTATACTCCGCTTTTTAATACGCCTATACAAAATAAACGAATGTAAAACGAAGTAAAGTACACTGTAAACGAAAAAAGATTGAAGTTTATTAAATATAATTGAGACATCGGGGTATGAATTGAGATCCTTGGTGTACAATGTGTTTCTAATCTGAATTCCTTTCAATACATTTCAAACAATTTGAAACTTATCATTGGAATGCCTGCAAACAATCAATTGTTAATTTATAAAACAATGGCAATTGTTTTACATAATCGAACGAAGAGAAGCACATTTAATGTATTCTTTTTATTCTCTTTCGTTTGTTCTGATAATTTCGCGATTATCTTTAGCTGCCCATATGTCCGAAAATAAGCATATTGAGATTTGGTAGAAAGATAGCTCGTACAGTTTTGAAAAACATATCCAAATTTGGGGGAAATGAAGATAGCCTTTTTCAGAAATTCCATTTTGAAGAAAAAAAATGTTTCTTAGTTTTTTCTATTTATCTCGACGATTTTTAAAGCAATTCAAAATGTGAGCCAAGTCAAAGTTGATGAAATTTCGCATATTTTAAAAAATCTTGATTGGATAAAATGGCGGCTATATTAAAAAAATGTGAATTTTAATTTTTGGAATACCACATTTTCGAATTAAAGTTTGGCATACTGCCACAGAGCCTCAGAAGCATTTTTAGGTCAAAATAAAAAACACGCGTCCCTTGAAATTTGAAGTAGACACAGATATCCTCAAAGGGTCATAAGTCTGACAAAAATGTGGAGATAAACAGTTTTTGCAAACCGCGAAATCCCAGCTGATCGTTTTCTTCAGATATAGGTGATTATAGGTAATTTACCATTTTTACAGCGATTTTTCGTTATTACCGGCGACAATTGACCTCCAATCGAAAAATGTTTTATGGGAATGTGGTAGGTATAAAAAAGTTCTACAATTTTTGTACACATCATTTGTCACATAACCTCAAAGTTTCAGACAAAAATCGAAGAAACCGTGTTTTTTGTTTTTAATTTTTTTCTCGCTCAAAAATGATTTTTTTTTTGAAATTTTTTGTCATGAATAAGCTGTAATTTTTTTGAATAATAATATTTATACGTTTCTTTTTTATTGATTAGAAACCGATAAAAAAACATATTTTCCAGTGAAAAATCTAATATTAAAACTTTAGATAATGGAGCTATATTTAACAGAATTTGTTCGTTGAAATATTTACTTTCAAATGATATATGAATCAATTTACATTTCTATACAAAAAAGTGCAAAAACGCGAAAATTTAAAAAACTACATTTTTATTTATTTATTAACTGATAAAATATACAACGAAATTACACAATAAAACAAATTACGTAATAAAAACAATTTTGTAATAACAGAATTGCACTTGTTTCTTTTAAATATTAATGTTGAAAATTAAATTTATAATGATGTTGAAAATCCAGTTTTTTAGTTTTTTTAGGTTTTTGACACTTTCTTGTATAGAAATGTAAATCGATTCATATATCATCTGAAAGTAGATATTTCAACGAACAAATTCCATGAAATAAAGTTGCATTCTCCACTGTTGTGACATTAGATTTTTCACTGGAAAATATCGGTGTTTTATCGGTTTGTAATCAATAAAAAAGAAACGAATAAATATTATTATTCAAAATTACAGCTTATTCGGGACAAAAAAAGGTAAGTCTCCTAAAAATTTCAAGAACAAAAATCATTTTCAAGCGCGACAAAAATTAAAAACAAAAAAACACGGTTTCTTTGATTTTTTTTAGAAACTTTGAGGTTATGTGAAAAATTATGTAGATAAAAATTATAGATATTTTTTATACCTACAACATTCGCATAAAACATTTTTCGGATTTTGAAGAGAACATTAATGTTGTATATAAGATACAATGTAAAAATTGTGTTGCATCCTATGTAGGTGAAACAAAAAGGTCTTTAAAAACTAGTGTGTCTGAACGTATTTTAACAATTGCAATAAATTATCTAGCAAGTCAGTGGTATCTGAACATCAATTAAAATACAAACACGTTTTTGACTGGGACAATGTTTCTATTCTAGACACTGAACCTTCTTGGCATAAACGATTAGTTTCAGAAATGTGTCACCTTGCAAAAAAATAGCATCAATATCAAGGAAGATGTAAAAAATCTGCATTCTTCTTACGTCGGTTTGTTACATAATTTACGTTCTAATAACTATCACATTTAATATTCAGTTATTATGCTTAAATAATAATACACAATTTTGTTTATTTGTCTATTTACAAACGTATACAATGAAACACAACAACTTTACTTTGTAACCGTTTTTTCTCTTGTTGTTTTATTTGTATTGGATCGAATCGTTGGGAGTGAAATATGTTTTTTTTTCTCTGCTGGTTTTTTAATTGCTCATCTTTATATTAGACTTGTGGTTATAATTTCTCCGTTTTATTGTACAAATTGTCTATTCCTGTAAAATAATGTACTATATATAATTTTTTTGTAGTCTCTGAAGATGACATCATGTGATGTCGAAACGTCAGAAGAAAAAGAATCATCTTGATTTAATGTGGTTGATTTAACCCTTTATGACAAGGATCACCGATAAATTCAACGTATCCAATAATTAATTTACCGAATGTTAGATTCTTAGTTCCCAGATAACAAAATGACGTCGCAATGAAATCACGATGGATTCACGCGTGAGGTTGTAGACTCAGGAGTGAACTCACGGACGCAGCGTAATGCGATGCGTATTGCGTGCCACCATGAAATCACACGCGTGATTTCACGTGAAATGCGTGACACAGTGAGCTCATGGTGATTTCACGTGCGGGATAACTGTGTATGGTAACCTAGCGCTGGCCAATCACAATAAAGAATGGCAATGAGACGACCAATCATGGCGCTATTCTGTAAAAGATCAAAGCGCTCTTATTGGCTGAAATTCAAGCGATAAATTCAAACTCCATATGTACTATATATAGGTATACACATAAACAGCTTAAAAAGTGTGATGTATATTTACACGAAAATCGTAGGACATAAAAGTACCACTGGCAACAGTACATAAACAATGTAAAATCAGTGGTATTTTTGTGTCCAATGATTCTCATTGTAAAATTACATATTTATTGTAATAATATTATATTTATGGTAAAAAACAGCGGGAAAACGCTGAAAAATTACAAGAAATGTGTAATTTGAACACAAAAATTGTTAGAAATAATTACATTTCGGAAATAATAAATTTGGGTGATATGTAATTTTAGTTATTTCTTTGACACTGTCCTAGTATGTATATTATAGAGTAGTTTAAAAGTGGAGTTTACTCTCAAATATCGAAAAGAGATATTGTACAGGCTGCTTGTCCATAATTTAAAACTATTTCCATTAAAAAAGAAATATATATTATACAAATCGAAAAATATTAAGATTGTGATAAAATATAAAAAAAAGAGAAATTATACATTTTTTTAAACCTTTTTTGTATATAAACTTATAGGAATGCAAACATTCAACATTAATAACAATTACTCTTAGAAAAATAATAATTTTATTTTGTAACATTAAAGAACAAACAATCGTTAACAAATAAAATATTTTTTTCTAAAATTAATCCTCTTCGTTTTCTTCGTTGACCACGTCCAAGTCGACTGATGACGAATTTGATTCGGCTGTATCAAAATTTGCTTCATATTTTTCTTTTAGGGCTTTCATTTTGTTCAGAAATACCCCCTGTGGATCAGCCCTGGCCAATTTATTTCTATGCCTTTGTTTCGTAGCCCTCAGAACCTCGACTATTTCTGTTTTAAATTCCTGAATGGAATTTGGCCCTGGAAATAGAGGACACTCAACAGCAGCAGCTAAGAGAGGACAATAAATTATATTTAGTAATGTAATATTATATGAACATAAATAAATATGATATATAAAATGATACACTTACAATATATCGTTTTTGTGATTGATGCATCTTGCAAATTTGAAGTGCCATTCAGGCCGAGCCATGTAAAATTATTTAAAAGTTCATCGCTCATTGTATGCTTGAGCGCATAGCTCACAAACTCCCGCAATTTGCATGCTCCGACGTTTTTGAAATGGTTGAACTGAAAGAGTACATACAGAAATAAATAACTTCAATATACTGACATCAGATGTGTGTGTATGCATGCACTATCGATCAGAGATTCTGTCACAACTACATAGCATGTCAAACATGGGTGCCCGTTTCGGCAAATTTCAACATACAGAATCTTTGTACGCAGTTTTCATTACTTAATGCTTGTTTGGGAAGTTGTAATGGGTGGCAAGAAAAAAGCGCATATGAAAACACGACCAATCGTGATTTTGATGTTCAGAAAATGGAGAAATATATGAAATATGAAAAAAAGTAAGGTCTACTGCTTTAGTGACACACGTATGTATCATAAAAATTTACAAGTTTTCGGGAGAAAACAGTACAGAAAAGGTATGTAAGTGGTTAACATGTCCAACTAGGTTAACGATACTTGACATGGAAAAAAATTTCAGAGTTTATTCAATCCGAAGCATAAGAAGTTGCTCGCATTAACGTTATTAGGACGTCCAAACCAAGACGTGTAATTTATGACAGACTTATGACGTCTTGGTGACGGCACAGCGACATCGGTTTGACATGCTACATCTCCGTGCTAGCTGGGTATGTACACTAGAAAATGACAGAAGGATGCTTCGAGTTCGAGGTTTGCTTTCGAGGATGATTGTGTTTCGGCCTTAATTGGTCATTTTCATATGCGTTTTTTCTTAGGCTGGAATTTTTGGACGCGACTCAGTCTCAAACTCAGACTCGAGTCTCCGAATCGCATTCGATATCTCGAAACTTATCAGCTCTTGGGGACAAATGGCGTGTCGGACAAATGCACCCTACCCACCCCAAAACCTGACAAGTTTCGCGATATCGAATGCGATTCGGAGACTCGAGTCTGAATTAGAGACTGAGTCGCGTCCAAAAATTCCAGCCTTACTACCCGTTACGACTTCCCAAAAAAGCATGAAGCAATGAAAACTGCATAGACAAATTCTCTATGTTGGAATCTTCCGAAACAGTCGCCCATCTATGTCATGCTAGTGTGACAGAATCTCTGCAATCTCTGATCAGCAGTGTACACAGTACGTTACAATTTCTATTATGTATAATAATTAATGTTAATGATGTTTCCATGGTAAATCTGCAGGTAGAACAAATTTTTTCTTCATTTACGTAATTCAATGAAAATATAGAAAGAAATAGTCAACATTTGTACAGCATATTTTAACGAAAAAGGAAAATTTCATAAATAGCCATTATGTAAACAAATTAAAATACGCATATATTACAATATATTTTCTTTTTAAATAACTTACCAGTTCTAATCGTTTCTTCTGATCTGTTTCTAAGTTTTCAAAATCTTGTAACGTTTCTATTGGAAATCCAGAAGGTGGTTCAATTAATAGCCCATGTACTTTTGTACCATTTTCTGTCATAACCTTGTCAGAAACTGCAGATATACAATCGTCTAATCGTTCTCTTAAAGCTATGTTGTCATTGCGGAGTTCCTTACATTGCTCCTCAATCAAATTGTTTTTTTCAATGATTGTTTCATTCTGCTTCTCGAGATTACTAAAAATACGAAACAATTATTTTTATATTAACTTTTTACACGTTTTCAGTATAAGGAAATATGAACTTAATTACAGATAAACTAAAATTACAAATATTAGAAGAATATTAATCTCATACTATTTGTCAGTATTTGTCACTAACATTCGGCAGCAACTCGTTATCAGTGTGAGATATATATAGAGATGATGATTAGATTTCAAAATAGATGTTACTGTCAAATAACTTTCTGATGCCGAATGTTATATTGTTAGCTTCTATTCATAAAGGAAAACCCCGTAACTGAATACACCATTTGTGTTTACTGGAATATACGCTTACATACATGATTTAGCGCAAGTTTGCATTTGTAAAGTTACCATGTTTTAAGGCTGTACTACCTTCGTAGATTGGCCAGTCAGGAAAGAAGAATATAGAACAATTCGTATTTTACCTGTCACATATTTAATTGTTATTATAGAGAAATAATAGCGGTATATTTAGAATGCTCAGTTATCCAGAAATGTGGGATGCTATGGCATTTATACGAAGGAATGTTATTGAAGAACTTTCTAAATACAATTTAGGAAATCTCGAACTCGAAGCATCCTTCTATCTTTTTCTAGTGCACAAGATAGAGAGGGACAGGATGATGCTTTGAGTTCGAGGTTTGCATTCAAGGTCTGATTGTGTTTCGGACTAATAACACTTTCCAATGGTCTAAGTTTTCTCGTGTGAGCAATGTTAAAAGTAAAACTTGCACTGATTGAGTACAAACGAAAAAGTGCACCAGTGTAAATTTTAATGTAGCTCTTACAGGAAAACCGAACGATTGCAGTTCTTCTTACTGGAAAGTGCTACATATATTAGAATCAGTTTTTATATCCGCTTTGAAATACATCTGTTGCACTGCTTAATCGATGAACTAGAAACAAAGTTTATACCTTAGTTTTTGCAAGACCTCTTGCATAAATGTTTTGCAGTCCTCATCCATGGTAATTGGAAATATCGATGGTAGCTGGAGCACAGGGAGTGTTGCATCCAGATGGTAATCGTTTGTATATGTCCTAATGTATACAGAAAAATATATAAATTAAAAATGTAAAATATCAAAAGAATGTTATAAAATTAGTGAAAAATATCTTCTTACATATCTTTATCTGGTTGAACAATATTCAGTAATTCTGGTTGATTTTCTTTCTGTGTTACCGATTCATTTTCTTCTTCGTAGAGTGTAGGACTATAAATATTTTAAAATTAAATCAATTTGAATTGTATTGTAACGTGTAAACAAATAAGTTTCTTTGAGAATAAAACTTCTGTATTTTTAAGAGCTCTCGAGTGATATAAAATTAGATATAATTTTACAATGCTCGACCTGTGAAAATTCCTACGTTCTTGCGTAGGCAAAAGTAATACCTACACTAAATGTGGTACAATCACATGAATCTTTTTTCACAGTGTAGGATAGATTCGAATTTAACCTATATGTCAATCGAAAAAATATGTTTATTATGTCAAACGGGCAATAATTTCGATAACTGCCATTAATCCCTATAACAAAAGTCTTTTATTTCATTTATTTTTAAATATGGTATAAAAATGTCAATTGATATTCATGAATTTGTTTAAAATACGAGAAAACAGAAAACGTGTGAAAAAGTAAAAATAATAAATATTAATAAGTAATATAATATAAAAAAAATATTATAGTATAATGAATAATAATAAATAATTTTGCGAACAAGCATTTACAAATGGTAGCATGTATGTATGTTTGAGTGTGTGTGTGTGTGTGTGTGTGTGTGTGTGTGTGTGTGTGTGTGTTATTTGTATGCGTATATATATTTTATACCATACATATATTAAATATATGTATTTAATATTTCAATTTGTTCTATTAGTTAATGGTTATACAATACTCACGAACTGATGTTTCCCTTTTCAATTTTTGCTACGTTCATTTATTACTTCCCTTCCTTCGGGAATATTGATTGATTCATTCCCTTCATTATTATCTCCAGAATCCTGTACTCGATTACTTCTTATATTTATTAATCGTATTCTTTTTCGGTTCGGTCCAAGATTTGAAAAACCTTTATATTTTTCTGACATGACTTTGGAGTGTTTAGAGAAAAGAATTCAATAGTAATAATTTAAAATAAAACGAAATATTTTATGTATATAATATATGTTGGAATTACATAACCTTAAAATCTGCAACAATATTGATAGACGATCTTGAAATTTATATCCGTAACACAGGTAGGAGTAAGTAGCACATGAAAACACAAATGATATTATATCAGTAACTCAGGTATGTCATAGTTTCCAGTAAATAGCACAAAACCCAAAACGGTAAGCACAGCCGAAACTCGAAACTGCTCGAAACGTCGAACTATTATGTATAGAATAAGACGCGCTGGTAAACCGCATGCGCATACGCGTTTGACCATGTACAATACGCGTCTGCGCATTTTTTAACGCTCATTCGAATTGAATCCTATATATAATTGATGTATTATTCATTAAATTATAAAAATATTCGCTATTTGTTATTTACATATGATCTACACACATAAATTACGTGTAAGATGGAGAAGGCTAAAAATACAAAAAAATATATAATATATATGTGCATGCCACTCATGTAGGAATCACGATGATCTCATAATGTACTTCACGCATGATTACGGCGTGATTCGTAAGTGAGCGGCACGCGTGATGCACACGAGAATGATATCATGAACTATGCGCGTATGACCTCATGTCATGAATTCACGCCGTGAGCCCAACGTGAAGCGCACCCTATGTTATCTGGGTATGTTATCTGGGTTGTGAGTTTATTCTCTACAACGATTTATTTTCTAATTTTTTTTATGTTTTGATTTTTTTAAAGGTGGTATAGGTGGTTTTGCCTCTGAAACTGCCCAATTCGGATTGAGGATAATGAGGTGTAACACCTCGTACCAAATTCGACTATTTTGTCAGGGAAAGTTTAAACAATCATTGGTGAAGTTGCGGATTTTACCTAGGAAAGTTCAGTACTCTAAGTAGTAACAGTCCGCATAATTGTTTGCTTGTAAAGATTTCACTGTTACTACTTACATTGATGCGTTTTCTTATGTAAAATCTTATGTACGATTTTTTAGGCTTTCTCACGTGATTTTAGTAAAAAAAAGTGATAAAACAATTGAATTTGGTATGAGGTATTACATCTCATCTTATAATATTCTGTCCGTTTTAGGTAGTTTCGGAGGTTACACCATCAACTTGAATACATAGATATGCAAAAATGCTCAAATTTTTTTTTTATTAACTCCAATTTATAATCTATATGAACAACATTTGGCAAATTTTATATTCCATTACATACAGCTTGGTTCTAATGTACAATTTCCCATAGGAAACGAGCTAGTTTTATAACATAATACTATGAAAAACTTTGAAAATTGAAATGACGAAAATTTATTAGCTCAAATTTAACTGGATCTTTATAAGGTTTCGTGTTACATATATTTTGGCCAACAGGAAACTTGGCCTTGGCATTACATGCATTTTTGTTAAACTACTCGTAAAAAAAATTAAAATTCTTCGGGGAGATATAATAGAAAAAGGACGGAAATAGAAAATGATTTTATTTAAAAAAATGATTAAATCTCGATTAATATTAGATTTGAGAAGTCAAACTTACCCGAAATTTATAACATTTTGTTTTAATAAAATATTTTTTTTTCTTACCAAATTCTATTACCTTATTAGTACACATTTCCACTAATATATGACAATTTCTCATTACATCAGTTTATTCGCTGATTATATGCAATTCTGAATATTGGAAAACAATTTCCTTTTATTTTATGTTTCTTAATGTCTTTAACTTTTCCTTTTCATAAAAAATGTTATCTGAAGAGGGCTACAATCCATGAGCCGAAACGTAATTTTTGTTATTTTTGTCATTTTTATTTTTTTTTCTTTTTGTTTCCTTTTTTGTTATGGTGTCCAAATTAACACAAATTTATAATATTAATTACAACAGTCGAAAGATCAATTGATTATTTTTAAAATTTGTTCGAAAAGTTGAACTTTTTGAGGAAATGAATATGAAATATAAATTTTTTCCCTCGTGAACTATAAAGTTTTGGAAAAAATTGTAAAGAATAAAAAATGCTGAGAATTCTTCAATCAACAACATTTTTTTCAGAACTATTCGTTACATTCTAAAAAACTGATTAAAAAAGGAAAATAAAAAATTTGTTAAAATATCGTTTAAAAAATCTGAAATAATCTCAGCATTTTAAAAAAGAATTCAGAATTTCAGAATTACAATATCCAGAAATTTGTCAACAGAAATGTTAACTGTAACGTCATTTTAAGATCGTTCCAATGAAATAGGCTGTAAAAGTAAATTTTTTTCGTAAAATTCAAATATTTTATCGACATTTGACGATAGTTTCAATAAAATCCTTATTTTGATTTGTGATTTTTTTTCAAAAGTCATCAATTTTTAGAGAATATTGCAAACAACAAAAGATGCTTAGAATTCTTTGGAGAAGATAGAAGATGACCAAAAACCGTATCATAATGAAAATTGTTAATATTTTCTTCTTTGATTTTTTCCTAAGTGAAAAAATTCTTCAAACTTTTTTTTTTTTTAATATGTCTCCAGAGATGTAATTTATGTGCTCTTAAAAACACAATTTGATCTATGGTATCTCTAATTTCTAAGTTTAGTAAATTTGACTTAAAATTTTGGGTTAATTTATGATGTTCGTGTTATAAAAAATGTGTTTAGGAAGGAATCGATTCTTTTTACATCCAAGTAAAAAAAATTCTTCTCATAATTGATGCCGAAAGTTGTTTAAATTTTTCCATCCCTTAAGTGAATGAAAATTGCATTCTGATAAATATTGTATCGGAAACAGTCTATTTTTAAATAAAAATTTTTGTAAAAATAAAACGATGTTCAAATTGTGTACTTTTGGTCGATAAAAGGACCAGAGATCTCCACAGAGAAAAGATGTATTCTTATTTACTTACCTTCCAAAATCGAAGTTGGTGATAAAGGCAGAGATTTGCAAATTTCTTTGAGAGAAAAGGAGATTGAGCAATCGAAGAAAACGAAAGGACAGGAACGGCGGGAAAGGCGAAAAGACAAAGAAGGATTGATCTACAGAATCGTCCAATCCAGGGGAAAGAGAAAGAAGGATATAGTCCGTGGCCTCGGCTCGTGCTGCGTTTGATCAGTCAGTGGACCACGTCGTTTGCAACGTGACTTGGGGCCCACGTGATCCACGGCGCCAATCCGCTCCTTCATTCCGTTCCTAAGTCACGTTGCAAGCGGCGTGTGGCCCCTAGCCTCCGCTCTCCGAGCCGCTCGATCGTGCCATTTACTCCGATTCCTCCTTGCTAGATCACACTTGCTCTTTTCCAATTTTCCAAACAATACATCATAGATCCTCCATCCTAATTTTCCCATATAATCTAGATCCCTTCCCAAAAAGGTCTTGAAACTTGTAGATCCTGATCCATATTTTTTGTCTACGATGATCATGAATTCGTGATCTGTTGACCATTTCCATTGTCCAGTTGTCTTTCAACAATTTTTCATATTCTTTTCCTAAGAAGACATCTTATTTTTAATTTCGAAACGAGTTTCTTTGTTCCTTTTATACTGGAGGAAAGTTCTTCCTAAATTACCTAGAAACTAAAAAGTGTTTTACATCACGTATTGTGAGTGATCCGTGAGCCTGTTAATGATAGGAAGCAAATTTTGTTTTTAGTGATTTATTGTGTTTTTGGTAGTGATGCGCAAGTGGTCCAAAGTGCGACCGGAAGTACAATTAGCTTGGGATTTTAAACGTTGATCTTCGGAAGATGTGGTAAGTTTGATATCAGAAACATTTATGTAAATCGATGAGAGTTTTACTTTGGTTTCTTTGGAGGACTGACCCAAAATACGGTTTTATTTACACTGAAAAAATAAGTCTTGAATGAAGACTAATAGTTAGCTAAATTAAGATGCAATAAAAAGAAACCTTGTTTAACTGAAAAGAGAACTAGCTTAGCATGATCTATTCCTACATGAAAAAGAAAACTGTGGTTCCGATTGGCTAAATCCACTGGAAGGAAGAAAATTAAATACAAACAAATGTAAATTTAGTGTAAATTTTTAGCAATACTTGGAAAGGAAACATGTTCAATACAAATAAGCATGTCATTTTCAAAACCATAAAATGATTCACTGTGTCGCTGAAGGTATTAAAAGAAAACTCCTTCACTCCACTCCAAGAAAAATGTTGAGCTCCCCATTGCATTACTTTTGGTACGAGGCACAGCTTCACATAAAAAATTGGTGCAAACTTTTCGTGTTGGATGCGATTAAAAAAACTGCTCAGAGCCATCGTCAGGTTGATACTGAACCAGTTCCGTCTTGTAAGTTTGTTATTGTTTATGTTGTTTACTCTTATTGTGCGTTTGCCCAAACAAGATCATATTCGCCATTTCACTTGGTTACTTCGTCGTACTTGCCCAAACTTGGTGTGTATTTAAGAAAAAGTTTGGGTACAGCACAAAGTAAGTTTGTATTGAGCCCAAACTTCCAGGTTTGGGTTGAACACAAACCTGGTTTGTATGGAGCACATACATTTTTTCCCGTATTTAGTTTTCTCATATGGGTGATTCTCCAAAAACAGGGCATTTTAAAGAATGAAATTTTTTTTTTTTAAGTTACTGTAAATTCGTTTTTTTTAATGGATTCTTGCTTATTAGCACCAAGTTAAGTTATTGTTAAAGTAGTCACGCTACAAAATTATTTTAAAGGAAAGGGGAAGACTTTTACTATGACGCATTTTCATACGGCTATATAAACCAACAATTGCTTATTAAAAACTTGAAAAAAATAACTCTAAATAGTCAAAAACATAATGTACATATCTGATTTAGTGCTTTTTTGTGAATAATTGAAAATTATTTATTAAGTAATAATTAAAAAATTAAGAAAAACACATGAATTTTTGAAGAAGTTTTAGACAAAATAAATTTATTAAAGTTAATGTGTCGTTGGTTAGTGACTACAATGATAATATTATATTCATAATTTTAATAAACAATATTATTTCATAATAAACTTGATTCATAACGTTGTAACAAATATAAAGTTTAATTTTGTGGTTTTTTAAATTATATTTAAATAAATGTCTAAGAGGAAGAGAAATATAAATGTTATTTATGATTTGAAAAATATTTTCTGCTACGGGTTACACTTTGTTCTTGTTTCGTACCTGATACACCAAATGTTTGGTAACGACAATGAAGGTGACGACAATGAAAATTTGTAAAAAAATCCAATTTTACATATTTTAAACAATAATAAATTAAAAAACAAATTGCCAGTAACGTTTATTCCTTTAATCTTTAAGTTTTCATCGTTTTTTAATTGCTGTTTGTATAAAAATACCAAAATTAGGACGGGTGACGACAATTAATTTAATAAAAATACGTGGTATTTTTATACAGTTTTTGCTTGTTCATGAGGTAAATATGTTCTCTTTTCAATTTTCTATGGAGGATTAGTAAAGTGTAGTGTTTTTTCTTTGTTTTTTCTCATAAGTTTTAGTAAAAAAGTTAATTATTTCCAGTTCATTTATACCAGTTTACGCATTGTCGTTACCTCATAGAAATTTCTTAAGACATTAATATTTTAATAATTATAAGTATATATATTGATTTAATTAAATATTACACAGAGAGAAATTGTACAGTTTGAGCTGTACTATAGAAATATTATTTGAATAAATTAAAATAATTCGGTTTCTTAATAGCGCTAATATTTTAAAGTTTTGAACTTAGAGGTTTGGACACATCAAAAATGCTACTTTTAGTCTTTAAATGTCATTTTACACCAGTTTTTTGTAACAAAAGTATTATTTTTTCAAATTAACATGGTCCATATTTATTTAACATTTCTATCGAAATTTAATAATTTATTGTCAAAGTTTTTGTAAGATATAACGTAAAGAGACGAAAATGCCCTGTTTCCGGCGAATCACCCATATATATTAACAGTATAAATTAACAGAAATGTGTAATGATACATTATTTTTTTTTCTGAAAATGAACCGTTAACATTACTTAAATAAAATTCATATATGACTATTTTTCGTAAAGATGGTAAATGCAGATAACTTCTGGTTTTGATTTCAGAAGTATTTTAGAGTTTTCGGTTCCTCTTAAAAATGTTCTTCTGAGTTCCCCCGCTTTTTTTCAAGTTTTTCTGCACATTTTCGGATTTGTCATATTTTTCTAATATTTATCACCATCAATCTGTATTTTTAAAATTAATTTTAAAAATAAATATTAAAATAGCCTCGAATACGGAAATTACATACATTTCGAAAGGTATATAAAAATACTTCTGGAATCAAAACCAGAAGTTCTCTGCATTTACCATCTTTACGAACTGTAATAGTCATATATGAATTTTAATTAAGAAATGTGTAATGACAGTCGAGTTTAGTTAAATTTTTAACGAGCAAACTTCTTACATTTAAAAATGACAGTTAATCACCCAACTGTGGTTCTTTTGTTAACAATTTTAATTATTTTACGAGTAATTATTTTACTTCGTCGTGTGGCAATAATTTTTGGCAATATTTATTTATAATTTATAGTTCTATTTAATTAAACATGTCAGAAATACCCTGTAGATTTACATTTTCACTGATCACAAAAAAAAATAAAATTCAAATTGCATTTGATCTCGGTCTAATAATAATATTAATTTAGAATCTAGTTTCGTATTTCTTCAAGTGGAAGTGAGACATTCTTGATTATGACTAATTTGATTTCACGAGCATATCCAGTTTAATGTAGTAAGTTGAAGTTAAATTAAATTCCTACCGCCGCATTAAGTTGGTAAATCTTTAAGCAAAGAAAATATATTATTACTCCACGCCCAACAGTAAGTAAAACTATGGACATATCTCTAGTAGAATTTAACATTTTTTGATATTAAAAAACTTCTTTTAAACGCACATCCATGAGACTAATTTATCTTCGATTATTCAAATAACAGAAAAAACATCGCTTTACTGATTTAAAAGTTTCTCCTCTCAAATTCAAAGGCTGGTCATTCACATTCTTTTGTTTAGATGTTAGAAACCTATTGTTCATTATATGCTGTTGAAAAACTCATTTCATTTACGAGAAAGATAAAACGCGCTGCTGAAGATTCCACGCCATCTAGGACGAAATGTATTGAATTTCACTTAAAAAATATAGACATTTTGTAATTATTACGCTATCCTTTGGGGAACACTGTATTTATTTTAATTTTCTCGTAAATTAAATGAGTTTTTCAAAAGCATATAATAAACAATCGATTTCTACCATGTAGAGGATAGTAAACACACCTATTGTTTTCTTTCTTCTTTCTAATATTTTTATTTTTATTTTGAAAATTGGAACCACAACAACGGTTTACTCTTTAAATTTCTTGGAGAATTCACTCTTTAATTAGTGAAAACCGAGCAACTCTCGTGAAAGAGTGAATATTCAACTATGTATTTAAGAGGGAAATTTCAATCTAACAAGAGTGAAAATTCACTCTTTCCCTCCGAGTCGTCGAGTTGACATCTTTGGAGGAAAGAGTGAATTTCCACTCTTAACGAGTCAATTCTCACTCCAAGAAATTTAGAGAGCAATATTTACATCATTACTAATAGTTTTTTATTATTTTATTATATGTTTTTTTCCTACAATATATCTGAAGAATGTTAAAATTTGGACCGAAACGTCATAATAAAGGAGATTTCCTATTATCGCCTTTATTGTTTTGTCTTGTTCCATTAAACTCACAAGAAACTATTTTCACGTATGAAACGACATATTTTTATTATTGTTTATCAGAACATTTGAAAATATGTTTCTTATTGTTATGATTTAGTATCTTTCACTGTCTGAACTTTTTGATTTCATTGATGCCTTTATCACACTGAAAAAAAATTTCCTAATTTCAAATAAATATTGGCTGGGGAAAAAGGTTCCGAAAATCAAAACCGCGAAAGGCCAAAATTTTGATATTGCGCGAGTCTAAGGCATTTTAATTTGCCAAATTTTCAAAGGCAAAGTGAAGAAAATCTGTAATAACAAATATAATAAATATTTACTTGCTGGATAAAATCTAATTAATATTTAGTTGAATTAACAAACTATTTTTCTATTATAAATAAATATTTTGTTGCTACTATTCAAGTAAATATTTATTTGAAATTAGGAAATATTTTTTCAGTGTACGTAGGAGACCGTGCAAACAATAAATAAGAATATTTACAATTTTACATTAATACAATGAAACCTTATGAACTAATCATACTAAACTAACTTACTAACCTAAGCTTTCAAGGAACGACACAACGTTACGTCGGTAACAATTGAATGTTTATAATAAACGGAAAAATACAAAAAACGGTCGATACTAGTCTGTAAAAAAAAGTTTTAAATTAAGGCAGAATATGGGCTTAATTTAAGATGTAACAAAAACAAGACCAATTAGGAAAGGAAATATTTATGCCCTCATACTTTGACTTATTTTACGACCATTTAAAATGTAATAATTTTAAGACTTTTTTTACAGTGCAGGTTACACCAATTACAAACTTTACGCAACATCAACGAATTATATAATAATATTCAATAAGAAAAGACGATTCCTGTACCAAAATTGGATTTGAGGCAGAGAATTTGATTGACGAGCCGCTGAAGTTTATACAAAAATAGTTATTTTCGCATCAAGGGCGTAAAATAAATTTTACTTTACAATTTTTTTATTTACTAAAATAATTGTTTGATTCAGTTGGTATGAAAATGACCGTTTTTCAATGATTTTTAACAATGATAACTCAGAAAAATCCCGATCTTAATACATTGGTCATTTTATGTTCCGAAAACGAGGCTTTAAAATGGACATTTTGCGTCTACTGAATCAAAAAAGTTTATTGCAACAACTTTTTTCTCATTTAAGTTATTTCCAGTCAATCACTAGGCTCTCTTTTAAGTTATTTCAATAAGTGAGGGCTCATTTTCAAGCTGTTTTTTAGACCTACAATTCATCCCCAAGAACATTTGACCTGCAATGAATATTTATGAAGTTATGGCCTTAAAAATGTTAACAAAGGCAAATGTTTTCGGTTTTTCGCATATAACTCACTTCACAAAATAGTTAATGAAATGTAACTTTAGAGCAAATTGTAGAGTTCAAAAAGACGAAGAATTTTCCCTCTCATACTTTCTATTGTGATAATTAAAAAATTAAAATATAGAATTTTTATCACATTCCAAAAAATTTATTTTGTAATTTTTGTAACAATATTTCGCACATATAAATCATATATGGGTGATTCTCCGGAAACAGGGCATTTTCGTGTCTTTACGTTATATCTTACAAAAACTTTGACAATAAATGATTAAATTTCGATAGAAATGTTACATAAATATCCCTGGCCCATGTTAATTTGAAAAAATAATACTTTTGTTACAAAAAACTGGTGTAAAATGACATTTGAAGACTAAAAGTAGCATTTTTTATATGTCCAAACCTCTAAG
Organism: Trichopria drosophilae; assembly: GCA_030407085.1. NCBI lineage: Eukaryota > Metazoa > Arthropoda > Insecta > Hymenoptera > Diapriidae > Trichopria > Trichopria drosophilae. The sequence goes on from CM059586.1 coordinate 102,614,719, forward strand.
TTCAAAACTTTAAAATATTAGCGCTATTAAGAACCCGAATTATTTTAATTTATTCAAATAATATTTCTATAGTACAGCTCAAACTGTACAATTTCTCTCTGTGTAATATTTAATTAAATAAATATATATACTTATAATTATTAAAATATTAATGTCTCAAGAAATTTCTATGAGGTAACGACAATGCATAAACTGGTATAAATGAACTGGAAATAATTAACTTTTTTACTAAAACTTATGAGAAAAAACAAAGAAAAAACACTACACTTTACTAATCCTCCATAGAAAATTGAAAAGAGAACATATTTACCTCATGAACAAGTAAAAACTGGATAAAAATACTACGTATTTTTATTTAATTAATTGTCGTCACCCGTCCTAATTTTGGTATTTTTATACAAACAGCAATTAAAAAACGATGAAAACTTAAAGATTAAAGGAATAAAAGTTACTGGCAATTTGTTTTTTAATTTATTATTGTTTAAAATATGTAAAATTGGATTTTTTTACAAATTTTCATTGTCGTCACAATCATTGTCGTTACCAAACATTTGGCGTATCAGGTACGAAACAAGAACAAAGTGTAACCCGTAGCAGAAAATATTTTTCAAATCATAAATAACATTTATATTTCTCTTCCTCTTAGACATTTATTTAAATATAATTTAAAAAACCACAAAATTAAACTTTATATTTGTTACAACGTTATGAATCAAGTTTATTATGAAATAATATTATTTATTAAAATTATGAATATAATATTATCATTGTAGTTACTAACCAACGACACATTAACTTTAATAAATTTATTTTGTCTAAAACTTCTTCAAAAATTCATGTGTTTTTCCTAATTTTTTAATCATTACTTAATAAATAATTTTCATTTATTCACAAAAATGCACTAAATCAGATATGTACATTATGTTTTTGACTCTTTAGAGTTATTTTTTTCAAGTTTTTAATAAGCAATTGTTGGTTTATATAGCCGTATGAAAATGCGTCACAGTAAAAGTCTTCCCCTTTCCTTTAAAATAATTTTGTAGCGTGACTACTGTAACAATAACTTAACTTGGTTCTAATAAGCAAGAATCCATTAAAAAAAGCGAATTTACAGTAACTTAAAAAAAAAATTTTTCATTCTTGAAAATGCCCTGCTTTTGGAGAATCACCCATATAACTTAAAGAACAGTAGTTAGTGTAAATATATAATATTCCATTTTAACCAGATATTTATGCAGTTTGCTGAATTTTTTGTACTCAAGGTTATCTAAATGTGCTTTAAATAAACTATTTTCAATAAAATCAAATATTTTCAGTTACTTCGTATAGGCTACAAGTAAATGACGGAGTTACAACACTATCGAGCCTAGAAATATAAAAAATTTAATTCTTATTCTGTAAAAAGATGTTACTTTGCCAATCAACGAAATTATTTACCTTTAAATAACCTTCAAAAAATCTGTAAAATCTCTGACATAATTTTTGGGTCGTACGAAGTCTACTTCCTATTTAAGGTTATAAAAAATTCACAAAATGTAACAAAAATAAATTACAAACAATCGGTAAATAAAGATTTCATTGTTCAAAAAGTTAATAAACCCCCATGAATTATTTCCTTCGTTTTTCACTAATATTCAATGCTGAACATAAAAATTTTAAGGTATAACTCTTACACAAACCATTAACACTGGGAAACGTGATTCGTGAGTTGCATTTAATTCGTATTTATGTTAGATCCAAGTTTAACATGAAAAATGTGTCAAGTTAATACATAAGAAGAAGGGTCGAAGTTATTAAGCGGGCTGAATGTAAATCTTAGCACTTAATTACACTCATGTTACCAAAACCGTCTCAAGTTTTCTTCTTGATGACGTATTAAGAAAAGTTTTATTGACTTTCCCAATTCTGCAGACTTTCACTAAACCTCGCACAATATTTAACTCAAACAATTTGTCATTTAAGGAATCTTCAACCAAACGGAAATTAATACGAAGGAACAGAGTTTTTTAGTCTTTGATCTTAGTCCCAATTGTTAGGAAAGTATATTTAAGTAAATGACTGAAATGGCGATTCGTGTTGAAGGAATATTTGGTAATTGCTATACATTATGAACATTTAAAAAATATTAATGTAATTTAAAAAAAATCTGAATTTTATAATTTTCTTTTAAGAAGAACAGTGGTTTAACTTTCTAAGTCTATCTATATTTACTAAGTATTGTAAATGTGCCGTAATATATTATAGTTACAACGAGTTATATGATCATCTAAGGTAGAAGAAATTGCAGTTCTAAAAAAAACTTGTACTTTTAGACTTATTTGTATAGATGAAACAAAAAGATTTTCTTGAACTGTCGTAGAACTTTTTACATTTCTGTACTTGTTCGAAGCGTCCCGGGTTCGAGTCCTGACGCAGTGAATCCCTCATGAACGATCTACATTTTTATTTAAATAAAAAATTATACAAAAAATCGAAAAATTGTCCGTAATTCAGTATTAAGACAATTAAAAAAAAAAATAGTGCATGTAATGAAAAATGATAAAAAAATATCGTTGAAATTTTAAATTTTGTTAACATTTAATTTTTACTCTATAACTGTCGTAAAATATTGGACAAATGTCTAAAATACTTCACTAAACTTACTCTTAAAGATTTAAAACTTGATACTTATAATAAACTTGTTTTTATGTAGAATCATATTTTAAAAAAGTGTTTATACGTTGAATAATTTGTTGTATATAATTAAAAAATATTAAATCAGGTACTTTGCCATTAATTTGCTTCTAACGATCCTTAAAGAGACTTTAATTCGATTGAATGGCTCCCTTTGTTTAACTAACCTTTTATAATCAATACCCTTTTACTTTAAATACGGCCTTTAAATGCAATGCAATAATGTTTCTTCACAATGAATATCAAAGGATTCTCAGCATCCTCGTTGAATTATATTGACTCTGCAATTAGCTGTGTATCGGATCATGAATAAAGTAACGACTCGCCAGTAAATTGCTTGTCAAAGTGTTTACATATCTTGTCTTTTAAGGTTTCTTTAAATGAAAACGTAATCGTTCAATTTATTTGTTCAAACAAAATAAAGAAAAATAATATTTAACTTTGAAGTGAAGTAAGCATTTCAGGATGTACTTTATTAATGTATCTCACTGATTCCCAATTGACTTTTGCGCATGCTTTGTTCTTCTGACAATTTAAAATCGTATCAAGAATATTTGAACTATAATTACGTTGTTATTCAGTTTTATTGCAATCATAAAATTGTTTTTATTCTGAATTATTTGAAACCGAATTGATTAATGAGTTTTTTAAAGTAAATGCGCAGTATGATTTGTAAAAACAATTTTTTGAATTTAAAAGAATGATTCTTTGAATTTCTAAAAGTATCTTTTCAAGATAAATGTTAAATTTTTCAACGTTTTTTCTTTTAGTTTAAACGTTTTTCTGACATTGTTATTATATTTTGTAAGTACTACAAATGATTCTATAATTCAAATTCGTTTTTAAGAGAAGTCCCTACATTTCTTTGTTCTGAAATTGAAAAAAAAATTGAAGGTCTTTCGAACAAAGGAAGTTTATTAATAGATACATTATAACTTGTAAGTAGAAACAGAAAATTTGATCAGACAATACAAATTTTAGGGTCGGTCTTTAAACCAAACTTTACTTCTTGGGAACAAATAAATTTTTTTAAGTAGTAACTTTAATAACTCTTTTTATAACTATACATAATACAAAAGTTACTCCTTTATGAATATTGATTTAGCCTTTTAACGTCCAAGGGTCCATAAGTTTTTCTTTTATTTGCGAGATTACTAATGAAAGTTTCGGGCAATTTTAATGTAATTTCATACCTTAAGGATAACGTATAAAATAGAGGTTATAGAGGTTGTTCTTCAATTTTCTGCAGTCAAAATTGAGTTCTAGACGACAGGAATTCCAATATGGCGCCTATGTTGAACAAAATTGTCAAAAAATTTGGAAACATTATTTTTTTTCGAAACATTAGAACACTGGGATTAAATCTGTACACTATGGTGCACGGAATACTTAAATTTTAAGAAAATGTTTCAATTTTTTGCACCATATCAATTTAAGGTCGTTAAAATGGCGTCTATAATGACAATTTATTTTAAAAACTGCCGGACGCTGTAACTTGAACACTATGAGCTTGTCAAAAAAATAGTAACAATGAAAAGTTCTTAGAATGCATCGGGAAATATATAATATAATTTTTTCAGATTTTTTTATGGTATTTTTCCAAAAGTTGATAGTTTTAGAGTAAAAAAATATCAAATGTTTTTCGAAAATGATCAAGTTCGTGAAAAAATTGCTACAAATAAATAATAACAAATAGATTCCAAATAAATTTTCGTAATGGTTTGAAAAAAATTGACAAAAAAACAATTTCCAAATTTTTATTGGTGCCATATTGGATTTCCTATCACGCAAATTTCTTTTGTGTGAATTCAGTAGAAAATCGAGAATTCTCGGGATTACAAAATACGAATGGTAATTTTATCAAATTCAAAATGGCGAATACGTTATGAAGCACAAAAAGGTTTAAATATCTCGATTTAAACTATATAAGTAAGTGTCGATTTTGATATCATTTTTTCTCCAGAATCGAAATATGACTTCCAAAATAACCGATTGGGTCTAGTTTTTGAGACATTGAAGCTCAAAGGGGTACAAATCGTGTTTTAGGACCTTTTTTAATGTTTTTCTTGAAAAGTACCCAAGACAATAACGAGTTTAAAATGATTCGAATTTCAAAAAGTTCGTCGAACATATTTGATCTGTCATTTTGCATTTTTTTGAGTCGTATCCTATTAGTATCGATGTGAAGAGAGTTTTTAATTATAGTGCCCTTCAAAATATCTTATGGAAGGGGGTAAATTTAATTTAAAATTTTGTATAAAAATTTATAACAAAATAATTACAAAATTACAAATGGCTATTTTGTATGTGACGACACAAAGAGAAATCACGGTGCGTTTTTATTTTCCTAGCTATGGGGTAGTGAAAACCGTGATTTTTATCAATTGATTTGTAAAAAGGGACGTTTCCGCAAAATATATCGTTATAAATGAACGTTTCCTTTAAAGTTGGAAATAAATGGCTTTCCCGATTGCCAGAAAAAAGTGTTCATCCTAAGGCAAGATAGCGCAGTTCTCCTGGTATGTATATATGAAATACTTATCAAGAACGTAACAGGTAGGCCGTGAAAAATAATATTGGGAGGCGAAATGCAAAGAAGTTAGCTAAGCTATTTTTAATATAGGTATTTTGTTGTTTCTTATACGATATTTTACACTAAATTGTATGTATATGGGCATTATTCTAGAACTTTTAAACTTTGCGGTTGAAGAAAATTGCATTTTTTTTAGGCACATTCATGAAATTAATTTTATTGGCTTTAGAATTGATCAAATGACAGGAAAAACCTTGCGTGACTCATTCATTCACAATGTATTTTTTTTTTAATGTAACATGTTACGTTACTCGTAAAATTAGTTTTTAGTTTTGCAACGTTTAATATACATAAAAAATTCAGTTCTTTTGCTTATGGCCTAATTTTTAGAAGCTAGTATATAAAATTAAACGTCTCGTTAATAGTTGTTCAAATTTAAAATAATGGATTAAATATGGCGGACTATTTTTACAAAATTTCTTTGATTTTTATAAAATTTGATATGTTAGGGTTTTTGAGGCCACTGATTACAAATCCAAAGTCAGTTTTCATTAAAATTTGAAATCCAAATACATGATTTAACATTAAGGATACCAAAAAATTAAAACGATTTGTAAAAAATAATCATTTTATTATTGTCAAAAAGTGTGTTTTTTGTTGTATTAAAAAAACACAAAAGTTATAAATACTTTAATAACATAGGAGAGAAGATCACAATGATTCCAAAGTACTTAGAAGCTAAATTGTAGATGTGCCATTAAATAATTTGATTTTTCAAAGTGAGTTTCGCTTGGAAATTTAAAGTTTGACGTGGTCGCATTTTTTATGTGTAGGTGTCACACATTCGGGCAAAGGCTCAAATTACTTCTTATCATATAGGTAATGTACCCCTGTTGTGTGGTTTCTTAAAAACCAATGTGAAAAAAATTATCTAAGGTTGATTGCTAAATTGTCAACTATAAAAAAAAGTTATCTCGCAAGTTTGAAGGTATAATTTTATTCCTCGGTGAGGCACATCATTAAGTTAAGGATTTTTCATTTGTTTACATCCTCAAATACTTCCACAAAAAACCACAGACCATAAAAAAAAAGGTTCAAAAAGTTTCAGTGTTAAAACTGAAAAAATGTAGTGAGTGTCGCGCACCAAAAACAGGCAAATTCACTACTTTTATTTACTCTCATTGTTTTCTACATATCTGTAATTAGTAATAAACACTTAGTACATGTAAAACGAACAAAAATTTGTTGATCTGTAGTGTTGCAAAGTTATATTTAAAATTTTTAAGGTATCATAATGAGCGACAACATAAAGTTTAAAAATTCTAGAACAATGCCCATATCTCGAACAATAATTGTCAGATTGAAGCACAAACAAGCCAAAATACTTGTAAGCTATAGAGGAAAAACGTTTATTTCATACATTTTTCTGTGTCTTCAATAGTTTCGCAAAAAAATTCTTTTTTCATTAAAAAAAATTTAAAAATTATCGATATCTCCAAGACTAATGGACGGATTGAAATAAAACAAAAGCTAAAATACTCGTAAAATGTACACATTGTTATGTGCCTTCAGCAGTTTTGCAGAAAATTATTTTTTCATTACATAAATCCATTACAATTATCTATATCTCGAACAATAATTGTCGGATTAAAGCATAAAAAAGCCAAAATACTCTTAAGATATAGAGGAAAAACTTTTATTTTACACATTTTGATGTGTCTTCCATAATTTTGCAGAAAACTTATTTTTTTATTAAAACCCCATTAAAATTGTATATAAATTTTTATTGCACAATTTAAGAGAAAAACACCAACATATTCAGATTCTTTGCATACAAAACCACCAGAAAATACGTCAACTACCTTCAGGACTTTCAGTGTACAAGAAAAGGGGTTCGTGTATGGACGTAAGCAGAATCCAATAGTACCTATATTTCGTTACAAGTATGGAAAATGCGATTTCCGATCCCATCATTCAAACTATAGTACACCACACGTGTAACGAACAATATGTTCCGTAAGAGTGGGCGGGAAATCTCTATTTTCCGCACTGTTGTTGCGCCTAATGTGATATTTCTGGGTACTTCTGGTGTCTGAGCCGTACTGCTTTTTCCACGTAGCTTATTTGTCCTCCATATCAAATCCGCCATTTCTACAACTATATAAATTACGACGTTTAATGCATGATTGATGACTTGAAAATTCTGTAAATATTATTTTGGAGGTGACTTCAATCTGTAAATATCTTGTTTCGAAGGAATCCAATGACTCGTAAAATTTTTTAATTATAATTATTTCCCTAGGAGATTTTACTGTGCCCAAGTATAATTTCACGCTTCAAATTATTTAAAAAATGTTGCATCGAAAGCCAAGGTTTCATGGTTTTGCTCATATATCGAATTTTATACCTAAATTGTTTGGTTTTTTGTTTCGTCGTGTATGCACTTGTATACGAATTAAAAAACAAAAAGTGATTAAAAAAAGATATGTAACTTATAACTTTTAACGAGACCAATCCATTATTTGGTTGAAAAAGCGAAAAAGGCTCTCGAGTGTATTCGTATAATTACCGTACTCGAATTATGCGTTAACTGGATTTAATTACTCGAGTTTTATGCGTTAGCCTCATATTTGCAAGTAGCATAAGCAGAGTTGCCAGACTCCATAAAATGTGATTTCGTGTTCTCCGATGCGTTTTGTTGTGCTCCCGGGTATCTCATGTGTGGATTATTACGTCACACATACAGACGTAACAGATATGATAATTTCATACGCAAAACGGAAGAGACGAGCTGACATCCGTATAGCCGCGTTTCTCATTCGTTTTCGGATTTTTCCAGAGCTTAAGTTACCACATATTAATATTATTTACAATTTTCTCTGCATTCTTCCATTTTTATATCGAAATATTACTTAGATATTTCTAGATTTTCATTTTTGAAATAAAAAAAGATATGTTAATTTTTAGGGCTGGATGAGAAGATTGGACCATAACAGTATGGATTGATACCAACAATGTTTCTTAAATAGTCGACTGATTTTTTGTTTCAACGGCATAAATTACAGAAGACCAAACATCACTCAAGACGGAGATAAAAAGCGTAATGACGGGGGGCCATGGCGGCAACGATTTCGGGGGTGACAACATCACTCTCCAGGGAGATGGGCGGAAACACACTGTACATTGGTTTCGAAAAGGACTTCGGTTGCACGACAATCCATCTCTTCGAGAGGGACTTCTCGGTGCATCTACCTTCAGATGCGTATTTGTTCTAGATCCTTGGTTCGCCGGAAGCACAAATGTCAGCATCAACAAGTGGAGGTTAGAGGATCATTTATTTTTAGGTTAGAGTTTGGTGCGAATTAATAATAACAACTAGATTTTCATTGAATTTGGTAACTTCTTCATGTATGTATACAAAATAGAATGATTTTATTTGTCCACATTTTCCTGTAATTACACAGGCTCACAAAAAGCAACAGTATTCTGGAATATTTGAAAACCAACTTCATAAATATAGCAATAACTGTTTTCTACGATAAAAATGAATGAAAGAATCATGAAAAATAATCATCGAATAAATACATTTTTATGCTTGTAATTATGAACCCATCAATAATGAAATGATGTCGTATTCCTTTGATGAACAAATCACGATGTTTTTGTGATGCATACTTTTAATTTTCCTAGCTATTTTTTTCTGATGACACAAACTCGACTACTTTGAAACATTCACTGTTTTTTTTTTTAATTCCGTTTGATCTTGTTATTCATAAAAGTATTCAAGACGCTCACGAGTATCAGATTTAATACAAAAATCTAATTTTAGAATATTTAAGCACACTTTGTACTTCGTAATTTTATTAATTTTTTAATTTTACTATAAGAAATCAATGTTTTTAAATACTGCTCGACCGATTTTTAAAAGTTTTCTATAAAGATTCTCATAAAGGTCACCAGTATCTGAATAACAAAAAAAATTTTAGAATTTTTAAGCACACTTTATACTTCGTAAATTTATTAATTTTCTAATTTTACTATAAAAAGTGAATTTTTAAAAAAGTGGATCGACAGATTTTTAACATTTTTTTTATGAAAATACTCAGGTAGGTCCCCTTTACCAGAGCCAATAAAGAGAAAACTCATTTTAGAATATTTCAGCACACGTTATACTTCGTAATTTTAATTATTTTCTAATTTTACTATAAAAAGTCAATTTTTTAAAAAATGGCTCCCAAATTAAAACCCATTTTGGAAGTTGTTTCATGCCCACCGTGAGTGCGAAACAGGGAGAATAGTTTTATCATAACATAAAAAAAATTGACCTTTCGATATTAAGGAAATTCTAATACATATACAATGGTAGAATTCTGCTGGACGCGTTAAAAACGGGTGTACCTGAAAACGCCAAAAATGTAAAAAAAAAACAAATTCTCCATTGTTGATTTGAATTCAGAAAAGTGCAAATGGGTGAAAATCAGAGCTACAATGAAAATCTCTACTGTAGTGTCTGTACAAAAGATAGTTTTGCTTTTAGTCCGAGTTTTTTTAGCAATTTTAACAAAAATTTTCTAAAAAATCTGAATTAGTTTAGCTATTTCGACTTCGGATTCGGGTTCCAGCTTAGAAAAATTTTCCCTTCAATCATTTCTTTTATTTTTGTTTTAAAAATTTTAGTCAATCTAACCATTTTGACTTCGAATTCGGATTCAGCGGGAAAAAATACGAGGGAATACACTAGAGTAGGCTCCCTAGCATAATCCATTTCTTTATTTTTGTCATTAATTCCCATTTTTTGAGGTTATCTCAAAAATTACAGTCAACCTGGCTATGGCCGGGAAACAAAGTTTCGAAAATCAAGAGCCCGAAAGGCTAAAATTTTGATATTGCGTGAGTCTAAAGTATTTTAATTTGGTTTCTTTTCCCAAATTTTCAAAGATAAAGTGAAGAAAATGACGCTGGAGTCATGCTATGTCGAAATTTTGGTCTTTCGGTGTATTGATTTTCGGAACTTTGTTTCCCGGCCCTGGCTATTTAGACTTTGGATTCGGATTTAGGGTGTAAAAATACAAATGAATACACTAGTGTGGTCACAGGGCCAAAAACGTTTTGTTTCTTTGGTTTTTAACTCGCGTTGTTTGCAGTATTTTTGAGATTATACGGATGGAATTAGTAAAACAACAATTATGGAGGGAAACAATTACGGAGGGTGGAGTCTACTAAGTATTTTCTTGTCGTTTTTCTGATTGGCTAGAAAATGCTATAATACCAGCTCAAAGTGGTTCGTCTAGGACGTACTAGTAAAAATACAGTACATCTGCAAAAATTAATATAAAGGTTATAGTAAATGTAAACACAGATTATAGTTAAATAGAGATTATAAAAATTATTGATGAATTCCTCAGATTTCTTGGACACCACAGGATTAATTGATAAATTTTTTAGTCGCAATTGCTTATAGAACCATTTTTTTCGAGGTTTCATTTATTTTACCCAGAAATAGATGAATTGTATGAAAATCGTGGTGTCCTGTACTTTATATCTTAAAATCATCTTTGTAAACAAATTTTACGGTAAATATAATAATTTTCGCTATTTCAAAAATCTATTGCTCTAATTACTGTCATAAAGTACATATAAAATGTCTTCAAATTTGTTCCTATAGCATAAGACGTTTCGGTTCATAAATAGTTTGCAAAAACCTATATTTAAAAAAAAAATGATAGATAAATATGCTAAGAATGCCATAAAATCTCCAGTTAGCAATGGAGTTTAGTAATTTTGTCAATAAAATGTATGTATACGATTATTCTGATGTATAATTTTATCGGTCTAGATTTTTACTTCAGTGCCTTGAAGACTTGGATCGCTCCCTGCGGAAACTGAATTCGCGATTGTTCGTGATTCGTGGGCAGCCAGCCGATGCATTGCCGAAATTATTTAAAGAATGGGGAACGACGAATTTAACCTTCGAACAGGATCCTGAACCTTTTGGGAGGGTTCGTGACCAAAATATCTCTACTCTTTGCAAGGAGCTCGGGATAACGGTGATACAAAGGGTATCCCACACTCTTTACAAGTTGGATGAGTAAGTTACCATTTTAATTTTGTTATTTAAACAAAAAATTAGGAAACTAAATATCATAAGTAACAAAACAGTGATTTTGTAAGCAATTTCGTTGTATAATACACTAGTTATGTTATTGATCTCGAAAGGATCTTCTCAAACTAGTCTGAGATGTTATCATACAACAAAAAAAAACTGTTAGTGTTATTGCTTATGGGATGTTTTTGATGGTCCTGTATCATTTGACATCTTTAATCAACAACCTAATATTTACATCGTAATATTTCGAAAATACGTGCTGATGCTATGTTCAGGAATTATCATGTGACCATCCACAATTGCCGTCCATATAAATTATCGAATATCGAATATGAGTAAATTAAGTAATCATCAACAGACAACAGCCGATGTTATTGTTCATCATTACCCAATCCCATAATTGTTTACTACAAGAGAACGGTCAAATATAATTACTTAACATCACATTGATGTCAACAAAGATCATCAATAATAGACATCAACATCATAGTAATGACGTTTGCATGTATCTTGATCCGCGTTTGGGGACATCCTCATTCGGTATAAGTATATATAGACAACATTATTAGGAATTATTATCTGGTATGATCCAACTTTCATTCAGGTCATGATGTTGACAAATGAAACATCGTTGTTTGATACCATCGGTATTTCATCAGTTAACATCGTTATTATAAGTTATTATTGATGTCAATGACAATTGAAACACCAACAACATCATCATCTGACATTATCATCAAGTTGGTAAACACTCGACGTTGTTAGTACATCAGCTTCATACAACATCATTTGCATTCCTTATCACTCTATATCCATAACAATTATATTCGTCATTAACATTTACTATTACTCGTAGATACTTGGTAGCAGAATGTAGTAAAATCATATATTAGCGTCAATTTATATCATCATCCGTTTTAACATCATTACAGTAAACTATTGTCATTCATTATCATTATATATTAACATCAGTAAGTAATATAATGACTATGTAACACCATAATCTGACAAGGTTTGGTAATTCGATTTGTTGTCACATGATGTTATAAACATGGAAAATTACATCATATGCAATCATCATCAATTAACACCAACATCATTAAATGATGTTCAGCATATAATGTCACCATCCATTATAATTCTCATATATAGAGTACGCCATTGCGATTTGTAATTATCATTCAAGAAAGTAAATATTCATGATAGGTCAAATCTGACATTAAGGTTATTTAACATCATCATTCAACGTAATAATCGTTAGTTATGTTTCATTGACATGTAGTATTCTTAAATAGTGTATTTAGTACTCTTAGATCTATATGCAATGTCATAATCTGATATCATAATATGACTAAATTATACATCATCGTCATTCGACACTTTCGGTATTGAACATCATCATAGGTAGTCATTGACATTCGGTTTATTATATGCTGCTGTTCACATATTTCCGATAGTGTTGAGAAACATAATCATTAATTTGACATTATAAGGATGACATCTCATCAAAATATTATTGGTACGTACCAACATCATTACCATTAGATATCACCGGACATTGCCATCCATCATTGCACAATAATTATCACTAGAATCATTTATGATGAAGATTACTAATCGACATTCATATCATTATTGAATGATCTGAACAACACAATATGCTAATTATCCGATGTAATACGAAATCATAATTTAGAGTCAGTGCATGATGTCATTTTTCAACGTAATAAATATCATTATAATAGTTAATGATCATGAATATCGTCATTAAGCATATTTGACATCACCGACAAGGAACAGCATTGTTATTTTTACCATCTAAACATGAACATTATCCGACATCATTTTTATTGCTACATCATGCATCATTTATTTGAACTCATGACATTCAACATAATCGTCATTATTGATGCCATGATATATCTATATAATATATGTGCAACATCATCATTTAGCACCACTGTTTTGAATAACCTAATATAGTTATTTGCCGATGTAATCAATATTATAACAATCGTTTATCATCATGGAAATCATCATTCGGTATTGACGTCAGGAAAGATTATTTTAAAACATCGTTGTTATTTCAGCATCGAAATTGGTCATCTTTACATCATTAATCAGGCATCAGTTATTTGACATGACCCTATTCGACATAATCATCATTGGAAGTCATGAAAAATCGTTATTATAATATATCTGCAACATTATCATTCAATACGATCATTCTGATCTACATAATATCGTAATTTTCGGATGTAATAAATGCCATCATAATCGTTTAACATCATGAACATCACCTTTTGGTATTGACGTCAAAAAAGGTCATTTACACTCCAAAACATCGTTGTCGTTTCAACATAGAAATTACGAGTCATCTTTACATCATTAAATCAGGTATCAGGTATTCGATACGACCCCATTCAACATAATCATCATTTGATGTTATTATAATATATCTGTATAATCGTCATTCGAAACCATCATTCCGAATAACATAACTGAATATCGCCATTATTCGATGTAATATAGCACCATCGTTCATATGAGAATCAGTACATGATGACATATTCCAATGTAATAAATAATATCATTATAATCACACAATTACATCGTGCATCATTTATTTGACCAACATATTCAGCATAGTCATCATTTATGTCATTATTATTTGTTCTTATAATTTTTCTGCAATATCATCATTCATTGTCATTATTTTTACTAACATCATATCGTAATTATGCGATGTAACATGTATCATCGTTTAGAATTATTCCATATCATTATCATTCAATTATTTTCTAAATGTATAAATACCACCGTAAACGTTCATATCACGAAGATCGTCGTTAAACATTGACATCATCAAAAATAATTAGCATTTGACTTCATATTCAGACAACATCATTTTCATTTGACTATCCAAATAACAAAATTATCCGACATCGTCAGAATGACCGAATGATGTTATTTCCTAATGTAATAAATATTATCATGATACTTAATTATCACGAAGAACATCATTACGCATTGACATAATTAAAAATCATTGACATTTGATGTCAGAGAACTGTATACTAATTCCAGCAGCAAACTTATGTAACATCGTAATGTTACTAAATTAGTTATCAATTATTTAACCTCATCTCATTCAGCGTAATCATCATATGATGTTATGAGAAATCAATATTACATCATGTCTGCAATATCATCATATAGTACATCATTCTGAATAATCTAATATCGTAATGTTACGATGTAATAAACAGCATCGTAATCGTTTATTATCTTGAAGATCATCATTCGTTATTGTCACTAAAGATCATTTATATTTGAATACACGATTGGCGCTACAATATAAAAAATGATCAGTCATACTAAATGACATAATACCGTAATTGTTGGATGTAATAGGGTATCGTCATTTCGAATTACAGCATGGTGCCATTTTAAATTTTATATCATCATAACTGGTCATTGTCATGAACATCATCATGAAGCATTGACATCATTAAATGTCACGGACATTTGCTGTCACCGTCAGTTATCATTGTCATTTGACCGTCCAAACATCAAAATTATGCGACATTATAATATTACTACATCAGTTGACTGCATCGTATTCAATAATCATCATTTGACATCACGATACATCGTCTGCAACGTCATCGTCTAGTACCTCCTTCATTCAGAATGACCTCACATCGTAATTATCCGACGTAATATTGTTTCATCATCGTTTAGAATGACTGCATGATGACGATTTTGCAATGTAAGAAATATTTTCATTATTGTTGATCCTCGTCACGATCATCATTAAGCATCGAGATCATTAAAAATTATTTACATTTATCGTCACCGTCAGACTACATTATCGTCTACATTCCAATTACCCGGCATCATAATATTACTAAATTAAACATCAGTCATTTGGCTTTATCGTAATCAATACAATCATCGCCACTTGCATTGTTTGATGACGCCATTATTATTCTTCCATGTCATACAATGACACTGTAATCCGCCTCCTTGATACCAACAGATGGCGACACTTTTGAATTCTACTAAGCATAAGTTTAAAAGCTTCTAAAATACATTTTCCATTTACTATAGTCACTAAAGAAATAAAATAAACGTTGATGCAAAAAAAAGAAATATGTGTAACGAAAAATGTGAAATTTGATGAATACAAACAAAAATAAATATAAATGTATTCCGTATTACCCCATTCCTATGAAGGGAGAGTATTTTTCGATTAAAAAATGGAAGGAACGAATGTACAGCGGTGACGGAAGTCGCAGCACTTTTTCATCAAAAGCCGTTTTACTCCCCGAAAGAAGAGACATAAAATCGAATTTTACTCATACTGCATTATTAAAAATGTCCAGAGAAACAAAATGTCTACTTTGACATACACATCAGAAATTACTTTTTTACTATTCTGTATTATCACTCGGTATTATTGCCCTGAAGTACGCGAATCATGTAAATTACCCAATTATCCCTTATGACGGGAAATCCGACAGTCTCTCTTTTATCTATAATGCAAATGGATTTATCCACGTGAAACTAAAATTTGATATTACACGAAGCACTCTCCTGCAGGGCGAAACTTTATATTTCGCGTCACATAAATTGCCAGCTGGGAACCAGAAGGCAGCTTTGTGATCCACAGCGTCCATTGCTCGCAGATATCCATTTATCGGATAAAGGGAAATCAAATTGTGGGTTTACGGTGTACATTCTTTCATTTATTTTTTAGTCAGTTGAATTTTTTTTAATAACGGAAATATTCTGACACCTTTTTCGATTTTGAATGATTTTCGGCGTAGTTGTTTCGCGGTTTATCGGAATTTTGACGTGTTGCTATAAAATATTTTGTGTAATTCATGGCCAGTTGTAGTTGTAATAAATAAAAGTTATGTCGCTAATTTATTTCCTACACAGAGAGAAAAAAATTGTTAATGGAACCACTAAAAAATAGTAGAATCGATTTTAACCTCTTAAGTAGTAGAATTAACTATATGTAAGGTTAGAGTTAATATTTGAGGTTATGTAAGAACAGTTTAACAATTGGAAAATAGTAAATGCAACAATTTTATTCAACCGTTTACCATAGAAATAGTTAATGCAACAACTTTTTGGATTTACTCGTTTTACTATTACGAAAAGGTTCCGTTAACTATTTCTTTTCTCTCTGTGTAGTCATATTTTTAAGTACTGTTATTGTAATTTAAATAATGTCATATCTAATACATTTAATGTATTGGTTATGTGGATGAGAAAATCCGTCATACTTTTAATATTTAGAAGTGTTAAAATCACTGATTATATTTGATAAACAGAATTATTGTATGAATAAAGCTAATATCTTATAATATCGAGTACAATATTTTATGAATGCCAGTATAACCCGATCGGCCCGGGTAGACCGAAAATCGGTCAACTTGTGCAGCGAGTTGACTCAGAGTTGACTGACAATTGACCGAATGTCGATTTTCAGCCGACTTTTTCTACATCGACCTAATATTGACATAATCTAAATGCATTGATCGGTCAGCTTCGTAAAAGTCGACTGAAAATCAACCGAAAATCGACCAAAAATCAACCGTAGTCGTCATTCGGTCAATTTTGGGTCGATTTTCAATCATCTTTTATTAAATCGACCTAATATTGACCTAATTAAAATTCATTAATCGATCAACTTCGTACAAATCGACCTAAAATCGACCGTAGTTGACATTCGATCAATTACTGGTCAATTTTTGGTCGATTCTTTGCACAAGTCGACCGACTTTCGATCAGTTGCGGTCAATTTTCGGTTGACCCGGGCCGACAGGGAACCAATGTAAAAACATTGTTAGTATGACATCGTAATTATGTTTATATTATTTCGTTTTTTTCACGTTTTTATTAATTTTTTTAATTTAGTTTTGAAAATGAAAAAAAATTAGATGCGAACTCGAATGATTTGATGCACCGAGAATTGAACCTGGGACCTTTCGATTGCTAGTCGAACATAAAATATACCCAAAAAAATAAACTAAAATATTATTGAATCCAATTTAACCTGATACAACTTTAACTTCAACATTTTACTATTAATAAAATTACTATACAATAACTAAGCTGAAATGGAAAATTATTTTAGGATCATCGACATCAATGGCGGTAAAGCACCAATGACGTATCATCAATTTCAAGACATCATTTCTAGATTGGGTCCACCGGAAGTCCCATCGCAGGCTGTGACGTCTGACTGCATCGGAAATGCTTACACGCCACTTAAAGATGACCACGATGACTTTTTCGCTGTTCCAACTCTTGAGGAACTTGGTATGTTTGTACTGTTTTTTTAAAACTGTTAAAATTGCAAAATTTGAGATCTGACAGAAGATGGACAAGGTTTTCACCCATTAAATGAAATTGGTCATAGTATTAATTTCTTTTCATGAGCTCTTTAAGTACGATATTAGTAGTCTTTAAAATGGTTTTTCTTCAACGTTGCTACTCTGAAATGATCAAGGACTTTATATAATCTGGAATTACTATTTTAAACTTAATTTTTGTTTTCAATTTAAAAAGATTTATGGATTTGTACAAATGCCAATCAAAATTGATCTTTGGCTATGCTTTTTTTTGGAATATAATAAACGAGGAAAAGCAGATAGTGATGGAGATAAATGTAGCATTGTTAGAAACGTTTCAGGGTTCGATACGGAGGGACTTTTGGCACCGGTATGGGTTGGAGGCGAGAGCGAAGCTCTAGCCCGAATGGAACGTCACCTAGAACGGAAAGCTTGGGTGGCGAGTTTCGGACGGCCGAAAATGACCCCACAATCGTTGCTTCCGAGCCAAACGGGGTTATCGCCCTATCTTCGCTTCGGCTGCCTCAGCACGAGACTCTTCTATTATCAGCTGACTGATTTGTACAAGAAGGTAATGTATCAATAAAAGGTAAAAGTGACAACAATCAACAAATAAAACAAAAATTGACAAATTTGGAACAACATTTCATTTTTTAAAATAAATTCAATTACTTAAGAGAAACGTTGAATGAATTGCACTCGAAAATTATTCAACAGAAGAGTACACAACAGAAAGACATAAAAATACACGACAAAAGAACACAATAAACTATACATTACCTCCAAAACTAACAAATTCGGTTAGAGTATGTTGAGAACTAACATCTAATGGCTAATTCGATTGTTTTATTGATGTCAGAAAGTTTGAGGTAGTAGTCTGGTATCTCGCTCGTTTTTCGTAGGCTTTTTTGGAAATTTATTTTAGGGAAAAATAAAATTAAATCGATTCTGGTTTTTTATATGTTATTGTTGATGTTTAAGAGAATATAAAAACATTTTTTATTTGTCAAACAAAACTTTTTTATAATTATTTATGTAATAACGAAATAGGCGTCTACAAAAAGAGGGATATGGCTGGCCCAGGTGATTTTGGCACTTTGAGACGTTTGAAAGCGAAAAATAAAAAAGATTATTGTTCAGCAAGCTTGTAATTCTAATTGGAACTAAAATTAATCAATTTGGTTGAAAAATATTAAAATGACGGATTTTTGAAACAATTAAATGCCTATAAATAGAATTAATTTTGATTTTTCTTTTCTGACATTTTCTTAAGTGAAAGTAATCATAATTTCAAAGTTTTTCTTTTTAGTCAGATTGGACAGGTAGTATAATAATAATAGTCGTAATTGACGTTTCGACCATAGAATTTGGTCCTCTTCAGAAATGAGATTTATTTCTATAAGCAATATATATACAAAATTAAATTAATTTAAGAAATTTTCAGCTAAGTTTATTGTAAGAAGAAAGAAAAAAATTTTTTATGGAAAGTGTATGAATTTGTATTTTTATTAGTTTTTATTTTATATGATCTTACCTTATAAAAGTAGAGTTTTCTTCTTTTATAAGCAACATCCTTGAGTCTTAGTTTTTGAAAATTATTTAATCACTGTAATTAAAATAAAAAATGTTTTTTGAATATAAATTCAGTAAGAAAATATAAAATTTTGTAAAAGTTATTGAATTCGAATAAATAACTACTTTTCAGATGTAAAGCTATTCGGTAACTGAAAATTTCTTATTGTACAATAACACACGAGTTTGCTATCTATGACATTGTTTTTGTTTCTGTTCTAAATTTGTCGATTTTATGAAAAATGTAATAACGGTAAATAATTTTCTGGTAAGTTTGATTTTTCAAAATGAATGTTAACCGCATTATTATTTTTTTTTAATGTAATAATTTTCCAGATGTTTTCGTTTAAAAGTATTTTTTTCGGTAGCTAATATTTTGACATTTTTGAAATCGAAATTATGATCATTATTTATTCTGTGTATAGTTAAACCAGTATATTTATTTTCATCCTGTAAAATATTATGTTTATGTTCCCTAATTCTGTTTTTTAATAAACGTTTAGTTTCACCAATATAGACGGCGTTACAATTTTCGCAGTTTATTTGGTATACTACATCTTTTGAATGCATAATGTCTGTTTTATCTTTAAATGGTTTGATTCCACCTATGTTTAAATTAATTGGTTTATAAACAATTCTAATATTGTTTTCTCTAAAATTACTTTTGATTTGTTCTGATAATCTATTTACATATGGTATACTTATAGTTTTTTTATACTTGATATTATTTTTAGTAGGGATTAATGTGTTATATATTTTATGTACTCTTTTTCTAAAGCATTCTTCTATAATATAATCTGGATAATTGTTGTCTTTTAATAATGTTTTAACAATATTTAAATTCTTTTTTCTGAATTTTATGTGTGATAATTTTATTGCTCTATCAATTAGACCGAAAGCCACTCCAATCTTGTAATTTAATGGATGGTTTGAATAAAAATTGAGATATCTACCGGAGAAAGTATTTTTGTGATACCAATCTGTAATTAGATTATCGTTATTGTTGATAATTAATAAATCTAAAAAGCTAATACTTTTATTTTTTTCAATTTCCATTGTGAAGCTAATTCTGTTTGAAATTCCTTTAATTTTATTTAAGCTATTGAAAATTGGTAAAATATCATTTAAATGTTCATTTGGGACAGCTGTAATAATATCATCTACATATCTATGGTAAAAGGGGAGTTTAAATCTTATTTTATTAATACAAATGTTTTCTATATAATCCATTAATATGTCTGCTACTAAAGGTGATAAAAAATTAAATGCCTAATTTACATTTTTTTAATAAGAAATCAGACTATAAAATAAACAATTATAAATAAAAATAAAAGATTTTAGTTCCTGGGATAGCCACAGATGTGTAGAATAACATATCCAAAATTCAGCGAAATCGGTTAAATAGAAAAATTGTTATCACATAGACCGATCGGAAAAACATGGTTTTGACAACAGATTTTCACCTCCTACGAGACGCTCTTTTATATGTGCTGTAACTTTGTCAATTTTTCGAATTTCGTTGTGATTTTTTCACAGTATATTCTTAAGACACAATACTTTCGAAATATGTAAAAGAACAAAATTGGATTATTTCGTCCCAAGACACCAGACTTACTACCTTAAAAAACGCCTTTGAAGCCGCGGATGATACATAGAAAAATGCAGTAATTTCAGTAGTGATAGACAGTACCGAGTGCTGTTCGCAGTACGTGCGGACTGTTAATACTTAGATTCCAGCATTTTTCGATGTATAATCCGCGACTTTGACAACGATTTTTTAAACTTTCCCACATGATAAAACAATCGAATTTTTCATTAGGTGTTAGTTCGCATATTCTACCCGAATTTGTCAGTTTTCGAGGTTCATTTCGAGGGCGGAAATTACGTATACTCGTGGGCATCCTCCTTTGTCTGCCCTTAAAGCACCGGGAGCTGCAAACCTTAAATTGCTTCAAAGACCAATATGGCGTAATTTAAATAAAAAAATGAACAAAATTTTGTGTGTTTCGTTTTTTGTGAATTGTTTGTCGCCTCAATAAAGTTGAGGGATCGATGTTTATTTGCAACCAACAGTGAACAAAATCTATGAACTTCAACTAGACATTTTTTTATTTTGCCCCGAATCAACCTAATTTCTTCAAAACTTCAATATGTCGACAAAATTAACTTTATTTGATTAATTACGAACATTATTGATGAAATTGGTATCTCTAGTGATATAATTGTCCCTAAAATGTAGGTACCTACAGTTTTGAAGTCGTTGAACATGTATTTGAGGTTAAATTTGTAAAATTCAAGATGGCGGATATGTGGTATACGGAAATTGAATAAAATGCTTCAAAATCGCGAGAAAATATGTCTACGGTGGTTTTTAGGGTCGTTCATGACGAATTTGAGGTTAGATTTTTAAAATTCAAGATGACGAGTTTTCATTAAAACTGAGAGCCCAAACTTGCCGTTCATTTTTGTGTTCTTCAGGCGTTAAGGGGTTAAGCCATCTCTTATTTAAAATAAAGAAATTATCAACATCAAATTTATGTTCGTTAACGTAGTATGTCTTTTTTCCATCCATTTTTGTATTCATAAATCCTGGGTGTCTTAAAGATACTAAGACACTTAGAAGTGTCCTCTTTTAAAACGTGTTTTGATTTAGGCCTCTTAAAAACTAAGTGCCTTAAAATTTAAGATATTTTGTGTCTAGTAGAAATCAGTTCGTAAATATTCGGGCGCAAGCTAGGGCCTGACTCGCTACCAGATATCTATCTACGCGCGAGTCAGGGCCCATATTGCGACTAGATATTTAGAAACAAATTTCTACTATGGGGTCTAATGATATAGTAAGAGATATTTACCAATGTAAGGATTTATTTACTTAACTACCAATCTTTAAAATCAATTTACCCATTCAATCAGTATATATGCCAATCCATGTATCATTTACCAATTTTGATGTGCTGACTATTCACAGTTGTCGTTACATCTACTAACATAGGGGTTGTCAAATATCTGCTTCGCCATTCACAACTGTCGATGCATGGAGCAATTTCGTTGTGCATTTAGTGCCAGGGATCGATTTATTAGTTTTGGATTCTGTTGCGTATCTATTCTAAATTCTCGGCGCTATCGACTATCAAATTCCGATAAACTATCGATTTCCAAATCTTCTTTATGGGGGAAGTGTTTTTGATTACCCATTTGTTATCGGCCCTATTGTTTCCCTATTTTCCGTTACTTCAATATTTGATAGAGTCGATTTAAAAAGCAATTTTTGTATATTTTTTGTTTTTATTTTGTTACTACCTATATTTAGCATCATAATAAAGAATTAACCCTTTAACGCAAAAACTCAAAATGTCGATGAAAACAATAAAACACAAAAATAAACATAAATAAAAACGGAGACAGCATCCGCCACATTCAAACCTCAAAATTAAATCTAAAAAATCTTAAATCGATCGACTTTGCTAAAAACGACCACCTATAAATTTTTACCTGAGAATAGTGTACCCGGTTTCATCTTAGTTCAAATAAAATGTTACTTTTTAATCCGCCACAGGAGATCCACCATTTTCAATTCTGCAAATCTGAGGCCAGATTCGTGATCAGCGACCCGGAATCCCCGAGTACTCAATTTTGGTTTGATTAAGTAACATTTTACATTTAGATCTGCCATTTTAGATTCCCCATTTTGAATTTTGCAAATCTAAGATCAGATTCGTGATCAGTGAACCTAAAAACTCCTGTATAAAATATTTCACGGAAATTGGACGAGTACTTTTTCTAATATACTTTTTGTGAAAAATTTTCAAACAAATTTTTTAAATTTTTCAGTATTTGTTTATTTATATCAACAAATTCATTAAAAATATTTACCAATTTCATTTAATTTTTCGTTCTGTAGAATGTTACTATACTGAAATTACAAGAGAAAATTAAGAAATGGTGTAAAAAAAGTCTCAAAACCATGACGTAAAGGGTTAAACAACATCGTAGTTGAAAAATCGCGGTTTTTATCAGTATTTTTATTTAAACATAACTTTTTGAAAAATTTCTAAACAGCATTGGAAAGAGCGACTTCAAAATTAGTGGGATACCGTAGTCTCCATTTTTAAAAAATGTTATTGTATACAAAAAGCGTTGCTGAAATCCGCGTGAAAATTGTGCATATTTAGGGGTTAAAGGGGTAAACAGGGGCAAGAAAGCTTTTATTATCATTGGCAGTTTTCTGTTGAATTTGTAGATTATCGTATTATCAACGAAAAGAATGTCATTGATATGGTACTTCTAAATATCAGAAATTCGATTAGAGTAATCTCTAATATACTAATAGCAACGTAAGTAGTAACAGCCGCCACCGTGCTATGTTCGCTATAGTTTAGTTGACTATTACTACTTATCGACTTCATCGACCATCTTTAAAAATTTGTTCCTGGATGTTAGCTCTCATGATTCTCACTGAATTTATCAGTTTCCAAAGAATTTTCAAAAGAAGGTAATTGTTATAAATAATATTGGATGCGGCTTCCGAAGATTTAACGAAATTATTCGAGTAATATAATAGTTATTTTTGTAACAAGGGCGTAAAATGGGGTTTTACGCCTCGATGACACATTGCGAAAATTCCATGGCTGAGATTCAAACATTATTTTTTCATGCAGATGGCGTAAAATGTTTTTGCGCTTCGATTTGCGGGTCTAAAATGCCAATTTCTCTCCCGCAAATGAGGGCGTAAAATAAGGTTTTTACGCCTTCACCATTAAAAATATTTTAAGGTAATAAAATTGTTTCTGATTAAGAATTGTAATGTGTAACAAATTTTTCTTATGTTTTTTAATAATGTTTTATATTTTTAATATTACTTCTCACAAATTACCACATCAATTACTATACAAAGAACCAAAATAATAATTGCAGAAAGCCCTAGTATTATTTTTTACGCTTAAATAATACGAAATCAAATCAAAGCAGACGTTTTTCCTTCTGAGATTTACTCAAGTGTTTTGAAATAAACGACGAAGCTTTGGCAGAAAAATATTGGAAAATCTCGATTCCGAGTCGAAAAATTTGTCGGTTACAGATAAAAAAGGCAATTCCGCCTCTGTCGCTGCATGGACAGCTGTTGTGGCGAGAATTCTTCTATTGCGCAGCGACGAAGAATCCGAATTTCGATCGGATGCAGGGAAATCCGATTTGCGTTCAGATACCATGGGAGAAGAATGCCGAAGCACTCGCCAAGTGGGCAAACGTGAGTGAATTTTCTTATACGATGCTTCGCACCCTGATAACCTCCACTTATTTATTCATTCTCTACAGAGAGCATATCTCGAAACTACCGGATCCTTCTTGAAAACATGCTTTTTTAAACGTTGAGCTAAACATGTAAAGGAAAAGTCCCAATTATGAAACACTGTCCCAATTTTTGAAACACGACAATAAATACTACACCTTAATTAAAGCATATCCGCACAAAAATTGTGGACATGAATTCATTGTTTAATTTAATTTCAATATTAGATTACATTATTCCCAAATAATCTGAACATCCAAGCATGAGTAAATTTATTGAAGCGATCATAAGCAAGCAAACAATTACTGATGTAGTTTTAGAACAACATTAGACACGTATTAAAGAATGTACTCATACAACCAGAGTTGACTTATAATCGACTACAAAACGTCAACTCCAGAAAGCCAACTATAAGTCCACTCAAGTCGAATATAGTCAATTTTAAGCCGACTATGAGTATTTACTATAAATTCGATTAAAAGTCGATAGTTACCAGCTAAAAGTCGACTTTTACTTGGACATTCGTCGCCTTATAGGTCATTAGGGAAGGGGAGGTGGTCCATTCGATAAAGGACGCCAAATATACGTACAATATTCGGATTTACCATTTTTTTTTCAAGATATAAATGCAGCTACACTTTCGTGTGAGATGTAAACAAACAAAAAATAGTTCCTTGAAAAAATTTCATGTAAGTCTTTCTTATTGATCATAATTCCGAAAATATTGGTCATGAGAACCCACGATACGATAGTAACTTTTAAAATTCTTTCTACGTATTTTGAAAATACGTCTCGTCGCGAAAACTTTTTGCGTTTTCAACGTGGTAGAGGATGATTGATGGTTACGTTGCTTATCGGTGATAAAGTTGAAGCAAAACTACCGAAAAATGATTGATGATTATTCGATAAAAGCCGCGACCATTTACTGCTTTATTAGCAACATCAATGTGTGGCATAGCATTTGAAAATCAGGAACGGAGGTAGTATAATAAAAAGTAATAAAACGGCGCGACAATGCGTCGACGGGGCAAAAGCATCTTCCGCGTGTGGCCGAAGGGGACATTGAACCATTATTTCCCGGCTGCAGGGACAGACGGGTTTTCCCTGGATCGATGCAATAATGACACAGTTACGAGAGGAGGGTTGGATCCACCACTTGGCCAGACACGCGGTCGCTTGCTTTTTAACCAGAGGAGACCTTTGGATTTCCTGGGAGGAGGGGATGAAGGTACGCCAAGTTCCAGGACTTGTATTTATTGTTTTCGATGCACTTTGTTACTGCGGTTTTAACAGATAGCTCTAGTTTACGTCGTTCTGCAGTTTCATATTTTGTTCCATCTCGAATTATGCGGGAAGATGGGTCAAACCAAAATCCTTTTATTAACAAAAGTAACATTACAAAGTGATGGTAATTAAAAATGGTACTTTTTGACGACTATTTTGCACATCCGTAATGTTTTAGACCAGCGATACCGTGTTTTTGTTCAAGTACCGCTGTCACCGATTTTAGTTAATGTCTCACTCAGAGGATGTTACTACTTACTCCGCATCTTTTAAATTTAAGTAGTAACAGTCGCCATTTAAATTCGCGTCTGCAAAGCACTTAAAAAGAATATTGAAAAGGAGTATTTCACTATTTTTTTTAACTATTGACTACTGATTAAAATCTAAACTGATGTACCGTTTGTAAAATTCTTTTGTTTTGATGAAAAATTGATGTAATTTAAATTTAATTGAATAGAATTTTTGTATTACGTCAACTGCATCTTTGTAAATAAGGTTATAATTAACCGTACATTATATTCACTTTCATAAAACATCTGTAAAAAAAAACTGCCAATGTTTCTGGATGTTACTACTTCGATTTATGAAACTGCAAGTAGTTATGGCCGATGTATTTTAGACGATGCTACATTCTAATGTGTTCTTCTTTCAAAATGGACGTAGTCGTCTGGTAATAATTAACAATAGTCAAATTAGCTGAAAATCCATGTAAAGGGTAGAAAGTTTTGAAACAGCAGGGATTTTTAAAAAAATCTCCGCTAATTTTATACCTAGAAACATTTTTTTAAATTGAAATTATTTGAACATTCATAATGTTTTAGACCAATCATACCGTGTTTTTGTTTAAGTACCGCTGTCACCAATTTTTGTTAATGTCTCACTCAGATGAGGTTACTACTTACGCTTTCAATTTAAGTAGTAACAGTCGCAATTTACGTTCGCGTCTACCAATTTTATACCTAGAAAAATTAAAAAAAAATGAAATTATTCTGAATTTCATCAGCTACAACTTTTTACAATACACCAAATTTGTAAAATGCAAACTTTTCATCTTATTCACAAAAAACTGAAAAAAATGCCATTCCAAAACTTTCTACGTTTTTAAGCTATTTTGACAGGGATATAAGTACAGATTACTAAAAGGCAATTTGTTATTTAGCTTAATAATTGCAGGTATTCGACGAATTGCTTCTGGATGCTGATTGGTCGATAAATGCTGGCATGTGGATGTGGCTTTCTTGCAGTTCGTTTTTTCAACAATTTTTTCACTGTTATTGTCCAGTACGTTTTGGGAGGAAAGCCGATCCTAACGGAGATTACATTAGGTATGTTACGTTAGCTATAAGTTTGAACCATTAATTAAATAGTTTAAAATTAATTTTCGAAATAAAAAACGAACAACTCAATATTATTCTGCTGAGGTTTATATAAAATTATTTTGAATCTTTTGTTTGGAAATTTACTTTTGATTTGCAATTATCGGTTTACGTCTCTGAACTTTTATGAATAAATAATGTTTTTAAGCTATGCTTTATTATTCATATTTTATATAGAAACAATAGGTATTTACAGTTTTCTTGAAGTTTGAATTAAATATTAATTGGTAAAGTTTTATAATGCAGAAGCTCAGAAAGTATTAAAAGCTTTACAAGCCTATAGATGAAAAGAGAAATACGAAAAAGTTTAAGGTTATGTATTTGGTCGCATTGTTTAATGTGAGATAATATTTCATTAAAAAACTATAATAAAAATATAATTTTTTTTGAAATTCTATAATTACAGGCGATATGTACCGGCTTTAAAGAACTTTCCCATAAGGTATATTCACGAACCTTGGCGAGCACCATTGTCCGTCCAACGTGCGGCCAAATGCATTATCGGACAAGATTACTCCTTGCCAATGGTGAATCACTGCAAGAGCTCGAGGATCAATATCGAACGCATGAAACGAATTTATCAGCAACTCAGCAAATATTGCGCCAACGGTGAGTAAATAAATTACAAAATTTTACTTTTATATAAAAAGTAATTAAGACAAATTTATTTATGATAAAGGGCAATAAATATTATTCCGAGATCGTGTATGTTTTCACGTCGTTTTACCTACTTTTTAAAAACATAACTTAAAAAATGTGTTTAAATGTGACAAAATGTTAAATTTATCGATTTTGTATGCTGCATGTATTGAAATTCTTTGTGGCCTTTAAACAACATTTTGATTAAGTAGATTTATTTGGAGTAACGTAGACAAAGAGAGAAAAAACAAATATTAACTAAAACTAACCTCAAAATGATTCTGTATAACACTATGATGGAAATGTAGGTTAATAATTTTATTATTAGAAAACAAAATAAGCAAATACGATTCTCTACAATTAAACTAAACAAAAAAATCGACTAGGTCCTGAGGCACTTAATTTTTATGTTACAAACCGATTATTGGTAGGCCACAATCGTAAATGGTAATTTTTAATTCTACACATACATATTTGTACGGAAATGTCGGAAATTGAGTGAAAATCAGAAAAAAATCGGCACAAACCCATTGTATAACTTATTTGAGGTTATGAATGTAAAGTGTATTACCACGAGATAAAACCAAATTTTTTGGTTGAATATTTTTCTTGATCTGATACTAAGAACAATTATTGCTACATACGAAAATTAATAACTTATACGATGGAAATAACATCAGCCAGGTTACGTTTTTTTTTATTTTTCTCAATTTTAAAGTAATTTTGATTAAACCACTGCCTTTGGTTCAAATTTGTTTGCAAACGTGTTTGTTAAATTGCGAAGTAGGTTTAGTAGTTTTCATTTTTAACTAAATTTTAATTAGTTCACAACTACTAATAAGAAAAGGAAAAGTGGGTTACTAAGTCAATTAGTAATCATTTTATACAGACATTTTATATTTAAATACAGACGTAATCCTCGTTAATTTTTATAAATATAAATATGATTTTATTGTTAATTTTGAGTATCACTTGTAAGAGTAGTTTGATTGATTTATAATTCTTACGCTTATAGATCATATCAATAAGATAAATATTTGAACGAAATATTATTGTCACAATATTTTAATGTCTGAATATATCATTTATATTAATTTTTTATGATTTTCGTGATGCAGAAGTTCTTACTACAGGAGAGACGACTGGTGAGTAATTTATTACATATTACTATACTAATTTCTTTTCAGTTTAATTAATAATTTTGGAATGTTTGAGTAGAAACGAGTTGAAAATTAAGAATAAATCAAAGAAAAAAAAAACAATGAAATTCAGCAACAAACTTCTGACGAAAAGAAATGAAACAAAATATTGTATTGATAGATAAATTCCACTTTTTAACTATACACAAATATCATTGTAAAAGACAATCTACTTTTGACAATCGCGGCATCATTTTAACTTTTTTTTTTGCTGGAAACGATGGCTCTGTCAGAATCGAACCGTTAACAACATAAGTATATTTAATAAAAATAAACTTTTAATTAAATTCTATGTTTAAATGAAATTTGTAAGGTTTGCTGAGTATCGTACCACCAACTCCTACAATGTGTTACGACGCGACAGGCAAGAAAAAGCAATTTTCAACGAACCTCGAAGACGATGTTAGAATTCAAAAGAACGAGGATTGATCAATAATTTCCAAGAAGAATACTGTTAATCAGAGAGAGGCTCATCTATACGCGAGTTAAAAATGTAATTTCATTTTTTAAAACGTCACTTTTTATACTTATTTATGTTCGTAGTTTAGAAATATTTTTCATATTGACATTTCATACATTTAAGATAAGAAAAAATAAAAACGTGGTAATAACCTGAAAACTGAAAATGAAACCATTGGTAAATCACCATGTGACTGAACCACTTTTAATTGTGTGTCATGCCTATGGAATTTTTTTTAGCTAGAATAGATAATTTTCAATCGTACGGCTGTAATAAGACTAAAATATAGAAATACTAGAGATAAAGATAAAGTATAGAAAACGTAGAATTTTTTAAATATTTTTTAGTGTAAATTTGACAAATAATAAATAAATAAATAAATTTCACCGAAAAAATCCAATATAAAAACGTTTAAAAATTTAAAGTTTAATAAGAGAATGTTCGCTTGAAGTACGGATAATTTTTCGATTTTAATTCAATATGGTATCTAAAAATGAATATTTTTATTTGCAAAAATTACACTTTATTTGGGACATAAATAGGTAAGTTTCCTGCAAATTTGGTGAACAAATTAATTTTTTTTGCACGAGAAAAAAATTAAAAACGAAAGCATGTTTTTTTCAATTATGTCAAAAATTTGGAAGTTATGTGAACAACGATGTATAAGAAATTTGAAGATCTTTATACCCACAACTTCTCTCTACAATATTCTTGATTGGAAGTCAACTTTCACCGAAAATAAAACGAACTAAAAATATTTAGTTTTTTAATAGTTTTTGGCAATTTAAAAAAAAAGGCACGATAAAATCTTTTTGTTTTATTTTTGTTATTTTCGGATTTTTTTTACTACTTTATAAATTCTATATGTATGACCCTCGCAATTAAAAGTTGTTCAGCCACACCGCGAAATGTAAATGACAGTGTTTCATTTATTTTTATTTATTGTTTCGTACTTTGGAAAGCGCAATGTTTCAGCGTGTAAAAATGTAAAAATCAATATTTTCATCTTGTAATTTTATAATTTTATTTTCATTCCTTCGTGTTAAACGTTAGATTTATATAAATTACTTATGAGGCGATTTGAATTCAAATATGAAAGCCGCAAATTTATTCTATGCTGCTAAAATATTGAATCAAACACAACTGTCTTCTACCGAGAGTATTATAATGTTAAATATTTTATATCGATATTCTATTTTATATACAGATTATATTTGTATGTATATTCGATAAGGTAAATGGGTAATTTTTATATTATTTCGATATTGTAGCTCGTAAAGGATTTTGAATAAGGTTCGTTTATAACAATTTTATCGTATTATTATTGTCAAGATAAATATTTTTTCTATAGCTTTTATAACTGAAGATTTGAAAACAAGTTTGAAAAATAAAAATAATAAATTGGTGACAGCGGTGAGATTCGAAGAATTTAATTTTCTGTTGTGTATTGTAGTTTAAACGATTCTTGATGATATTTTTATATAAAGAACGGTTGGTATCAAAATTTTGTTGTCTTTTTAATAATATTTATATTAAATTATAGATGATTAATTAAAAATTCATGCTGTCATACGTAATTGTAAACTGCATTTGTTAAATCAATTATTATAACAAATAGAATGGCGAATTAAAATCTAACGGATTCTTTACATAATTTGGATCCTTTTATGTCCTTTTAATTGTCTTAAATTAACATCAAGAATCGGAAAAAATACAATGCACGACAGAAATTGCAATATTTTCAATTCCACAGCACAGTGAGAAATCAGTTGTTTTTTTGGTTCATCGAGTTCCACAGGTGTCAAATTTCAGCCGATTCTATTATTTCTTTTTTTATTTTGAAGCTCCTTAAATTTTAAATAAGCCCATCTAGATGGATTTTACAAATTTAATCTGCACGATACAAAATGGCACCCGAAAACATAACACTGGACTAAAGTACCCCAAACTTTATTAAATATTGACGGATTTGTTTGAGAGTATCTAAGGGTATCAGGGACTCTTATTATAAATTTCAAGCTAGATATTCAAAGTACAAAATTGATGATTCCTAATCAACAACCTCAGAAACCTCTAGATACCATATTTCACCCAAATCTAAAAAATGTGTCTAAATTCTACTGTCATATTAGATGCGCTCATTTTAATGTAGAAAAGTAATTTTAGATTCATAATCAACAACCTTAAAAATGCCCAGAAACCAAGTTTCATATAAATTCAGAAAATTATTTAAAATTTATAGTTGGATCTGCCATTTTGAATTTTGAAAATGTAACTTCTGGTTCATAATCAGCAATGCAAAAACCTCTGGATACAGTTTCATGAAAATCATAAAAATTTTCTGAATTTTTTCCGCCATATTGGAATTGCCATTTTGGATTTTGACAACTTCAGTCGTAACCAGTGGAAAATATGATTCCCTACTATGTACCTCTGTCACCAATTTTTTGTTTTTGTATTGAAAATCTTGTATGAAATATCCTGAATATTTTTTGTAAGAAATGAAATTAGTGACAGCAGTTCGAAAAACTGAATTTCTACGATTCTCGTATTATCTATTCAGTACAAAGAACATTTAGTATTGCAAGTACTAATATGTACAGCAAACTTACTATAATTAATAATTAGTACTAATAGTAAACACAATCGATGAATTAAATGCAACAGAAAATTCTTGATATAAGTATTGAATTTTACCTCTTTTATTATAGTTTTTTTTATTGATAACTTTCATTGCTTAATGGTAAACATTATCTTCCCAGCTATCAAAATAAAAAAAAGAGTTCAGAATAATCTCATAATGTGTTCTGAAACTGCTGATATGTGTCAAATTATGAAGTTTGTCTGAATTTAACATCATTACGTGATCATTACGACCTCAGCTCTGAAAAATCTTATAATTTGATGCGTTCGACCTCTTATAGAACACATTATGAGATCATTTTGAACTAGTTTTTATTCTGCTCTCTGTCTTAGGGATTTCTGAACATGATGTCATTATGAAAACTTTATGAACTCATGTTCAGAAAATCCTTAGAAAGTCATACATTTTATACGGGTTGTTTTTCAGAGTATGATCAAAGATTGTGTTGTAAACGAACCTTTTGATTTTTAATAAATTCCGACGTACGAGTGTAGATGTGTAATTGGTGATTATACTGTAAATATTTACTTTACTTTAAGAACATGAATATAAAACATTTAAAAAAATGTCACGTACCTTTCTGAGAGTATAATTGTTTTCTTTATTGTGCTTCATCACATTATTCTGTTTCAAAGAAAAATAATACGAGATAGCTAAGATGAAAAAATGAAAAAATAACGAAATAAAATCTGAAAATATACAAAAAATAGGAAGGCCCTCATAATAAAATTCAGTTCAACAAGGTCAGGTAAGTTTCTATTGTTTATGCATTTTTCTATTTATTTCTCAATATGCTAACAAACTCGTAATTATAGTCTTCATTAAAAGAGTTTTATTAAAACTTATCTATCACAAAAACTCATGATGAAAAAGTTAAGAACATTTTGTAGAGTTGAAACTCGTCGCTTAATTCCTTGAGTACATAGAAGCTGGGTATTACGCTCAGTATTACCGTCGAAATTTTGGCATGTAACGTGAAAAAAGGAAGTACAAACAGTCTCATCCCAGATCCTGAATATAGCATGGTCTTCTTCCAAAGCGGCTTACAATTCCTCTAGTGGTTGAAATCCGGTTGTGTCAGACATACTAGCTAATCTCTTGGATCACTCGATAACTGGATTTTATTTTTCGGATGGAATGCTATCAACTTGATTGAAATCTTTATCGTTAAATTAATGCATCAAGTAATAAGCCAGTCTTTTTTGTAGAAGGCATTGTACAATTTGGTCTTTTTTAAAAAATGTATTTGAATAATTGATTTAGTTATATTAAATATTCCATAGGACTAGAACAACACTGCTTCTGAAAGAGTGATGCTAGATTTTCTCAAATTTTTGGTATGTGGATTCCCAATAGAACATGTATGTTAAATAAGGATAGACGAATATTGGCATTATAATATTGATTTTACGAATTAATGTAATATTTTTATAAATTATAATTGATAACACAGGTCAACAAAGTTTTGTTGTTGAGAATGTGTGATTAATTTCTGAAGTACGAAGTTAATCTTTTGGGTAGAATCCGAATTCGAGGTTAGAATCGATCCTTCACTTCAAGATTTTAAGATATTTGAGTTTATGCAACGAAAACAGTTGCATAAGAAACAAATAATATTTTTCAACCACTTGCTTTCAATTTTCATAATTTTCATAAATAATTCTTGATTTAGATAGTCACCATACAAAAAAATACAATTAAGAAAAATTCCAAAATGGTTTTCAATGTGAGATAAAAAGAAGTTGAAAACAAAATTGGAGCGTGCATAATCGTTTCCAAACGAACCTGTTTTACTGCTACACATATTTGCTTTAAAGTTGTATTTCCCTCTGGCTTATATTAGAGGTTATGTACCCGAAAAATGCATTTTTTAGTGTTTTTGTTATTAGTTGCATCATTTAATACAACTCTCATCCTACAAAAATGAGCTATTAGTGCTCACAGTTACGGTCATCTAAAATGGCGACATTTATCCTCATTACTTTACAAAATTTTTTTTACCAGCAATTTTAAATCGGCTCCTTACCTTCGACCAATTAGTATATATGTAATCAAATCCTCGATACACAAATAATATCGATATCCATCATGTATTGATAGTAATAAAAGAACAGATTAGGACAGTTACAAAGTGTAATGAATATTACAATTGTTGTGACCAACAACAATGAGTTAGATTCGTATTCAGTTGCCACAAAAACCGTACATACTACACAGTTTTTATTGACTTTTTGACTGTCTTGATAGCGTGACTGACTGGGTTAATGCTCTATCAACCGTAAACAGAACAGTAGAATAGACTCCGAAGACATTTAGAAAATAAACACGAAAGTTAACATATGGGTGATTCTCCAAAAACAGGGCATTTTCAAGAATAAAAATTTTTTTTTTAAGTTACTGTAAATTCGTTTTTTTTTAATGGATTCTTGCTTATTAGCACCAAGTTAAGTTATTGTTAAAGTAGTCACGCTACAAAATTATTTTAAAGGAAAGGGGAAGACTTTTACTATGACGCATTTTCATACGGCTATATAAACCAACAATTGCTTATTAAAAACTTGAAAAAAATAACTCTAAAGAGTCAAAAACATAATGTACATATCTGATTTAGTGCATTTTTGTGAATAAATGAAAATTATTTATTAAGTAATAATTAAAAAATTAAGAAAAACACATGAATTTTTAAAGAAGTTTTAGACAAAATAAATTTATTAAAGTTAATGTGTCGTTGGTTAGTAACTACAATGATAATATTATATTCATAATTTTAATAAATAATATTAT
Source organism: Trichopria drosophilae (assembly GCA_030407085.1). Taxonomy (NCBI): domain Eukaryota; kingdom Metazoa; phylum Arthropoda; class Insecta; order Hymenoptera; family Diapriidae; genus Trichopria; species Trichopria drosophilae. The sequence goes on from CM059586.1 coordinate 102,649,644, forward strand.
TTCATAATAAACTTGATTTATAACGTTGTAACAAATATAAAGTTTAATTTTGTGTTTTTTTTTTAAATTATATTTAAATAAATGTCTAAGAGGAAGAGAAATATAAATGTTATTTATGATTTGAAAAATATTTTCTGCTACGGGTTACACTTTGTTCTTGTTTCGTAACTGATACGCCAAATGTTTGGTAACGACAATGAAGGTGACGACAATGAAAATTTGTAAAAAAATCCAATTTTACATATTTTAAACAATAATAAATTAAAAAACAAATTGCCAGTAACGTTTATTCCTGTAATCTTTAAGTTTTCATCGCTTTTTAATTGCTGTTTGTATAAAAATACCAAAATTAGGACGGGTGACGACAATTAATTTAATAAAAATACGTGGTATTTTTATACAGTTTTTACTTGACAATGAGGTAAATATGTTCTCTTTTCAATTTTCTATGGAGGATTAGTAAAGTGTAGTGTTTTTTCTTTGATTTTCTCATAAGTTTTAGTAAAAAAGTTAATTATTTCCAGTTCATTTATACCAGTTTACGCATTGTTACCTCATAGAAATTTCTTAAGACATTAATATTTCAATAATTATAAGTATATATATTGATTTAATTAAATATTATACAGAGAGAAATTGTACAGTTTGAGCTATACTATAGAAATATTATTTGAATAAATTAAAATAATTCGGTTTCTTAATAGCGCTAATATTTTAAAGTTTTGAACTTAGAGGTTTGGACATATCAAAAATGCTACTTTTAGTCTTTAAATGTCATTTTACACTAGTTTTTTGTAACAAAAGTATTATTTTTTCAAATTAACATGGGCCAGGGATATTTATTTAACATGTCTATCGAAATTTAATAATTTATTGTCAAAGTTTTTGTAAGATATAACGTAAAGACACGAAAATGCCCTGTGTCCGGAGAATCACCCATATACTAGTAACTGTGTACACGAGACCAAAAAAGTCCTTGGATGAATCTAATGATTCTAATGATGAGTCTAATGATTACAAAAGGTGTGTTATTCCTAATATGAATTTCTTAGGTTTCGTTAAAATGAACAAAAAGAGAACGACTTAAGAGTACACAGATATAGAAAGGTTACGAAATAAAGAGAATTTGTAAGAATTTCCATCGAGAATTCAAGGACACCTCGATTACGTATAATTCACTCGAAGGATATATCCACCATTCCTAAAATGAATTCATCCAACCTGTTGTAGAAAGAAGTTCGAAAATAAACGATGACGATTTAATGACGTAAGTACTGAATGCCATTTTATTATTGTCTGTATAAATTTCTAATATTTAAGTTCCTTAGATATTACAATTTTTATCATTTTTTTTCAATATTATACAAAGTTATTCAACTTCAAAATAAGCAATCCGAATAAAACATCCAAAAGAACATTTTCCGAAAGTCAAATTTGTGAAAAGATTTATACAGTTGTGACATTGAGCGTATTTTAAAACCTTGGATATTATTGGGAATATGACGTCAGAAATCACTGCAAGAAAGGAAACTACTACAATTTTTAAAACGATTTATTAATTACCTTAAGTATGTCGTAACGTTCTTTAGTTATGTGTCTGGCTTTTAGTGTTGTCAATTAATATTCGAAATGTATTTGGCACAATCACTGATTAAAATTAGGCTTACGTTCTGAATTGAACTTGGCATACATTATTCGATAACCACCCGAGCATCCGCGACGAGAATAGAATTAGGTATTGGTTTAAATATTTAAAAATGATTGCTATCCCGGGTGTATTTCGTAATTCCTGCTAAAGATAGGTTGGGCCCATGAAGAACATCGATTTCTCGTATTCGGAAATTGCTAAATGATAATCATGTTTAATTAACATTGATTGCGAAGTAGTTATGTGAAGCTTGCATATCAACTATCAGAATTTAAAAAATAAATACCGAATTTATTAGCTTCCACCAGAGTTCTATAGTTCCTAATGGGTTTTGAACATAGTTCTGCTCATTAGCCTCTGAAATCGCTAATTAAAGGCGATGCTAGCTTCGCAACATGTTAGCACCTCACCATATTTCGAATGTCTGAATGCAGCTGAGCATTTGTCAATAAAATTCCGATCGTTGGACATAAAAATTACAATTGCCAGCGAATCACCCATATTGCCTGGAATTTGTTTGACTTATGAGAATCAAATCGAAACGGTTCCCTCCGAAAAATTTGTTTTTTAATTTTTTACAACATTTGTTTATAAGAATGAAATCGTCGCAGAATTGCTTAATCTATTTGATTCTTAATTGACTTTTACAACAGGAATGAAATTCGTATATTTAGTGGTTTTGAGTAATTTTATGAAATTCAATCAGCCATATTGGATCCGCCATATTGTATCTGCCATCTTGAATTTCAATAATTAACTTAAGTTAATTTAAATTCGTGACGAATTAACTCAAAAATCCCGGACGTAATTTTCGCTCGATTTTGAGGCAATTTATGAATTTTGATATACCATATTGAATCGGTCATCTTGAATTTAAAAAATCTAATTTCAAACTCGTGATGTGAGACTTCAAAAACTCCTGTACCTATATTTTCCGGACAATTATACCACCAGAGCTATGGATGTTCATAGTTGATCAAATAAGGTTTATTTTTTCGATATGTATTGATGTTTTGAAAGGTTAGGTTCATTGAGGCAAAACCACATTTGAAGTTCATAAATTTTGTGGAATTTGGGTTCGATTTAGCATTTATATCGTAACTTTATTGGGCGAAAAAATTCACAAATAATGAAACATGCGAAATTTTGTTCATCTTTTAATTGAAAATGTGCCATATTGGTTTTGGGAAAAATTGTTGAGGTTATGTTTAAAAGAGACTATTCATTTTTACTGGAGATTCGTGTTTAGTAGTTAAAAATACTTCGGATTAGCCAGGACCAAGCGTAGAAAACAAAAATCGTTTCGTTGGCCTGTGTTTATTAATTATGCACATGTGAGCAATAAAAATTAGGTTACTAAACATTTAAAAACGAACGAATTGAAAAAAATATTTATGAACCTTTTTTCTGGAAATAGTTAATGATTCCACAAACATATATTTGCAGTGTCTGAAACTAATATTAATCAAAGTAGAAAAATTAATCAATAAATTTTGTTTTTTTTCGGATAATCGATGCGAATTTTCAATTAATATAAATTCAAAAATAAATCCTTTCATTTGTAGATTAACCGTTAATTTAAAATTTAATTTAGTCGCTAATTATCAAAAATATTTTGTTAAAAAACGGACGTTAAATTTTTAAGTGACTAACCTCAATTTTTAGTAGTTCAATAAACCTTCAACTTTGATTATGTTTAACTACTTTCTATCTAACTATTTATTAATTAACTCTTTCCAAATGTAAGTGTCACAAATAATACATGTACATAATTAAATGAATTAATAATAATAATGTATATTGATTTAAAAATGTCATATTAATAGGATAAATTTGAAGCTTTTAATTTCAATTAAATCAATAATTTGTTTAATTGAAACGCAATTAAACCGTTTGTATTTCAAAACTACGTGTTGTGCATTTATTGGAAACTCTGCTCACTAGACTTTAATTAAATTATTAAAATTTTAGATTAAAAATAATATTTGCATGATTTAATCATCGAGAACATATTATAAAGCATTGATTTATTAATATCATGGAATCATATTACTTTAAATGATATAATAGCAATTACGTTCGCACGTATTAAGTATAGTTAATTTAGTCTTATTATTTCTATAATGGTATCGATGTTTCAAGGTTCAAAAGTAAAAATATGTTTTAAATGTTGCCGAATCCTTATTTTTCTTATTTAATAATTAATTACTGAATTTTATTTTATTTAATTAAACATTTAAATATTAAATTTTGAGAATATGTCGTGGTATTTTTACATCATTATAAACACTCGAAAATAAACAAATAAGGAAAAAACTTGTCTCGGCGGGAATCGAACTCGGATTTCCCGCTTAGTACGGTACGCCTTAAACACTGCGCTATACCGTAAGTATACATAAAGGTTTCGCCCTAGGGCGCAAAATCGAGTTCTGCGCCCGGAGAGTTAAAAATGTTATTTATTAATGTTTAGGCTGACATATGGTGAGGATCAAAGTTTTGAAAATACTCTTTATCACTTTTTACACATTTAAAGAACCCCCTTCTTCAATCCTCTTCTTTCAATTTTCACTCAAAAACTACAATACCAGCTCCCTTTATATCATAACTAAATGCTGTTAGTAAAGAACGCGTATTAAGGAATAACAAACTCTTCACAGCAACACTTTAGTTTCTAATTTGAAATATAGATCGATGAGTTAATGAATTCTAGCGAAGTTGTCGGTAAAAGAGGTCAAAGTGGCGCCCCAAATAGTATTACACGGAAGTAACGTTTAGAAGTGATGCTAGAATCTTCTTGAATTCTCATCAATTCGCATTCTCTCTGTAACAGTGATCCCTGGCAAACAAAAAAGAATTAGCAGGAATTAAAATTTCAATTCCAATCAATGTCTTTTAATTCTCTTATTGAACACTTCGAAAAATGAGGAATATTGGCCCTGGTAGAGATTGCGCTGGTTGAGCTAGCCGTTCGGTATAATGAAGGTAGAAATATATACGAATTCGCGATAAAAACCCGCTAGACCACTAAAACATACACTGTAAAAAATGAAAATTAAATTTATAATGCAATGGTAATTTTCAATCATGAAAATTTGGTAATAACACTACGTTGAGCGTTGAAATTTTACCGAAGTGAGGTTAGAGATTTACCGCCGCATTGTAAATTTACGACGTCGAGCACAGGGAAAATACTAGACTGTTGTACTTTTACTACGTCAAACGTAGGTAATTTTTCGAGCCTACGTTGGACGTGGTAATTTTACAAACGAGTATTATATTACAAGATTTAGGGAAAATTACTGTGTTCCACATAGTAAATTCACTTCGTTGAAAGTGGATAATTTTCGAGCCCATTCGCAACTGTAATTTTACACGATTTTTTTTACAGTGTATATTGAAAATTAGACAAAACGACAATTACAAACTGAAAATATCATATTGAATTTCTATAATAGGTAAGGATCTATCTATTTGACAAAAAAAGCCTTTGTAAATAAGTATTTCGAAACCCTCGCGACAGCGTGCAGGCGATCAGCTGTGTGTAGGTCGCCATATTGGGAGTTCGATCGAGAGTTTTTCGAGATTTTCGAATCGAACCGTGATCGAGAAGTTGTAGGTGCTTGTCGCGCTCATATTAAACTATATTATCTATCTCAATCTCTCATTTCTCGGTAGACTTACGCTCAAATTCATGCGATTTTTAGGGGGATTTCTACCCACATTATGCAGCTGGTTTCTAGCCAGATTATAAGAATCTAAGATAATTTTAGACAGATTCTTCTGACGATCACTACCAGGGGAGGAATTAAAATAGTTATGGAGCGCAGCATTAAATTACGACTTAACCTCACTTTGTTTCCGGAAGAATTCGGAGAGGAGGCATTAAAATTGTATTCTGTCCCGATATTTTTTATGTAGCAGACTCAATAGATAATAAAATATGATTATCAATATTAGTGGTAAGTATTAATCCTTGAAAAGTGTAACATACTGGACATGACTTCGATAAATTTTAGTTAAAACTGATACATTTTGGGGATTAGTATTATCCCATGACCAAATATGAAAGGTATCAATTTTCTTCTACTTTTATAAGTATATGCACGTTTGTGTATGTAATACATTGCTTCAAGGTGTACACGCAAAAAAATCATAAGTAGAATTTGCCGAACTTAGTTAAGTAAAATTAACCGAGTTTCATTTAAAAGCAAAATTTATTGAATGTTATGTTTAATCATAGACTGACGAAAAACTAGGCTAGATATTCTATAACAACACTCGCAAGAATATTGACCCCAGTTATATTAAATATAAAAATTATGTGAATTTATTTACTTGGATTAGATTTTAATACATCATAGGTGTTAATCAAGCATTTAAAAGATAAATTCCAGATAAACTGCAGAAAATTAGGATTGCTCATTTGATTATTTTTATTGACAATGGTTACTTAACTTTTTCGGTAAATTTTACATAAGTTCTAGGTAGAATCTACTAATTACTTTTTTCTGTGTAATAAAGGCAAATATAAACCAACAAGCAGGTATTTGTTTACATCTAGAGTATAAATCGACGAAAATATTGTTTGTTACGAGTATATTTCAAACCACATAATGCTAATGTCAAAATATGAAATAACAGCATACAAATTAAATACATAACATGTTAGAGAAATTTAAAATATACATTAAAATATTTGCAGTGACAAATATAAATAACAATAAATTCTAATTAACAGTCCTTAGTTAAAACGGGATTAAAACAAATTAAAAAACTATTTTTAGTTTTAAATGAAAAAAAAACATACGCATCAACCCAGAACCGCACCTTGTTCCTTCGCAAGTTCGAACCACAACCATTCACTTATACACGCTGTTGTAAAATATTTAAAAACAATAAGGAATTGAATCAGAAAATAATATAGGCTATAATAGTTAAATACCTAAAATCGCAGCAAAGTATCACTAAGTTATTTACCGATGCTGTAAAAATAATCTAAACAAAGATTAGACTTTTTCTGTGTATGTACATATAAAATAACGTTTATTTTAAAAATATTCCCAATTAACTCTACGAAACTTCGTTGTGGATTTTCGAACTTGCTGCGCGGAGGTCCGGTGTTCGATTCTCGGTCGGGGCGAATCTTTTTTTGATATTTTTAATTCGTTTTAATTTATTTCAAATATCCGCTTAGAACAGCTTTGGTGTCTTGTCTTTACTTGATAATCCTATTTTATTCCTCTTGAAAAAAAAAATCATATTCATTTACTAACAATTTTCAGCAATATTCGAAGCTGCAGTGTGAATTAAATGAGATTATTTCTAATTTGGAATACAGCTCAATGAGTTAATGAATTCTAGCAAAGTTGTCGGTAAAAGAGGACATTTAGATTGGTGCTCTTATAGTGGTATTACACAAAGGAACGTTTAGAAGTAATACTAGACTCTTGTTGAATTCTCATCAATTCGCATTCTCTCTGTGACAGTGATCGAACTTTTAACTTTTTATAAATTCGGATTCTTTTGATATAGGAGACTCGACTAATTCCACTTAAAAAAATGTGTGATTTAATCACGTAACGAAATCCGAGGAAATCACGTGATTGCTATCAAAGTGGGATAAAATGCGATTATCAACGCGATAAATATTAATCCTTGAAAAGTTAAAATGTGTTTGGACGTTTGCATATTTATGTGCATATTTATATTTCTTTACATGTCAATTTCAAATTCCTCTAAAAAGTTAATGTATTTATTCGATATTTTGAACTTATTGTTGAAATCGATATAATTGTGAAATATACTCATAATAAACAATTTTTTCGACGAATTCGAAGAATTATACTGGAGATGTAAACAAAACACAATGTCCATCTTGCTGGCTTTTATTTGTTTTTATTACACCTTGAAACAATGTATTACATACACAACATGAAAGACGAGGAAATTCGACACTTTTAGAATTTGGTCATGACGATACTAATCCTCAGAGTGCATCAGTTTTAAGTAAACAATTTAACGAAGTCATGCCCAGTTTTAAACACTTTTCATTAATACTTACCACTAGTTTTAACCGTATTTCATTACTTGAGACTACTGTATCAAAAGAATTTGATTTTATTAAAAGTTTAAAAGTTGGGTCACTGAGAGAATGCGAATTATTGATGAGAATTTAAGAAGAGACTACTAGTATCACTTCTAAACGTTAGTATCGTGTAATACCATTAGGGGCGTCACACTAACTGACCTCTTTTACTGACAACTTTGCTAGAATTTATCAACTCATTGATATGTATTTCAAATTAGAAACTAGTGTTTTCGTGGTACCTCGGTCACTTCGCTCGCTGAGAAACTTCGACCCTGTGACGAGTTTGTTATTCCTTAATACTCGTTCGTTTACTAACAGCTTTTAGTTGTAATATAAAACGAGTTCATATTGTAGTCTTCGATACACGGGTGCATAAAATTTGATTTTACGCATCATTTTTAGTGCGCTAAATAGCTAAATAGCTTTTATGCATACGTGTGCGTAAAATTGTCATTCTCCATTTTACGCACATGTAATGAAAAGTATTATTTTTGAGTGGAAATTTGCGCTTATGAGAACATTCCCTATGTAACTTAGGGTAGGAAAGAAGGGGGTTCCTTACATGTGCATAAAGAGAAAAAGAATATTTTCAAAACTTCGACCCTCACCATATGTCAGCCGAAAAACGAATAAATAACATTTTCAACACTTCGGGCGCGAAGCTTGATTTCGCGCCCTAGGGAGAAATCTTCGGGCTCGAATTATCACGCCGTCGCGCGAGAAACAGACGCGCCGCCGCGGCCGGTCAGAAAAACTGTAATTACACGGATTCTAAGTGCGGGTCACGAAATTTTAAAAGGAGTATCGATTCGTTTTAAAATTCCCTATCCAATGTATTTTGAACGAAATTCCTGAGACGTTAATAACATTGTTTATTTTTCAATATAATAATTATTTTTCGATAACAATTACTAAATTTAAACAATAGCAATTTTGTATCATTTCAATTAAAAGTATAATATTTACTGTCCACTTCTACCAAGTTTCATAAAGATTCATTCATTATCTTCCAAGATATTCATTTTTGAATTAAAAAATGTAAAAAATGTAAATTGGCCATAACTCGGCAAAATTAAATTTTTTCGAAAAATCTTCAACGGCAAATTTTCTGGTACACTTCAGAAAAGTTTACTCTATTAGCCATGTTTGGTTGAAATGATCGTTACCAATCATAACGTTGTCGTCATTGTCAATGTCAACTTACAGAATATGGGATGTGGACCATACATTTTCCAAAAAAGATAAAGTTTTTACTAGGGGGGTTTTTGAAAGTTGTTGACCTGTATCACAGGACTGACACTAATCAATATAATGTGTCATGGTGGCGCGTCGAGCACCTGGTGCCACCCTCTTAATCCGCGCAATATAGACCGTTTGTGATATGATAAATGGTTGGGAGGGGGTGAATAACTTAGCATAGAGAGGGGGAACAAGGTGCTTGACACGACACGATGCGGATTAGTTCATCGCTTTGAAATCAACCTCAAAATAGGTGACATAAGATTTAATAGCTTAGCGTAGGCAGTAGTAGTACCACTCTCAGTAACTGTATTACGGGAAAATATGGTTTTATAATGCCCTATCATTTTTTAAATCCCTTGTTATTTATAAATTGAAAAAAATCAAAATAAATTCTCAGAAATCTAGCAGCGACATAAATAAATGAAAACGATACAATTTGTATAACAATAACATTGTTTACAATTGGAGGGCAATATACATTTATTAGATGAATTTAGTCATGCTGCACGGACGAACATATTTTTTAAATTTCAAGATTTTATAATTTTTAAACAATGTACATATTAAAAAAGTAAACATAAAGAAAATTATACACATAAAAAAAACAACATAAAAAGAGTATTAACATAAATAGACACTGAGAAACTTATTTTTAAATAATTTTTTAATTCATGTAATATTGGTTATTTATGTTTGGTAACTTATCTCTGTATTTTTCGGAATTATTTGTATTCAATGAGTTAGTACGTTTACATGCATGTATGCGTTTTAACACTTCTATAACACTAAACTTAAGGAGCAGGCTAAAAAAATTAAAAAAAAAAAAGATTGTGATGGTTCCGAATTTGATTTTCGTTAAAAATGAGGCGGATTTTAAAATCCATTCGAGAATTACGGTTGATATATGCAAAATATTACTATTAAAAGTGTTATAACTCCTCAAAATTTTAATATTATTTTATGAAAAATATTATGGTTGTATTTTTTATGACTTGGAACAAATTATCGCGTGAATTTTAAAATCCGTCCTATTTTGACGAAAGCAAAATTTAGAACCATCGGAAACTTTTTTCCTCTTTAATTTTTGTGTTAAAATAGTGTTAAACATCATAAATATTATAGTTCTAAACATTAAAGAACTAGGGTTAAAATTCCTCCGGCCTTTCTCCTTAATTTTTGTCTAATTTTTTATTTTATTTTATTTATTGTAATGTTTTATTTCTTCAGTAAGAGTTATGTTTATTTGCCTTCAGTGAAACGATATATTATTATTTCTTTTGTTAAAAACAAAGATAGAGGGCCAAATATCGTGTTGAAACGTTGGGTATGATGGGATGGTGAAGGCCATTTTACTAGCAACATAATAATTACTAACAATGAGGGTGTATCCTCAAGTACCTACTAAATAACAAACATTCTGGTATAATTTCTCTAATAACATCTTATTTTATACAAAATTAATGTTATTTTATACTTGTCTCACACTCGGGGCGTAAAATATTATTTTGCTCCCTATATTGCGGGCGCAAAATATTACATTTTCTCCCTAAGGAGTTAAATATGGACGAGAAAAATGGCACGCCGTCGTGTGAGAAAATGGTATGTGTAACAAGGAAGAATAGGTGTTTGTATGCTTGTGCGAATTGCTGTTCTCGCTTTACTTGGGCGTCAAACTTCGACAGCAAACATTTATTTTGCTCCCTAGTTGCACAATATACTATTTTTTTCGTTATAATATTTCAGTGCGTTTTTGCTTTTATTTTTTGTTTGCTAATAAAACTATACTTTTATAACCGTTTCTCCCGGCCTTCAATTGTAGTATAAAATGAAAAGTTTTTACAAAATTAAAATTAATTATTTCGTCCAGGACATTGATGCAATTATCCATGCTGAAGAGAACAAAATGATATCTGACTGTTATCGAAACGCATTTTCACAATAATTTTAATTCTAAGCGTTAGAGGGAAGTTTTTTCTCAAATATTTAACCCACTAGTAGTTAAATCCAGTATTTGATATACAAGAACTAAGATCCAAGTTACGTCTGTTTATTTATTTATTTTCATGTCGCATCATACAAGACTGACAAATACCAAGAAATATATCATGACAAGTTAAGAAATAATGAGGTGCTTTAAAAACAGAAATTCTCGTGTTTTTTTGTTATACATAAATCGAGATAAGAGAAATATTTTCCGAATGCATCGGGAATCCGAGTGATTTCGGCCTAAAGTTATTTTGAAATGCTTTTACCAAGTTTCATATGCAATTTGCAGACGATGCTAAGTTTATTAATTATTAAAATAATTTTAATATTTAAAAATGTGCATTCCCAATGTTCATTTGAAAAAAGTATCTATATTTTCATTAATGTTCAATTATTACGTAATTTATGATCAAATCCATTAATCATTATAAAATGACAAAATATTCTGTATTTTTTGTAATTGTTTTTGTCCGATTTCATTTCCTTTATGGATATATTAATAATTATTGACATAAAATTTAGGGAAGTAATCGTTTTACGAGGACTCGCCTATACGGGAGGCAGAGGTGAAATATGCGTGTGGCGAAACCTGTCAGTTCAATACGACGCCACGCATGCGTCGAGGATGCTGTTCTGGAATTTTGGAGTGAATGCTGCTAAATCACATAGATATCCCATCTCTCTCCCCTTTTAAGGGTTTAATGATCAAAGGCTTGTCACCGTTATTGCCCGACCTACGTCCACGAAAAGTTTCGATCTTGATCACCCACCATCAAAAAAGTCATGCATGACATTTTTACGAAATATTCACGAATAATGAACCCAATTTTGGAATTCTGTGCAGCAGTGCACTTTTTTGTACAAGTTGCATAATTAAGTGTATTAATTATGTAATACGATGTTTTTTTAGTGAACATATTTTAATTTGATTTGGGTTTTAGAACTCACTATCAGGTTTAGAACTCATGAACATTGTGGAGATTTTAAATTGATGATTAAGTATTAAAGGGAAATAATTGACATTACACAAAAGTTGGTATGCTGCAGACTATATTTGTATTTCATGTTTGTTTTATTATTAGTTGTGTGCTAGTTAATGTGAATGATGAAAATGTTATTCTAATATTCATATGGACAGGTTGGCAGTCGAAACTCACATTACCCGAAATTAGGGCTCCATGACCATGTCCATAAATCTGTAAAAAAGCTACATTTTTATTACATATTAATTACATGTTAGCGTTTTTATTACATGAAAGATTCCTACATTTGATTTCATAAATAATGTCCAAGTTGATCTATTTAGAAGGCTGCTTTTATGTCAGGATTTTAAGATTTTTTCGTTTGTATACAGAAGACACAACATTTTTAAAGGTCTTCACTTCGATTGGATCATTTAGTATTCTTCTTTCTCTTTAATTTGAGAGTCTCAGAGTTTAATTTCGATTTTTCGTCACAAAGTTATGTCAAGTTTGAAATACGAAATATAATTCAGCATGTCGTATCGAATGTGGCATCATATTTTCAATAATTTTTAAAATTTTCTCATAACGTGGTATCCGAAGGTTTTTGGAATCGATGTGATGATCAATATGATATCAGCAGAATTCCGAAAAATAAAAAGACATTTGGAATAAATCGCATTTTGTAAACAATTTATAAATATTTAATTTACCATTTTGGATTTTGAAGTTTTGATTGCACATTCGTAATCGATGATCACAAAAGTCCCTATATATCAATTTACATGAAAATCCTACATATTAAAAAATATTTCCGCCATATTGGATCCGCCATTTTGAATTTTGGAATACAAACTTTAAATTCGTAATCGGAGACTCAAAAATATCATCTTTATATGGAACATATCAATTTACACGAAAATCCTAAATATTTTTAAAAATATTTCCGCCATATTGGGTCCGCCATTTTGAATGTTGGAATTCTGATTACAAATTTGCATTCAGCGAAAAACCGACTACGTAAAAAACGTATGAATTTTCAAAAATATTGATGGAAGATTTTTTTCTTAATTTTAATAACCAGTGCACGATTCTGTCAAAAGATTTTTTTTAATCTTATGAAACTTGGTACCTAAATTATTTTTTGGGACGTTGATCATGAATCTCAAGTCAGATTTTAAACATTCAAAATGGCGGATTGAATATGGCGTACGATATACTTGAAATTAATCGGATTATTTTGAAATTTATTACATGGGGATTTTTAATGACGTTGTTCACGAACTTGAGCTGATGTGGAAAATTTTCAAAATGGCGGAAACAATATGGAGGATGATATTTTGAAATTGATTAGATTATTTTGCTACTTGTTTTTAGGATTTTCGACCGCTAATGTTTAATATTTGAAATCTACAACTGAAATCTGATAAACATGAAGAGAATGGTCCAATATCTCAAATTGCAAGAGCTTGTTATTATTTTTGTATTTTAAAATACAAATGTATTGTCCGCCATATTGAATCCGTCATTTTGAATTTTTGAAATCGGACTCTAGGTTTATGATTAGCGACACCAAAAACCACCGAATAATCAACCCAGTCCTATCATTCTAAAAATTTCATCCGTCATATTTGATTCGGCTTTTGAAAGCTAACCTCCAAATTCTGTACAGCCACCCACCAAATATTTAAATTCTCAGGATCTTAAACATTTTTTTTAAGAAGTCTGCATTGTTTATTAATATTGATGGAAACAAATGCTTTCGTTAAGATGTTTAAGCAGACATTTTTAAAAATACGCTTCGCCATTTTCAAGCATAGATACTACAGAAGCGATATTTTAGGGTGAAATATTGCTCTGAATACTTACTGTACAAATCACAAATTATTTTCTGAAACAAAACTCAGAAACAAATTTTTTCTTTTAATCACTGTAAATTTTTTTAGATGCTTTTTTTTTTAAATTTCGTAAAAAATTAAGTACCTTGGAAACTTCTTACATTTCTAGTGACAGAGACACTGAAAATAATTGAAAGAAAAGTCCATCCAACACTAAAGGGTTAATAAGTTAATATTATTTAGTAAATAACATAAAATAATACTATTTATATACTTTTAGGTATAAAAGATGGAAAACTTTAAATCAATATGAAAGTAAAAGTTTATTTTCGATGGTGTTTTGAAAAATAATAAACTTTGATACACTGGTGTACTAAAAAATATCGTTTTGTTATATTATAACTATTAGAACTGTAAGTATTGACTAGTCAGAAATTGTTTTCTTAAATTAAGTACAACCTAATATTTACTTATAAAATGTATGATATATGTGTGAAAAAGAAATTATCAGGCGTGAACAGATTAATAGTTATTTTCATTACAAGAGCATATAATATGATTCTATACACTCTGTACGCAAAATGCTATTTTGCTCTCTATTTCGTGGGAGCAAAATACGTTTCTCTCACCCTGAATCAAAAATACTATTATATTAAAATAATACGTGCAAAAAGGGAGAATAGGTGTTTGTCGATTAATTTGAATTACCGACCTCGCTTCGTTCGGGAATCAAACTCGCCCTCGTCAGCAAACACCGATTTTGCACCCTAGTTGCTATATGTATTGTTTTAGCTCTTTATAAGAAACTCCATATATTATCGATGTATTTTCGAAGGAGTAGAACTTTTGCTTTAGTTTTACACCCGCCAATCGGGCGGAAAATCGGATTTTACAACCACATATAACGATAAAATGATTTAATGTTCCACATTATTCTATAAAACAGTTTTTTTGAAAAGTGCTCGTTTTCAAATAATTTTTTGTTCAATTACAACGATAACAATAGAGTAGAGTTTCAGTATTCCTCTAAATAATTATTTTTTGCAATTATTGACAAAACATAAAAGGATTTTCAAAGACTTAGACTATGTAATAATTTAAATGTACCAAAATTGATCGAACAGGGTAATAAAATATAATATTAAATCGTGAGTGGTGACTAAATAAACGTAAAAAGTTTATCATACTGGACTAAACTCTTCAAAAATTGTACCGGTCCTTGTCAACTCAAAGCCTTCTACATACATTGTATTAATTAGAAGAACATAAAGAATTTCAAAAGAGCGCCCGAACCAGTTATTTAATTATATTTTTTTTTATTTGGAAAATAATATACCAAAGCTCCTCTCTATTGTACAATATGAACTTTCTGTAGTTAATTGCTTATTTATTTATCTGTGAGCAGAATAATTTATGCTACCAAGTCTTTTCTAAGTCTTTTCTCACACTCTGAGCGCAAAATACTGTTTGTTTTGCTACATATATCCCCGGAGAAAAGGAGCACTTTTTCTCATTAGAGAGCAAAACAGCACTTTTTCTCCTTAGGGAGCAAATTGTCACCTTTTTTCATTAGAGAATAAAACATCACTGTTTCTCATTAGGGAGCAAAACAGCACTTTTTCTCTTTAGGGAGCAAAATAGCACGCTCTCGTATGAGAAAATAGTATGTTTAACGAGAGAGTAGAAATGTTTAGCGATATGCGAGAGTTTGAAGCCCAAGCGACGCCAGTATTTGGCTCCTCAGTTCCACAATATACTATTAATGGTTAGAATGTGCACTTTAAAACACAATGTATTATAATTTGTAAAATACACTTTACTCAGTGTAATATAACTTTTATTATTGAAGATAAAAATGTACCTGATTACAAGTTTGTAAAAAATTTAGTCTGTTTTAGTATGGTTTAATTTGACTTACGTTCCTGTATACTAGTTTGGAAATTAGACGTATGTTTTCTCGTTGAATTATGTTTCGTAATCCTTGACTGACAACCATCACATTGATGTGTTTTTCAAAATACTTTTTGAATATAATAATTTTCTATTTCTGTCGGTCCCATTATAAAACTAGTGAATTTTATAAATGCAATTAATTAGCTGAATTGTATAACCGTTTTTCATTAAAGACCATCTTTCTTTGTGTATTCAAATTGTATTTATATCGACATTACTATATCTTATAACGTTTCATATTACGAACCAAATTATTCTTGTTTATTAACATCGTTGTTAGTTGAATTCTAAATCGTTGAATGTTTGGATGATTTTATATGAACAATTTAAAAAAATAACATGATTAAATCTGAATTAATTACGAAAAATTTAATGAGAATTACGAAACACAATTAAATGGCACATGGATTGAAGAGAAACATACGCATCTCTTGAAAACTGATCTCCATAAAGTCCGGGCCATAAATTTGCTCTTACTCATTTTTCTCTTCGTTGGCCATTTAGGGGACCAACATTTTATTAACATTATATCGACAGTTCGAATTGTTAATTGCCAATTTCGCTAATCTTCAATCAAGGTAGTTCCTCGCGGCCCTGGTACGAACCGAGCGTTCACGAAACCTCCCGAACATTTCCCGCCCGTTTCCCGATACGCATCAAGAGTTTGATCTAGAATCGGTACTGTTTAACTACTGCCGGGTGCATTTATATGATTCACTTTATACTAGCGCCGATGTGCAGATTACAAATAATTTTTTTTTGAAATTACTAAATAGGGGCAAAATTTAGCAACTCATAGAAACTGAATGGACTGGATCAAGTTTTTTTATGTCTTACCGCATGAAAATTAAAATCTTACCACAATAAGAAAATATAAATGATGAGTAAATGTATCAATGGCATACAGGATGATGATCAACGTTGCATTGTGTCTCAAGAAATCGAAGTGCTTCGTCGTATTTTACACCGGCTGTAATGAAAAGAATCTCCATGCGATGAGTCCAACATCATGGGGTGATCACACAACATCTAGACGAAAATTTTTATTTTGGTAAGAAAGTACTATTTTCTCTGCAAAATCACTAAAAATCTAACGTGCCATTTTATATTTGAGACAACAAGTGAAAATTGGAAAGGATGAGAAGTAAATATGGTGGAAGCGGTTCATGTCAACAAATGATATATTTTTAGTGCCTATACAGTGAGTTTCCTCCTCTAGGTTTTACAGTACATTTGTTGTTAGGTTTAAACAATTACAAATGAACGTTCCAACACTCAAAACGTAACTAACGCACTTACTTACTCGTAAAG
This sequence comes from Trichopria drosophilae, assembly GCA_030407085.1. NCBI lineage: Eukaryota > Metazoa > Arthropoda > Insecta > Hymenoptera > Diapriidae > Trichopria > Trichopria drosophilae. Next base: position 102,666,672 of record CM059586.1, read on the forward strand.
TATCTCTCATCTTAGAAATGATAATTACAACAGCTCTTTCGCGCGCTTTCGGGACGACGTGGTCGCGATTAATAATCAATCGGCAATTAATTAACGGCTTCGCTTTTAATAATAAGGTCGTCCATCACATTCGCTCTATCTCTCGCACACGCAGGCACACTTACGCGCACACACGCTCCTTTTCAATCTTCGTCCCCCGGCTTCTATTTATACCCTCGCATCTTTTTTCCTCCACGTCAAAAATCATACTCAAGACTAATTCGATCACACGCACATCGCATCGCGGCCGTTCGCTCACGTAGAAGTGAAACTAAAAGTCGAGAGAACGGCGCTAAATCGTTCGCTTTCATCTTCAGTGACGCTCTCGCCTCTCTGGATCTCTTTCTCTCAATTTTTCGAGGGCATGCGAGACTGCTCGGGGAAAATTGCGAATCGTTAAGAGATGGGAAAAAGAAGCTCAGTGTTTGGATATATTGACGTTTCCAGGAGGCATGCAAATCGGAGGGAGCGAACTTAGAGAGGTGGAAGTATTATTAAGGTTATGTCATGCACCATAAATCAAACCGAACTTTTAGAAGAAATCTTCGAAAGATGATGTCATCAAGGAGCTGACACCAACCTATTTTTCGTGGTTATTTTCTTGTGGGCAACGAACTAAACCGCACGGCGGCTCATCGAACACCGAGTGCCTCCCACCAGAGTGTTGATTCTCACGGGGTTTCTTCTTCCATTCTACCTCCCTCTTAAACCGAGCAACACGGTAGCCCCTGACGGAAGAAATGGTCTGAAAAGAGTAGGGGGAATAGATTAGCAGAGAGAGGGAGGCACGGATTACTGGGAACGACATCGTGCGGATTAGTTTGTCTCTTCGAAATTTGCCTCAAAACAGGCGACACAAGTTTTCATAGTCTAGGCAGTCTCAGTCCCGCATTTGTGATACATTAACGTATACGTTGTTATTTATACCACGACTGTATCTAAAATAAAAAAATCTTAAAAATCTCCGTCTCGAAGAAATAATTCACAAGTACGAAATAAATGTTTACACAATGATGGAAGGTAAAGGGAAAAAAGTTCACGGAGTTGCATCATTCTTTCTCGAGTTCTGCTACGCCTGGATAAAAAGTGGAACGGTCCTCGAGAAATGAATAGCGACAAACTATAAAGGCAGCGGAGACAAATAAACACAAGAAACAAATAAACCAAGAAACGTCAACGAAATGGCCGAGCTCGCGTGAGGATTTCTTTTCTTTTATCGCTGCACCGTAGATGGCGCGCACGTCGCGCGCGCACCCCGATATTTTGATTCTACATTTATCACCCATTAAAAATTACGCATAACAAATACACCTAAAGTCGTTGCGTCGCGAGGTGCTGATGGTAGGACCTTGTGATTTAACGACAATGAGCGTGTTTTTATGTTGCCTTATTGTTTATTTCAAAATTCGAAGTGTGTAGGTTATAATCACTTTTCGGACGCTGAGTCGAGGTCTCATCCCATTCGTTCACTTTTCTCCGCGTTCTCTCATCGCCGCGACTTTCACCAAGAAAATGGTACACGTAACGTTTTTGAGGTTAGGTCCATTGTATATTGTTACATTTTATTGATGGTTTTATTAATATTTGGATAACTGAGGTTATGCTCGTGTATTTTCTTTTCAACATGAGTGAACAGTGATGTTGAGCGGTGTTTATAATTACACGGCATGATACTGCATTCAACAGCACCTCAAAGTCAAATGTACGTCGCACCATTTTCTTGGCATGGAAAAGAGAAAAAAAATAAAAAGAACGTAGTTAGAAGAAGCGAAGGTAAATGTTATATCACTATTATCTCACTTTCACGTTGCTTCTTTTTAGTTGATCGCGATAATTTGAAAGACAATTCGAAATTCTACGGTCGGCAGCGGTCGATGGCTGTCGAAAATCGCGAAAGACAAATGATCGGACGTCGCGTATTACCATGCTGGGCGGATTGAAAATGCATTGTGCACGTATTCCCTCTTTTCATTTCTCTTTCCTTTTTCTTATTATTTTTCATGTATAAACAATCGGTACTGACGCAAGAAATTCGTAGTAGTTGCTGATTTGATTATGCAAAACATTCCCTTCTAAGACATTCCTTCGTCAGTGTTTTAACAGATTATCGCCTTTTTAAAGATAGATTCGTATATTACTGAAATTGACATAGTTGTAAGCAATAAAAATGGTTCAAAGAGCCGCAATTTTTTACCGACATAACAGATTTTCATGAAATTGATATTACTACCTTCATTTCATAAAAGAATTTGACAATGTAAGCCGTATTACCGAAGATCTTCGTTATAATGAACTCTCGGTATAGCGTCACGTCGTTACAGTGATGGTTTTCTCATCGCTCTACTGTAATTTTGATAAGTGGCATCGGTAGAAAGGGTGAAAAAGCATTTTTTTAAACCTACGACTTCAAATAATTGATTGGTTATCGAAGTGCGTATTAACAAAAACAAATTTTTCGAGGCGGCTCTCGACGAGTTGGATAATAGATTATCAGTTTATTCTCGGGTCTATCGTTTACAGTATTTTATTTACCAAAGAGACCTATGAATTCTTACCGATTTTCATGTGGTTTTATATTCTTGTAGAGTAACTTCGAGGTATAGAATTTTCCAACATTTTCGTTCGAATTGATTTGAAACAAAAAATGTTCTATTTCAATTTCTCTTTAAAGCGATTCCATTAAATGAATTGTGAGGAGTTAACATCGAATCCTGAATAGGTATAAATACGAAATACAGGGAGATAAAAAACGGCATTCGTAAAAGTTGGAAAACTCATACTCCCGAATTCACTGAAAGTCGAGTACAATTTTCGTCCTCGCAGTCCATCGAGTAATTCTTAACTTTTCGTCGCAATTCCGCACGCTTTTTTTTATTTTTTGTTCTGTCGTCCTTTCCGGTGTCGCGATCGTTTCTTTTCTTCGTCGGTGGACCGTAGAAAGCGCAATGCCCACTTTTGAATTCCGCAAACATTCGTCGTCGTCATCGCTCCTCGTAATCGTAATCATCACAAATATTCTATAATAATCGCATTCGCCCTCGCGACACTCTCATTCGCGCTACTTAAGGTCCGATAATATTCACAACGCTATTTGTTTATTTTTTTTTTGTTCCTCGACTATGTCTCCGTCGACTCTCGTTCCGTCGTCGCAAGTTCGTCGACGCTTGTGTTTTACATTGTTCTTTTGCCAACAGCGAATCGGGTTCCGACGAGAATGAAACAAAGAGAGAACCGATTCAACGGTTTTTTTGTTTTACTTAAAGGCTACAACATTTTTTCCTCGCACTACGGTGTTCGTGTTGTTCTAGTAACCCGCATCCGAGAGACTCATTTTTCGTTACGAGATTTTTTCCCTATGCTTCCGATTGACACGACCCGCCTCGATTTTCCGTCGTCGGTTTCGTCTCGACTTTTTGCGTTCGCGATGGGAGATCAGGTAAGGTTGGACATTGTTTGGAATACCCTCAGATCCTTAAAGATCAGGAACAGCTACGTATTCTTTGGATAACATCTTCTGATGCAAAAATGAGACTTGGCAACAATAGAGGGGGTTGCAGTGATACTCTGGAGGAAGATTGTAATAAAAACAATATGTAGTCTCAATGTAACAAAATTGTTGTTGCCGGTCGTCACAGCTATTCCCTGTTAGTTAGTAAATACTTATATAATACCTAGCCTAAGGGGTGTTTCCAGCCAACTTTACGAGGGCTTTATGTGGTATTGTAATAGCACGATTATGGACCAATTACAACTGACCAAAATTGATGTAGTTCAGTGGGTATAGGATGGCATTTCTGCAAAATTTATTAACTATAAATTATAGTACATCATTAAATCAGTTGTAAAACGGGTCTCGATTTTGAGTTCAACATTGCTACTTTATTAGTCTTAAATCTTTTATTTGCTAAAGAAAAATACATTTTGTGATTTTAAACCTCTATTGAGTTTTTGAAAGTTGGCAATACTCCAGCGGCATCCCTCGGACTACATAAATTTCATACGTTTCAAATGTATGTATATATGGGTCAATACAAAACTGGCCAATGAAGTATAAAATATATTTAATTATGTTATTGGGTGGTACTCTTCTTGAGAGCTTGATTGTACGATTGAAATCTCGCTTCGAAAAGTAGTCATAATAACAACAAGGGACGATGAAGTACCCCCTTCAGCTCGTTTAGTTGTCCCATCCAATCTTCTCGTTAGACTATAGCAAAGTGACACTAGGCAAAAGTTTCAAGTTTTTGAAAGGTATAATTTTGCAGGCAGCCGCGAAAGAAAAAACTAAGAGTCGTCGAAGAAGAAAGAGTCTTTTGTGTTGTTTCTCGTTGCGAGAATAGCGACGCGAAAGAAAAAAAATGAACGTGAATCGCTCACTTTAAACGGCGAGCTCACAATCGAGCCGCAAACAATAAGCCAATCAAGAAATTACGCCGATCGAGCGACTAAAGTCTCCTTGGCGTCGTTCTCTTCGTCGACCTAAAAACGAATCGTTAAAATCGACTGTCCATTCGAGAGAAAAATGTAGGTTACGTTACGCGCCATTAAAATTCCCGAACTTCGTGTACGAATTAAAAATCCAGAATCGATCTTTGCTCTTATTGCACTATAGATCATGAAGCTTGGCCAACAAGAATTGTTTGGATGGTGAGCTGTCAAATCCAGCCAAAAATTATTTATTTCGGGGAAACAAATTGATGAAGCGAAACATAATTTGTAAAGTGAGATTTCAGTTCAACTACCCATACATTTTTTGCTGTCTGGTGATTTTTTTTATTGGAGAGTAGATGGATGGGTGGATACATGGATCTGGTCAAAATTACCTTACGCTCTAACCTCGCTCCTTTCATTGCTACGCCTTTCCTTTTCTCCCTGGCATCTCCTTTTCTTCGTATTCGCCAACTATCGCTTAAGCATCGATCGGGTTCGACGGCTTGAAGGAAGAAAACTGAACCGACAGGCAGATCCAGGTCAATCGACACGGAGGATGGATTATTTTCCGACATTGCCTCAAAACCTCGCGAAAAATTTCTCTTCTGATATTTTCTCTTTTTTACAAACATCCTCGATTGAGAATCTAGAATATTGCCGTTTCTTTTAAAAACTCAGACTGTAATAAGAATAATCCATTTACAAATGTACCATTGAACTTTTATTAATTAGAAATTTCAATCCCGAGTTTCGAGGTAAAGGAGGTTGTAACTTTGAAGTGAAAGAGACTTACATCAGCATTCATAATTGGTTCTTGAAAAACAAATTAACATTATTTCGCAAAGTTTTCTTTTCAGAAATTACTTCGAATGCCATATTAATGAGAAAGCATCGAGAACAATAACATCTCTCTCCGGTTTGATTCAGACCTGATAAGAACATTCCAAGTGGGACCATCCAATAAAAAAAAACATAATTTCTTGAACTAAATGTTCAGAAGATGGTCTTCTTTTCCTGGGGAAGTTGTGCAATATCCCATGGGAGAATCTGCTTAGAAAGTTTCCTTTGAATCTGACCATAAGTCCCACTGGAATGTTTTTAGGTAGTCTTTCGGTTCGGAAAGTATCAAGGGGAGATCATGATACGATTGACCTGGGACATCCTATCAGATTCTGATCAATACCCAGGATATTTACCTTGTATTGGTATACAAATTATTTTAACCCTGATATGACAATGCTGGGGAATGATTTTATCCTTTTACCTATGAGAATAATAAAATAAAGTATCACCCTATACCCACGTTCCACATAATAGTATACACCATATAATTCTGAGATATCCAAAGTTTTGTGACAAGTGGGACATGAACCTAGAAGTTGCCCTAAGTATTCCAAACATTTAGACGTCGTGCTTTGACTGTTTGCGGTGCCAATACTTCAATAATTTCACATCTTTACCAAGTATATTACAATCGCTTCATCGCGTTTTTAAGACTACGTGACTGAGTATAACGGACTATCAATAATTACCGTAGAATCCTCGATTAATTGTTTATCGTACAGCGTCTAATTGTAATAAATTACATGTCAACATTTCGCCATTGCGTGTGCGCGTGTGTGTGTATGGATGGGGGATGCATCGGTGAGAGTGTGCCTATGTCTTATTAGTTTCAACAACAACAGCTTACTTCCTAGTTATGTTTCTGGTTTGTTACTTTCTAAGGCCTTGTTCCTGTCGCTGAGGCAGTGGCTCTTTGCTCGTATCGGACGTTTAACGAATATTTCGCACGTGCGAAATCAATGTGGCAAATTTTTTTCATTTTGACTCGTTTCAAAATCAAGACTCAGGTTCGGCTTCGCTCGCAGTCGCAGCCATAAGCCGCTGTCGCTGTAAGCGAAAGGTGAAAAAACGGTTCTAAACAATTACATAACATGCGCGCTATTACTTTTATTGTCCGTCTAATTCAAGCGTAACAAAAGGTCTATAAAATATATAGATAGTGACTATGTTGCAGAGTGTTTTGATTTGACGGGATAAGTCGGAGAGTTTTAAAAATACCGAGTACCTATTCTAGCTTCCCATCAATGGATTAAAAATTTCTATTAACGACGAAGAACAGTTTTGCACAAACAAACTCCTTTCGCAGCTTTTAGGGCGAATTATCAGGCGAATCTAGGAATCGGCAACCACAAGTTCCCCATAGTTGCATTTTAGGGTAAGTTTAGATTGTCAACTTTAGGGAACAACGATCCGGACATTTTAGAGGCTGCACGGGAAGAAGGAACAAATCGCGAACGACTCGACGCGTGAAATTGAATTTTACTTCGACTCAATGCTTTTTCTTTTCATCCTTGGCACCTTTTTTTATCGTCCGTTCCTTCCCAACTTCCTTTCTCTTTTTTACTATCGCTCCCTTTCCGTCGCCTCCAATTTCATCCCTTTCTTCTTTTCCTTTTTGACGAATGCGAAGACATTCTACGTCGTTGATTCTCCTCGTTTCGAAACTCGATCAAGCCCGAGAAGCTTTCGGACTTTACCGAACTGGAGCATGAATGTTTTGATAAAAGGGACCAAGGAACAATCCAAAGAATTCTGGAGTCATTCCCGGATTGTTACCTTGTTTATTAAGTTATCTCATTTTGACGATTAATTCAGGCTTCTGGAGGTGTAAGGAATATAATTGAAGCAATTATATACACATATTTTTCCTATTTGCGCGACTCCTACCTCAGTCGACGCGTCGACATCGTCAGATCTCGTGGCCCGAATCTGGCCTCGGGCTAGCCCATGTGCGCGAGGCGCACGTGCAATTCCGACGGTGCGTTGACTGGTAAAGGTTTAAAGGAATACTATTCCAAATATTCCACATTTTTTAAACGATTCAAAATATAATTCGTAGATAAACAGGAAATGCATTTGCTGCAAAAACTTATCAAAAATGTACGTATAAGACGCGAATCACTGCATTTCACGCGATGCTATAATGCGCTCTTCTCCGGATGAGACTCGCGAGATCAATACTTACGCTCGCTCGTCCCTCTCTTTTTCTCTTTTCGTGTCGCTCTCTTTTACATTCTCTATTCCGCAGCTCTCCTTCTGGGCTAGTTCCTTCCTAAATTTTAGTTTCGATTTTCTGGGTGGTTTTTTAAATTTATTAATTTCCTTGCTTGAACGTTTTTTAACTTTGTAACGGGAATGGACATTATTTGGGCGTTCTGAAAACTGCTGTGGTCAACATAAATTTCGTAGTCATTCTGGACCAATACTAAAAGGGAATTCTTTTTGTTGTGAATATATATTTCCCGTATATAATGTCTAGTTCCATCAGGCGGGCAAGAAGATGTTGGTTTGATAACAGAAATTGTGTTAGGGATTGATGACCTGTTCCCACTTTCTGTTTCGTTAAACATTTCGAATTTTCGTTTCCACACTTTTGGTGACTACAAAGTGGAAAATATCTTTGACAAGATTAACGCAAGTCGACGAAGATGAAAGGGGTAGATTAGAAAATGCGGGACGTCTCACGGTGGAATTTTTCAACAGCTGATCTTCGGTTAATCGCCGTGACCCGCTTCGTAGACGAAACTAACCGACCGGAAATCGATTCACGTTAAACGATACCAAAAAGTATCGGATGTTAAAGGGAGAAAAGTAGCTTCACACCTCTTTCCACTTGCCCGCAGTAGTTTCCTCAAGATCGATTGCGCTTCACGCGCCACTTACTCTTATTCGGTATAGAAAAAAGTAATTGTTCGACATCTAAAGCAGCATTGTCAATTGATGACTAGTTATTCTCAAAAGCGGCACTGCTTTGGTACTTAGTAGCTTTTCACAGGAGGCCTTATGCGATCATTGTTAGAGGGTCAAACGTATCTCAACTATTTACATGTTCACTATATACTATGCGATATAACGACAAGATTTAGGCCGGCTTGCTTAAGTGCAAAGTTAGAATAAGTCTAAACTTTAGTGCCAGTTACTAAAATATGGCGTAATATTAGTGACATATATGTAATTACGTAGTGCTTAAAGGAAGTGTTCCTTAATAAGAGTAGAAGTTTAAACATGTACCACTACAATTCGACCCCACAATCCTAATAAAATATCCACTAACGGCGGACGGAACGTCGGCCATGTTGGAGTCCTTAGGACTGCGAGGATTACGCAACTAATGTAAAAGTGAAAAAACGGGATTCTTAAATTCATTTTAACGACTATTTTTTAGCATATATATATATCGTAACAACTATCCATAAATAACGTTTAACAATATGGCAACGGCCTGTCACAGATTTTTTAAGGCTACTCTATTTGAAATTATCTTATTTTGTTTATTCCTTTCACTTTAACCGCATTCTTATCCCTGTTCACCGACTTTTTACTTTACTTTGTTTTCTTTTTAATCGGTATAAGAACCTTAAGTGCTGAATTTCGAACGGCTTACAGCAATGGTCGTAACCGAATAAATGAAATCGTGAATGTTAATACATTCTCATCATGTACGATCGATACATCTTACGAAATATTTTTATTTACTGTTTTAAATACGAGTCAATGAAACTTAGAATTTCCAAACACCGTTTATAAAATTTCCACTGAATCGCAGTAATACAAGACATCTAAATGGGACCTCCCCCAAAGAGGCTAAGATTATTATAAGATATCAACAGATCATTTCAAGACCCATGCCTTGGACGCGTCGTGTTACTTCATCAATTATATAATCTATCTAAAACAATAACAAAAATGACAATATTATTTTACATGTGCCGTTTTTTGTTGTTGGCTGTCAATGACATCGCGTCAACCGCGTACGGGCTTTTTTTGTCTGGAAAAAATTATGAAAAACATCGTGCTCAAACGAAAACAGGCAGGTTTCTTAACGTTTACCGGCAAGAAATCTCCCACGTTTCTACGATCGATCGGAAATTTTTTGTTCCCGGAGCAGGTCAAAGTGCGAAACCATCGCGATAATCAAGTCCGATGAAGTCTTAGAGAGTTTTCCGTTCGCGAGTCTACAACGACCGCCGGTGGAGAAAACGGATTTTTCTCATTTTTCTTCCTTCTTTCATATTATTGCTACTATTATCGTTATCGTTATTATTATTTTCCTCACCTCCGGCTCTTAGGTGAGTCTACGCGGATACTTGTCCGCCCGTTAACAATGATCTCTCGGTGACCGCAATAATTGTACCGTGTAATATTATATTATATACATCTCTACTTACTCGTGTAGCTAAACGTAGAAAATATAATTTTCCATTGGACCATGCGTCGTAAACGTTCGACCCTTAACGATCGCATAAATAATCCTAATCGCTTTATGTCGACAGTTATCTCATAGTAACAGAGAGCATTCAAGATTTCGGGATTTGAAGACTCCTAGAAACTAAGCATTGTTAACGATAATACTTGCTTTCCAGTTTCTTGCATGTTTTATTAAATTAAATTTGTTATAACCTATGTAAAATAAGGTGATAACTGCCTTGTAAGTAAAGATCGTCGTCTTAGGAGTGGTACGTTGCTGATTAGTATTGTAATTCTTAACCTTCTGGAAGATTTGTAAGTTACCATCGAACTGATCGGCCGACCAATTCTCCAAGGTAGACCTTGATGCAATCGATTGTGCTTGATTGCACGAACAAACCAACGTTTCCTTTCGCTTTGATCATTTAGGCACTATAGTCAGCCTGCAAGATTACATAGTGCACACCACAAGCCAGTGATTCTCACTAGTGGTAATTCCTGCCTTTCAGACTCGATTTTCATCAGAAATAGTCAATCGAATATTAAAGATTGGATGTTGATTTTTAATACAGTAAATGGATAACGCGGTAGGACATTGAGAGAAGTATGCGTTTTTAAAGTACTGTTGTCCGACGAAGGAGATAAAATATTTCGTCAACGTTTCCACTAGCAATATATGAATGGTTCTGCTTAACCATCAGGATTTAGATAAACATAATACTCAGCATTAACTCATCACTCAATCGAATATTTGCAGGCCGGGGAAAACCGACAAAGCTTGCTCTATTTAGTAATCATGATGTACCGTGACTCGCATTGCATTTGCACACCGATAATCAATGTATTTGACGTTTGCAGAAAGTCTAGAGATAAGCTTTGAATTCATGAATGACACTCAAGAGTAACAGATTTGAAGAGATCTTTCCAATCATTAAGTTCAGGGCCTCAAAATATGACCACAAAGTAAATAAAGAAAGGTATGTTCTCTGGTGTTAACATTTAAACAATTTGGGGGAAACCTTGACGTTAGATAGTTTGAAGAAGAAACATTGGACGGATTGAAATAGATTTTGTAAGGTAGTTAAATTCAGTAACAAAATAACTGTTTAATAATCATTCAAGGTGCAGACATAATTTCTTGGATGTTATTCATAACTTTCACAACAATAATGAATTGAAACCATTTTTTCTCGTGGGGGTTTTTAAAACAGTGAGTTGGCGTCGTTATTGTATAGCAAGAAGTAGAGAATGGTATAGAATATTTTATATTAATTGCTATGAGATATAGAATATATTTCCAATTAGTTGTAACATTTAGATAAGCCGACTCTGAAACATTGTCCTGTGTAGAGTTGCATTTAACATTTGGTTATGGGAAAGGGGAGTGGTTTCTAGGTTAGGTTACTTATGGATTTATAGTTTATCCAGCATAGCGTATTCGGTAAAAATGTGGTTACATAGTACCGGAAATGATGGATAAAAGTGTGGTGATTATCAGTTAAGTCCTTGCTGGATGCTGCAGCACTATCTCCCATTTTTTGATGTCATATAAACAGGAATAAGATAGGTTAAAATGGATCTGAATTCCAAATTCTTAGTTTTGTCGGAAAGGATTCATATAACAAATAGTCCTATGAAATGACATGAGAATATAGATATTCATGCAAGTTCATGTCAACAGTGTCAGGTGCAACAGCAGGTAGGAAACATTTAGACATTTCAAACAGTTACAGAGTGGTGGATGAATTAGTAGAGGTGCAAGCCAACGTTATTTCGAAGTAATAATTCGCTACTATCTTCATAACTTATAAAATCGTTTTAGGGGTAAGTTTTCATATTAGCCCTGCAGAATGCAGAAAAGAGTTCGTTTGTGCTTCGTAAAATCTATATTTTTCTTAACCATCGGCGGGATTTCCCATATAAGCAAAAATACAAACAAATTTCTATTGTAACATTTGAATATGCATCTATAAAACTTAAATATAAACAACGTTCTAATCTGCTTCGATTCTGGCCTACTTTCCTAAAATTGAAGAACTCGAAGAAAAACATTCGCGAATCCCCAAAGTTCCGCAGTCAAAGCACGACGCCGAGTTCGATCCTCCCGATATAAAATCCGCGCTATGTAGAAAATGGAACGATGTCTGCCTGCGAGACGTTAGGGGTCAAATCTGCGACGGCGACGAAGACGTCAAGCGGCAGAGGCGTCGAACACGTTTTTTTGCCCTTCCGTAAAAAAATGTACGGCATGTCGCCCCGAAGGAAGGGACTTGAACGGAAGCGAGGGAGGTTCGAAGATTTGTGCGTATAGTAATTCTTTTTCTCGCTCCCTCTTACTGGCGATCGAGAAAGTAGAAACCCGAACGTCCCCGAAACGCCACCGACGTCTCCACCGTCGCGCGTCGTCTAAACAAATTCGAGGACGGGTCGTGGCGTTCCAAAGAAAGAACTTTGACTCTCACGTGCATATTTTGCATTCATTTTGCTTTCACGTTTTTTAAATTTATATTTGTGTTTTTTTTTCTTCTCTCTACAAAATAAAAAAAATGAAACAACTCCGCGAGATCCGAAAATTGTTGGCGTTTCGCGATTCTCGCGACGCTAAGCGCGTTCGTCCTCGTGCTTCTTCTTCACTTTTGTAATATCTAGTTTAATACAATATTTATTTATGTATATCTTGTCTAAACGAACACATATTATACCTCGATAACAGTATTGATGGCTTTATCCGCTTCTGCATCCAACTCTTCTTCGCACTTACGTTCCACTCGCACTTCATTTTTATCCCTAGTATCTGCTACGTACAATATTCCGGTTTTCACATCGATCGCAGTCGTCGCAGCCCTCGCTCGCGACTACTTCGTCAGTCGCAGCTTCCACTATGTGTCTTCAGGAATCGCGTTTTTTGTTTAACCTACGTTATGTTCTTCCTGGTTTTCTGTTCTTAATTAATAATTATTATTTCATCATCGTTACTGTTAATAACTTATGCGCTTGGCCGCATACGTAAATAATGCATGTATATAATAATAATTGTGTTTACGGCTTGTTGTCCTCTTCAATTCTTCCCCCCGTCGGCCCTGTTCGTTTTTTTGTCCCGATGCGCGCTCTTATCAATTTTATCAGTATCGTTTCGTACTGCGCCCTCGATTAAGTATTATTTGTTAATTATTAATTATTATTGTATTATTGTTATCATTATTATTTAGCGGTAGCGTTATTCATGAATTCCGACCTCCACGGAACGGAAATTCGGTCGACTCACCGTCCTCCACGACCTCGATTTTCCGGGAAAGCGCAAAAATACCCACGTATGCATCCCGACGGTCTGGGGGGTCATTTCCCAAGGACGAAGAGAGGCACCGAAACGTTTCTTCCGTCGTTTCCGACGCGGCTTCTTTCGCCAACGTATCCGGATTCGGATATGGGATTTGCGTGTAGCCCACTTCCACCGGCAGGGCCACAACCACCACCAGTAGCACCACCACCAACGGCACCAGCACTTAACGACCGTGGCACCGACGGAACGGCACACCCGGTAATAACGCACGATACGCTCGTATGCCGGCGGTTTCGGCCGAACCGAGGACACGTTCACTTTCAACCGAGCTAGCACTGTAACGGGCCGTAGCGCGTGCTCAAGGACGTTGCTCCAGGGGAGGATGCACGTCTGGAAGGTAGTGACCGAGAACAGGACGCCCCAAACGCAGAAGAGACCGAGGATGGGGATCGAAGGTGCGGGACTAGAATGCCGCGATGACAAAGACGCTGAGGAGGAAGCGGCGGATGTGGTATCCGTCGTCGCAGTCGAGGATGGTGGAACGATGGTGCTGCTACCACCACACGTGGACTTCGATCCCGTTGGACCTGGTAGCTGCTGGTCGTTCGTCGATGAGGAGGTATCGAAGCCTGGACTTGGGGAAACACTAGGGTGTCTTTGCTGTGAACCTGGAAATAAAAGAAGAATACACTTTTATCTAGGGGTTTACCCAAAACTCATTTGAGGCATGGCATAAGTAACAAGGAATACCAAATTACGGTTGCTCAGTCGACCATGAGGATATAACCATTGCATTTTTACAGATCCGCTCCTTGTCCATCATGAGCTTCGGTATGCTTTGTCAGTTATCTCATGGAGAAATCCACAGAATAATAGGGCTCCCACATCCTTTCGCCCATGGAATAAGTAACAAGGTATATCAAAGCGCATGCCAGGGAATGGTTGGACTGTCCTCAACCAATTTCAGAGTTCGAGAATGAGAATTTTACGTTTTCTCGAACTCTGCGATTAGTTATATTCACTAGCCGGTATTTGGTATACCTTGTTTCTTATATCATGCCTTCATCAAGATGTCTCCCGTTTATAATTAGCACCCCAGTGATTATCTATTAGTAGGAATTCAAAATAGCAAAGGTCCATATGGTTTCATAACTGGATTTATCATCTCCCTTTTTCCCCCAAATTTAATACGCTATTTAGGGGATACACCATTCTTATTTCCTAACCTTTGGATGATCGGTATCCTATCTATTTGGAACCTCTAAGGATTTGCTATTAGTAGGATTAGATTCTAAATGATAAAGGTTCCGTATAACATCCTAAGTGGATTTGTCACCTGGACTGGTAACTGGAGGATTTATTACCTCCCTTTTTTAAGATTTTACTAGACTACTCATTCGTATTTCCTACCATTTTTAAATACAATAAACGTCGTTTATACCTGAACGTAATACTGCCATCTGTCATCGGGACACCTCTGCATTTGTTTATAAGTGTCTAATAACGCCAAAGCTCACGTGGTTCAGATTCCACGTAAGTGGAATAGTCAACGTAAAATAATATATAAAAAAAAAAGATAATAATGTTGCCAAATTCTACCATTTGGATGGACGAGGATTCACGTGGTCCAGAATTTAGACTAAGGAAGCAGCCATTGATTTTTGTTATAAGTATTGGAAAGTTAATAACATCAATTGAATATAAATATTTTTAAACTCTACTTTAATAATATTTGTGTAGAGTCGGATGTAACAGATCTAAAAATTTATGGAGTGTTTATCGAGGTTAACTAGGCAGTTACTAAGGAAATCGCGATCGTTTATAGATGCTGGTTCGATGCCAAATTTTTAAATCGGATAGCAATTTGTACTTCAAATATTTTGTTGAGCCGAATCAAGTAAAAATTGAAGAAATCATAAACCTAAAATCTTCTGAAACCGTATTTATCGAGTAAATAGATATTTTTAGTAAGACAAATATTATTAGTAAGGGAATGAGAGAATCTTTTGAAATACCGTGATGCGATGAATTATTTACGGGCCGCTTTTGATTGGTTGCCAATGAACTTTTCGTTTTCCCAACGGCTCCTTTATGTGTATATGCTATCCGTGTCGTGATACGCCGGAGATTCATTTTACAGGTGTTGCTGGCCCATAGCCAATAAAGAGTAGGGTTAATTTGGGGTTATTTTTCTGCACGACATCATTCAGAGAGCTAGTTTGAATTACGAAAAGCAGAAAACACTCTTTCAGTTCAAATTGGATTCCGTATTGGCTTAATTCATAGACTATTAAATTATCCCTGTCCAATATTTTCATTCGTTATTTAAGACGCGATTACTTAAGTCA
The DNA here is from genome assembly GCA_030407085.1 of Trichopria drosophilae. Classification (NCBI taxonomy): domain Eukaryota; kingdom Metazoa; phylum Arthropoda; class Insecta; order Hymenoptera; family Diapriidae; genus Trichopria; species Trichopria drosophilae. The sequence goes on from CM059586.1 coordinate 102,682,020, forward strand.
GTAAATATTCATCATTATATTATAAATTTCAAAAAAAACGTTTCACACTTGAAAATTACGTCCAAGGTCATTATCAATTTAATGTTTATGTATTAAATCACTTCGTTTTAAAAAACTTCTATCACAAATAAAAGTATCAACTTTAAATGTATAATTTAAATTTTTGTACAAATCAGCAATAATATTTTTATACAGCTATTTAAAATTTACTCGACTTTTATCTAGTACATGATAGCAGGAAATGTTGCGTTACGTCGCACGATATAAAGGCCCAAAGCATCCTCTTTGCTGCAGTTCCCTTTCATCGGCGTTTCAAATGCAGATGCTCTATAAATTCCATTAAAAACAGCCCATAAACGTGTTGGCAATTGAGAGCAGCTTTTGTCGATTACTTTTTTACCTATACTTGCGTTTTTTATAAGTTTAACACCGCAGTATTTTGTGATAAAAGGTATATTAAACGCTTTGAACATGCTGCAGCATTTAAATTTTATAATAATGATTATTTGGTTCTTTTTTTTTTAATAAAATAAATACAAGTTCTTTGTCTCCGTTACAGAATTCAATATGCAGCCTACGTTTTTGAAATTTTCTCTTATTTACTTTGTCAAAAAAATGTTATTGCGGCATCTTTCAATCTAAGCCAGGCTGATTTCTATTATGTTATATTAATATTTTTGTTTCTTCTTCGTCTCTTAACATTTCTCACGCAGTTCAACCATCTGAGGACGTCCTCGGAGCTCCTCAGGACGTCCAAATGTCCGCTTTTAACTTCCCGTTAAAGTCTTTTGTGTCCTGAGGATATTGATAGGACGTAAAAAGCAGACAGCTTGACGTCCTGAGGAGCTCCTAAAGACTACTCAGGCAGATGTGGTTTTGTCTTCTAAACAATTTAAGGATCATAGAAAATACAGTCCTTTAATGTACCTGTAGCGGATAGTCAACAGTATTTTTGGTGATTATTGTTCTCTATGCACGCTATAATTTAGTTTCGAAAAGAAAACAGTTGATTCTGATTTCTGTCATTTGAGACCGAGAGACAAAATTTATAGCTTAATTAGGTGCTAAAAATGATCTGGACAATTATGCATTTTTTAGCAAAGTTTGGATTTTAGAGCAGTGTATAGCTAGAAATGGAAATGTCGATACCCTTTAGGTCCCTATTAGCTAAAAAAAACGGAAAAATTTGTGAAATACCTGCAGAACCAGACTGAACAGTGCCCGTAGTAGTATCGCATATCGGAGCCGTGGCGTGATCGTAGGGTGCGCCGCGTTTAAGGGGTTGATAATCTGTACAATTGGCGCAAACACCCGATCCTGGTATATCAGAGCACATGTTAAAACAGCACTCTTCTTCTTGACTTCCGTGTAGCGCCTTTGCGGCCTGCTCGCCTGTTTCCGGGATGTATGGGTCTGAAAAAATGATGAAATTTACGATGTCTCCTAACCTAATTTTTGGTGTTAATTTGGAGAAAATCATAAAATGTCTTCGTCGTAAAGTCGTCATAGTAACGTCTTTCTTTTTTAACCTTGAAGAAAGATTTATTCGGACGGGAACAAGCAGGTTTCGTGTTAAGGGGATTCTTACCTCGACAAAGAAAGGTGGGTTCGCCGGCGTATTGTGTGGGGTATGCAGGCGCACGGTCTCCCGGAAGTAGATAGGGGCAGCGTTGTTCCACGGATTGGCAGAGGGACCGGCAGGGCCGTATTCTCCTTCCGGTCGAAGAACCCACTGAGGATTCCAAGACCAGCGGTCCGACATGAGCAAAGTAAGGCACCAGGGAGCTGCACACCCATCTTCTATACGCCTCCTGCAATTCAGACAAGGGATCATCTTTACTTTCCGTTTTAGAAATCATTGCAACTTATTATGAAATTGTCATCAACATCGCACAAAAGCTACGAATAAATACATATTCATAACATATAATTTCCATTTTTTGTTTATAACCATTTTAATATTCATATATTCCCAAGCATTCATACACTCCTATTAAAATTCGTGATGGGCGATGTTTTCAAATGATGAATACGACTCGAAGGAAGATTTACATCTGTTACAGTAAGTCACATCTTGGAGAAGGATGCGAAGTTCATTCCACAAATGATCTCTTATGCAAACATCAAGTTGGAAATTACGAAGATTGAAATTCCGTAGAGGCGTTTCTGTACTTCATCTATCAATCGTTTCTCCACTGGGCAATTCTCGGACTCGGTGTTATTCGGTGTTAAATCATTCGTGACCGGGTCATCGATTTCCTCTACTTTGACAGACAATATCGTATTCCCTCCAGCGTTTCCGAATCTTTATCGAATAATAGTTCTATCATTTGTAATCAATATATTTGCATAATACGCGGTATATATTTAATTGTTTTGATAATTCCATAAATTATGTAAACGCAATATTATTATTCAATCATTGAGCATCAGAAGATAACAGTAATAAATATCATTCAAGTGGAATTTAATGCCGATGTCATGAATATAACGCTATTCCAGTAAGTGAAATAATCATAAGCGTATTCTGTGATTCGACTGGCTTTCGCGAAATCTTCTGGAAAACTTTCAGTAGTTTTAGAAGGTTACCTTCCCAAAACTTTGTTCTAGCGCGGGTAACTATTTACCGATAACATGGTGCAACTTAGGCAACTTTAATCAGCGAGAAGATAATTTAATCAAGAAACGACGAAAGAGGCTGCCGCAGACAGGCTATTCAGACAACACACCGATACACTGGTGTCATAAAACTTAAGACACCTTTCCCGATCTTGAGAAAAGTTGTAAAGTTTACTTAAAAAGTGTTTAAAATTAATATATCCTATACTAAAAGTAAATTTACAAGAAAAGTGGTTACGTCAGTTAAAAAAAGAAATGTCAAAATGAAACCAGTTAGTTTTACTGTTTATCATGCCCAGATTCTTATGTGGTTCCAAGCATTAATTCGTTTTATACTCCAGGTCATAAGTAAGCAAATTAAGCAATTTCGATTTGCTCTAGTGGTGCATAATGTGGAATTTATAAGACGAAGTTTGAAGCACAGAGGAAAAATATATAATTCCAGAGGAAAAAAGCTGGAACACGTCGGTTTGAGGTTGAGGATCCTGGATTGACGTATATAATGCGTAGAAACTAAGCGAACCACTAGAAATATTGCGCTTTACGCGGTCTACTTCAGTTCCTAGTTGCTTCATGTTTTAGTCTCTCTTTTCCCTCCTCTAGCTTTTTCTCGTTTTACTCTTTTTTGTTTTATTCCCACGTGTACTTATTATTTATGTTTCCTTTCATCGTCTTTTGTATCTGATGTAGTTCATACTCATTAGATTTTCTGATTTTCTACTATGAATCCAGGAAACACTCTGAATATTTTAGGGAAATAATGCACCAAGCACTAACCGTTAATTAAATTTTTCAATGTTTTTAGACACGCGCCCAAGAGAAAATAGAGCTAAAGATCAACAAGACTGCACAATTTTCCTCAGCCGCGTGCAACTTTTATTCTTCTTCACCCGAGACTTAAACTCGCTGTTCGAAAGAGCAAGTATCTACCACCGCGATCCTCTCGAATCTCACTGTTGAACGAAATGGCTGACGAAGAAATTGTTTCTACAAGAGCACTTGGCATTCACAGATCGATACTTTATCCGGGTTCTCTCTCCGTGGCACGAACTCGTTTCGTTCAAGTTCGATTCGACTTTAGTTTAATAGTATTGTGCATCATATCTCGTTTCCCAAAATGTGTAATTGCATTTCTGGCCAACTCCCAAGTCAATGCTCTAATTTTTAAGGCTCATTTGCCTTATTATCGTTGTCGGCTTAAATCGGGATGCTACTAATTATTTTCTTCTACTTATACCCATTGCTCTTTCTCTTAGTTAGAATCACCATAAATTGTTGGATCTACAGGATTAAAATGACATTCAAATTTGAGAGAACTCTTATAGGTGTAGTGTGTATGAAAACAACGTATTATGTAGAGTCGAGATTTACCACGTGCCGATTTGGTTTCTGTGACAAACGCTGGAGGCAATGCCTTGGTACGCAGAGATAAGAGTACGTGAAAGAAAGACGACTCTAACTGAACGAGAAGGGCGCATTTGCTAGTGGAGAAGCGAAGGGGATCGAAAGGATTCCGTGGTCTTTAGTTGGCTCGGGCTCGAGTGGGGCGCGAAACCGTGCACTAGAAGCTGGTAGCTGTTAGGTTGGTTAGATACTTCAAGTACTCTCAAAACTGGATGCCCCAATTCGTTCTTTCTCTCATTCCCTTCTTCTATTTTTCCCTATTTCATACCGGCCTCTCCACCTTTCATTTTCCTCTTTTCTCCCTTTTTGTGATACCTAATCTATTGTTTTTAACCATTGTCGTAATTTCCACTGTTCTGTTCCTTCAGCGACTAGAAATCATTTTACGTGACTTTCCCCTTTAATTACTTAAAGAGGTTAAATTACCATTTTAGATCGAAATTATATTCTTCCCCTGTTGAATGTAATAATCGTTATCTATTTACATTTGTTTTACTTCTGGGTATCTGTACAAAGTTCGAACGGTGAGATTTCATAATCTTTTGATGATCCCTTTGTGAAAACTGGCATTTGGATACCCGCCAACATAGCAGGTAACCAATAGCGTTTTTCGATAAATCTCGTGAGAGCATTTTACCTTACTCGTAAAACAAGAAACCGTAAACGATTCCTAATCTGAAGGAAAATCAAGTCGTAGTTGCGATAACAAATAGCTTTATTCTAATACTTATAAGAAAACGTTACTTAACCGACCTAAGATGAAAATGTCTCGCAGATAACCTCTATACCCAAATCCCTACATAATCATTACTTCTTACGACTGTTCTAGATTTTCAACATTATCTTTTATGATTCTTCGAAACTCATGGTTTCGACGGTCACACGTTCCTGCACAGTAATTAAATGTGTAAATACAGGACTGTAGCGGCAATGTAATTTATCCGTTTCCGTTTCAATAAGTAGGGGTAGCAAAAATAGGGAAGGTTTTGAAATGGTCCACCGCACGTATAAAAGCTTTGCGGAAAAATGTAATTTTCCGTCTCGATTGTAGGTGGAGACGGTACAGCGAGCAATATGCGACGCTGAACACGAGACGACAGTTCTACGAGATTTTATCTCTCCTGCTCGTCGGGCTTATCTCGTCGCGTTGCGATATTCTTTGATTCGGTGCATCGAACGACCTACCTGAAAAAAAGCGAGAAAGAACGCGATATTGTCCTGAGAATGTTATTTTGTAATCAGCTGATGAGCTAATTCCAATCGATACCAGTGATAGCAGTCAGATGACTAAATTCGTGTGAATGTTTCGACCTCCAGGTGATTCAAAGTTCGACTATAACATCAAAAATGTTAAGAAATAAGAATCTTCTTTCCCTAAATAATGTAGAAGAAAAGGGAGGTAATAAATCTATCAGTTGAGAATCCAAATAATAAATCCACTTAGGAAACCATATGGAGCTTTTATCATTTGGAATCTAGTCCTAGTATAGTAAATCACTGGAAGTTCCGAATGGAAAGGGAAATATTTTAATGAAAGAAATAGGACATTTCTATTGTTCTATTGATTTACGCATGGCATAAGGAAACTGAATACCAAAGCGATAGAGAGGAAGCGGACCTCTAAAATTGAGTGCCCGGATGCAAAAACGACATAGCTGCTCGGTCTGACTCATCGTAAGTAGTAACAGCCAGATCCGAAGGCTCCCCTGGGCACAATTTTCATCGAATCGCAATGATTGACGGCTCAAACTAAAGATGTTTTCAATACGTACAACTTTGTCAGTGGCGGCACTTTGCTATCTATCAAGCAATACAAGATAAATGCAAAAAACTGCGAAACTGGCTGTTACTACTTACGGTGAGTCAGACCGAGCGGCTAAGGCGTTTTTGCATCCGGGCACTCAATTGTAAATGGTAAGTAGATGGGGACCGTTTGAGTCAGACAGGTAAGACAAATTGCATTTTTATTTTGTGATTGTATATCCTCTCGGATTACTGTGTACCCTAGTCCTACGCTTAATAAATCTCAGAAGGTTCCAAATGGAAGGGAGGCGGTCTTAAGGAAAGAATAAGTTTTTATTGTTCTGTGGATTTACCCACAGTATAAGTAATAATGAGTACTAAAGTGAAGCGGAAAATTAAAGTCAGAAAATACGGTCTAGTGCGCAACGGGTTTTTGTTATACTTTATTACTTATATCATAAATCCACCTGAAAAGATGATATTCGAACGTAGCGTTGAGTATCAACATGATGAGTGCAAAAGGATACACATCCGACAAGGTGGATAGACAATACAATCTATGTTGGTTCGATACCAGTCGCGTCACGTGTCGCACACGTAATTTGAGCACGAACCGCAGCGAGTGGAAATACATAAGACTGTGCGTATACTCGGTTTCCATAGAACGACACGGCAGATACCCCCAGGGCAGATAATGCGATTGTGTAGCCAGCCGATCGTAATGCTTCCTTTCACAAGAGGGAAATTGTGTTGCCGCTATCGTGGCTGCGCGGACGACCGCGTGATATCTAGTTTGATGTTTCCGACGTTCACGTCTCATTAAATTACGGTAATTATGTCTTTTCATCCACGAAACTTCCACTTCCGAAGCGTTTGGAAAATTGCAAATGGTGTCTTTCTCGAGATTATTTAACACCATATATCAATAAAGGGGTGCCCGCTCGAAATCCCCATCTACCAATGATCTCCGAAGTTTAAATCCCCTTCCCCTATAATCCCCGAATTCAAAATACCCCATTAATTTTTTTAAAAACCCCCGAATTTGTAATTGAGGCTTTATTATAAAGTAACATTACTTTTACGCTTACATAGGTTAGGTTAGGTTATATTACTTTGCAATCGATAATGTGAGAGGGCATGTTAGTGGGCGAAAACTTTTAATTCGACGGGAAAACAAAACGTTCTACCTACTCCCGAAATTATTTCGATGGGAAAACAAAAAGTCCTTCCTATCATAATATCATAATTTGAGCATAAAAAAGTTTATAAATGACACGTTATCGAATAGATGATGTTAGGGTTGACCTGGTGCGTAAAATGTGAGAATGTATAAAAGACGCTAATACACCTTTCTGGAATGTGGCCCTTGTGATTAGAACTACCTAGCCCGAAGCAAAGAGACGATTCTGATGTAGCCCTAGAGTCGAGTCGACGGGAGTGTTCGTCGTGGTAGACGCAGAACGCTTATTAGCAGCTCTCTTTATACGTTTCACCCTTGGCCGTCTGCATCTTCTTACAAGCTAAAACTTCGTCGAGTGGAAGTACAAGGAGCCTCATCTCTACTCGACCGTGTCGTTTCGTTACGCTCGCATACTTGTGCGATATTTAGAAAAAGAAACCGCAAACCACCAGATGTTGTCAGGAATAAGAAATTCCCGAGGAAGAATTACGTAACAACAACGGTAAAGAAGAGGGTGGTAGGCGCTTATTGAGAAGGTGCACAGGGTGGCGCTGTTGTTCGCGTGTCGTAATGGGTGCCAGGAGTTTGCGAAGCAATGCCCTCAGTCACGGTGACCCGGTTACCTAGCCCACATTCGCGCCCCCGCCATTACCCCCTCGACCCTCGACTCGCGTCGCCCGTGGCTGCCAGGCTTTCCAGCTCCAGAACCTAGTCGTCCTGCCCGTTTTCTCTCGTTAAACTTCCACACGCAGGTGCACTCCCGAATATCAATGCCATGTCAAAATATCATATAGATTTCAGATGAGAAATAAATAAAACCGTGTAACTCCCGAAAGAATCTTTTGCACAAGTTATCTCGCAACTATCTCCCGTATAACTGGACAAAAACAATTCGCGAGTGAACATCCAGCAGCATCCTTCAACATAATGGCACCAAAGATGGCTGGACGGATAATTTGTCTCGGACAATAACGCAGGAAGTAAATATTGTCGAAGAAAAATGGGAATGTAGTTCTGCTCAAATGAAAGAAATACGCTTGGTTGCAGTCAACAATGCTCGGTTATTACTGTGCCTAGTCCATGAAAGAGAATCACATCCTCACCTATAGTGCTAGTATTACAATATTTTTATAATGGCATAGTCTGTGAGGATTGACAAATGAACTGACATCTTCGTTATTGTATTGGAATAATAAACGTCTTCATGATAAATTCCAGTGTCAGAAGTGGATCCCTATTGGATTATTTAACTATTAACGGTGCTCTCTGAACTCTGGTGGTTGGGCTAAGTGTTCTAACGTCTCCCAAGGCGACCTTCTAGTTTAATTATTCCCAGGTAGATCAGTTTTGACACGTTAATCTCCCTCGCCTTTCTTCCATTTCCTTCTCTAATAGGGCTAACTAGCCAAGTTGCTAAAATTATTCCACTTGATACTTTTGGCAGAATACCACGTCCATTTATCAGCGTCCTTCGGTTCACAAGATTCTGACATACGCATCCTGCGAGACCGAGGCACTCAGTCCCTGTCCCGATATCGGATAAGCGCTCGACCTCCCGGATTCTGCCAACCTCGCCTATCCCCCGAGACAGAGTAAACCAGTCTCCATCTGCATAGGCAAACCCTCTACATTGCCCGCTATTTACTCGAGCACGGTGCGCGCGAATCCCTTGAATGCAGCTAATGCTTCGAGAACCGCATACTTTCACTGCGGAATTTTCACAAGCTTCTATCTCTCGGGCAAACGCTATTTCGATCCTGCAGGACGTTTATCTTTTCGTATAACGAATGGAAATTACTGAGGCTCGAGAGAATCCTCGATCACTTCTCATTTTATAGATTTCCCTTCAACTTTTGCTCTTTTGTCTACAATTTACTGTTGGTCGTCAGCTTTGAACTTCCTCGATATTCCATTATGGGTTCGCTTAAGTTGCTAACTGGAGTTTTACATTAATTGCTTTTTATAAATGTAGATAAGATGCATAAGCTTAACGAACAAATAGCAGCGCTTAAATTGTTAAGACTTTTATCACCATGTGGTGGTGTACACTCTTTCTAACTGCAGAAAATAATCCAGGTTTTAAAGAAAGGCTTAAAGACTCTCCATGCAAATTCAACATAAGTAAAAACCATCGAACCTATTAGGACTTTCATCGCTGATTAGGTACCATGCCTGCAATGATTTACGGTTGGTTATTTCGTTATTACAGTTCGGCTTTAACTGTTTTGTCTTTTTTATGTTGGAATGTAATGTGTAATGTTGACTACATGAATTTAATTTTCCGCGCGTTTGCTTGTTTATTTATCGTTTTGCTGCTGCAAACGAATTTTATAATGGAAGACATCAGTTACTTCTACTCAGTTGAATTTTCGTCGTCTCCTGGCCTGGAGTTTCCGAGGTAATTTCGTGGTTTCGCAATGAGTATAGAGATCGCAGCAAGAGTTTCCCGACATTTCGACGTTCCGAATGTCCATTCAACGTTCGCGAATGCGGTCAGTCCTGCTGGCGAGGTCACTCCTGTTCTCCAGGGGATCGCGATCTCAACCGTTAACGTCTCTAATTGAAGGTGTCTGCCTGTTCAATCCTCCGAATTGTAACGTGACTGATTTCGTACGTCACGAACTTTGGGACCGGACAGCAATTTATGGCTATTGGAATGCAGGCAGTAAGTATGGAACGAGTACGTCGGTTCTCCCGCGAAAATCCTAATTCGAGTAAACATCCGTTTTCCGGTAATCACTGCCGCTAGGGGATTACAAATCGATTATGGTATGTCATTTCGATAAATTATTCCCTTCGTTAAATATGCAGGCATTCACGGACGTGACAATCTCGGAAATGTGGACATATTGTGGCAATCCGTTTCTGTTGTGTATCGAGAAATTGCCAACGATGACAAGTGCATGCATAAATGGTACAAAGCGAGAACAAAGAGCATCGAGAACGACGACTGTCACGTCGGAAGTTCCGAGGGCTGAGATCTCTCGATATATTTCTAGTTGATTTTCATCGAATAATTTGCCTCAACAAAGTTAACGTCATCCAGGACTGCGTTGGAAATGAAGTTAGCATCGTCATAGTAATTTTTTATTTTTGTTTTACAAATTATCTATTTGTTGTACAATGCGGGCATCAATCTCTCTTGCTTATTGTGCTTCGTCGTTCTCGGGCAGTGAGAGTGACGCTAAACGAGCCGTGAATCGTAGAATATTATTCAGGGCATTGCACCCCTATACCTGTCTCAAGGAGACAGTTTTTATTGGCTTCCAAGCACAAGTATAACTTCCTGAGCTTTGTAACGCTTCGTTCTGAATGGCTGCTATTCTCATAATTAGAGTTTTTATCCATTTAAAAAATGTTGAGTTACCCCTATCAATATTTCTGTTTAACTCGATTAAAAGGTGTCAATCTCCTATAGGATAGGAAAAGAATTAATATTCTCGCTGGATCTTTTTTCGTGACATTTTATACATAATGGATCGCCACTGCTCCGCAATGCTCTGACGAGGGAACATCAAAGCGCGTCTGCGGTGTTCGAGGGTGGAAGCACTAAAGGGATGCACTGAGGTCATTGCAACCGTGGAAGACGCGAGAGACTACATCTAAAACACTCAAAGGATGCATCTGGGTTGACTGCGCATTGAATTTTTATTTACGAATTAAATCCGTAATAGAGGTCATTGAAAGTTTATTTTATGTTCATCATTCAGAAATAATTAAAAAATTATCGGGATTTGTAGTGGTTTAGTGTTTCTAAGGAAAAAATCTTAAACTAAACGTGCAATCCCATGTTCTTTCAAAGATTTCTACATTACTTGTCTTCCTTGGTCGTTGAGCAAAATGGCTAACTGGGTAGTCTGAAACTCGAAGGACGACAGTCGCCAGAAACTTTCAGTAGTTGGGCGCCATTCCAGTCACCGTAATTACAAGTTGTGACGAATCTTCTCAAACTCCATTCCGCAGTGTATGCACAAAGTACATGCATATCCTAGTTGAAAAATGTCTATTGCAAATTGTCCTATATTAAACATATCACTGAGCCGTGAAGTTTTGAAACAGAATGCAGATGTTATCTAATACGGAAATCACTGCAGTGGTTCAAGTAGATATTCAAAATAAAACTTAACAACCCACATTTCCGTTTTCAAATTTTGACCTGAAATTAAAATTTCCGTCTTCAAAATAAAAGCAAGCGCTCCGAGCTTTTTAAAATCCCGCTTTGCTCTCAATGCATACTAGCCTGCAATATATGTGGTACGTTAAAGTTGCGCGCTCATAAAGTGGAGATTGAGATATTCATAATGTATTCGCGAACGCGATGATATGCACACCATTTTAGAGAGAACCTTACGCCGATGAATAATGCTCGATGATAAATAGAGGCGGCGTCTTCCCCTTTTATGAGCTGCTTAAACGCTCTCGCTTCCCCTTAAACGGAAATAATGCAAAACGTACCAGGAATAACTACTCGATTGACCCGTAAATCGTCGTTTCCATTCCAGTCATCATCTTATTTTCATTTTTAATTAGGGAATTAATGGGGAGAGGTGTTTACAATTTCTAGTAGTATGCACGCCAAGTCGAGCAGTTGACGACAACGGTACAGGATATGAACTTTACGGGTAAGTTTTAATTAAACGTTTACGAGATTCGAATTCGCTTTGCCTCGTTCTGAATAGTTTGGAAGTTGACAGTTTGAACATCTCGTTATGTCGACACATCTTCCCCTAAAACTATTCGATTCTACTTTCGATTAGCTAATTGACTTAAACAAAAATCCTACAGGCTGTAAAGGTGTAAAACAACCATTAGGAAAGTATTTTGTATCATGATTATAGATGTTGGCACAAATGATCGTGAGAACAAGTTAATAAAATTTTAGCAAAGTGAATTGTAAGTCTTCAAGTTAATAATAAACTATACTCCAAACGAAGCATTGTAAGGATATAAATAAAATGTATAGTACTAGAAAGAAAGGGAGACTACAGTATAAAAGGAAAGAAAGCATGTCCCGGAGATGTCCTAAGTACCCTACCAAACGTCTTTAAAGTCATCTTGAAGTAGTCACAAAGTAACCTGAATTCAGTAATAAAATTTTCAACGAGATCCAAGTAACGTGTACAAAGTTCAAGCGTAGTCAGAATGTACAAAGCCATTTTGAGAGCATTGTCGTTTAAATCGATCACTCGAGTAAAGAGGTATTATGGTAGGTAAGCGCTTATTGCAAAAACTGTTAAGCGTTTATGGAATTTACAAAAATATAATTATGCGTTTAAAAAATGTTACCATGTATGCAATTTATGGAGCAATATGAACATTCCGTTATCCAAGAGATAAGAGTTCTAAAAGATAACGTAAAAGCCGATACCGAAGAAACACGAGGTAAAAGAATGCTTTTTAAGTGGAATGCCGAAAGGTCCTGCCATGAAGGAAAGGCATCGCTATTATAAAGCAAGAAACAATATCCGGCGAACCGTCATCCCGTCCCTTTTCCGTGTGTCTCTCAGGCTTGGGAATTGGGAAGTGGCTCAGGGGTGAGCAGTAAAAGGATGAGACAAAAAAATACATTGAATGCGTGTAAGAGGGTCGAATTCTCCAGTAGCGAAAGAAATGGAGTGCAAAAGGTGACAGTTCCTTCGAGGTTGACACTGATGTGAATTCCCACCGGGCAAAAAATGAGCTGGAAATATTTCTTTCATTATTTGGAATGAACATAAAGATTAGAAAAACAATTCCAAATTTTTTTTTTCCCGAGGAATATCGAGAATGTGGAATAGCGATTCGCAGTCGGGTCTTGTGGTTACACACCAACCGCATAATGGGAATGCGATATCCTCACTCCCGGCTTACGATAAACGGCGATTCTGTTTAATCGAGATGTAATCACGGTTTAACTCGGTAGACCAATCTGACGCGTTATTCGCTGTACTCGGTCAAATTGCCATCAAGTGGTTGGAAAGCACAGTTAACAGGAACTTCCTACATTGTCCTTTAAGTAGATCAATTTAACATTCACAAAATGAAATACTTTATAAAAATTGTTGGATCCGATAAAACATCAAAAATAACTGGGGAAATCGTGGATGAGGTAAAATACTTCAATGTGGAGGTGGGATGTCCGAAAATGTAGGCACGAACTCGAGATGATGTTGAGACCTCCACAGGCAAGAGCCTATTTCGGTACCCGATAAGGGATGTCGGAGTATGATATACGTTGATACAACCCATATGCATGTACTCGAACACATACTGTCGCAGGTGTGGTATGAACCTTCGTTTGACGTATGTACGTTTAAACTATGTATCCGATGGGTATTACGTAGGTTTACCTACAACGACGTATACACTCTAACGTGGGAGTTACGACGTGACCTGGGTGACTCCAATAGCGTCCGATGTTCGGTACGTACAGTGCCAAGTTTCGAATTCGTACTGCTTGCGGTCCAGGAATTTCAGAAATTTGAAAAACAGGACGCCAACAATGAGAACGAAATATGTCATCGGTTCTTGTATTCCTGGAAAAATAGGGATGGGTAAGTTCTAATCCTGTTCAGCGTAGAAAAACTTTGGCAATGATTCATCTTCTAAATAAATTTCTTGTTGAGGAGCCCATTTTGTTAAGAAATTATGTTGTTGATGATGGAGTGAAAGCAATGGGGAATGAAAACCTGGAGTAGATGCATTGAACATTTTTCGTCGACAGAATAGGAGGAAGAATGAGAAGATTACATAAACAAGTGCTCAAATAACGACACCAATAGCCTTTGGAAATATGAAATTCTATTTCAAAATGTTATGTCTGAAATGCGCAGTCATTTGAAGCATGATTATTTCCACGACATAACCTTAATTTGCTGCCTCTCAAACACAATTATATAAAAAATGGTGGATCTTGAAAGCCTAATAAAAAGACCAAATTAAGTTTGGATTAAATTTAAAGGTTGGTTAAAAAGGCATAATATATTTTTGGATGGAATTGAAAAGGTTGAGTAGAAGTGGTTGGGGTGGGAAGTAATCGAGCAATGTCGAATCTCGAAATTGCGACACGTACGCCCTGAAAGAAGTTGATAACGAGGCTCGGACGGACTTGATCGTTAAAAAATTGCAGCCATTCCCGCCCTCAGCCAAAGTTCGACCGTTGGGACATTTTCGGCCTCTGCAGATGCGTCCACATCCGCACTTCCATTTCCAAAGGACGAATGCCTTCGAATATTGATCCGTATTCCGTACACTGCGGTTCATCCGCCTGCTTTTTCCTACTTTCTACCCATCCCACTATTCCCGAGCCCCAACGCCGCCTTCTTTCGAACCTCTGCCTGGGAAGTTATCTGCGCTGTTTTCTTCTTTTTTTTTGTTCGAATCTTACTTCTTCGTCTCTTACATCGTTTTCCCGGGTTTTCACTCTCGTTCTCTTTCTACTTCGGGATTTATTTCTCCTGACTTTTTCCTATATTCCCTTTGCTTGATCGCGTTTATTGTCGATGGCTGTTTCCTTTTCGAGTCAGCGTTCTGCGAATTCAGTTTAGCTCGACGTTTGAAAAATAATAAGTACGAACTGCTAAGTACCTGGTAATAACTGCCGTGACTGGCGTAATTACTGCAACTGTCAACGAGGAATTTTTTCTAGAGATTGATGCTTAAACCATGTTAAAATTGGGTTCTCGCAATTTCATTGTTATGGTTTAATGATTTAGCACTGAGGTTTAAAAGTATCTTATCAAAATACAAGTTCGCAAAATACTATGTGAATAAAAATAAATAATATTGTATTGAGATATTGTGAAATATTTACGAGTTCTTTTATATAGGATATCCAATTTGTAAGAGGCCAGCTAATAACTCTTCAGGAAATGGAGAAGCAACAAAATTGTTCTGATAAAAACTGTGGGGTTCGAAAGGGACCACTAGTTGGTGATCTTCAATTTGAACTTGATGTCAAGTTTGAGTGCAATTGGAGGTCTTTGTAAGTTTTTTAAATACGCCCCCCTCCCCTTACCGCTCATTTTTTCCCCAGAAATGAAAAGAACGGATAATTTTACTTCAGATTAGCTGTAAAATGGTAATAAAGAGTTCAAACTGGAAATAAAAGATTATTATGAAATGAATTTTTAATTAGAAAGATAACCTAAACAAAAGACATTTAAAATAAAAAAAATTTAGAATAGCAAAATGTTTAAAATAGCAAAATATGTAAAATACTTTCATATATTTAAAAAAACAATAATAAAAATGGAAATAAATACAAAAATAAATTCTTTACATTCGAAATTTTCGATAATTCTCCTCAGATTTGCTGGATTTCAAATAAATATTTATAAATAAGTTTCTTTAATAATCTTGTTTCATCCGCCATTTTTCATTTGTGAAATTTGACTCCAGATTCGTGATTTGGGACTCAAAAATAACGAGCTTCAAAATAATCCAACTGATTTTAAAATGATCGTCCGTCGTATTGGATTCAATATTTTCAATTTATGAAATATTACTTCAGATTTGTGTTGAGCGATGTAAAAATAATTTAGATAATCTGTGTCAAAACTTAGATATTGCGACGCGATATTTTAAGATAAAACCTTACTCTGGTCACTTATTGTATAAAAAAAATTCTGATTTCGGTAACAAAATTGTAAAAAAATGTTCTTGCACTCTTAGTGCAAAATGTTATTTTTCTTCACACCGTGAGGAAAGCAGCGACTTTCTCTCCCTAGGGACCAAAATAAGTTTCTCAAGTATGAGAAAATAGTAGGTGCAACAAGGGGGAATCTCACTTCGCTCTTGTATCAAGATTGACCTCGTGTAAACTCCCATTTTGCTCCATAGTTGCACAATGTTATATTTTTGCGTTAGAAAAAAATATTAGAAAAGGAAAGTAACGTTGCGGATGAATGTAAAAAAAATGTCTTAATAAATATAATGATACATTTAAATGAGCAGTGCTAGTATAAGAAATAATATAAAAGATAGCATTTTAAATGAAGAAGAAAAAGAAAATAATAGATAAACTGGCATAAGATTATCTTTTAAAAGCAAATGTTTTAGGCCTCAAATGATAACTAACTACTGGAATACAGTTCTCATGATACAAATTCAATAGTATGATAAACAATTGTTTAATTAAACAATAAATTAGTAATTATAAATTAAATGTGATCCTATTGTGGCCATATCTAATGAGATCTCCAACCGACAAGAGAAATGTTGATCAAATGAGATCTGATTTCTTGATAAATCACAAAATATTAACACATTTTTATCGATAGAATGAAATCTATTTAGATTTCTAGAGATATTTCTCACAAATGATTGAATTTTTAAGAAATCCGATACGAGTCTGGTGGAATCTCTTTATCTTAATAGATATTTTTATCGTCTCTTGCAATGTATAGTATCAAGTATATCTGATCAAAGTTTCTTAATATAACTGCTTTTGAAAATACTTATTTCATACAAAAAATTCTGTATTCGGCTTAATAGATCTCATAAAAGTTTAATCCAGATGACCTTAAGTGGGATCAAATTTAGTTTGAGTATCATGAGTGAAAGGACATTGAAATCGAAAATTTCTTTTTTGCGATGTTTTCGCATGGCAATAAAGAAGAGTGCATAACCCATTCTCTTCTAAATTAACTAACACGTTATTTAAAAAAATTCATTTTTACTATTTTTAGAGTATGCTGAAAATAAAAATGATTTACTTAAATAAATTAAAAAATGGATTTATGACCTATCATGTTTTTTCTTCCACCTCAATACAAGATAAAGAAAAAATTCTTTTTCTGTAGGAGACTGAAAAAATTATTTACGTATTTTGAGTGTGGGTCGAAAAAGCTGACAAATCAAAAAACTGGCTGGTCAAAAAACCGATAGTAAAAACACTGCCAATCAAAAATCCGACAGATCAAAAAACCAGCAGTAAAAAAAACGACAATCGAAAAAAACGGCATTAATAATCCGACGCTTCAAAAACTATCTGTCCGTTTAGGATGCGAATCGATAAACTGACAGATAAAAAAACAGATAAGCAAAAAACCGACAATCTAAAAGTCGACAGGAAGAAAACCGACACTTAAAAAAATTACTGCCCGCTTGTCAATGTGTCGGCATTTTAACTGTCGGCTTTGTGGCTGTTGGTTTTTTGACCCATTGACTTTTTGATTTGTCGATTTTTCGACCCATTCCCTGTGTTTTAGAGGTTTATTTGTTAGATAAAAATTACGAGATTTATCGTGCACTCTAAGTGGCCAAGTCCGTCAATTTTGTTAATACAAAATTGTTAAGTCATATTCTATGATAATTTGAAAAATATACCAAATTGCGTGAAGATTCGTTGTTTGATTCTCTAAAAAAAAATCGAACCATATTTTACGGTTTACATGCACTTTTTCTCTTAAAATATAATCTGATATAGACTGGAAAAGACTTACTTCGCTAAGATTTAATAGATTGCTAATGAAGTTTAGAAGATAACCACCGAAAACAAAACTGTTTTCTACTGTTTTAGCCATGGCTAATAATGCCAAACTAGTATTATGGACTAGAGTATAGTAGAGTAACTTTTATTAGTATTCAGAACTTGAGCCTCGTTCGATTAACCATACAATGATTAACTAATTTAGTTAACTACAGGTCTTATTTTTAATATTGATTACTAAAATAAAATACATTGTTAAAACTAACTCATTTTAGTACGCGAGAATTGTATTCTTTACTGTTTATGGCCGATATGTGCTTAAAAGAAATCAAGTATCAATCAAAATTACTGATCGATTTTATTGGTCAATATACTCTGGAAACTAAAGAAGTATAACAACAAACGATAATAACCTCTCTAACAATTAGGAATATTGGCTGTTATTATTGAAAACTATTCTTATTATTTCTTGATAATTAATTATTAATATATTTTATCCCTAACATTTAGCATTGGTTGTATTTACAAGTAATTCATGTAGCTTATGTTAAAACATTTTATACAATTTTAATGAAGTTGCTGTATAGAATATGTATAAAACTCTTATTAAGAAATGGTTCTATAAGCAGTTTATAAAATATTTATAAAATTCGTATATTTATATAAGAATTTTATAAAATAGATGTAAAATTGGAATATTTACTAAGTTGTTTTTACAAAAACCAACTTCTAAAGATATTTGCATAAAAAAATTTTATTTTTATACGAATTAGGAACTTGTAAACATATAAATAGTTCTTTACTCATACCAACCGATGGCAAGAAATTATCTTTTAATATCTGAAAGGCAGATCGAAGTGATGTAAAAAAAAGTGTAAAAACACAATCGACTACGGGTGGAATAGTTTTATAAAAATGTATAAAAATAATATACATAAATGGTTCTATAAATTATATATAAATATAGCAGTATACATATTTATATACAGATTTTATAGAATACGTATAAAAAGTGATATTAAATTAGGAATTGGAAATTAAAAATGGAACTAGTCTAAATTGATTCTCAACATTTTTTCATAAATCTTAACCAAAATATAAATACTAAATTTTTGGGAAAAATTATTAATAATTAATAAACTATTTCAAGCACAGACAGAAACAGGACTATACATTTTCAAATGTTGTCGATGCACTGAATCAAAATCTGGGCGTAGAATTTTTTTTATTGCGTCAAGTTTTTGAGATATCCTAACCTAAAAATAAAAATACACCGCTTTTGTCCGTTTCCAGTAAGGTTTCGTAGCCGAACAAAAGTTTTCTTTGCAATTTGGCAAATGGCAGATTAATGTGCTATTCATTGGCTTTAAAACGCTTTTTTAGTCATTTCGATTCGATTTTTTTCATGGAGTTATCAAAGTTTTTGGGAAGGCCCGATTACGAATTTCATTTTTTGCATTTTTGGGTTAGGGTATCTCAAAATCGCGTCTGAGAGCAATTCTGCAACGGATTTGGATTCAGCACATCGAAACCCTTCGAAAAAGTATTCTCAGATTTATGATGAATGCACTTTAATCTTGTTTTTCGGACGGAATTGTGGAATTAATTAATATGCATAATTTTTTTCATTCGTTATTAGAAATTTTGCATGACTTTTCTTCTGGTATTTTTTTTTCACAATATGATTTTTATATCATGATTCACAAGATTTT
The DNA here is from genome assembly GCA_030407085.1 of Trichopria drosophilae. Classification (NCBI taxonomy): domain Eukaryota; kingdom Metazoa; phylum Arthropoda; class Insecta; order Hymenoptera; family Diapriidae; genus Trichopria; species Trichopria drosophilae. The sequence continues at coordinate 102,701,089 of CM059586.1, forward strand.
TTCAAGATCTTTTATGTTTATTTAGTTGAAAAAATTTTATTTATTACATTTTATTAATTAGTTTTTTATTTATTAGAAAAAAACCTATTGTCCCAGTGGGATTCGAACCCCTGCACCCCGTTTAGAATTAGGTATGGACTACAAGTAATTTTTCCTGTTATGTAATGGATTATTTGAAATAAATTAATATTAAATTAAGTTTCCGCCTTCATTTTGTCTCTCTTCAGAGTTATTTCTACAATACAATAATGAACTCTTGGGCATTAATGGGTTAAGCAAAACTAGTTTGAATAATAATGCTTAACCGTTAATTCGACATCCACCGTTGGAATCGATTATCACGCGTTTACATGTTCGCAAGACCTTTATGTCGAATGCAACATATATAGGGATTCCTTTAGAACGTTAAGTGTATTATTATAGCAAATATTATCTGACTTTGTACACAATTCACCGTCGAATGAATTGTTCCATACGAATTCGATCAGATTTCTATTTGAAAATTATACGATTAGTTTGAGAAAGCATTCCGAATGATGAGACGTTGATTGATACGAAAACTATTCTTGATGAACAATATTCTAAAATTCAAAAGATAATTTGTCTACAACATTTTAAATTGTTTCGTGTTATCAATTAATTAATTTTTATCTAAATTTATATAAAAAATTAACGAGCCTACCAAGTATATTTTTAACTTTAAACATTTAATCCTGATTTAACCATACTAAAGTCTTAGTATCGTTCAGCATTTTTATGTATACCTAATGTAAGTTAAACCGAACATTTTTCAAATATATATTTATTCTTATGAAGAAAACACTTTTTTTTTTTAATTCGCAGGAATTAATTTGAATTTTGTTGTATCGTTTAGACGTAAAAATATAGCTTAGATTGTTTATAACAAACGTAATTTTTTATCAGTCGACAAAACTCTGTGCATTTCCTAATTTGAACTATAAAAGTTACAGTTATTATATAAAGTAAAATGCTCATTTTACGCCTCCTATTGCGGGCGTAAAATATCTATTTTACGACGTAATTGTATCAGATAGAGTCATTATTTCTAAAAATGGCAATTTTCATACATACGGAATCGAAAAATTTTGTTCATACCGTGGGCATCGCCGTCCCACGGCCGTGCAATCACCATCCGAGGCGTAAAACTCTTATTGTACGCCCGTGTTATGAAAAATACTATTTTGCTTCTGTATTACTTTTTCCAAAAAATTCGAATCATAGGAAAACAACTTACAGATTACCGTTTTATCGTTTTGAATAAAAAACAATTATAATGACGTACAATCCTGTGCTTATTTTATGTTTAACATTTGGCGCTCTTTTCAAATTAAGTTCGTCACAAGTATATGTTTTTAAAGAATTTTAAATAAAATTTTTAATAAAGTTTAACGGAAATTTAACGTTAAAACACGAAATGACCTACATTTTGTGAAGTTAGGATTGGTAAATCCAAATACGAAATTGAACAACTTTTTTTTATTTATTAGTTCCATGTAATGTGAGATTAAAGTGACAAAAAATAATATTGTCTCTAATAAAGGAGTAAGTATATCTTTCATCGGAAATGCGATGAAGGTTTAAATAATAGCTTAAAATAAAGCTTATAATTTTTACTTCGCGTAGGAAAATAATGTGAACAAGTAATAAACCCACACAGAACCAAAACTTACAACAAGGTTAAATAACGTTGCTTCAAGATTCTCAACATTACGATCACCTTATTAAACCTCGTAATAAGGTTCGATTCTGTTAAGGAAAGTATTGCCTCAAATGTTTACTTGTTTTTATGTCCGAAATTTGGTCCTACTCATACTGGCTGTTACTACTGTTCATTTTCGTCCTGCAGCCGATGAAAGCTTTAGAAAGTGGATTTCTTTCTGAACTCGGATGTTACAAGTAACAAGACACATTTTTATTTGATATAAATATTTTACATTATGTTTTCGTTGGTGCCGATTATGATTTCGAAGGTAAAATTCAGATTCAGAGGACGAAACGGTCCTAATCATCAATGAATTTTAATAATTTTAGTAAAGTATTAAAACTGTAATTAAAATTATATTATTAAGTTATAAACAATGGTAATTATATGAGGATATGTGTAAAAATCATAGTCTAAACATCTCCAGACAAAAAGAAACACCGACCAAAGATTTATTTAGTAATAAAGATAAACCTAACCTAACCTATCTAGTATGTCCTGGAGTGCATCGAAAATAGATATAGGGATGTTCGGAACGGTTTCAGGATTTTGTAATGTTCATTTTATGAATTTGGATTCAATTATTTATATGTATGACTCAATCTGTAAAAAATATTAATATTTTGTCGCTTGATTGCAATAAATATTTTGTAAAATATTGTTCATATGTTTAGGTTCAGGACGTTCCGAGGGTATCCAGGACGCATAAAGGGTTCTGAGGACAATTTCAGGATATCAGAGAAGACATGAATTTAGGATAAATTATTTATATGTATAACAAAATCGGTTAAAAATACTATTATTATGTCGTTGATTTGCGAAAAATATTTTTGTTCGGGACGTTCAGGATGTTTTCAGGACGTCCTATGCTGCATGGGGCGTTAAATCCATACTTCACAGCTTCGTCTCTAGTAATCTTCGAAGATGTTATCGAATAATTTTTTACTATAATCTTGAATTATCATTGTCCAGAAGTTTCCATGCTTTTAATGTTTCAATTATGCTTTAACTCACATCTATAACCTCTACACTACGGATTCTACCTTCTTATAATTTATTCAAAATGAGCAGTATTGAAAGTCTGTCATTACCTACTACATTAAAGATACATTTAACGTAGTGATATTATTTTAATTACATTTCTTAAAACTGAATTAAATTCAATATTCGTCACTGAAAATCATCATTTTTGTAATCATAATCTGCAAAAACATAATTATATTATGAAACTTTTATATCCAATAAAAATCCATCTTTTTACTTGTAACAGCTGATTTCAGACTGGATTTCAAGCATGTCATATATTCTTTCCACCATGTGTCAACGGTAGAAGGATGGAAGTCGGCAGTAGTAACAGACAGTCTAGGTAGGACAAGATATCCCGCATAAAAACAAATAATGCAGGACCACGCATTTTGTTTTGTGAAATAACCTGAATCAGAGGTAGTGAATCTTAGGCATTTTTGGCCGCTAACAATGAATTCGTTACCCAATTTGACCCATCATGTCAGGATTTTAAGATATTCGTTGAGAAATATAGTAAAAAATGTCCTTTTTGAATAAATAAATTGAATACATAAATAGCGTATATGACACACTAAACTATGAATGTCATTTTAACCAATTCTACAAAATATACATGTAAAGTTGTTATAAATAGATCAAATGAAACTCAATTTAAATTATATAAACCTTAAACCATTTAAATTTTGTATTTTTAACATTCTCTATAAAATATAAAAAATGTTTAGCAGGGCATAATCCGCGAAATTTAACTTGTTTAATTTACGAATTCCAACCTACGTTAAATTCAATTTAATATTATTGTATGATATAAACCTTATTTATTGTAAAAATTACACGAAATAATCTGTTAAGATGGTCAATAAAATTTAAGATGACTAAATGTATGTTTAGAGCCTCCAATGTGTAAAATTAGGTTACACAACACAACAGCTTAATAAATTAGATTTAATTGTTTATATGTAAGTCAGCAGAACTGTTAATCTAAAAATAAAAAAATTGAAATTAAAATTTCTTGATAGTTGCGTTTTAAGTAATATTCAAGACCAAATATTTTTAATATGTTCACCGTACATTAATCACTATAAGTTGTATCTTTATTAGTATTTTTACATGTCATTATTTTTTTTAATTGTAAACTTATTTTTATGCAAATAATACAATTTTGTTTTAATGATGGTTGAAACGACAAATTAACGCAGTTCCTTTCTTTCAACCGACCGTACATCCAAAACTTTCTCTTCATTAATTAAAAAGTATTAAAAACTCCTATTATTTAAAATAAATTGCATGAATGATAAAAATAAAATAACGAAAGAGAACCAAAATTAAAAAAAGAATTAGTAACGACTATTTAATGATTAATACGAACGAATAATGTTCAAATAAAAAGAAATGATCGAAGTTGTAAAAAAATTATTGTAAAATGATAAAGTTGTGAGGCTATCGAAGAATATTTAAATATATAATACAATACGTAATAAAAAAGTCTAATTGCAGCTGTAATGTAACATAAAGTGGCACTTGAATTGGAATATAAAAAAATTTGACATTAAATATAAAATTAAATACATTTATGAATAATGGAACGGTCGTATAAAGAAAATGGTTTTGAATAAATTTTAAAAGAATCCTTGAAGCGATGTTCATCAATGTCACAATGTTTTAAATTTTTTTATTTAACCAATTGTAATTTTAATAAAAGTGATAAAAGTTACTCAATGTATGAAAATTACTAAAACTTAAGTCATAGTGTGAATATGTCATATTAGAGTTAATTACATCATGATCTACTATTTATTTTGTATTCTTAATCTTAATTTTTTGTTTTGTATCTCAATGGGTACTTGCGTAGCCGTATATATCTTAAATAAATAAATGAATGTTAATTATCTTAACGTTAAAGGAGGAAATGTACATTAATTTAACGTAAAGTTTGACAATACTTTTTAGTAGTAAAGCGCAGTAAAAATACTTTTTCGATATGCCCAAAAGATTAGTTGGAAATTGACCAAGAATTTTTAAAAATAGATGATGTTGACTTATTTCCAAGAATTTACAATCTATGTTTAAGTGTTTAAATATTTGTAGGCGATTGCATAAAGTATAAGGGAGCAGAAATGTTAAACAATCTGTTTATTAATTTTTAGAAATTTATTGTCGATTACATTACAGTGGTAAGGCAATTACTCTCGTTTCTTTTTTATTATTTTTTTAATAACGTTAAAGTAATGATAACATTTTTGTTGGATATTGAATTTTTTATTTAAGTTTTGCAGATTAAGAATTATTACCAATAAGGGTTTTTTAGTAATCGATCTCGAATGAAACCCATAAAGAAATAAATAGCAATAAACTTTAAATTTATGTTTTAACGGATATTATTTTTGTTATTCGTGTCAGTAGTTTCATTCATTTCACGGGTATTATAACGATTGTTTCCACCATGTATTAAATTTTTTGCTTCTCTCTTTTATCTATCATATCGTATTAAGTGCTTCATTTCTTTCTGTTATTTTGCTTAATTTGTTTATTGGAATTTTTTATTGGTCGTTATAAAGGATAGAAAGTCATTATTCTATTCTTAGAAATGTTTACTTATGTTTAAATAGTTTTTGCTTTTAAACGTTCAGTATATTGTCAAAAACCCGTTTTTATTTCAAAACGCCTCAAATTTATTTTACTTTATTTTAGTCCCCTTGAATTGTTGAACGTTTTTAGCCGTGTAAAATATCGACGATGGTATAAACTAGATTGCCATTGTCATAAAATAAATGCAATAATCATGAAAAATGGAGAAAGTATACTTATTCTAAATGAAGCAATTGCGTATTGATTTTCTAAAAAACAAATAACATACAAAATCAAGTATTTTAGCGCCATTTACAAATCGCGATTTTGACATTTTGAAAAGTTGCAGGTACCATTTTGGAACTAAAAAATTTCGAACGCAGTATTTTACGTTTCAGTGTATTCTATGTTGCTGTTTCCGGGTGTAAATTGTAGATTTAAGAAAGAAATTATTTTAAAAATTCCCGTTTTAAAAAAAAAAAAAACAACTGTATTTTTTAGTGCCAGTTTTGGACCTGAAAAGCTGAAGTTTACGTTCAAAAAGTGTAATTATAGGTGTTCTTTATTCTTTATATAAAAAAGAAGAAACCTAGCCATTTCACGAATATGTACGCATTTTGCATCCAAGTCGAGATGAAGTTGAAATAAATAAGAATTCTTGCACATCCGCATTTTCAATATGACATCCGATCCGTGATTACCTTCAATTAATCATTCATTAACAGAAATTACACGGGCAGTAAACAATTTTATATTTTATTACATTTATCAAAGAAAATATAAATAATAATAAACGCAAAAAGTACGAAATTATTAAAATTACCTATTTAATTCATATACCCTGCAAACTGCATTTATGTTTACGTTTTTATACTCATGAAATACTTGTAGGACATTATATCATTTTCTCGTCAAAACAAAAAATTAATATGTTTACCTTTTTACTTTATGCGTATAATAATATATTCCATATAGAATTATGTTTATTTACGTTCATTACTGTTACCTCTTGAGTCACAAATGAAAATGTTATTAAAGACGAAAAATGTTTAAATAAAATCTAATTTCACGTTTTAGTTCCATTTAACTTTGACGGCGCGCAATAAAAAAGTTGCACAGGCATGGGTTATTACTCCTAACGGGTAAATATTTATTCAGACTAGGAGTAGTGTGGAATTAATTTTTTTTTCAATTTTTCTTTATAGCGAAAGTTAAAAGCCCATATAATGTTTATATTCGTTATTCTATTTTTTAATAATTGACCTGTTTTTTCTATTTATAGTGGTTTACAACTATTACAATTAATTTCATTACTTATATCTTTAATAATAAATATTAGTTTTATCTTTTAAGGGTTTAACAGTCCTGTATTTGAATTTGCAGGTTTAGAAACCTAACCTAATATTAGTGTTTCTGAAATTGATTCTTATATTTTTTAAAATATTTTTTTTTACGTACTAGTAGCTCTATCATAGGCAACTTCTATTTTATAATTTGATAGAAATAGTATTTTTATGATGCCAATCTGTAATTAATTTATCTTTTTCTCAATATTGAGTAAATCTGAAAAGATAATTTTTTTATCATTTTTGTTTCTATTGTAAAAATAACACAGCTCAACAAAATTTTGTTGCCCAATAAGTAAGAGTCGATTGTGATAGTATTTTTTCTCCAAAATCCAAATATGACCGCCAAAATAGTTCATTGGCTCTATTTTTTTAGACATTGAAGGTCAAGGGGGCCAAACATTCGTTTCTAGGCATTTTTAAGTATTTATTTGCAGTAAAAAATATGCTGTTGTCCCACTACCCAAACAACACAATCCATCCCAGGATGTCCTGAGCAGCTCCTGAGGATGTCCAAATGTCCGCTTTTGGTCCTCGGGAGACTCTCAAAAGCTCCTGAGGACATCCTGAGACGGGCTTGTTTTGTTTGAGTAGTAACAATTTATTCTGGGAAACAGTTCCAATCAACATTATGAAATATTGACAATTATAATTTCAACATTCAAACTCAACATTTGCAAACTCAACATTCGACAAACTGAACATTTCAAATGTCTAATGTGTAATCAAATGGGTTATGTAATTTTACATTTCTACCTTATAAACGATGTTTTCTGACTTCTAAATAATTGTTACTACTTTGCTCAAAGAGTTGGGCGTACTCCTAAACTAGTTAATTACGTTCGAGTTCATTTTCTTGGTCGAATATTCAAAATATAAGTTTCTGACTAATTTTCCTGTATTGTGTATTCAATTACCTTGAATTTTACCGTAGTTTCATATAATTTGGATCATTCTAACTGGTTGTATTAGGTTTCGAAATGATTTTGACACAATTTTACACTGTACGGCATTCGTTCGTTATAAATAATAGTAGATACTGTATGATAATAATTTCCCTGGAAGTATCCAATTGATACCTTAGAAACAATGACCGTGTCGTAGTATTTAATCATTGAAATGTCTCAAAATAATTCACAAAAATTCAACTTAAAATAGCTAATTAGCTATAACTTTTTCAATGCAGGTTTTAGAGAAAAAATGTGTAGATCATTTTCTTCTTAAAATTACATAAATTAGCAGAAAAACCTTTGTCCGGAACAAGAAAACCATGACTTTTATCACTTTTTATATCATTTTTTTTTTACATTGAAAGAGAACAGGTACTCTTTTTAGAAAAAATAAAGAATAAAAAATTATATCTAGTCCTTCAAAGAATTTAGTACGTGGAATATATTAGTAAAATAGCTATATTCGATCCGTCTACTTTTTAGAATTAATGAAATTTTTTTGTTGAAATAATGATACGTAAGAGAATGTGTAGTTCATAAATTTTAGATAAATCAAAACCGTTTGCTAAGAAGAATTGTTTTATTTTAATTGTTTAGCTATTTATTAATATATATTTATTTAATGTAATTTTGTAAGGTTATCATTAACTTTCAATTGTGGCAAAATATATAATTTACTATTGTTATACATTGCATCTAGTAATAAAGAATACAACAACTAAATAACTTCGGAAAAATAACGTTAATAAGAATAACTTTTGCGAAAAACAATGTCGAACAAAATAACTTCCGGAAAAACAGTTTTGAAAAGAAAAAACTTTAGGAAAATAACAAATAGTAGGTTAAGTTAGTATAGTATAGGGTAATATAGTTATAATATAGTTAGGGTGCTTTTTAGACACTATAAACAATATATTTATTAACTGTGATAAGAAAAATCGTAGGTCTGCAAAGATGTCAGTTATATTTGAAAGCGGAAACTCATGTCCGCTCTCATTTTTTTGCATAAAATCCGAATCTGGTATTAGAATTATTCCATTACGTCAAGATTAGAAGATATTTTAGGTTATGTACCAAACATTTTTTGCTTCATTTGAGGTTAAGTACAAAAGACACAATATTTTCTATGTTTTAAAGTCAAAGAACTCAATTGTGATTTTTCTTCTGCAAGTTTAAAATGATGAGATAAGTCCTTAAACCTTCAATTTAAAAACGTAAAAGTCTTGACTTTAGATTCGTAATTGGTAAACCCGAATACTTCCAAGTAAATTTTCAAGAGAAAATACCCAGTAAAAAAATATCTCGCCGAAAGTATTTAATTCAAATGCTCGTGACATTAATGTGGCATATCTCGTAATTTGAAATTGGCATAATTTAGGAAAGAAAAAACGTAATTAAAATCTTCAACTCGCAAATTAAAAAGACAGTATGAGACTATAGGATCCTATTAGCTATTAAGTCCTAAATGGAAAATTTTTCATTTCATTTTCATTGACGACGATTGTATTTTATTACACAACCTTTTTATAAAGGATCTACAAAATTTCTAAGATTTTAAAATTCCTCAAAAAAATCAGCGAAAGATTCCGAATTTTTTTATTTTAACATGGTAGATTTTTGGTCAAATTTCGTGAAACAGAAAGTTCTCAGCATTGCTCAAAGAATACACTGATTTATTCCGATTTTTTTGAAGACCTTTATAATTCCACAAAATTTTTAACAAAATATCAAAAGATTCAGTGTATTCTTTGAGCAATTCTAAGAATTTTTTGTTTAGCAACATTTTTTTCGAAAGTATATCAAATTCAAGTAAAAAAATCCTGAACTTTTCACGATTCGCTTTCATTAATGGAATTATGATTTTGGAAAAAACGCCATTTGGATGGTTTTACTTCTATTTCAAAATGTTACTATAGATATGTTAAAGTTAAAGTCTCGAGGATACGATTTCTTTACTTCTAATAGGAATTCTGAAACAAAAAAGTGAGATAAAAATAAATGTTTGAAAAATACATGATTCTTTTCCAGTAACAATATAATTTTACACGGGTTCAATTTTCAAAAAATGTAATGAAAGATTTTGAAAACTGTAGTGAAAAATTGTCCACTTAGGACTCATTGAGTTATAGGAAAGACACATAAAAAAGTTGTGTTTTTTGTACGTAACCTTAAAAGTAATTCAAAGTGAATTTTTGAGTACATAATCTCAAATGTAAAAATGTATAAAAATGTTGACGTTACCAGACAATTTTGAGTCGGATTCTACGCAAAAAATCATGTTGAGGAGTGTAATGAGTAAGAAAGTAATGGATTATTTTCAAATTATTTTTTTGAAGATAGTTTTGTTCATATTTTTAACTGTGTCCAATGTTATTTACATCCAAAAATACTTTTCATGAAATTCTTTTTATTGAAGTTATATTCAAATTTATTTAGTTATATAGTAATTTTGATTAAGCTAATCATTTTCCGACATTGCAAATGTAACATTTTTGTTTCATCAACTGTAGTAAAAATTCATCTTTATTATTCTTGAAAAATTTCAGTTTTTTTGTTATTATGGTTACTATTATTAAAGATTATAAATTCAAATTTGTTCATAAATCCGAAAATTCTTGATTATTCTACGACTGCACAGTTTCTTCTAAATCAAATTGCAAGCAAAGATTTGATGCATCGTAGAAAAAAGCGAAGATTTCACTTTATTGTCACGCATCTCACATTTTACTTCGTACTTCGAGCCTGTTTAGTTGGCACTTTCACCTGTCACGAGAGAGCGGAGCTTTTCGCTAAGTCCCCTCAGGCTACAGTCGAGCTGCGCTTGAATCGGCGATCGATCAGCCCTTTGTCTGCATTCAGGTCACAAAAAAACTTGTAAAGAATGATATTCGTAAGCGACAATTTGTCCATTTTCGAAAGTCGTCCATCATGATTTTAGTATATTTTTATTTTTCTTGAATTTGAAATATTTTGTAGAATTTTTTATCAGGTATTTCCTGAATTCTCTAAACTCTACTTGGAATGTATCCAAAGTTTGATAAAATATGTTTTATTTTTTGCTTAATTTTTTTAAATTACATATTGCAGGTATACACGTGATAATGCCGTAGTAATGTATTATAATGATCATGAAAATATATAGAAAAAAATTGAAAACTGTTACTACCGGAGTGACACTTAAAATTTCCCATCTTTACAAATATTTCTGAATTGGGCATACGAGTTTCTTACCCAGAAACCTGAATGTACTTTTGTAAATATTTTCAATTCGCCGAGAGTTTTAGAAATTATAATTTTAAATTGAAAAAAAAACACATTTTTTAACAATTTTTCGAGTTATTAGAAAAAAAGACTCACATATTAAAATTAGAGTGTACCATTCTGAAAAAAACCCTATCATGCTACATAACCTCAAAAATAAAAAAGTACTATTTTTTGTATTTTTAGGTTATGATACCGCAAAATCCAGACTTAATAAACTAATTCTGGGATGAGAATTTAACTCACGGCGTCGAAAACATTTGGAAAAGTATAGTCTGATTTCTGTTTAAAAATTTAGATATCCTTAAATTGTATTTAAAATAATGACCGTAAAAATCCGAAAGATACAAATATTTTTATTGCTATTCAAATAAATAATTTCCTGACTACTAAATTTTGTTTACTGTATTGATGGTATTCCTGTACTGTCTACTAAATTAGAAAACATGAAAAATAAAGCTCAAAATTTTACTAGTATATATATTTCTGAATGAAAATTCATATTTTCTTCGAAATAGAAATTTAAACAAAATCTCTCACTTTCCACAAACGTAATAACGTACATATTCATTGTTTGAACCACTTAAGTATACGCATGGTGTTTAGCGCTTCTGGGTGTTACGTTGTTAAACTTTCAACTCAAAATTAAATCTAGGTAAATCTCGTAGACCGGAATCATCTAATGGAACTTAAATGATATAGTGGTAGTTCGAAGAAGAATATTCATCTGTGAATAACGCGCTTAAAACTGGAAATATACGTTTAATCTCTAAGCGTTAGCGATTAAGCCCCGAGCTTTAATTTGAAATGTTAATTTTGATGCGCCACTCCCTCAAAGTTTGTAAATAATTCAGTTTTCCATCCGGTCGGCCGCTTTTCTCTTTCTTGTGAATCTCCTCGTAAATCTTTGGGAAATACTATTTTCGTGAATATGAATCCGGAAACTGAAGTGATTTTTGTAAAACAGATGAGAACGAGTGAATGCATTTTGGAATATTCAGCGGAGTAAAATAATTCGGGTCAAATTTGTATTAATCTTAATTTGTTGAATAAATTTTGTACATCTTTTCTGATTGAAACATCATGAAGTGCGAATATCAAATTATCAAACATTTACTAAGATTAGAAAAATCTTGAATTTACGGTTTGTCTATCCCGACTGTTACTACTTGTTTCGTGAACATTTATTTTATTTTACTATTGAGTCGCAGTATTTAAATACTTTAAAAAAGTAATATATATATCGTATAATATGACGAAAAGCAGTGAAATGTAAGTTATAAATTCGAAGATTAAAAAAGACTTCGTAATAGAAGGGCTGTAATGTCAAAGAATATTTCATATTTTCTCATGTCTCAAAAGGCCGAATTTGATATTGGAGTATTTGTTTCATCCTGAAATGGAATTTATTGGTTTCCAAGGATACGTCTCCAGGGCACAAACTGTATACAGACCTGGACATTCCATTTTGCTATATTTTAGAAACTTTTATGTGAAATTAAACGGTACTAACTAAAATAGTCTAGAGAGAGGAAGTTGAAGTTTTTGCTTATTCGTAATAACAAAATTAGAAATTGATTTTTAGACATCTATAATTTTTTTGATTATGAAATGCCATAAATATTGATATTTTTTTTATTTGTATTTGATTATTAAATAAACTATTATAAATTCCATTCGCTACTGCAGAATAGAAAACTATCCTAACCCCCTTTGTCCCAAAACGACAAAATTTAATGCTTGTTTTCATCCTCCGTAAGCTTAGAGATGTCATTTTTATATTGTTATTGAAAATTGGTTTCTTATAGTTTTTGGGTATGCTCATTTCGAATTTGCAGTCCGTATTTTCATATCCCTTCCCATTGTTTAAACAAGGCTTCTTAAACTGAAACATTTCACAAAAGCAAAAACCTTTTTCAGTATACTGACTTTTTCTTTGCAAAGGAGTGGTCGTATCAAGCCTCAGAATTCTACGACATAATAAGGTTTACACAAAACTGGTCTATAGTAGAATTTAAAATATAAAATGGCTTACTCAAAATGGCATTATTGATACGAAATTCAATGGTTAATTACGTTTTGTTAAATTCTTTCTTGTATCTTGTTATATAATTTGATGAAAATGTTCCTGCAGAAGTTGTTGAGGTTGTTTAATTCCAATTTGCTATTAAATATAACAAATTCAAAATGGCGGTTCCAATACCGCAGACCAACATTTAGAAAGATTGTATCATTGCCTTATATTTGGAGTTATCAATGTCGTTGACTACGAATCCGCTTTCAAATTTCAAAAATTTTAAATGGTGGATTGAACATGACTGATCGAAATTTAATAAACAATGCAGATTTTGTGTGACATATCTCAAAGATATCCGAAAATGGAGGATGAAAATCGACAATGAAAATCGACGATGAAAATACATTCTATAAATAGTAAGTGAAAACAGTCAGAATTGGTCTGACATTGTCGCAGCAATCCTTACTACGCAAGCGAAAAATTCAGCATCAATAGATCTATTTCTAGGACGCTGTTTTTTTACTTTAACATAGAGCAACTTTTAGATAAACTCCTTGTGCTACAGAATTCAATATTTGTTTATCTGTGTTAGTTCGAGTCCTACACTGAGAACCGTTTAATTTCGAAAGTTGCAAAAATATTTTAAATTTAGGGATGTGGTTTATATAATTTCTAATTCTCGGTTGTCAGTTTTACTAATCTCATGAGCACAAGGTACACTACCGGGGCTATAAAACCATTATTAATTTTCGTAAATAAAAGTCTCTGAATGTAGTATCAATAAAAGTGTTTTTTACTGATACGTATAAACCTGCATTAGGAAAGTAAATTCACAAATAAAAAATAAAAAATGTCAACTTATATGATGTAGATGTTAATGAGATAAAGTTTTTATGACGTTGAAATTATTAAAAAACGTTGCCTTAATAACAATATTCACAAGAAACATTGTTCGTTTACGTAATTTAAAATATTAGAGTTGATGCCTGTAATTTTGAAACCGGCAATTTGAATCCTGAAAATCTGATTACAAATTCGATATCAGCAGCTCAAACGACACGCAAATATTGAAAAACATAAAAATCAATAAATATTTGATTCTTTCCGCCCATCATTTCGGGTCCGCCATCTTGAATTTCGGATAATAAATTTGGTATCAGCGACGGAAATTTCCCGGGTAATGAGTTTTCAAATGGAATTACTTTCATGTCCGTTGTAGTGCAATTTTAAATAAAACGTACAAATATTACATCGTATTGACTGCCATTTTGTTGATAAGACTTCGCTGACTACGAATTCACTTTCAAATTTCAAAAAAATCAAAAGTTATTCATAAACGGAGAATGAAAACCGTCGACGAAAATACATTCTATAAATAGTAAATGAAAACAGTCAGAATTGGTCGGACATTGTCGCGGCAATACTTTCTAAAGATCCGGAAAATTCAGCATCAATAAATTCATTTGGAGGGGGCCATTTTGTAATTTAATATGGACCAACTTTTAATAAAACTGATTGTGCAATAAGAATTCTGAGGCCTGATACGATCCGCAAATTCCTTCTGAATGAAAATGACAGCAGGCTGACAATTTTTTTTCCGCTTAAAAAGCCATATTTAAAAAACTGAGAAGTAATATCCAAAACAAGACTCCAGATTCGAAAAGAACATATTTAAAAACTATAGGCGATCTATCTTCCATAAAAATATCTGGAAGACATTCGTAAAGGGAGGATGAAAACAGGCAATGCATTTTGTAATGTTAGAACAAATCGTTAAACCCGAAACTATAGAGTTCGAAACAAAATACAAAGCCTCATTATTTTTTTATGTCAAAGGTTGATAAAAAATTAGTACTACCTCGAGATAATAAATGTAGTAGATTCGTAGAATACTGAAGATGATTTAAGGCAAGCATATGAAAATCCAACATTTTACAAATAGCAAGTGCATTTAATATTCAGAATTGGTCAGACACTGTCGCAGCGATAATTTTTTATATTCCCAGTTCGAAATCAAATTTTGTTTTACATACGTTCATTTAATATACTCGTCTAAATATGAAGAAAGTGATTTCAATATTTGCATACCTGTGTTAGTTCTGGTTCTACACTGAAAGACTTTTATTTCCGAAAACTTGCAAAACTATTTTCAACTTACAATTGTAAAATTGTTTATGTTCGGTTGTAAATATTACAATTCTTAAGAGGAAAATGTTCAATTGCTGGACGATAAAATCCATGGTCAGTTTTCGTAAATAATAGTCTCTGAGTGCAGTATCCATAAAAGTATTTTTTAATGTTACGTGCAATCCTTAATTAGGAAAGTAAGTTCACAAATAAAAAATAAAAATTGTCAATTTATACGCTTTATATATTTATGAGATAAAGTTTTTATGAATTAAAATCGTTAAAAACATTGTCCTAATAACATCATTGACAAGGGACATTTTTGCATTTGTGTAATTTAAAATGTTAGAGTTGGTGTCTGTAATTTTTAAACCGGAAATTTCAAAAAATTTGATTATAAATCGACATCCGCATCTCAAGATACGTGCAAGTATTGAAAATCACATAAACCTATAAATATTTGATATTTTTCGCCCGCCATTTTATTAGTCCGCAATCTTGAATTTCTGATAATAAATTTGGAATCAACGACCCAAATTTTCAAAAAAATGTAAGTATTAATAAATGAGTATTAATAAATGAGTATTAATATAAAATTCTATGAGAAATTACAAAAATTGTATCTCTAAATCTTATTTTTTACATTTTTGGGAAAAAATTTGTTTAAACTTTTTTAAAATCATCACAACGCTTTTTTTATTTGAATTGTTGAACTTAGAGGGAAGAGTCGTCATTAAAAATACAAAGTGATGGTTACTACGGAAGCTATAAATTTCGTGGCATGATTATTTACAAGGCTCAACTTTTGTACATATTGTGAGTTTCTTTTGTAATCGTTTACTACATTCAGGAAACGTCAGGTATGTCGTAAACGGCCTTCCATCACTGAAAGGATCGATTTGCCAAATCGATGGGGACCAGGAGTAAAGAATCGTTCACTGCGACGAATCGCAGTCGTTAATCCTTTGCTCGATCAACCGGTGAAATCCGTAAGTTCACGTACAGCAATGGATGCTTTTGTTGACATTGAAAAATAACCGGAAGTTTTCAAAAATTTAAAATTTTATTAAAAATGTTACGTAAAATTGGGTAACTTTATAAAAATATATTAACCTTTTTCTAAGTAATTATAATTTTGAAGAATCATAAATTTAACCTTTTTGCATAACTCGTCGCCAAATTCGCTGAAATTTCACCTTTAGCCGTTTTTCTCACATGAAAGAAATAAAAGAAAAAACCGATTTTAAAAAAGTCGCCGTTTTTCAGCATTTTTTTGCAAAAACGCCTTTTCATGTGACAAGAAACAAGAAATATTTTAACAAAACGTAAATAATCGTTGAATTCCGTATCAGTAGGGCCATTTTCAGTAAGCCATTTTATATTTTAAAATCTGCTATAAACCAGCTTTCAGTAAAACTTATTATGTCGTAGCATTCTGAGGCTTGATACGATCACTCCTTTGCAAAGAAATGTCAGTATAATGTAAAGTTTTCGCTTTTTTAAATTTTTTCGGTTTAAGAAGCCATGTTTACAGAACAGGAAGGAATATGAAAATACAGACTGCAAATTCGTAATGAGCATACCCAAAAACTATAAGAAACCAATTTTCAATAACAATATAAAAAATTTACTTTCCTAATGCAGGATTATACGTGTCATTAAAAAATACTTTTATTGATACTACATTCAGAGACTTTTATTTACGAAAATTAATAATGGTTTTATAGCCCCGGTAGTGTACCTTGTGCTCACGAGACTGGTAAAACTGACAACCGAGAATTAGAAATTATATAAACCACATCCCTAAATTTAAAATATTTTTGCAACTTTCGAAATTAAACGGTTCTCAGTGTAGGACTCAAACTAACGCAGATAAACAAATATTGAATTCTGTAGCACAAGGAGTTAATCTAAAAGTTGCTCTATATTAAAGTACAAAACAGCGTCCTAGAAATAGATCTATTGATGCTGAATTTTTCGCTTCTGTAGTAAGGATTGCTGCGACAATGTCAGACCAATTCTGACTGTTTTCACTTACTATTTATAGATTGTATTTTCATCGTCGATTTTCATTGTCGATTTTCATTCTCCATTTTCGGATATCTTCGAGATATGTCACACAAAATCTGCATTGTTTATTAAATTTCGATCAGTCATGTTCAATCCACCATTTAAAATTTTTGAAATTTGAAAGCGGATTCGTAGTCAGCGACATTGATAACTCCAAATATAAGACAACGATACAATCTTTTTAAATTTTGGTATGAGATATTGAAACCGCCATTTTGAATTTTTTATATTTAATGCCAAATTTGAATTAAACAACCTCAACAACATCTGCAGGAACATTTTCATCAAATTATATAACAAGATACAAGAAAGAATTTAACAAAACGTAATTAACCATTGAATTTCGTATCAATAATGCCATTTTGAGTAAGCCATTTTATATTTTAAATTCTACTATAGACCAGTTTTCAGTAAACCTTATTATGTCGTAGAATTCTGAGGCTTGATACGACCACTCCTTTGCAAAGAAAAAGTCAGTATACTGAAAAAGGTTTTTGCTTTTGTAAAATGTTTCAGTTTAAGAAGCCTCGTTTAAAAAATGGGAAGGGATATGAAAATACGGACTGCAAATTCGAAATGAGCATACCCAAAAACTGTAAGAAACCAATTTTCAATAACAATATAAAAATGACATCTCTAAGCTTACGGAGGATGAAAACAGGCGTTCAAATTTGGCGTTTTGGGACAAAGGGGGTTAGGATAGTTTTCTATTCTGCAGTAGCGAATGGAATTTATAATAGTTTATTTAATAATCAAATACAAATAAAAAAAATATCAATATTTATGGCACTTCATAATTAAAAAAATTAATGATGTCTAAAAATCAATTTCTAATTTTGTTATTACGAATAAGCAAAAACTTCAACTTCCTCTCTCTGAACTATTTTAGCTAGGACCGCTTAATTCTACATAAAAGTAACAAAAATGTCGCAAAAGGGAATGTCCATATCTGTATACAGCTTGTGCCCTAGAGACGCTTCCTTGGAAAACAATAAATTCCGTTTCAGGATGAAACAAATACTCCAATATCAAATTCGACCTTTTGAGACGTGGGGAAATAAGAAAGTCTTTGACATTACAGCCCTTCTATTACGAAGTCTTTTTTAATCTTCAGATTTATAACTTACATTTCATTACTTATCGCCATATTATATGATATACATTACTTTGTTAGTGTATTTAAATACTGCGATTAAATAGGAAAATAGAACTTAGTCAGTGAAGTAAGTAGTAAGAGTAGGGATAGACAGACCGTAGATTCAAGTTTTTTCTCATCTTAGGTCAATTTTTACAATTTGATATATTCGCACTTTTTAATCGATCGGTCGGAATTTTAAGTCCGACAATGATTGATTTTTACTCGAATTATTTTACTCTTATAATTTGATCATCAATTCGTTATGAACAACTAAAAAAACATGCAAATATTGAAAATGTAAAAAATCGATAAATATTTATATTTTGCACCATCACTGTGTATCCACCATTTTGACAAAAAAAAATATGAATTAGGAAAGAAATTGTTTCTGAAAATCTTTTACATATTTATGTAGAAAAAATATAGAAAATTGCAAAATTGTTTTAAAATTTCTCCATCGCCATTCGAAAAGCCGACCTTCAAGTAATAAAATCCCTGTACTTGTGATTATTTCTGATTTGTTTCATATGAGAAATAAACGCTAAAATTGACGTAAAATTCTTGTGCATTTGGCGGTTAATAGGATAATTATTGAACATCCTCATTTTGTTAAAAACAAAATTAGGTAAGTTATGAAAATGAAGACCAAGAAAATAAATAGAGTGTTTTATTTTATTAAAACTCAGTATTATCTAATTGTCTTACATGAAGAGTGTACTAAAAATAAGAAATCGAAAACTTCAGGTCATTAACCCAATCAACTTCGACATGTATACTTAAAAAATATATTTTAAATATATTTTTCAAAAATATATTTCAAATTTAATCAATGAAATTAATGATTCTAACTTCACGTGACCTCAGTTATATTCCGCTTACTATTTTTATTATTGAAAAGTAAAACGCTGTATGTGGAAATTTATATTTTTATCGAAAATTAAATGCAAAATTTATTTATTTTCACTAAAAAGAGATTTAGTTTCATCTGTGTATAGAGAACAACCTAAATATAAATGCAGCACAGTGGTAAATCAATATCACGAATATCTGGCAACAAACACATTTTTTTTCACATTGCAAACATAGTAGAGCATTAACAACAGTTTGTGGATCTCAGACGTAAATTAAGAGATATTAGATAAATCTTCAAAAAGAATTCGCCACTCTTAAAAAAAAATTAAAAAATTTGTGAACCGTAGCTCAGACTTGACATAGTCAAACTTAGATTTTATCCGTATTTTGGAGTCAATTCACACTAGATTAAGGGGAGGCCGATTAAGAAGTACTGAATAACACACGTTTTTTTGCATTTCTTTTAAAAAATACAAGTGACACCAAAAAAATGTTTGATACAAAAAAAAATAGATCGTCAATTTCTCTGCAAGAAAGATTATATACATCTTCTTTATCATGTCAACGATGATGCCGTAAAATTCCGATATTAAAGTTTAAAAACTAGTTTAAAACTTATTTTATTCAGTGTATGGTAATTTTGTTATTTATTGATGCTTCGGCTACAAAAGAAAATAGTATTCTTCAATTTATAGACATTTTTAAGACAAACTGTATTATTAATAACACTCAATGGATTGCGATTTATGTATATGTATTTATTTACTTTATTTATATAGATATTTCTACAGATAATTCACCAAAATATCAAAATTAGTGAACAGAAAATGTCAGTCGCTAACCTATATAAAAAATAGTCAGTCTGATTAAACATCACCATATCTAGTCAGTCTAATTATGACGTAGAGATTTGTATGATCGACGAGGCTAGAAAGGGAACGAAATTCAAGATAATAAATTGTAGAATACAGGAAAAATATAGAAAAAGATTTAAGGAATAAAAGAAGTACCATTTTGTATGAAATGGGAAGAAACTCTCTATCAAGTAGATCAAAACTTAATATCTAATAGTTATTTGGGTCACTGATTACGAATCTGATGTATACACAAAATTCAAAATGCCAAACCCAATATGGTCGACCAAAATTACAAATCTGACGTGCTTAAAAACATGTCCATGTGTGTTTTTTTAAGTCTCATCTTTGCCTATTAAGTATCTATTCTCATTCCAGAAAAATCCCTACTTTAGACTGTTAGTCTCCTATTATAGAAGTAAAAATGTTGAATATTTAACAAAACATCGATTTTACGATGTAAGATAACGAGTGACAACTTAAACACGTAATAGGAGTTGCAAAAATAGCATAAGGAAGACATTACAACGTAGGTATGAGAATTGCCTACATATTCTTTAAGTGTACAACTTAAAAGTCTTATGTCGTCTAACCGGACGCACTGATTAGACATTTTTTAAAGCGCTCCTACAAAGTTAGTTTTTTAAGCACATTTATACTGGACATCTGCTTTTTTACGGCTTCTAATGAAGAATCAATATGTGAAACTATAAATTAAAGAGTTATTTTTTCCCTATGGAAAAAAGTAATGATTTTTCGAATTCTTCATAATCAGCGACCTATGAAACTATTAGACACTAAGATTCGTTTCAACTGCTTCGTTTGAGGTCAACAATTTTTCAATATTTTTCTGTACTCTACAAATTATTTTCTTGAATTTCATTCCAGTCCCGTTGATTTTGGTCAATTGTATCGTGAGATATTAGGTTTTGATATAACCTTTTTGACACTCCGGGAGTAGAACTCGATTTTGCGCCCTGCAGTGAAATCTTCAGATGAAAAATATCGAGCCTCACGCCAGTCGTATTAAAAAGATCTTATGCAACAAGGGCGAAATATAGACCTCTGAAGAGTGTGAAGTTTATCGCACGAGGGAAGCAATAGTGACAATCACTAGTAATTGTGCCATTGTTAAATAAATACTATTTCAAAATTACCCATTGTACGTCTTAACTTTGACAGAAAATTATCAGTGAACGAGAAAGTATTAGAGAACAGCAGAGCATGAAAGGTATTTTGGTCTCAAAAAACTTCTCAAAATCACGTTTTTCGTCATTTTTTTCAAATAACGGCAATATATTATACCAGGAAGAAAAAAATCTATGAAAAACGACTTCTTAACTTTTGGGGGCGGCCAAATCGTTTTCATATTTTGGTATAGCACGAGCGTCTCCGGGAAAATTTATTTAACAATAGGAAAAACGACAGCATGCATGGAACGCAAGCAGTTAGTATCCATTATCGTGCAAAATGTGTCATGCGAACACGCGAGGAGCTAAGCGGATCGGATTTGCGCCGTTATAAAAATGCCACGCTTTTATCCCGCTCTAAATCCGCCTGAAACGCACGCGCCGCCGCGCCTCCTCTGCTTATCGTTGCGAAAATTGCAACGACGAGAGTTAAAATCGTCTGGGAACCGATATTATTCACTCCTGATAAGTAGGCATTTAACAGTGTCTGCATTGTTGAAGAAAAAGGCAATCGTTTAATGCCGGCATTAAAAAAACTTTTCGGATTTATTCTAAAGAACTCAAAATTTGAATTATTTTCATTTGTTGACCACTTAATAGTACTGAAATGTATTGAAAAATATTCAAAATATTTATTTGTATACTTTCTATGAAGTATGAGTTAAAAATTTTTACAGGAGAATTCAGAAATTCAATTTAAAGTTATGCATAATTTAGTGAGCTCAGTCAGTGATGTTCAGTCCCTCCTCCTTCTAGATTTCTAAATGTTCCTATCGCATCTTATTTTCTATGGAAAGTTTTTGTCTTCCGTATGGAAAATGGGCAGAAAATGGTCGATTTCAGTGTGGTAATGTACTAATATTAAACGACTAAATACCTACTATATATGTTTACTAAATTGTCTATCTTTATAAAACCGAAGCAGCAAATTATCCCAAGGACGTCCTCAGAACTTCCTCAGGCCACCAAATGTCCGCTTTTATGGTCCTGTTAACGTCTTCGAAACGTCATATTTCGCTATGTAGTCCTGAAGTTGAAACAGGATCATAAAGGAGGACATTTACACGTCCAAAGAAAGTCCTGAGTTTGTCCTTAGGAGGACAATAGGAGGACAATAAGTATTTGGTTGGTCAACATGTATCAGATACATGTAATATTCTTTGGCGAAGAATCGATCTAGGTATGTGAATTTTGTATGGCAACCTAAATCTATCGTGCAGCTAACAGTAAATAAACATTGACCATATTTATTCATTTAAGCAAACTAACAGAGATATCCATCACTACATATTTGACAGAAGCATTATATAATGAATCAACTGTTATTTTACTATTAAATACTGAAAATGGGAATGGCAAAAATGTTTACTATCTTGTTAATTATCACTAATTCGGGCCAGTCTGATCATCTAAATCTACCTTTTCAGAGTAAATTGAACTAGAAGATTTAAGTTTAAAAAAGCAGACCTCTGAACATTTATGATTATATTAGAAAATTCTGTTTTAGAACTTCTATGATTTTATTAAAAATTGTGCGCAATAAATTGTCATATGATAATAAAATCCCAAATAAAGAAGAATCTAATACAATAATAGATATTTAAGTAAAATTAACTAATTAAACGGCATTTTTAGACCGTCAATCTTTAATATATATTGTGTATTTAAATGGTAATTTTTTAATTCAGATTTTGTCTATACGACTAATTAATATATTCGAAAAATGAACTGCAAATGCCCCGTTTTAATAGGACGCCGTTCAGTCTGAAGTAGATAAAGTCATTCTAGTCAGACAAACGTTTAACTAAATAATATGTATTTTACATTTATCGGTTTTCATTTTATCTAGAAGTGTAGTAGTACATTACTCAACGAGGCATTCTTTTTTACTTCCCGAGGGAAGTATACGATTTTTCTTTATGGTCGGGAGGATAAGCGTCATCTTTCCTCCCGGTATGAACAAAAATGAGATTTTCCGTTTTTCCAAAAACCTCAAAGATAACACAACTTACCATGTATTGATGAGGATTAGTTTTTTTCTCATACACTGAGCACAAAATGCTATTTTGGTTCCGCATATCGCGGGGAGCAAAACAACACTTTCCTTCCCTAGGGAACAAAATTTGTATATCCTCGAGAAAAATAAGTTTCTCGCACTCTGACAGCAAAATAGAAGGTTCTTGCAAGAGAAAATAATATGCGCAATAACCTAAAATAGGTGTTTGTCAAGTGCGCGTTTGTTCCCCAGTTTTTATTTAACAGGCGGACAAAATATGGTCGCTGCTGTCTAGATGTCAAAATGGGGTACAGGAAAAAAGGCGACTTACAGAAGCTTCTTTATTTTATTACATAACTTAATATACTCGTAAATAATAAGCCTTGCCGTTTGAAAAGTCGTGGAGTTTGCTCATGTATCTCTCTTTTTCATCTAGGTTTAACATTTTGAAATGGTCTTCAAAAACTGAACGACATTTCAAAACACTAAACTTGCAATTTAAAATTGTGTTACATAACCTTAAATATAAATTGAAATTCGCAGAATGTCACGGATACCAGAGCCAATTGAGAGTTTTTGACTTTCGATTGGAATTTAACGCATCAAGAACCATCCAAAAATTTTCTGATCTTTGATCATGTGGTTAACCGAATTATTTATGTTTTTAAAGATTAAATGACCTATAAAAGTAGAGAAATGGAAATTTTTTATCCTTTATTTTTAACAAGGTTAAGAAGGGAAACGAAAAAAGCATAAAAGAATGGACGAAACTAACACAGGTGTATTATAATGGGGCTTAGAATTAATCTGAATAATAAGTAGCTTAAAATAGTCCGCCTATCCCTGGATTCTTTGTACGGATATTCAATAAAACGTTATTTATTTATTAATTACCCGTACGGACATCACTGACCTTGTTTTATTTCAATGTACTTGTTTTATTATAGCAAGTTTAAGCCAAGTGATGACAAAAACTCACAGTGTTGACTTTTAGTCAAATTAAGTAATTTTTTTTTAATTATTCTGTGAAGTATTCTGTGATTGTTGACATACTTTGGAATATCAATCAATATGGTGAATAGACTAACAAAACGCTGAATATGCTTCATATTTATTACTTTTAACTATATAGATAGATTTGATTAGATTAAGATAGACATTTGAAAATATATAGAGACACTAAAAAATAATTCATGACACAAAATCCGACGTGAAGGAGAATATTGTCATTGGATTCAAAATTAAAGGCCCATAAAACATAAACAAATCATTAAAATATTTTTATCGGGGTTATAACTTACAAAGGAATTTTGTCACAATGTAAATTTGTTGAATGTTGATTTCAATATTTCGGATCATTTAGACGTCTTACTAATCGTTGACACTAATGTTTTTATCGTTAGACAATACACTTCCTGAAAAGTATCTCTATGATCCAAAATGTTGAAGTAAACATTAGAATTTTGAATTTTTTTCTTTTAATTACAGAAAATTACTTTGTACGATTAGGTACAATCAAGAAATGTTATTAATACTATTCACACCTACATTTAATTTAATTTACTCCTAATCAAGGGAACATGGGGTAATCAAAACTTTTTTTCAATTGTCGAATCCTGTGTTATTTTGTATTTAAAAACATGAAAGGAAACATATAACGACTGAAGTTTAGAATGTGCGAAAACAACTCAGTTAAAATGTAACTTTCATCATTTGTGAAAAAAATTCGTTTTGTAAGTACTTTCTTACCCCACGGATGACTTTACTGAAAGATTTTGTAGACAAAAATCTATTTCCGAATACAGAAATGTTAATTTATAAAAAAGAATGATTAAAAATTTGTATTTTTCGGTTATTTACCGTTATTATTCTCAGTATCATACGAAATAACACAAAAATATGGGTGCGGTTCAAAAAACCGATAAATCAAAAAGCCGAGGGATAAAAAACCGACACTTCAATAAATGGCAGTTCATTTTTATGTGTCGGCTTTTTGACTTTAGGCTTTTGAACTGTTGACTTTTCGACTCACGGCTTTATGATTGTCGGTTTTTTGACATAGCGGCTTATTGAATTGTCGATTTTTCGACCCGCACTCGAAAAACGACAAATAAACAAACCGACAGATCAAAACACCTACATTGGAAAAACCTGCAACCTAAAAGCCACCAGTAAAAAAAACGAGACTTCAAAGAATGACTATATGCTTGTCCATTTCGAAGTATACTTTTTTATGTGTCGGTTTTGTGACTGTCGTTTTTTTTGACATATCGGCTTTTTGACATGTCGGTTTTTTGACTTGTCGGCTTTTTTATTTTTTTTCCGTTTTTTTTTGACCCGCACCTAAAATTATCAGATATGATGGTTCGCTAGTCATAATATATATTCTTGGACCCAGTAAAGAATTTTCTAGAGGATATCATTAAAGATGGTTTAAACCCGATGGAATTTTCAGACTTTACTTACTCATCTACGATCAAAATAGTCGTAAATATATAATATATTTATCAAATTTCTGGGAAATTTTCATTAAACATTGTCCATTTCACTACTACGCTATAAAAGACAACATTTCCAAATTCAATCCTAGATATGTAGAATCTTATATTAAATGCATAATGGTCAATCAAATATCGCGGACGAACTTTTCAAAAACAAACTGGATTTATATGAAATTGGTTATTTGCAGGTTTTTGATGTCGTTTTACATAAATATATAACTCCTAGTATCTGGGGTTAAATTTTGAAATGTTATTTTTTGTAGCGTAATAGTTAAATCGTCATTTTTTAATCAAAATTTCAATTAAAAAGATTTTAACAAATATATTAATTAACTAACCATTTTGTTCATGGCTTATAAAGTAAAATATGAAAATTCCCCGCGGATTCATTAAAAAAAATAACATAGGCCCACAAAAAATAAGTTTGTTGTGCTAAGTACGGGACTCCACTACTTCGACGTATTTTGACTCGCTGAACACGAATCTGCAATCAAAAATTGGGGTAGAGTGCTAATTTCAAAGGTAACCTCAAAATACTATGAAAAATCACGTTTTTTAGTGTTAAGAACATAAAAAAAAGCAAATGAATAATATCAAGTTGAGACAATAGTACTCTCATGCATTTGGTTGTGTTGAACATGATTTTGATGACAAAAAAGTGGTTCGTAGAGTAATTACGCTTCTACAACAAAAAACTGATTAAACTGAAAAACGTAAAAAATACAGAAATTCTTTTTTTAATTTGTGTATGATCGATAGTTTTTCTATCGGGTTTCGCAGTAGAAAAATACATTGATTTTTTTAAACTATCTAATTACGGTGAACTCCTTGATAGAACTTTAGTAAATATAATCATAATTAAGCAAAGTGAGTCTTAAATATTAAAATAATTCACCAAAATAATCTGCTTTTTGGACTTCAATTTAGGGTGACTAACCGATCTCATTGACATTTTGGGGAATTATTCTACACTACCGTCCCAAACAGCAAATTGACATCTTTAAGAGCTGTTTAAGTAGACTTAAAAATCGTAAGATGTTTTAAATATTTGTCAGAAAGAGCTTTTAAAGCTCGAAAAGACTTCTTTTGGACTGATCTTTGGATGACCTCTTCAAGAGATAGTTTTTATTTCAACTATGAGTGCCATTTTTAACTAATAACATCATAGTTTTTTAACCCAATTCCAACGAAAAAAAATTCTGACACGTTGAGTTTACACACTATAATAAACAATTTTATTTGTTGATTTTCGACGGTTAAAAGTAGAGATGACTACCCGATCACCGACACGTTTTTTAAAATATTTTAAAATCGACTAAACAAATAAAACTATAAAAAAAGAACATAAAAAGAAAATTCAGAAATTATGCTAAAAATATAACTCTAAATTGTTATTTAAAACATAAAAAATGTTATTGGATTTTATTTTTGATATATTTCAGGTTTGCTATTGGATATTCCTTGATCTCATTAGCTTTATTTGTTTTCTACAAATTCCCGTAATTATTTGTTTATCGAATATTTTATACACAGGAAATAGTATCGTATGTGCATTTACTGATAATCCTATATCGGATCTGGATAAAATGTACAATCGGATATAATACACGATGGCTCTGATAAAATTAGTGAAAATTTAGCTTTATTAAAGGCTTAAATTTGACATACATGACGTTAAATATTAAATTCAATTATAACGATGGAAAATTAGTTAGGTCACATTTGTATTGCCTGAGCTTTCTATTTTCGTTTCATGGAACGATTAGTTTATATTTATTATTCCTTACATCAACTCCATTTTTAGATATTCCAGATAGTACAAATAAAGATAGAAACTTAAAGAAAAGAAAACTAAACTTTGATAACACATAAAAATAAAGGATTGACCGAAGATGAGAGAGATGCATGGAGATGGAAATATTGCTAGACGAGGTGTAAATTCTGGTGAAAAATGAATATGTTGATATCGATAACGAGTTCTATAGGTCATGGTAGAAGTTTCTGTGCTGATTAAGAACAGAATATGTGTAGAATAATACTTTATCAGATTATAAATATTCCTTCCTTCTGAATCTTTCTTATTCAATTTAGGTTATTAATGGTTTGAACGATGGAGTCTAATTTATTTATAGCTAGGCAAAGTTGGATTTGATTATTAAGATCCAATAAGTAAAGTTTACCAACTCAATAACTTTTTTTCTATTTTACTTATCGTATATTATCTTACCAAATTACTTGGAATATAATAAAACACGAGAATTTTTTATATTCGAGCTTTTATTTGGCACATCAGTCAGTCAAGTACGTATTTTAGAAATATGTAACAGAAGGAGGCATACAAATATATTGAATATAAAAAAAAAATTTTGAAGAGGTTTTATTCATGCTAAAAACATTTAATTTTTGATGCCCGTCTTTACTCGAACGTCTATGCTGCTAAGCTGAAAAAAAATGTTCTGGCAAAGTTTATTTGAGGTAAACCTAACTGTTATAATAACTTTATCCTTGGTTTAAATTTTGAAGGTTATTTGAAAGTCAAAGTTATTTTTTAATGGAAACTCGACGCCCAATTGAGAAATTTCACGTTCAGAATAGTCGTTTATAATTTTCAAAAGCGTCCTTGAATAGGTCAAATCAAAGTCGAACGTTGAAAGTTCGTCAACAAGATTACAAGCAATGGTTAAATTTTATATTTAATAAAACTGCTTCTAAATGACTATTTAACATTAAGTGGCGAACTGGGTTTTGAGCCTGGTAAATAATCAAATAGTCGAAGAAAAGTCTACAGTTGACCTTGATTTAATCTCTCCAAGGACACTCTGAAAATTTATTAACTACCATTTTCCACTCTTTATGAACGCGGCGTAAAAAGCTGGGATCCTCATTAACAAAAATTATTTAGACCTTTACCGACCTTGAAAATTGATCTCGAGGTCAATGGTATTATTGTAATTACGTAATTGTAATTCTGTAACTTCTTTTGACCAGAATAAATTTTGTTTTAACGTTTTTTTATTCAGCTTAGCAACATTTGAGATTTCTCTATTTTATATGTTTTATATTTTTTTCTTTGATTCTACTTATGGAGTGTAATATAACAAAAATATAATAATCCGATTCACACTAAAATATTGGTATTTCAATTACATTAGATGGCATCGAAACGCATTTAGGAATTCCATAGTCCCACAATATTTATTTGAGACAAAGAAAGGTCATCAAATTGTTATACTAATTTTGCCCTTGGGTTTAATTTTCAAGGTTATTTGAATATCAAAGCTAATGGTAATATTCCGACATCAAATTAGAAAAGAGTAGGAAATTTCACGTTCAGAAAGGTCGTTTATTCATTTTAAAAGCGATCTTGAAAAGGTCCAATTAAGGTCAAACGTTGAACGTTCGTCAACAAGAATATAAGATATATGGGCAATGTAACCTTCAAAACATCAATACGGTATTGCAAATGCCGACAAAATAGGAAAAAAATAGAAAAATATTTTTTGTTATTAAAATAAGACATTGTTATTATTTTCGGTATCATTTTAATGAAAACTTGCTAAAGGCTATCGGTAAAGCGTCCTTGGAAACTTAACAAATAGTTATTTGAAACTCCAAATATTACATTATGAGAATACAGCAAACAAACTGAACTTACACAAAATTAAACAATTTATAAATATCTAAAATAGCATTCTCTAAAACTTTGTCGAGATCGGGAAAGAAAAAAATTTGTTAATAATAAATTAATCAAATTTACAGATCATTATTAGCTCTTGTCATACAAAAAATGGTTTATTAGATTGCGAATCTGAGATCGAAATGAGCAAATTAAGGTGAAGAAATTTGAAAAAATGAAATTATTTTGAATAAAAATTGATTGGTCTGCGCATCTTATTTCCTAATAATACTAAAATTATTTCTTCTCCTTGGTAGAAATCTAATTCATACCTGGAAAACAAATTTGAAAAGGCTGTAGCCCTTAAAACAGTGATAAATTATTTCACATCATTAATGTGTAATATACACTGTATATACTGCAACCCCTCCAGATGACCTACACTGTGACGCTCCCTCTCAAACTGGACAGCGTTGCTCCGCCCATTTTATTCTCACGTGACGTAAAGTGTGTCTGTACTATGTAAATACACATTATGTACCCGGTCATAAGTGTTGTTCAGTAACGGCGGGCCTGAAATTCGCTGGTGGTAGGGAGATTATCTCGCGTTGGTGAGAATAGCTCATGGTGGGGAGAGGCCCATACGGTGAGTTAGGGAGGGGCTATTATACGCGTTAAATATTTCCAAAGTAAATTTAAATAAAAATTCAATTTCACATGAGAATTTTAATCGCGCACTTAATTACACCAACATTTTTTGTTTTTCAAAACTTTCACCACGCAAACAATGTCGATAAAATTAAAACGAGAAAGTATATGAAACAGTCTAATAATAGCAGAAAACACAAAGAGTGAAAGTGAATGTAAGTGATAATTATAGCCCAAAAATAGTTGGAAATAACAAAAATTGCGAAGCGCAATGATGTCTTACATTCCTTATGATTTTAAAAATGTATTTTTTCCTTGTTTTATTACGAAAGAAAGTTAACAGTATAAATTTTGAAATAGTAACAAATAGCAAATAGATATCAGTAAACTATATAGGACAGTCAAGGAAAAAATAGACATAAGTCAGAAAAGTTACGGGGGAAAATAGCGATAATAATGTTATCGGTAATAATTATTAAAAGGGAATATACAGAAAGGTAATCTCACTATTGATTGTTGTAAACCCCTTGCCCCGGAATGATGTCTATTTTGAGAACGTATAGATATATCATGTATGTCGGTGATGTACAATCGGTGCGTTCCGTAATGACATGAACACGAGCTAACGGGAACCGCCAGCACGCTGATTAACCAGTAAATCGAGCGTTTATTTTATAGAAATACAGTTTCAACATTACATTTCCAAATACTAAAGGAATTTTGGCCAACTTTGTATAGTTATATCGCATTGTTCCATGATTGAATGCGCATCATCAAGAAACGATGTTAACCTATTAATGCATATGAAACATTAGATGTTAAAATTGAGAAATTCAAAATGGGTGAACCAATATGGCGGTTCAAATATAAAACTAATGTGTTTAATGATTCGGTAGGACAGATCAATCTTTCAAACGTTTGATACAAATCCAAACAGGTTACCATACCTTTTTTAAGTCATTGAAAGCGAATCAGAAACCAAAATTATAAAATTCAATATGGCGGATTTAAAATGGCGGAATTAAAAATGTCAACTTTCACATTTTTAATCGGATTTTTATAAAAAAAAAAGATGTATGTATTTTTTTTTTGAGGTCGTTGATATGTAATTTTTAATTTTTCAATGCTGATTATAAAACGACTTCAAAAAACTTACTTAACTCAATTTTTGTGATTAAATTCGATTAAGAATGTAAGAGTTGTATTTTTAATCTAATAATTTGGACTTCCGAAATTCATTTTCAGTGAAACCAAAAACTTATTTTGAATTTCGTTTGATGACAGACTTTGAGAATGTGCTGTATGGGTTGTCCCAGTTCCCCCATAGCTGTTGTACTTGCTCTACTTATATATAAATGGATACTTTTTGTTTATAGTTACGAGCACCAACGTCTGTCTTTATAACAATATCTAAAGTTGAGTTTACTTAGTTGCTGAAGAATCGATGCAGTAAGCACTGTAAAAACGGATGTATAAATTTGAAAAATTTATATTGCCATTTTTAAGACATTATCTAATCTCTCATAAGAAGACGTTTGAAGCGATAAACGTGTCTCCAGCATCCAATCGCAGTTTGCATTATTATTTATAGGGTTTAATACATAACCTAAAAATGTAATGATTATTGAAAAAGCGAATTTACAATATAAATAATGTTTTATTAAACTATTATAATTTTAAAAAGCCAATCAGAAATATAAATATTGAAGTCCAGATAATTATTTACTTTTTTTGTGTCTAATGTGAACTTTAGTCTATTTATCGGATCTGAACTATTAAAGGCATTAAAATTGGAGCTTGTTTATATTCAGGCTTGTAAATTAAAATTATATCCTCATGTAAGAAAAAAGGGTTTAAAATTTAATTGTTTTAACCCATTAACGACGAAGAGTCCATAATTTTTTGTTCTATTTCAACGATTATTTTAGAAAGGAAAGCATCGAACAAATTAAACGTCAGCACATATTCTAATGTTTTTGGGGTCGCTCTTCAAGATTCCGTGGTCAAAATTAAATTTCACCCAACAGGAAATCCAATATGGCGCCAAACTTGATGAAAAATGATCAGAAAATTGGAAATATTCATTTTCAGCAATTTTTTTTCTACATTTATAACCATGCAGTGCGATTGAAACTATGCACGATGGTGCACGGAATACTGGGATTTTCAGAAAAAATTTTTTTTATTTACCATACATCAGTGTAACATGTCCAAAATGGCGGAAATGCTATAAAATTCTTTAAAAAGTAATTCTTTTTTCAAATATCTCATTATAACAATCATAATATTTATAAAATTTTGCAAAAATCACTATCTTTATGTTTTTTGGGTCGCTGAATACGAATCCGTTAACGGATTTGAAAAATTCAAAATGGCGGATGCAATATGGCGGAGGGTAAAATGTGAAAAATCTTGGATTTTATCGAGAATCACTATCTTTCTGTTTTTTGGGTCGCTGATTACGAATCCGTTAACGGATTTGCAAAATTCAAAATGGCGGATGCAATATGGCGGAGGGTGAAATGTGAAAAATCTTTAAATTTATCAAGAATCACTATCTTTATGTTTTTTGGGTCGCTGATTACGAATCCGTTAACGGATTTGCAAAATTCAAAATGGCGGATGCAATATGGCGGAGGGTAAAATGTGAAAAATCTTGAAATTTATCGAGAATCACTATCTTTGTGTTTTTTGGATCGCTGATTACGAATCTGTTAACGGATTTGCAAAATTCAAAATGGCGGATGCAATATGGCGGATAGTAAAATTTGAAAGATCATGAAATTTGGCGGAAATCTTAACGCGCTTCATCAATAACATGTTTATTTTTTTCAGAAGAATGTTTTAACATTTCTATACAAATTCACTATTCTGAATCCTATTTTTTAGAGATTCACATACACGGAAAGACTTTTTGTTGAGAATTTCAAAATTCTATTAGTAATTTGGAGACATATTGTTTATTGTGGAAGAACGTTTGGTTTTTTTTTTACAAGGTTTACAGTAAATTTTGGTTTTTCTTAACCATTATTATATGAATTATTACTATACTGATTGTAGAAAAAAATAAAAAATTTATTGTAATTTTTACTACAAAAAAATGAGTAGAGCTGAATAAAACATAATACATGCACCGAGAAAAATTTTATTGTTTAGATTTCTACCAAATGCATATTACCAAATCAACAGCTATATAAGAATTTCGTCTCCACACCAAGAAGATAATAAAGAAAGTATCCAAGAACCGTGAATTGATATGCTCATATGATCAGGGTGCGTTGAATCGAATATTTTAGTACAACGAATAACATTTCACTAATATCGGCCGGAGTGTTACATTGTCGAAAAATTATATTGCAGCAGAGGAGAATATTTCTTATAGCTTATTTTTTGTGTGAGGGCGGCCGTGAACTTCCTCCGATTGCCACTAGGCGAAATACACCACTGACGGCTTCTCGCGTGTGAAATGGGATTCGCGGTGCTTATATAATCGTTACCGTTGCAACATTATCATACGACCATATTTCACGGTTCTCGGATATTTTTCTTCTATGGTATTTTTACTGCGAAAACGAATTTCATACACATCCCTTGCTTTAGTAAAATTTGCTACAAATCAAAGTAATATAATTTTTTTAGGCATTATAATTTTTTTATTTTTAATTTGCTATGTCTCGAAAACGACCGAGGCGCTCTGTTTCTTCTCAAGTAGAGTACGAATTTAATTTATCAGACGATGATTATGATGAGATAACCTTGTTACCGAATGCGGATGATTCTGGTTCTGATGAGTCGGATTCTGACACTGATTCGGATGAAGAAACTTTGAATATAACAACTTATAAGAAAGCTTGTAAGTCTTATACCGAAGGTCAGGTTAAATTGGAAGGCGATCATGAATTCTGTTGGTTAGATGGTGAAAAGTTAAATTCGAAAAAGTATGAAGAAAAGATTTTATTAGATGAACCTTTGAAAAATAAAATACGGAAAAGTAAGCCTGTAGAACTATTCGAAACATTCTTCTGTACAAAAATAAAACAATATATTATTGAAGCGAGTCAAGCGAATAACGTGGGATTACAAATTGAAGATTTGAATACTTTTATTGGAATAGTCATTATGACTTCTTTCAATAAAAGAAAATCTCAGAGAGATTATTGGTCGACTGATCCATTTTTATCATGCGAAGTAATTTCCACTGCGATGTCTCGCGACACTTTCGAACGTATCAAGTCAGGAATAAAGTACGCAAAAGCCAAAGATGAAAACCCCGAAGATAAAGGATGGCGTGTACGTACAATCCTTACATTATTTCAAAAAAATATTTTGAAATTCGGTATTTGGAACACTGCGTTATCTATTGATGAGATGATGGTCAAATCGTTTGCAAGAACGCAACTGAAACAAGTCATTCGCGGGAAACCTGTACGATTTGGCTTGAAATTATGGGGTCTTTGCACTGTCGATGGCTTTGTACTGTGTCTTGATTTGTACTGTGGAAAAAATTCCAATATTGGATGTAAACTGAGCAAATGCGCACTAGGTTCACGAGTAGTAATGAACTTACTAAAACCATTTTTCGAAACTGTACCTGCAGGAAAGATATCACAATACCATCTTTATTTCGATAACTATTTCACAAGTCCTGATCTGATAATACACTTGAATAAGTTTGGTTTGAAATGTACAGGCACAGTCAGAGAAAATCGAGTGAAAGAGAAAAATATAATCGATAAAAAGGCTTCAAGAGGTGAATACATGGTGAAGCATGACCGTAACAGTGGCATGAATTACATAACTGTTATGGATTCAAAACCGGTTTCAATTCTATCCACTGCTGCAGGAATAACTCCATTATTGCCGTCGAAAAGATACAGTTCAAGTGCACAGTCCAAAATTGAAATACCATTTCCGCAAGCTTTTCACCTCTATAACCAATTCATGGGAGGGGTTGATCTTCACGATAACCACTGCAATAATGTACTTCCAAGTATTCGTTCGAAAAAGTGGACATGGGTTGTTTTTGGCAGAATGATCCAAGCCTCTCTTGTAAATGCCCTCGTACTATTTAACGCTGCAAGTGGTTCAATAGTAAAATTGGGCACCAAAGATTTTGCAATTTCTATTGCTAAATGTTATATAAAAGCTGGTCAAATGAAACGAAAACCACACAAAATAACATATCACAAACAACAAAAAGTGTGTTCAAATTGTCCAATAAGAACAAGAATTTTCTGTGGCGAATGTGACTTATATTTCTGTAATTCGTGTGTCAAAAATGACCACTAAGATAATTTAAGATTTAGTGAGAGGCAAGGGGACTCACTCTAATCAAGCACCCCGAAGGAGGCAGAATTCTACCATGTCCACGTCATTGTCTCTGGATCACGCTGAGAGTAGAATAAAACATAGGAATATATATATATATATCGGCATGTTCGTTATTGAATCCGCCATTTGGGATTTCAAAAATACCATAACGCATCTGTAATCAGCAATCCAAAAAAGAATTAGGATAGTAATTTTCAGAAAACTTCGTGATTTTTCAAATTTTACTCTCCACCGTATTGCACCCGCCATTTTGAATCTCGAAAATCTGATAACGGATTCGTAATCAGCGACCCAACAATCATAAAGATAATGATTCTTGATAAATTTAAAGATTTTTCACATTTCACCCTCCGCCATATTGCATCCGCCATTTTGAATTTTGCAAATCCGTTAACGGATTCGTAATCAGCGACCCAAAAAACATAAAGATAGTGATTCTCGATAAATTCCAAGATTTTTCACATTTTACCCTCCGCCATATTGCATCCGCCATTTTGAATTTTTCAAATCCGTTAACGGATTCGTATTCAGCGACCCAAAAAACATAAAGATAGTGATTTTTGCAAAATTTTATAAATATTATGATTGTTATAATGAGATATTTGAAAAAAGAATTACTTTTTAAAGAATTTTATAGCATTTCCGCCATTTTGGACATGTTACACTGATGTATGGTAAATAAAAAAAATTTTTTTCTGAAAATCCCAGTATTCCGTGCACCACCGTGCATAGTTTCAATCGCACTGCATGGTTATAAATGTAGAAAAAAAATTGCTGAAAATGAATATTTCCAATTTTCTGATCATTTTTCATCAAGTTTGGCGCCATATTGGATTTCCTGTTGGGTGAAATTTAATTTTGACCACGGAATCTTGAAGAGCGACCCCAAAAACATTAGAATATGTGCTGACGTTTAATTTGTTCGATGCTTTCCTTTCTAAAATAATCGTTGAAATAGAACAAAAAATTATGGACTCTTCGTCGTTAATGGGTTAAAGTACATTAAATTGTGTACTCTAAACCTAGATTTACTTTCAATGCTTCCTAATACTAAATCATTAGAAATATTTGTGAACTTTGAAATGACATAGAGCGATATTATTTTATAATCGTTTTAATGTTTAAATGGTTTTAGTTTGGATAATGTCTACGATTTAATTTGAAGCTCCATTTTTATTTTTTGGACCATTGTTAAAGATTTTTTACATAAGGTCATAGAGCTGTTGGAAATAAGTTTTATAGGCAATTCTGCCAGAAAGCCAATGACGATTAAATTTATATTTAATCAACTGTAAAATTTACTATCGATGCTTCAGAGTAATAAGATTATTTTTAAGAGAAGCTCTTTAAAGGATGTCGGCCAATTGCCGTAGTAGTTTACACTTTATATGATTGCAAACAGAAGCACAATAGTCTGGTTCATTAACAGTTGATTGTTGACCTTCAAATCCAAGGTCGATGTAATTTTTTGAAAAATTCTCCCGTTTCTTGTTTTTAAATATATACGATCTGTCTGCTTACATAAAAGAGTTCAACCATAATAAACTAAATTTCTGGACTATAATAGCCGAATGGATGATGCCACAAGATACCGGATGATGACTATGATGTAAATGTTGTCAATTTCCAAATGTCAAATTTCCAAAATTAAAAATGGCGAAACCAATATGGCGGTCAATTTTTTTAACTTTCCATGGAACTTTCTTAAATTTGGTATCTAGATTTTTTAGGTTCGATTATGATTCTAAGGTCGCAGTTTTAGAATTTGAAATGGCGAATCCAATATGGCGGACAGTTTTAAAAATATTTAGTTTCAGTTTTGAATGAAAATTTTACTGAAAAAATTTACGTTAGATGTAAATATTTTCTGGATTTGATGTTGTTTTGTGGTACTAATCAGCATACCTGAGTCCAAACGTGTCGTTTTCTTCTTAAGTATTTTGATAGTCTTGTTGAAACAATCTCAAATTGTTATTCTTGATTTTTATTTCATTTAATTGTGTATTTATTTTGTGAAAACCTGTGTACAGTCTTCTCTAAACGTAGCATTCTATTGTTTTTTTTGTGAACCATTGTTATCAAGAATTCATGAAAGCTTTAATGAGTAGATAAACTGCGACTTTGACAACGTAATAAGTATCAAAATGATCCTACTTAAGATGAAATTAGTAGATCGTTCTAATCTCGCATACGGTAAAGTCGACGGCAGTAAAAAGCGAAACATTCATTGTAAATGAGTCAGTAGATAACAACGACATTCTTCTCTTTAATGTTACCAACGCGTGGGACAGGATTATACTAGAAATAACAGGGTTGCCGCATGCTAAAGGCGTCACTATACTATTAACGCGTAATTATCGCGTAATTTGTCAATTTCGCCACTCGAATTGTTCCCGACCTCGACACGACATCCATTTTCGGAACAAGAAGTTGCTTCGGAAAACTTGGCTTTTGTAATTCGACAAAAACTGCTACGTCGACGTACACATGTTTTATGAAATATGAATTTAAAATTTTTTACATTCTTTATATATACAGGGTATTCTAAAGGCTTCAAACCGTATATTTTTCCTTGTTTTTCCTCGTTTTTTATATTAATAATATTCCTAATGGTAGTTTAGATTAATTGTTTGTAAAACCTTTTGTCTAATTGTTTTTTTATCAGTACATTTCTTGCAAACTCCGGAGATCACGGTTAATATTACTGTAATAAGTAGTAACAGTCCGCATCGTGTTTGACTGTTACTACTTACAAGAGAACCCTCTCAGTCGTGTTACCTGGGTTCGTGTCTAACTTGGCACTTCAATAGGTTACCATAATTGATGCCAATTAAACTTGATACAACATATCGCAAGAAACAAACTGCTGGATCAAATATGAAAAAAAAAGCGGAAAAATAAACAAAACGTGACAAAAAGGGTCATATATATAACGGAAAACACGTTACAAATGGAGAATTTTAGAATTATTCACAGTACAATGTAATAATAAAAAAAACCAAGCTCTGATCCGTATTTAGTTTTCTTCTATTTGGTACCATGTTCACGGAAATCAAGAAATATTTGGCGTTACTATATAAATAATAAAATCTGGCACGACTACGTTTTTTAGCTGGTTTTTGCTATTTAAATAGTAGCTACCTAATTTGTCGCAGTCACTATTGAAATAGCAAAATTAGTTAGTAGTTCCAACTATTTCATTTTTTCTTACTGGAATCACTGAAAATAAACCCGCTGTATTTGAAAAACTTGTCCACTGTTACGTTATAGAGGCAGAAATAAATTATAGCAAATGTTCC
Organism: Trichopria drosophilae; assembly: GCA_030407085.1. NCBI lineage: Eukaryota > Metazoa > Arthropoda > Insecta > Hymenoptera > Diapriidae > Trichopria > Trichopria drosophilae. The sequence goes on from CM059586.1 coordinate 102,739,602, forward strand.
AATGAACCTACGGAGATGTGGGCTTGGTACAAAAAGAGTTTTTGTTTTGATCATGTTTTACTACAATTCCATCTGTGAAAAACATGCATTGAACAAAATATAAGAATTTTATTATTTATAAAGTAAAACATGTAAATAATTTATAAGGTATTTTCTCAAAGTAAATTTTTAATCATACAGACCCTCAAAAAAAGATAGTCCAAATCTGGAGGTCAAACTGCCTGTAACTTTTTTTTTAGGCGCCGCTTAATTCGAATTTCAAGTCAATTTAACTCCAACTTGTAAAGTTTCTGACATAACCGTAGAAAGAAGTCTAAAAATCTACCCTAAAATATAAAATTAAGAAAAATCCTGCAAGGCACACCATGTTTACGGGATAGTTTTGTACACTACTGGAATATATAGTAGATAATTCTGGATAGTACTCAAAGTACTGAAATATACTGAACAATACTAAACTGTACTGGACTGGTCAAAAGACTGAATGGGGCTGAATGGGTTTCGAATATGATTTCATTGAACCAAAAAACATAACGGAAACGTGGAATAGATTTCTCAGCGAAAATTATTCTACACTTGAAGGTCAAATTACAGTATTTTTTTGGGTTTTTTGAGGTTATGTAAAAAAACCTGACGTAATGGGGTCAAATGGACTTCGGATTCCGATTCAGCGATTCAAAACGCATATTCTAACTTCCAGATGCGGGCTTTCGTTTTTTTTGTGGGTTTTCACAAGAGTTTCACACTTTTAATACTTTTTTAATTCTTTATTATTTTTATTAATTGAAATCTATTTGCTTAAACACATTTGTTGGATTTGTATTTTTTAAATTCATCATCAGATTTAACAATACCAATAATTCCGGAGTAACGAATTGAAAGCTAATTCGATCGATTTTCGATATGTCGTTGGTCACATTAGTTTGAATTTTGGAAATTTAATATGAAATAAGACTCCAAAAATATTAATATGACGAGGTTGACAAGAATTTGATTTGTTGTTTCTTATCATTTTTGAGTCGCTATTTTGTTTCTTGCAATTTAAGGCACCAAGTTTAATGGCCGATTGTCAGCATTGTGGCGATTTTTCGATGTGATATGTTTGAACCGAATGTGAAGCACACAACTAAGAGACTTTCCTTATCGTGCAGTAATTTAAGTAGTAACAGTCCGCATAGTGTTTTGTTCATATCAGCTTAAGGGGTGGGTCTAGGCACAAAACCAGCTACATGGAACAGTTCAAAAAATACAAAAACATTATTTCTCCAGTAATTTTTGACGAAGAATTCAATAGTAATATAATAGAGATTATAAATTTTTATCTAAAAAAATAAGATTTTTTTAAAATCCATCTGTAATTGTTTAGAAAATATGTTTTTAATCTCGCCCTAATTTTTTGAAATTTTTAAATTAATTTAGAAAAATATAATAGCCTTTTTTCGAAAAAAAAACGAATACTCTTTCGCGCTAAAATATATGTAAAAAATATTATTTCTTTAGTATTTTTTGACGTGAAATTCGGTGTTGCTGGAATAAAATGTCTAAAACATCTTTTCGACTTATATAAACTTTGTTTGCCCCTTAACAGTTAGTTTTTTTTATATATAATATTATTAAAAATTCATCCGTAATTATTTTGAAAATGTGTTTTTTCGTTTACTCTAATTTTGTTGAACTTTTAAATTAATTTAGAAAAATGCAGTAGCATTTTTTCAAAATAACCAATTTTTTTCTCGCTAAAGTTCATTAGTAAAAAAATTTGTCATACTGTTTATTGTGGTACCACTGAATACCTCGTCAAAAATCATTAAGGAAATAATTTGTCGGTATTTTTTTATGACTGTTTCATATGGCATATTGTGGGCATGGACCCTCCCCTTAAGGTACTAACTGTTACTACTTAAAGTTCAATGACCTAAGTAGTAACACTCGGCACGATTTTTCTTCGCAGTATTTAATTTTCATCGCTCAATCTTCAAAAGAAGGGAGTATAAAGGACCAAAAGATTATTTAGGCCTAATGGTCGGATAATATTACATTTATTTAATTGTCAGTAAAATTTCTACATAATACAGTCCAAGAGTTTTCCAGAAAACTGTGGAAAACCTTTTTTCGTATGGATCTATGATTTGTTTCGATATGTTGAAGTTTGCTGAATGGTAAACAAATATAGTTTTATGCATGACAAATGGTGATTAATTTCCTTATTTTCAGAGACGGTTTCGTAATCTTACATACTCGTGTTTACATACATTAGAATTAATTACTATTATTATTTATTGTTTTGAAAGTGGTCTTAAAAGTAGATAGTCTGCTCATAAAGACCTAACATAAAGCAGAATATTAGATAGAAGATAAACAAGTGAATCTCGTTCATAGTAATTTAATAAAGGAGTTTATTACAAACACGAAAAAGTCAGTAATAGCATTAAGAAATCTCTGTAAATACCCATAGGAACTTTTTTCAGACAAAATAAATTCACTTGGTTAAAACTGTTTAGATCACCCGAATCATTCTGTTGCTATCAATACTAGAATTATTAAACTTTAAACACAATTTTCGAATAAAATATCTGAAGGAATTAAATGAAAATAGTTTAAGAAGCATTTAGGACATCTCAATAAAATATAATTATTTCCAGGTAAAGATACGAAACAGAATCAGATTTATTAGTTAAATTATAAATGAATTTTACTAATTTTATGACATTCTATGCAAAGTCCCTTACAATAATACGTGTAATCGTGGATTTAATAATAAAAAAGAGCAGTCACTGCCAAGGATAAACGGTACATACAATAAAAATTAAATGCGTTTTAAATTTTAAGCTAATCGCTTCCCATTCAGGGAATATTGCATTAAGAGTGACAATATTGTCGGAACGTTTCATACAAGTTTGAAAACGCTTCTTAAAATTAGTTGTTACAGAAGCAATTACAAGTTTTGCCTCCTAGCGTCGGAAAAGAAAGCGCTTCGCTTTTTCGCATTGCCATTACTTTGCGCGCACACCTGTTTCACGTAGTTAAGTTTTCACAACTCGCCTCGGCCCTGTCTTCGCTAGTTGTAAAATAAAACACTGTTTAATTTCACTTTCGTCTTTTTACGTGCAAAATTGCACTATTTGAATTTTATTTCTTTCCTTACATTCGTTAATTTCATTACCTCATTTTTTCTCCTTTTTACAGCACATTTACTCGTGCCTTGATTAGTACCCATTAGTTTGATAAAATAGTTCATTAACCAAATAATAATGTTACAAATTTATATTTTGACATCCACAATACTTTTAAAATAAAGAGATGTTTAAGTAATCTCGAGTGTACGCAATTATTAATACTTACAAAGGGGTACATGGGTTTTTCGTTGTAATAAATTTTCGATGTTAATAAATTAGCAATAGTTCAACAACAAATTTGAGAAAATCAATTGAGATATTCGACTATTCACGTCGTTGGCATTCCGTACTCAATATTCGGTATTCGAAGTTCAAATACCAAATTCATATACCAAATTCAATACAGGAATCTCAATATTTGAATGTGTTATTGTTCAATATAATGATCGGTAATCGATATTTGATGCTCAATATCTCAATTTGAGTAAGTACACGAATTTCAATACTCGACGTTCGATATTGGTTGATAATCAATCCTCGACATTGAATACTCAAAATTCAGTACTCGACATTCGTTTTCAATACACGACTTATTTCATGTTTAATGTTCGATATTAAACCTTGGATATTCGATGATAACATTTAATACTCGAATTGAAACATTCCAAGTTGGATATCTTAGTGGTTAATATTCAATACTAAATTCTACAATTTAAAAATATTCACTACTCGAATATCAATCGAGTTATTGTTCGATATTTATCGTTCGATAATCGACGTGCGAGAACGTTTAATGTAGACTTTAATGATTAGCCAACCGCTTTTGAATATGTGAATTTACTACTCAAATTAGTGTTCTCGAATTTCCATATCCCGCCTTTGATGTTTCACGGTCGGTAAACAAACCTCGATGCGTAAACTTTAGTATTCTAAATTCAATTTTTAAATCCCTGCACTCGATTTACGTATTACTCAATATTTATTTCGATAACAATTTTGGACATTATTTCAATATATGATTTTGAGTAATTTATTTTAAATATTTGACGTTTCATATTGTAGAAAAAAAGCATATGAAATAAATAAATATTTCGCTGTCGAGACACTAGGTGGCGTCAAAATCCGAAAATGAAGTAGCACTAGATTTCAATCAAGTGGCAATGAAAACGTTGACCCTTTTTAAAGAAAAAGTATTAAACAATTCAGATGTTCCTTGCTATCTTTATCAGTGATAAACGTTCAACTTAATCTGAGCAACATTACTTTTGGGTTGGGACGCCACCTACCTGCCCTCAAGGGAACTCTACTCTTTTCCGCATTTTATAGAATATTTTATTGAATGCCAGTAAATATACCTTTGATATCCCGATAAAATTTACCTTTTTGGACGTTGATAAATTTGAGAGTTTTTTTCTTTTATTTTTGGTTTTTTGTCGCCTTTTTTAGGTCTCAGTTTTATAATTTGTCGGATTGGGCAAAAACCAATGTTAATAATCATGGAACATTTTTTTATTATAGTCCTTTTTTGGGCTTTTCAAGGAAAATAAATGGTATAGATCATTTTTACCAACATATTCGTTAATTTAATCTTCTAAGTGAATTTCACGTATTTTAGAAATGAAGTGTACACACAACATTGAACAAGGAAAAGCTCAATGTCATATTCAACTCGGATGGTCTATTCAACTGTACATTCGCCGTTCCTAACTCCTTCTCGGTACCCCGATGTAATTATTTCACGTAATTACAAACCGGAAAAGCGGAAAGACATTGTTCAATGCGAAGATGAAATCGAGGAAATGAAATAAAATAAGCCGGGCGCTTGTAGATAATTGCCATTCGACAAATGCCGCCTGATATCAAATTTCCGCGTCAAACAAGCGGTGCTTTAATTGCGGAGAGTCAAATCGCCGATAGCATTTAATGCGGCAGTAAGTTTGTTCTTCACAAATTACAACGAGGGAAAATCTTCAAAGAAAATACACGAAGTTTTTCTCTAGTGTCGTTTTTATTTTTAAAAATATTTTGTTCAATGTTTGATTTACTGACCTTTATTTTCGACTTCGATCATTTTGATTTATTTTGTCACGCGTGGCCATTATTTAGTAAAATAATTCCCCAATACGGTAGGAATTTTCATTAAAACCCGTAAATAAAAAAAAATGACAATCGAAATGCATTGAAAACAAAAATACGTGATTTGTTGATTTATTTCCGAAAATTCTCGGTCGGTTATCAATGAATGTCTTTGATATTTTCTAGGAAATCGTCTATAGTTATTGGAATTGCCTGTACAGAACCCGAATTTTGAAAAATTCATTTTTTATTTAAGGTTTGTAGTGCAGTTTTCATCGAAACGCATGAGGGGTCAAATTCTTTGTTTCTTCAAGCTCTAAACTTTTTTTAAATTTGATTTTCACGTAGCTATTAGCGAAACGTCTAAAACTTGTTATAACAAGAAATCTATTCATTGTAGGTCGATGTGAATCACAGGTCAATTGTAGGTGTTGAAAAAGTCTTTAAAATTAGCCTTTATTCATTGAAATAACTGTAATAGTAGCCAAATTATTGTAGAAATAGTGTACATATATTTTTGGTTTAAACAGAATGAAATTACAATAAAAACATTTAGAGGGCTAAAATATGTAAAATTTGTTCATTTTCGGGCAATATTCTTGTTGATTATAATTTTGAAAATGATTGAATTTTTAAGTTATATTTCAATACTGAAAAGAAATCGAATTAAGAGGGAAAAAATAATTAAAATGGAGACAATCACACGCTATTGTTATCAGATTAGTAGTATGTGGGACGCACTGAATTTTGTTGCGAATGAGAACGCAATTTACTTTCATTGGTGGCGAGTTGTCCGTCGATGGTTCATTTTGATTGTTTTTTCAATGAAGCTGCAATATTGAGCGAGGTACTTCGAGAGCTCATCTGCAAGATATGTCGAATTTTATTCCTACCAAAAACCACCGAATTAAAAAAATATTTCGCCGTATTGGCTTCCAATTATAATTTGGCTATATTAAATTAAAGCAAAAACATAAAAAATACAAAAAAATACAAAAAAAAACCAAAGAAATCTATAATGATTTAAAACTCAAAACGATGTTTAATAATGGAGAATAAAAATTGCAAATATCTTGATACTAAGTTGGGACGAGATTGTTGCAAAATTTAAAAAGAACATAATAATAGAAAAAATTTTCATAAAAAATGTGTCCTCTCTAGGACGCGAACCTGGAATGTTTCGTCTTGAAACTAATATCTAATCGCACTTGTTATTGAAACCCGACATACGAATATTGAAGTAATAGAAATTCCGCGTTCATATCTTAATTTCTTTTTTGCTTTTTCAAGTGACAATTTTTAAAATCTTGTAACGATGTGGCGCTATCTAAGTGGTAAGATATTTACTGGATTAAATGTATGAAATCTTCGAAAGATCTTTCTGAGAACATTTTTTTGTCTCTACTATCCCTAATAGTACTTTTTCGATATACTTTTAGATTACGTGTTTTCTTAATCTGCAACACATATATTGTATTTTTTTAAAATCTATGTTTAATATAATCGATTTTTTTTATTATTACTCTATTTGTTGATAACAATTTACTATCCTTATTATCTGAATTTTCTTTTTTTAATTTGATTACAGGACCATTTCTATACAAAAATTTAAAAATTGATCGAAAAATCGAATCATTTCTTTTTTAAATAATCGAAGCATTGAAACACAGATAAATTTGAGAAAAACATACAAATTAAGTTCTAAACCTTCTTAAAATTTTATGTTTAGTGCATTTTTTGTGAACGTGCGGTAAAAACTAAATGAAATGACAATGAATTTTATGAACTGTTATAGATGGAAAATACTAATAACACAGGCCAACAAAAAAAAAAGTATATATTTTTTTATTGACACATGATTATTCCTATGTATTTTGTAGATTCGTGTTCAGAGGGTCAAAATACATAAGAATAATATGGGCTGAACATAAGAAAAGTCACATTCTTCAATTTGAAAACCTTCATAGCTATAAAAACTTTTTTTTTAAAGTTTTTTTTAGAAGTTACCTATAAAACCATCGAGCATCCTCCTATTTTTGTTAGTATTCAGCGGGTCAAAATACGTAGAAATAATCATGCGTCAATAAAAAAACAATATCACTTTTTTTGTGAGCCTGTGTTGTCAAAAAAATCAAGGTTGTCTCTGAGTTTTATAACATTTATGATATCCTTCATATTTTAGTGCGTAGAAAATGAATATCGTTATGAAAATTATCAGAATCTACATGGTTAAAATCATGAAAATTCCATTAAAAAATTATGATTTTTCGTAATTTTTCTCGTGTACATTCAAGAGATTGGAAATGTTGGAAAATGTTACCAATAAAAATTGTAGATTTTCTCATAATTCATATTTGATGTTTAATACATTTTTGGAATTTTCAATATGTAACGGCAAAAAACGAGGATATTGATAAAAAATGATAATTTTCATTAATTTTTCACGTTTTTACATCTAAATCGCATTTTCGCCAATTTTTGTTATGATATTTGGTTTCGACATATAAAAACTTGTAAGACACCATAAATGAAATAAAAATTTGGCAAACCTAACAGATTTTTTATGGTTATTGTATAATACACCAATAAAAATATAAAATTGTCATTTTCCTCGGTTTCTGTCATAATTATACAAAACGTGCATAACACATAAAAAGTATATTTTGATACAAATATTATTCAAATTTTTCATTACATTTGAAAATACACTGGAAGAACCCGAACAATTTTAATTTTTATAGAATTTTCTCCATTTTTTACCATCTAAATGGTATTTGCCAACTTTCGCTATGATAAACGTTTATAGCGAATCAAATTACGTAAGAAAACCTACGTCTATTATAACTGTGCGAAGCGACATTTATCCTTGTTTCAAATGTATTGATTTTTCAAAACAGAAATCAATAGAAAACCGGAATCGAAGTAAAAAAGAAAAATCGATATGCCTTTCACATCTGATTTAAATACCATTTAAGCACCTCGTACCGTGCCAATTTTAATATTATAGGTACTTTTATCAATATATTAATAGATTATACAACAATTATTTTTAGTTAAATATAAATGAATTCTTAGCGATGCATATTCATAAACATGTATTATTTTTGATATATTAATGAACACATTTAATTTAAGTCACCACAATTTGTATCTCTGGATATTAATACATTATGCGCATTTTAACCTGCATCCTTTTGATGATGCGACTATCTAGTTTATTGGGTGAAATTCGTTATTTTATAAAATAAAATATTTACTTACTCTCCTGTTGACACACGGGTAAAAATATTTCATCATCACAGCAAATATTTGACGTTAGCATCAAAATATTTATCGTAAATTATTAACCTCGATATTTGTCTAGCGCAATGTTTTTTTGATGTGATCGTTATAAAGTTGCAAATAACCAGTTTGATAGTCAGCGAATTTAATCACTACTGGTAAAATTGTTTTCATGGTGTAACCAAATTAATTTGTTTTTTACTAACAAAATTACATTTGTTTTACGCAACTAAATAGTTGGTTATGAGAACCAAATCCGTACAGTTGTAAGTATTAAAAGAATTTGTTTATTAACACCAAAAAGTTTAGTTGTAAAAACAAAACAGTTGAGTTTAAATTATCAGACTTAACTTTTAACGGTTAGATCGGAAACAAAAACTTAAAACCAAAACAATTTATTATTTCGATATTTGTCGGATATTTTCGCACAGTTTATTATTAATTTTGGATGATAAGCTGCTAGTTCAGTGGAGCCAACAACTGAAATGCGTAGTTCAGTACTATTTGTAGTTACTATTGTTTGTTTTACTTACAACCAAACCACTTCATTTGTGGCTCTAGTAACCAAATTTTGTGGGTAACCAAAACATTCTTTATGTAAACAAAAATCATCTATGTTTTTTTGACCCATTTCGTTATTTAGTTACAAGTTTTTTCAAAAATGAAATGGTTTATCACAATAAACTTACTTTATTAATAAATTGAAATTTCTCTGAATTATCCATTGGTCGTTTTGTAATTGACGGCGTCATATGATTTTCGACTTTACTAGTTAATATTGACAAATTATGATCTACTCCGAAGTGACCAATAATAAAATGTCAAAAGTTTTCTATAACGCAGAAAATACAGAACCAGTTATGTAAAATTCGCGTAATATGTACGTAAGTAACACTTATATAAATGTTATATAACTGTTACTTATAGTTTTTCTTGAATAATTTCTTATAATCCCTAAAATCCACTTCGATATATTAAAAAAGCGATCAAGTAATATTTAAAATAATGCACCCTCGTTTTTATATAGTTCTTATATCGTTCATTTTATAGTTATACTAAAGGTTTCTTTATTGTCAAAAACATTTGTTAACAATTAACAAATTCATTCCGCTAAAAAGTAGTAGATTTGTTATTATTTAAACATTAAAAATAATTTCTCAGAGCAATTCAACTGGAAATAGAACTGTACATTTAATAACTAGTAAATCTTCATATTTATTTTCGTATTATGTTGGTATATTTTTATACTATCGCTTAACATATTAACGCCTGAAATGACATTTTTTTACTACAATTTCAATAAAGTATGTCGTATCAAGATCAATGTTGAAAAAATTATAAAGTATTCAAACTGTTTTGAGGTCGCTCTTGAAGATTCATAGGCCAGAATTTATTTTCAGCTAATAGCAATTATAATATGGCATAAAATTTCAGGAAAATAGCAAAAACATGTGGGTATATTTCTTGTATAATAAGTTTAAAACCTTGTAAAAAAAAAATTACTCTAATTTCTATTCAGTTTTAAATTTGTTTATTTTCTTTATTAATAATGTATTAAAGGGAATAGTAAATGCGATAAAAAATGTCCAAAATTCTATAAAAAAAAGCTTTTCAATAATGGAGTACAGAACAATCAAATGAATTTTTAAAAATTTGGATCACATCACTAAAATTATTCGGAAATTGGGTTAAGTAATATTTTTTTTAAATAAATAGAGATTTTGAGGTTAGTTTCAAAAATTCGCAAAAATCGTGCAGGAAAATTCTAGAGAAAACTCACTAAAATTCATTTATTTTTACAAAATTCTTACCTGTCGAAAAGCAGAAAATTTTAGTCATTAATAAAAGTTGTTTAACAAACTATTTTTGCAAGTTTCAATTTTTTTAAAGAACAATAATGCTTTCTCATATCAACAATATCATTAATAATGAAAATTAATTTCTTGGAAACGGTATTAAATACTTTTCCCAAACATACTATATCCCGAATTCTAACTGCCTTAACTAACTCTAGCGAAGAACATACACAAACGAATAGTCTTACATGTATGTCAGGTCTAATAAATACGATATATAGTGTCAAACCGTTCCTTTAATCAAGCTAACGTACAAAATACTTGATACTGAGATACTTTCGACTCATCTACACTTCGGAATTTTTACTGCAAGAGTAAAAATTTTGACTCCTCTGAAAAGAGTGAAAATAACAACCTTTTTTAGAGTCGAATTTCGCTAATCTCACTATTATGGGAGTAATTTTCTCAGTCATTCTTTACAAGAGGGAAATTTTTAATATAAAAAATTTAGTGAGCGGCTTATTTTTACTTATTTTAACATTTTCCCCAACAGTTTGACATTTTCACAATTGCACTGAAATGATAAACATTACGCTAGATTTATAAAATATTCGCCTATTTTTTCGTATTTGAATCGCGATTTAATGTTTATTTTCAAAATACTAATTATATACATATTGTAAGGCATGAGTCTCAAGCATATGATTTTTTCACTTCAAATAGGAAATTCAACATGATTTCAAATTTGAAAAATCCATGTTTTTATAGAAATATTCACGTATAATTTTGCATTCTTTCATTTTTTTTTAAAAATCAAATAAAAAATTCGTAACGTAAAGTTTATTTTGTGTCATTTTTTATATTCTTATTATCTTTTTTACTCAAAATACCGTTGAAAACTATAGTGAAAACTGATCCATACAGGATGAAATAAGTTAACTGAACGAAATTTCGCACTTGTAAATATTCCAATGAACTTTTATTAACAAGTTATTATTTCTTTTATTTGATAACATAAACAATGCAGGTGTAATTATTTTCAACATCCTAAAAATATAATTTAAAAAAATTGACAGTTTCATTTCTGGAAAGTTGTTCATCAGGAAACGTTTCTTGAAAAATATTTATAGTATAGGACGTCAAAAAATATATACCGTCGAACCCCGTAGTCCCCTAAGTGTATGGCTTTATCGTATCCTCAAGGCGCGTAATACTCGTATCTGCCGACTCTCCCAACGGTCACTTTATTCATAGTTACGGATATCGCAACTTTAGATGAATTCCAATAACCTTCGACTAAGTTTGAGGTTTCGAATTTCCGTAATAATAATAAGCTGCGAATTTCATCGTCTAGAATTATTTACTTAGCATAGACGGTCCAAGTATTTACTTTTATCACTTAAAATAAAGATACTTACATTCATCGACATTTTTTAGGGTTTCAAATTCGAAATTTGTTGTTTAAAATAATTACTGCGCTCATAAAAAGTCAGAAAAATAGTGTGTCTTTCACTTTTTGGCTAAGATATTTTTACAGTACATAATTTTCATTTAAAAATGCTGTTTTAAAGCATTCTACTAACATTTTAAAAAGTAGGTTTCAAAATCTAAAAAAGTAACAATAAAATTACTATAGATAGCAGTAAAATACAAATCCTCGTATTTCCAATCACTTGCTCAAATAGAAAAAATACTGTTAATGAAATAATTTTACAAAAGCACCGGGTTATAAAAATTAAATTAACTACTTTTTTAGTAAACAAGACCATATCATTGTTCCGTTTACTATTTGCAACCTTCAAATACATAGCTCAGAGTTTTATGACAACACAGTCACATTAACTAATCCTGAGTAGTAAAATAGATGTACGAATAAATTAATTAGTTATAAATCATAATGTTTAATAAATATTGACATAAATGCAACTTTAAGCACTTCTTTAACTTGCACTTACATTGGATTAAAACAAAATCCCGGCCCAAGTACATTATTTTGTCTTTAAAAACTCCAATGTTCAACTAGGTTCAGGTGGCTAATATATTATCCTTATGAGATGTTATTACTTGCAACTTTTAATTATTACACTCTATCCATGCATTGTAACTAGTAAAATCGAGTTGCTGTTAGGCCTTCAATTAACAATTTCAATTGTTTCGTTAAAGTACTTTATATACTTCAAGTAAACCTCTCCATTACATACAAAATTGTATATGGAAACTTACTATTTACACTCTATTGATATATTGTAAGTAGTAAAGATAAGTCGGTGTCAGACATTCAATTAATTTCATATTCAATCATCTCTTAAGGTAAAGACGAACATTTTATGTTTTTCTTTGATACTAATGAAATTCTATGAAGAACGATACAAAATCGCAGTGCAATCCTAAATATGACTACATAAACTAGAAAGATTTGTTAAAATATACATTTTTATGTACTCTTTAGGAGTTAGAATATCCAGCAATTCGATATAACATGTATCATTCAAAGATAATTTAGCAGTTGCAAAGACTTCATTTTCGAAGCACAACTACAAATGACGAACACACATAAATGAAAATCGTGGTTGTTTTTTTTACTTCATAGAATTAAGAGAAATTTGATGGAGCTCGAGGATTTTTTAAGCTAAAAACCTCATCCAACTTTTTAAAAATTCTCTTCCGGGTATTCAAAAAGGTGTAGGGACAGTTTATTACCAGAAGAAAATACATCATTTTAAAAACATTATTAATTTTAAAATACACATCGAGAATACCTTAAAACCAAGATTAAAAAATACGTTTATTGATTAAAAAAACATTTATTGTCTGATTTGTAATTTTGAAAATATATGCTAATAACCAAAAAAGAAGATCATATTTTTGATATTTTTTCACAATTGCAGCTTAAATGTTCCTAGAAAAAAAACATTTGAATCGAGAGGCAAAAATACATGAAAATAGTCTAACAGGTACTTTTTTCAGTCTCTGTAGAACATTCCAATTGTTACAAATTTTTGTTTTTAAATTTGTTGAATTTTCACAAATAACTTTGTTAAAAAATGAGTGATGAAGCTTCTTTATTACTCTTTATTCCCCTAGAATTGTAATGGTATAAAACAAGTTGATGTGCTATAAAAATAAAAATGTAATATTTATCATGGTGGAATATTAAAAATACCTTAGAATTACTCTTCGTACAAATAAACATTTGTATCGAAATATTAAATAACAAATTGGTCAACAATTGTTGCAATTATACGAAATCAAACGTTATAAAGTAAATTTAAACGATTATTTTTAAATCTTGTTTAAATAAACAAATTCCTCCTGCACATAGGAACAATGTTTACAAATCATCAATTTTGTGAATTTCCAGCAATATTTCGGTGTTAACGCAACGTCAATATCGCACCACAATCGGTAAGCCAGATGTCGCCGGACATCGGCGATGTTTTTCACTCGATCGCAACAACTTTGGCCATTGTTACGTCATCGGATACCATCGGCCGATAATTCCAATCTGATGTCCGCATTTCGGTACATCCGCCCGCGACGAGCCTAAGCCGGACGTGAAACTCAGCTTACGCGCACGACACCCCCTTGTCATTTGGACTCGCAGAGCCGCGCGACAGTCATAAAGCGAGGATTAGCTCTGTTATTTACCTACAATTCACGGACGTGCAAGTTTTCGAAAAATGTCACGCGTGTCCGGAGAAAAAGTGTGTAAATCCGGTGTTTCTTAGAGAATTTTAGTACTATTATTTCCACTTGTCTGGAGCGTCAGTCCAAGTTAAAGATGATAAATGTCTCCAAATTTTATGAAGAAGTTTGATATTCCATTCTAGATTTATGTCCTTCAGCAAACTATCTAGTAAGTAGTAACGTCTGTACGTGTGAGACATTCCAATAATTACTTTTTTTTTAATTGTCTCTTACAGAACCATAAAGATATTCACTTCAATATGAATTCAGTAATACGATGTTTCGATATAATTATTACTAAATCAAACTTTTTAATCATTTAATGGTCAAAACGACCTAAAATGTCGTCGTTTTTCGTTTAGTTAGTTTTCAGACAAAGCGTCAATATTTTTTGTTTGTTAAATCTGCATTATACTGTTATTAGGTACTCTCTTTCTGAATTAGCAATATATTTTCGGTTACATGCAGCCATTTTAATAATATAGCTGATTCAACGCGAAAAAAAATGTAAAAATCTATTTTTCCAAATAAATTCTTAATTTTTTATATAAAGGAATAATTCAATCCTTCCCTGCCTCTGGATCGGGTGATACAAGGACTCGCAATAAAAGAATATAACAGGTGTACTTAAAAATTCAAAATTGCTCACTTTTTATACAAATTTTAAGATTTTTAATGTACCATTCTTTTAAACGGAGATTTTTCATTAGAAGATTTTGGAGAAAGGGTTTTTGATGTCGTGCGTTTCAAATCTGTTCACAGATTTTCAAAATTCAATATGGCAGATTCAATAGGGCCGACAAAAAATTGGACTTTTTATCGATCTTTACGAAATTTTGTATATTTCGAAAAAGAATCGGATGATTGCGATCCTGACGTTTCTTTCAATATTGATTTTCCTATCCAAAATCTTCCAGAAAAGTTTGTGCCAATCATAATGAAAGTCAGAAAAAATTATAAAATGAGTATATTTATGAATAGCAAGAAGGTGAAAACAGTTATTGTAATGAGTTAAAAGATGAAATGCTTTTAACGGGAAAGATCGAAGAAAAATTCAAAATTATAGTCTGACTCAGTCATTCGAATGATGTTTTTTCAAATGAATTACAAACAATATAATAAAATCGACAAACAAAACAGAACTAAATATTAATACAAACATCTGCCATATTCGAGAATTTTGAATTTTTTAGCGACCTGAACAACAGGTGTATATACAATTTTTTGAAGATGGAGAAATTACAAATTTTTTTACCGATATTTCGGATCCCCCATTTTGAATGTTAAGAATTTGTCAACAGATTTGAGATCAGCTACCTCAAAAACCCTTGCTCCAACATGTTCTAATTAAAAATCTCCAGTTAGAAGAAATATAAATTGCAAATTTTCGTATAAATGAGCCATGTTGACACCCCCATTGTGAATTACTAACTGCGCCTATAATAATCTTTTAGTACAAGTCGTTTCAATTCGTTTTAATCGAAAAAGGATTGCAGGGTTGGAATGTGAATACCCAAAAATGGCAAGATGTGGATTTCTCAAAATATAAAAACATTGACTGTGTCTGAAAACTGACCATACGAAAAACAGCGATTTTTTATGCCGTTTTGAGCGTTAACGGATTACAAATTTTCATTTAGTAATGTACTATATTGAAATCTAACATTAGTAAATTAATATTTGGGTGAATGAATATCTTTATGGTTTTGTATATACAAAACGATTGAAAAGAAAATGATTATTGGAATGTCTGACGCCTACGGACCTTACTACTTAGTCAGTAAATGGTTCGATCAATCACGTTGATGTCAAAATATCATTTTGTTAATTTTTTCAAAAATAACGATTTCTAAACATGATTTTCTGAACATAATCTGAAATCTTGCCTGGGTTTCTAAAACGGCGAGTCAAAATGGCGAAATTTTACATTCAAAATGGCGCATACAAATTGGTGACAATAAATTTGAATTTAATTTTAATTTTCGTAGTTTCTTGTATATAAAGGTATTTAATAAGGCCATAGGTTACGAATTTTCTATTTCTTTGTCAAATTCAAAATGTAGATCGTATTTTATATTTCTTTCAAAATTTCTGTTTGAATCACAATGGAATAACATTAAAAACAGGTTTATAGCTGTCCCGACTAGTTCCCTTAACGAAAAGAACATAATTATTTATTATTCTCATGAACTATTTTATTCTTTGAAATTGTTGCAATTATTTAATTGTGTGTCTTTACACACACTGACAGCATACATATCATCTGATTTAGTTTTGATCACCACTGTTAGTACTAGAGATAATTTTTAAGATTTACAGATAATTTGATAGAATTTCATGATGCAGTAGTATATAATTTTGTGTCTAGTTTCTGTATAATTCTATAAGTCTTTCGTCAAAAAAGGCTTATATTTATTTTTAGGCAAATGTTTTAAGTAATTGTAAACTTCATTCGTTTTTATGGGGTTTCCATTTTGAATTCGAAAACTTGAACAACAAAAATGATATAAAAGCATTAAAATTAAAAGTAAATATCATAATTTAAGTTAAAATTTTTCAATGCATATTGAATATTGTAGTAATTTGATTACTGGAATGAATGTCGATAACATATTTAATAAGAAAGAAGGATCATAAGTAGTACAGAGTGAACTCGGGTCAAAAATTATTTATGTGCTACCAATCCTATCCGAAAGTACTAGAAAAACTATCAATTTTGAAAAATTGAACCTTCTAAGGTACTACGAACATTGTTAAACTAAAAGTCAATGTTTCCCTCCTAAAAAAGGATCACATTATGTGAAAACAGTGCAAAACTATTCAGACGGACATTTAGTGACTTTTAAAATAAGAAATATAATCAGAAATATAGTTAGTTGTTATTAATTCTACTTCTCATTAATCCTTCTATTCCATTATTAATGTTGCGTTCTTCCTGTTTCCAATTCCGTCCAACTGCATTGTACCGATACTACTGATTTTACATACAGTTTAGAATTATTTCGTCTAAATATGATTCTAGAATTCGAAACATCAATCCTTTTCGAGTCCCCCTCAATAAAAAATGATCAATTTACGCCATTTTTAATTTTTCCAAATGTTCTTCAGGTCTACCTTCAGCGTTCTAAGTAGATACGATACGAGTTTAGTCAGACCGATTGAAAGTCTTTGAGTTAAGAAAGTCAAATTCGTCAAATCTAATCTGAAATCGATTAGATATCCGAATAATCCCGAAACTCCATTCGAATATGAGTCTGATCATGTTTATAAATCCGCAGCTTATCGTAGAATGGGAAAGCTGGCAAGGAAGTCATCACTGTCGGTTCGTTATATCGGCGCGGAAATCACTAACCGCGTTACGCGCGCGCGTATTCCCATCAGCATGCATATTTTCCGAATATGCGCCGTCGTGGACTCTCGTAAAACGAATCGATGGTCAATTCGTAAAAGGTACTAGCCGTACGAGAAAATAAATTTTTCATGGATAGAAGTCTTTCCGAAAAAGAGTAATGGCTCTCGTTCCGCGGTAAATAAATATTTTTTCATTTTGATCTACGGTCAATGCAAGATGATATTTCTTTGGAATGAAAATACAGTCACTTTGGAATTAATACTTTCCAGACAAAACTAGAATGTCCATGGTGATTTTAGAGTTGTGATGTTAGCATAGGTTCCAAAATATCCGTATCTTTCTGGAATATCATATAAAGGATATTTAAAATGCTCTTGGGGTTGAAATAAAAAATTTCATGTTGTGTTTTAAACCAGCATAAGCTATATATAAAAACAATGACGATATAAAAGAACCTTCATAAAAGGATGCCAGTACTAAAAAGAAACAAAATTTTCGTATTAACATGGAAAAAATGGTTGAATTGAAAATTTTTAATTGATGGTCTGGCACCAGCTTAACCTTACTACTTGCTATGCACCAAGTAAAACTGATATTTGTTTAACAATTTTTTCTGGGTCATCAGTTATTATTTGACATCTCATGACAACTACAAAACTGGATAGTAATAATTGCAATTTTACTAGTTCAGAACGGACCATGACAAGATAAACCTTATGATCCCGAAAATAATAATTTGTTTCAAATGCACCACATTTTTTTTGGCTGATGGTCAGCGGAAAAGCAACATCTACATGACACCCGAATGAAATCGATAGGAGAAGAGCTTGAAAATAAATTCATCACTTAGCAATCACCGCAAGTATTCATCTTTACCGATGAGAACCGAACGCGCTGCAATTTCTCCGCTAATAGTTTCAAGGAGAGAGCTGTAAATTACGTTAATGTCACGCCCTGTACGTGGGTGCACATATACGAATACGCGTCTAATACGTGCGCTTCGATCTGCAAAGTGGGAAGCGCCTGTGGCCGACAGGCTTCAACTGCAATAGCAACGGTTATATGCACCGAATGCACGCATGTGCTCATGCACACCCTTAATTTTGGGCCTTCTCTAATACTCGTTAACTCACAAGTGATTTCTCCAAAATCCATTAGCATTTCATATTTGTCAACTCAAAGTCATGGTTTAGGTTAGGTGATGATTTGTTGGTTAATAATGTAAATGCAGAAGAGCTTCACGAAATAATTTGTAACACCGACATTGTAAAAGTCATGATGCTTATTTAATATAAATCTTAAACCATCACATTTTCTAAATTTCTATAGTTTAAACGTAGGCAGTACTAATTACAATGTAATAGAAACAGACACTTATTGCATGCAAGGAAAATGACGAAAACTTTATAGTTTTTATAAAGTGGAATGCCTAAATTTGTTCCGGTACATAAAATCTGAATGGCGAGTATAGGAAAGTAGACCATTAGAAGGAAGTAGACCAGTGGTAGGTAGACCGCAGGAAGATGGTTCACCGCACGTCACTACACGGATTCTGGATTCTCGTTCATGATGACAGCACTCGATCTTTTTATTGGTGGGTCTTAAATGCTCGCCATTACAGATCAATGCGTTAGGTCTAAATTATAGCACTTGCTGCATTCACCATAAATCTAAATCATAGTTTTAAAAACTGATGTAAACATGCGTCTGACCATGCCAGGTGTATCTACTTAACCAATCTGCCTCTCTGAATCTACTGAAATGTCAGATAGTAAAATATGCATCACTAACGGTCAAACGCTTAAAAATGGTAAGGAAGAAGATAATAAAATTAATGTTAACAATTTTAGTGCAGGTTTTAAAAAATTAACCAACTTTATAAAACAGAATGATGAAAATATCGATAACGCAATTTCGGGTTAATTTAACTACTGAAGATTTTATGTGCAAGTTTGCAGTTACACGAAATCCGTCGAAACATCTTAAGTGATTGGGAAACCACGACTCTCCGCTAATCTATCGCTTCATCAGCAGGGAACATCATGAAACTCGGAGGCAGAAATCGATCACTTAAGTTTCACACGTTTGGGTCTCAGTTCCACAAGGAATTTCCTTGACGAGAAATTCGAAAGGACAAGTATAATATTTTGACCCAGATACATGATTCGGGTTATTTCAAGACTTACATTTTTTAGTATTAAATATTAAAGAGGAAAGGTTGGGTAAAGAGAAAAAAGTTGTAGTTTTGTAAAGAATTAGATTACTAAATCTGAGTAGTAATTTCTACCGCTTTTGCTAACCAAAAGCCAAAATAATATTTGGAATAAATATTAATTTTCAGATTACATTATTTTCAACAGTTAATTTAATTAAACGGAAGGAAACAACTAGTAAAATTGACTTTCTAAATTTCAATTATTAGCAATAATTGTTGAAACGATGAAAACAATTAACAAAACGTCAATAAACTATTGTAATTTACAACAGTCATAAGCCGCAGGATTATCCGTACTTCAGTAATTAACATCTGTATATTATTGCCATTGCAATGTCAAATGAGCAGAACGGTAATTTTCAGCTATTACAAATTCCTTAGTTAAATTAATGATATTAATATTGCGCGAAACCAAAATTTACTCAGTAATCTGCTATTAATTTTCACTAGTTAGTGATGGTAAATTTTAAACGTTTGTAGCATAATTGAAATCATCCGGGTGGAATTTTTACAAAATTGTCATTTTTGACGTGAAACTGATTTGAATGTTATGGTGTTTTATAAAATATTATAAGAATTTTTAAAAAAGTCGTGACAACAGAAGGACTGGCAATGTTGAGACCTTACACTTAAACCATTTGATGCGCAAGTAGTAACATCCTAAAAAATCGCAAATCATCAGCCTTTATAAACCCTCAGTCATTTATATTCACACTTGTGAGTATAATTCAATTTGACGTGAAATTAGTAACGATCTGACATCATTTCCCAAGTATTTCGATATATTTCGAATTATCGGCAAGTGTCTTTTGCAAGTATTGTAAAAACGACGGTCAAATCGATTAATTTCATGCTCAATGTCTCGTTCCCATCAATTGTTCTATTATGTGTCATGTCTGTTCACGACAACGTTATTTATTAACGGGTTCAACATATGTCGCTTATGTGACAATTAACGAGTTAAAATATAAACAAGGTGTAGTCATTTTAATATAAGAAATAAGTACTTTGATATTAACTCTGGCGTATTCTTTTTCTGGAGCATTTTCTGTTGTGCTTATGAAGTCAATGAGTTTATTTACTTTTATTTATTTTATTTTTATACATTGTTGTTAGTAGCTTTTTTGGTTAATTTTAGAGTAAGAATAACTAATATGATAATTTTGTAAAATATGTGTTTATTAAAAATTATGGAAAATCGACTGTTACTACTTACCTAGCTGTAACTAGTTGACTGCTGTTGTTTTTAAAGTCGTTTTAGAAAGTTTAACTTTCAAAAATTAATTGGTACATTTCAAATTTTTCAATATTGTTTACGAATTATTTGTTGCCATTTGTCAGTATTCTCATAAATGGTAAAATCTCGGCTGTAGGTAGTTTCAAACAGAGCGATAACTCTGAAACTTTGAAATGAAGCCTTAGGTAATTATACAGAGAAATAGAAATAAGATTTTCATAACTTCATGACGAAAGTTCGACTCACCGTTCTTCTTACCGAAGCCGGAAGTGCAACAAACTGAACAATTTCAAAAATAGTACGTGATACAAGTGTGAAAAGCTAATTACAAACGAGTGAAAACTTTGCCACGCGAACGAATATTGTACAGTTTCGACATTTTAAAAACGTATGTTTTATTGCCTCGACAAAATTAATAAATCTGTTCAATTGTTCAAAATAATCACCGGATTTATTTTACGGGTATCGCCCTTTTCGATAAATCTCTCGATTAACGTTTCGTAAAATTGCACTCGCAATAAAAAGGAAATTTGTTTGCAAACGCAATTAACACGCAAAGCAATTTTCAACCGCAATTCATTAATTGGCAGTTTAAAATGGCGACGAGGGTAATCGTGTCATTAAAAGCGGACTTCCCGCTATAACGCGTGTGCGAAAGTTTACTTTCGAATACCGGAAACCGACTCGTTTCATATTTGTTTCATTTCATTTATTACAGCCGGCAAATTGCATTAAAAACTCACAAAAGTTTCCGGTCGCGACTGGAAATGTGTTCCGTAATGCAATACTGTTTACACGCACTGTACTTTTTTCTCGCGCGACAGAGCGACAAAGCGATGAAAAATTAAAAGATTAAATTATTCCGTAGCTCTGTTAGCTTCGAATTCAGTGGCGTATGCATTTTGCATGGGAATCCACCATGCGACGTTTCGAATTTCATTGAGCGGCTTGTGTGCGAATACTGTTCGAAAGGATGTAATAGAACTAAAAACTGTTCTTTTTTGCGGATGTAAACGGAGCGATTACGAGGGAATAAATATTTTTTGTTACACCATAATTTATTTGTTGTTTTATTTTATTTGTTATTGCGATATACAAATAAAAACGCATGTTTGATCAGGGACTTTTATAGTCATGATTCAGTATTATTTGTAAAATAAATTCAGTAATTTAATTAGTCGTACATTCTCACGAATTGTTTACCGGATATTAAGCTTTCAAAATCAGTAATAGATAGGTTAATTCTATAAAACAAAAAAAAAAGTGTAAAATAGAATATTTTCGCATTGGAGAATGCTGTAAACCTGATACTTATGCATTACGCGTCGTTTTGCTACGTGACACCGAAATGTGCTAGTACCAACAGACATGGAAACCGATGGAATCTTTCGCCGTTATTTATGCATATACACATATTCATCAATAACGAGTCTGACAGAGACAAGTAGATTAAGGTCAGGAAATATTCCGACGTTCCTGTTATCGTGCAAATGCGATTAATTATTCACGGTTTGCGATTGTCAAGTATGACTTGGTAACTCCGAACGAAATTAATACTCGATTTATAGCGTAATTAGCTGCCTTGTCATCCTTAAAATTCGTGGTTTACCGTTCGCTCGCTATTAAGATATTTCGAACTTTTCACTGAAACTTATTAAATCAACGTCATCTGGGCTTCAGTGTCTCTGACAAAAACCCAATAGATAGGGGAAAAAGAAGATGGGAAAAGTGATTAAAAGGGGTGGATGCAAAGGCGAGTACACGTGTAAGGGCGCGAGCAAATACTGGTGCTACCAAATTGTTTTTACAGCCGCACCGTCAATGGGCGGAGAACTTCATGTATGTGGAATCCAGATCAACTAGTTCGAACTAAATGACTTTTTCGCCTTTAAAAAAAATCGTTTGTTTTAATTTAAGTATAAAAAATGGCATGTCTGACAACAGGTCTCTTACTACTTACTTTACGAGTTCAATGACTCAAGTAGTAATGCGCTGCCTGAGTCAGCCAACACATTTTGCACATATTTTCTTAATGTTTTATTTGAATTACATAACGTCTTTATTATTATTAATTACATTCCTGATAAAAATACTTTTTATAATAAGGTAGAATATATTTAGAAGAGAAATGTAGTTGAAGACAATATTGTCAAAATTAGTATTAAATATCGACGGTATATTGAACGGGTAATATGCAGCGAAATGCGAGAGTAATGATCGGTCTATTATTGCTGGAAATTCAATATTGACATTCAAGTTTTCGACCCCTTCGCTTTCAACCATGTCACTCGTTAATCGCTAGTAAAAGTTAAACTCTATAAGTCAATATTCTGCGGCGGACCTACTTTTGAAAATTGCATAATATCATTAAAACGGGGATTACTGAGTTAGTCGCTGGCGGAACATCGTACTAATACTCGCCGCAAAAAGCGATAATAAAATGTGGACACGTTTCCGAATAATTCGGCGAATCCGCGAAACCATTTTAATATCCGACAAGAAATCACTTCAATATTTATGTCATCATCTATAATGTAAATTTAATATGGATTTTTGTAGTCTGGGTTCCATCAAAGGTATGCAGAAAATATACTTTTATTAATCCTTCACAGAATGCATATTTTCGTGGAACCTAATTTCACAATTATCACTTATAAACGTTAGTTAGAACAACTATTAAAGCTTACTTTAGTAACGGCTAAATCAGTGAATTTTGACACCGAAATACATCTAAAGCAGCAATTTCCACATTCAAAAGTGAAAATGAATGTATGCACCTACACGACCATTCTACGAAACTTTCCGAGTAAAGAGATGTCGTCTTTCTCCATATTTCTGGTGTCTCGATTGCTTCAGGAATGCTTTTGGAAGCCGCGAGGGAAAGGGGGAGAAAACGCATCAAGAGACGCACGAGTGTGCTTTGAAGCTTTGCAAAATAACACGGTATTAAATTGCAGAAAAGATAAGAGATTCTTCATTTCACGTGTGTATATTTTGTCGAATTTCACTCGGAATCGCGCGAAAATAACATTCTCGTTCCTTTTGAATTTCTACCCAACATTTGTTAATGACGTAATAGCGTTTAAATTTTTAAGGTGGGATCTCAATAACGTACTCGACTGTTATATGAGATATTCCAAGAGTGTGATCTTCGTACATTATAAAGTTTCATGGAATTACATGGGGTTTTGGAGTCGTCTTTAAAGAATCATTTATTTTAATATTTTGAAGAAATTACAGTATAAGCTTGATTTATTAGAAACATGATAAAAACGGATTACTTTGAAGCATTTCAACTAACAATTACGTGTAATGATGTTTCAATTTATTCGAAAAACGGTGAATATTGTTGCTAAAAAATTAAACATAACATTACAATGTCTGACACATTGGCTATTACTACTGGCTCTAGAATTCAATGGCCTAAGTAGTAATGCGCTGTCGATGTCAGACGTTATATTTCGCAACATGCTTTTGTAACATTCTGATTTTAATTGTATTACGTCATTGTTATCAACAAGTCGATTTCTATATTTCTATACTAAACTGGTATATTAAATTATAATTTGAAATTATTCAAGACTTTTTTCAAAACTCCGTAAAGAATTGCATCTTTCGGTTCTTCAAGTACATCTAGAAAATTATATAGCACAAAGTTAGTAACTAAATTAGTAGTTTTAATGAAACGTATTATTTAGTAAAATTAGACGTGTTAACGGATTTAAAATAGTTAATTGTCAACTTACTTTTTATCGCTGAGTTTTTACCTATTAATTCGTTGAATGAAAGATTTAATTAATTCGCAGTTATATTCTAGTCGATACTAACGAGATATTCAGTTACAGAAATAGTATATCTGTTAAAATTTCTGCTAATTACAAATGAATTCATTTCATAATTAAAATTCAATGAAATTATTTTTCTACTTGTAAAGTTCAAGGTTCAATCTTTTTAAAAGTCTACACTTTTCGCTAAATACTTACTGGTTCATTTTTATAGAGAATTCGAAAAGAAAATTTTAAATATACCACCCGATTTAACTAATCCTTTTATTTTTCATTCCTTTATCCTGAAGTTTATTGCTCAAATATTAAATGAAGAGTAGCCAGAGATTTAACCCCTTGAGGTATAGTAACGAAGCTTATTGTCTTTTCTATTCGGTATTTTTCTCTCAAGAATCTTCATTAAATATTACTAAAGATTGTGGGCTTTAATGGATGTCCTAACCTGTCGAATAATTAGTAATTTGGGATTTATTATATTTAATTTGTGTATATAAATAAAGGAATCACATGCAAAAGAGAATCCGTTTTTATTCAAGTTTCTTAAACTCGAATGTTTTTGTTTAATTTTCATCTATTATGTTGAAGGACCGTATCAAAATTATTTATGTTAATTTAAAATTGTTTTTGGAAAAGTAGAATATAAACAACTTATTTAAACAAAATGATGCTTGTCAGACTGAAGATTACCGAGTAATCCAACTGCTATTAAGATTTATTTTTTAATGGCAATGGAGTTTCATTCAGTCGCGAGCTTCAGAGTTGACTAAAAAATTCATGCCAGTACTACATCATGACCAAGAAGAGACATTTTGAGGATAAATAATATAATTCGTCCATATCTCTTAAGCTACTAGGTTTATACAAAAAACTGTTATCAGCTTACATTGTTTTGACAAGAAATGTTGAATTCATTTGAGATTAAATTATATTTTGTTATTGTTTTTAATATTTCGATACTTAAAACGTACATATATTTAAAAAGAATAAAAAGAATTCAAAATTTCTGATCAATTTCATCGTATCCCAAATTTCTGAGCCTTTAAAGATAAATTTAATAAATTAAATATTTCAAAGCGATTCCTGCTGACTGTTTGAAGTAGAAACAGTGTACTGAACTTTTTTTTAAACAAAATTAATGAAGGATTCTTGTGGAATAATATGCGAAGCCCTAGAATCGAATTTTGTATTAAAAATCTATGATGATGCGAGATGAACATGGAATGTTACAAACTAAAACGTTTTTATATAACCTTTCATAAATCCTCCGGATTGGAACTGATTTATCATCATCAGAGTCTATAAATTTCTGACATTGGATAGGATTAAACATTGTTGTAGAATACTTCATATATAAATCTTTATAAAATACATTTAGAAATTTAGATGCGAATTTGAAAATGTGATTCCTATCGAAATTAGATTCCTTGGAAACATGCAAATATCCAAAGTTGAAGTAAATTCATCAACACTTATAAAATCTGCCATATTTTTGAGGTTACAAATAAATCTTAACGGAATGAAGTAAAACGGCATATAATAAATCCAGTGAGGCCATAGAAACCTTTCATCTTTTTGGATCCTGCATTCAATTATAATAAATGTAAATTATTTATATTGTTCTGAAATTAAGTCGATAAAAATTGTGAAAAATGTTGAATATTGATCTTCACAAATGAAATACGAAAAATCGCATGTCTGACACCTTGGTCATTACTACTTGTAGAGTTCAATGACTCTAAAGTAGTAATACACCGACTATATCAGACATTCTATTTTGCAAGATTTTTTTTTTTAACTTTCTGCTTTCACATTTGAATTTCATAACATCGTTATTATACAGTATTTGTATCGTTTAATATCATTTCTGACAATTTGTAGTAAATCATAGTTCTTAAAATACGACTAAACAAAATTTTTAGATACCGTGACGGCAGATTCATTCGGATTAAATTCTCGGAATAAATCTTATTCTCAAATCCTACTGGGATTAGATAAACGACAAATTGCTCGTTTCCTAGAGTTACGACGGAATAGTCTAATAAAAGCTCAGTTACTTCCGACAGAGGACTCTTTATATGAAGACATAACCTCAAATTTTCAACTACAAATACTATATATTTTATTTTGTAATAAGTATTTCATTAATAATAATATTTATTTCTAAAGTGTTAATAAATAGTAATTATTTTCTAATTAGACAATTGCATTAATTTATATTACTAATTTTTAAGTCTACTTGTTATGGTATTCAATTTTCAAGAAAGTTTGAATTAGGATCGGTTATGATTATGAATAGAGCTATAACTTCGTCATATTAAGAAATTAGTCTATTGGCTATTTTGAAAATTTCTTTCAGTAAACATTTCTTTTGTGTCTTTTACTATCATTACATTATAAAAATCATTACTAACATATTAGATATCAAATACATTAGCAAAATATTAAATATTAAGAAGAACTTGGAATTGCATTTGTAACAAAACTAAAAATAGCCAAGAGTTATTATAATGTAATATATCAATTGCATAGGTTTTACTGCTTTATATAACTTCAGAATGCTTGGTCTTAAAATAACATTAAATTTCGTGCCATGTTCCATTAAATACATTCGATAGAAAGTGCCACAAAATTATTAAATTAAAGGCGTAAATTATACAGATTTTTCACGTGACGTCACGAGGTAAAATGGCTGAGTGCTGAAAAGCTTTCGGAGCCAACAGCACGGGATCATTAAATTATAATTTTCAAATTACAAGATTCGTAAACCATGAGGTGCATGAAAATATAAAAATGTGCATTAACAAAGGTTTTTAATAAGTGACAAAATCGTATTAAAGCTGCGGAAAATGTTTTATAGAAATAGTCAAATAGTATTGGCAGAGAATTCGCAGTACCGTCTTTGAATATCATTTGAATACAGAAACAGATTTCGACTTGCGCTTCTGTTTGTTTGTATTAGCTCTTGCATATGAAGTGTTGTTCATTAATTGATTGTATCAACGCTGTCGCAACTATAAGAAACAATTATTCGTTCTACTAGAATCGATTTTTATTAAATGCACTAAAAGTTGTTTCGAATATGTAAGATTTTGTCAATCGCAAATAACTTTAAAGAACAGTTTTAAAATAATTACAACTATAGTTATTTACTTTGCTTAATTGCGTTGTTTTGGGATATTTATCAATTATATTTTAGATTAAATATGTATAAAATCTGATTATTACCCGATTCTCACCACTTGGAAGTAGACAATATTGAAAATCTTTTTTTTTTCATTTTTTTATCATTGGGAAAAAAGTGGTGAAATTACATCAAAATAAAAACGAAATTATGAACATATTAAATAACATTACTAGAAAATTAAGATCTACGAAAAGCGAATGTAGAAATAACGATTAATTTAATTTGAGAGTCGCCATATTCTTTTCATCGATCTCAAAAACGTCAACACAGCTGAACCGGACATTTCAAAATTTGCGGCGAAGAACTGGACATTTCATAATTTGTGATGAAGAACCGAACTTTTCACAATCTTGCCACGAAGAATCGGAAATTTCAAGAATTTCTATAGTGATTTATTTTATCATAGCAACTTTTAAAATGTCTGGTTCTTCGCCGAAAACCACGAAATAGCCGTTTTTTCTTCCCAAAACCGAGTTGTCCGGTTTTTCATCTCATGTTTAAGATGTCCGGTTCTTCGCCCAGCCATCGGTATCACTTTGCACATCTGATTTGTTTATTTACCTATTTTTTTTAACTTTTGTATTATGGCTATATTTCTCAAGAATATCAATATTATAAATATTTCATGATACTATTTAACTAAAAAATTGTGGTAGATTTGAGGTTATACATATATTTTACTTCCTATTTAACGATCGAGAAATAGAAAACAGCACAATATTATATTTTTGTTTACTACAGAAATAGTTAGTTAAACTATGTTTCGTGATTTCGTGTTTTACTTTTGAAAAATGGTTTGATTCACTATATTTTATAATCTGTGTGTAATATTATACACATATAGTATGTGTATAGTGACAGAGATTAGTAGTGATTATATATTGGTTCTATTAAAAAAGGTATAATTAAATGGCAGCAGTTTCTAATCCCTGTTTCATATTTTACGAATCGCAATTATTAATAGAGTTAATTATTAGACATAAATAGTTCTTTAGAGTTCTTGAACTTAGTACCTAATAACTATTCTTCAGAATTACTAGTAAACAGTAACATTAGAATAACATATTATGTTTCTAAGATAAGAATCTGAACATTTTTTTGTTTGAATTTTTCTGAAATTTCGATAGTATTCTAAAATTGTTGGAATAAAATACTTTGCAAAGGAGAACAATGATAATCCATTTGAAGTAAAATGCACTCCAATGGAGTAAAACGTTTTCACTTCTGCAGACAATTTTACTCCATCAGAATGAAAGTATACTACAATAATTTCAGTATGTTTTATTCAATATTGTTTTAGTCAGACATTCTTAATAATTTTAGTACTGAGTTCGAATTATAAAAAATGGAATAGCCGTAAGGAGTAAAAAATAAAATAATATCCGTTTATTTTATAATATTTTTCTTAATATTATGACGAATTGTTCTATTTTAATAAATATCCTTGACCAAATCTATTTCTATTCGACCCATTCGATAAGTGAATTGCGGTTGTGAATTGAAAAATCGACAAATCGAAAAGGGTCAGTACAGGTAAAAAAATCGACAGTCAAAAAATCGATAGTCATAAAACCGGCAGTCGAAAAGTCGAAAGTAAAAAAACCAACACTTTGTATATTTTTTCATGTGTTGGTTTTTAACTTCTGGCTTTTGACTGTCTTCTTTATGTGTGTTGGTTTTTTTAACTGTCAGATTTTTTATTTGTCGGTTTAGAAAAAGAAAAAAAGAAAGAGAAGAATCTCGCACCAACAATTACGAGAAATTTTAATATTGTTGAAGCTTTCTTAAAATTTACCAACATTATAAAGATTAAAAATGAAGATATGGAGTAGTTAATCATTGAATAATCTAATCATTAAAAAAAATTCTTATTCTTTGCTATATTATTTTTACTATTTCTGCTACGGAAATTGATGTTTACTTTTACTACTTAGGCTTGAAATGAGAAACCGGTAAGTAGTAACGTTCTGTACGAGTGAGACCATTTTAATTTCTTTCTAAATTTCCATTTCATTTAAAAACTTAAAATGTATTCTTGAATGTGATTTTCAAACGTACGTTAGGGAGGTTATGTAATGCAAATGTTAAAAACAAATAGAAGTGACGTAATAATCACCTAATTTTATTTACAGATATTTAAATTTATTTTGCATTGAAATTACTCAAGGTATTATGATTTTTATGATTCTTTAATAGCAGCCATTTAGTTTTATATTCAATGTAAGTTGACTTAAAAAAATCGAATTCCTCATCGGTTTAGAATATTTGTTATTCGACATATTTAACATTTTCAATTTTAGTAATTTATTAATCACTAACGACTCACTATTATTTTAAAGATCACACTTCCTAATTTATGTTAAATTACAAAGCCCATATTAAAATTTTGTTAAATTAGAGTACAAAAAAAATTATTCTCTGGGATTATTAAAAACACATCTCCAATACAACAACGAAAAACGGATTTATGAACGATATAGTGACGTGATGGAATTTTCGACGGGAAAATCACGATGGAGAATTTGCGGTTATTTATGTTTACGCTCGGAAGTATCGAATTAATTAAAAGGCGGAGAAAGAAGCAAATAAAAAACTTTAACGTATTTAAATATTTGGAAAAAGCCGATACGCGAATTTAATTTTCTTCTGTACGGCCACGATGGATAAAAGCAAAGTTTCATCACATTTTCGATGTAATTTTGCAATGTAAAAATATCAGTACTGATTAAATTTTTTGGAAACATGTTTGTCAAATCTAATCAGTACAGAAAAAAATTGTAAATCGAAAACTAGTGAAATGCTTTTAAATTAAATTTTTTAATTATTAAATCTAACCTGTATTAAATATATCAAGATGTACCCAACCGAATGCAATTGTAGGTGCAAAATCAATAATATTGATTACACGATAGAATCGAAATCGTAACAAACGATAAATGAATAAAGAAAATCAAATATTGCAGATGATGTATTAATTAAATTCCCCACACGTTTGAGGAAACATAATAATACAATTAAATGACGTAAATATAATTCATTCAATTTTTCGCCTCAGTTAAATTTTACTTTAACTGAATGAAATTAAACCCACGGGAGTAATTACATTATTAAAGAGGTACGTTTTAAATATTAAATATTCCACATTGCCATGGTCGAAAATTCTGAAACACATGCAGCTCTAAATGTATAAGTGGATTAAAGAATAAATTTGCTAATTATTACCGCATTATTATATATTAGTTACGATTGGTTTTAAAAGTTTATATATTTTCACTGCAAATTGTATATAATTTATTTAATCACTTCACGCATAATGAAGTACAGGTTCGTGTACAAAAATGTAAATCACGTTATCTCGAAATTAAAATTGGATGATATATTTTTGTATTCCCTAAAGTCATATAAAATCAAATGCAATCTTTCATTTTATCCACTGTTTCTGTATGGAATACGAAATTATATGTAAATTTACCTGCAAAATATGTACAAAATTACTATTCTAAATACAGTAGACTAGAAACAATTATTTTGAAATCCACGAAAGTAAAAATGTTAATTAACTATCAAAAAGTTTAAATTAATGTTAATATCCACGATGAAGAAGAAGTAATTATTTAATAATTAACAGCTGATAAAATATTTATAATACGTTGTCATTATTGAATTCTAAAAGACTTGTGTCTCATAAATTTAGTACAGTCGTTAAATATGAGTGGAAAATTGGAGTTCCGGGCTTCAACGATTGAAAGATAATTGAGACTTAAAAGCTGACATGACGCGATATTTAAGCTTGCTTCTTGCAAGAAAAGTGTGGCATTAAGGAAATTGAAAAATTAAATACAATTTTATGATCGCCACGATTCATGCATTTTTAATATAACGTGATTAGTGTTCTGAACATTTAATGACGAAAAACTGCTCCATAAATTGTGAGAATGCAAAATCGCTCTCGATTATTCCTAACCTAAAAAATGACGTAAAAGACTCTGGAATTGACACATCGAAAATTTAATTTAGCTATGAAATATAATGTCGATTATCATAAAATTGAAACCAATTTAAGAAATAAAGTTTTTCTATAACATTTTTCGAGAAGAATTGGTAAAAGGAATTTAACAACTTTAGAGGGATTGATTTATTTTTGATAAGAAAACTATATGTAACCAAATCATGCAAGATATGCAGGTCATAAATAGTTTCTTGGTTGTTGAAGTAAAAACTTTTTAGACTCGAAAACAGAAAAAATTAATATGTCCCTGAAAGTGACCTGACGTCGATTATCGTCATTTATTATAGGCTTTCACATGCCATATTCCCCGGGTCGTTGGTTAAAAATCAGAATTTGAACGACAATAAATAATTTCAATATAAATAAAATTAGAACATTTGAAGAAGTAAAGAATAACAAGATCAAAAAATTGTCAGAAAAATGTTAAATATGGAATTTAATGCCAAATGGGCCACTTTTTTAGAAGGAAAAATATTCTTAGTTTAGTATCATTGCTTTTGCAACATTAATTTTACTATTTTCTATATCGAAATTTCTATTGTCTGTTATTACTTACGCCTAAAACGAATTCTCCGTAACTAGTAAAGTTTCGTCAGTGTGAAACGACGTTAACAGTTCTTTAAAATTTTTATTTTTTCAAAAACTTCTTAAGTTGTAATATAATCCGTTGAACTATATTTTTAGTTACAGAACGTCAGTGTCAAAAAGTAAATGTTATACAAATAAAAAATGAGTGTTAATACTTACATAAAAATTTACTAATCTGAAAGTAGTAACGTTCCATCAATGTAGGACAATGTTAAAATTTATTTCACAGCATTTCATCCAAAACTTAAAATTATCGAGGTTATGTTATGTCATGTAAAAAGCAAACAGAAGTGTCGTAACAATCACATACTTTTATTTGCAGACATTTCAAATTATACTGCATTGTTCACGATATTATGATACACATAACTCCGAGCTTCTTCAGATTTTTACGATTCTTGAATGGCAGTCGTAAGTTTTATGTTCAATGGTGATTAAAAATAGTGTCTATATCTTCAAAACGAATTGCTCAAAAATACATTTACTGATAAGGATTACTAAATATCCGTGGTAAATTTACACACGTTTTAAAAAAATTGCATAGTATAGTACTGTGTACTTCTAATGGACAAAAAAGTTAATTTTGACAAATTTAGCCTCACTTTTCTCGAAAATATAATGTAATATTCTAGTAGGGACATCGTTTGTAGAATCAAATATTACATTGTATACAAAAGTAAAACTGTCAGTAAGTTATAAAAAAGGTCGTAATGACCTTATTTAAACTGTACAAATGGACATAAAGAATATTTCTAATCGACTCACATTGAGCCATTACAAGATAGTAAAAATGTAATAAAAAATAAAATTAAATATATTTCTAAATAAAAGCACGTGTAAGTGACTTTCGTTTGCTTTGTACATATTGACACTTAGCCTTAATAATCTACGTCTGGAAGGCAACGCAACCTTTTAAGTTTTTCATTCAAATGTAAATTTGAAATACATTCTCATACGGTCTCGCATTGACAGAACGTTACTACTTACCAATTAATCATTACCAAAGTAGTTCCAGTCGTTTTTATTTTTCACAGTAATATTTACTTTTTGACTAGCTAGAACTCAAAATATAGTGCTTGTACATTAGTCTGTGCGCATAATTATTCCCAAAAATATGCAATTAGTCATTTTTGTCGTGTTTTCAAACACTTGCAAATATTGTGAAAGTATGCATGCAAAAACGAGCTATTTTAAATATTGTTTATGTCGCTTAGAAACATTTCTATGGAAAAGTAAAGCTACGAGGTCATTCCTGGTAAAATGTATTATCCAAAAATATTCTTGTTATTAAGGTTAAGCAAAAATTCATGCCGTGGCTCGTATTCTACGATTACTTTTGGTCTGGGAGTTCAAAACTGATTACTGGAGCATTGCAGATCTCTAAAAGCACATCTTTAAGTAACTTCCGCTTGATTTGCACGTTACAACACTTAATCTCTATAATATACGTTTGAAAAACAATAAAACAGTTATAGTTTTTTAATTAAATTCAAATTTGAAAAGAATTTAATATGGTCTCACACTGTCGGAAGTTTACTACTTACCGTTTACTACATTCTTACATAAGTGGTAAAGGTAGTTTTTCTTAATTTTTAGAACATGACTCGAAAATTGTAGAATAAAAATTCGTATATTTACGATTTCTGTTGATACATTAATGGGTATTCTAATTCTATATTGCAAATTTATTAAATAAATGTTCCTAATTTGGTTCTATAAATTCCGTCCAGCGTTACTGTATAAGAAAATTCAAGCAATTTTTCGCGGATACTTAAGAATTACAAAAATTTTCGAGATAATTTTTATTACAGGTTATTTTGTAATCATTTAATAATTTTGAATAAATTTGATAATTGTACAAGTAAGATAAGCTAGAAAAAAGAATCATTGTGGTTAGGTTTACTTAGTTTAAAGTAAGTAAAAATTGACCAAATGGGATGTCTATTTTGTCAGACGATTTAGTTTAATTATAACAAAAAATTTAACAAAATACTTCGCAAACATTCAATACTCTTGCCTATACGCATAAGCAGTGAAAGATTTCCCTTCATCAAGATTGTGAAAATAACAAATACGCGCAATGCAATCGGAACATTCTTAAACGATTTTAACATTCTTAAACTGAATGACTAAAAAAAGTACCCTAGAATCATAGATTTTGAAGACTACTTTATATAACACAATTTGGAGGTTATGTCTATTCTTGCACCTTACAATAAAACCAAATATTTCCTCCGAAACTGACGGTGAAAAAAAATGTTGTACAAATAAAAAATGACTGTTACTACTTACAGAAGAATTGAGTAATCGATAAGTAGTAACGTTCCGTCAGTGTGGGGCAATGTTAACATTTCTTTCAAAGTATCGAAAAACTAAAAATGTCATATTACTTTTCAAACGTTATCGAGGTTATGTGATGTCATGTTAAAAGCAAATAGAAGTGACTTAACAATCACATATTTTTATTCAGAGACATTTCAAATTCTACTGCTTTGTTCACGATATTATGACACATATAACTCCGAGCTTTCTTTAGATTTTTACGATTCTTGAATGACAGTCGTAAGTTTTATGTTCAATGGTGATTAAAAATAGTGTTTATTTTTACTATAAATTGTTAAAATATTGCACCAATCTCCACGAAATAAATTGAAATAATTATGTCAAATTCATAAATAATTCCAATTTACACATATAACAAAATCAATACCAGAATAGTTTTTATTTTATTTTTTGTTGAATTGTAAGTAATTAATACCTGAGCAGTGGCATTGTACGCCTGTTTTTCAACGTAATTCTTTCGTATCGATTACATTATGTAATAGCGGACACATTCCCGTCGTGCATAACAATCGTACTTCACGCATCTGATACACCGGGACAATAGTTGGTAATTGTTTTTGAAATACGGCCGGCAATCGAATCGTTCGTTAACTGAGTCAAAAGTTTAATTACGACAATTAATCGAGTTTCATTTATTACCTGTAAAATGGCCTCGGCCAAAATGACCAATAGAATAATGCCGCATGGAACACCTCGAAAATACATTTTGTTCTCTGAATATAACTTATTAAATAGTTTCCTATACAAACATACTCACAACTCATGTGGATTGTTTGGGATATGTCTGTTTAAATTACATGCCTCCACTAGAATGCACCTGAAACGTATGTCACTTTTTATTTCGTAATTTTGCAAATGGCCGTCAGAATTTGAATGATATATTATTCAGTTATGTGTTATTACATCAAGATAATTTACTGTAAACATTATATAACTGTAAATGTACGTTAAAATTGTTGGAGTAAGCAAAACATTCCTAGAGAGCATAACTGTCAAATTAGAGAGCCGAAAAAATTAAAGGATCATAAATAGTACACTGGATGATTTTCAGACTTAAAATCATTTCTTTTGCTCATTCGAAGCCTGAGTGTACTTTGACATTGTAAGGAATCAATTCAGCTAAAAAGTTATAAAATATAAAATGTAGGTAGAGCGTCTATGAATGAGTTTTTAGTTTTAGTTTGACGAATTAACACAAAATAAAGATTTTTTTAAATAAAAAAAGTGACGCCCAGTGAAAAAAAATTGTCTTGTCTTGAAATTTATATATACTGAATATAAATAATAAAGAAATGTCTACAGTTCATGAATCAATCAGTAAAATAACATGTAGATTTGTTTATTTTAAATGGCAAAAAGGAAATTCCCTTGTACGAAGACGCCTATAACATATCACCAAGAAGTGTCCACAAAAACACTTATTTTTACGTAGAAATCGATGTAAGATAACCAAATTATTGCCATTATCAAATAGCTTTAGGAGAACGTCACCAGAGAATGAGGAACCTATAACGATGTTATTAGTAATTTAAAGGAATATGTAAAAATTAAAAACAACAAATTTTCCGATAATTTCTTCCCGCTAAGATATTTGCTTACTTATTGACAACAGATTGAGTCATTTTAGAATCATTTTCTAGCAAGGAAGTATTTAAGAATAAATACAAAAATTAGGAACTGAATCTTAGAGATACAGATATTATTTGTAGTTTCTCAACGATCAAATTTATTCAAAATTATTCATTTGGTGCTTCAATAGTTGCAAAATAAACCCGTAATAAAAATTACCTTGAACATTTTTGTAATTCATAAATATCTTCAAACAAAAATGGTTTGCATTTTTCTACATCCATTCACGGTCAAAATTAATGGAACCGAAATACAAAAAGTAATTTAATAAATTTATACTAAAGAATTAGAATTCCTATAAAGATAAATCACAGATATATTTTTAGCCTACAATTTTCGTTTCGTGAGATATAACTGATCTAAAAATGAAGAAATACCATTACTGCTTACTCCTAACTTTAGTAACCGGTAAGTAGTAACGTTCCGTCAATGTGAGACTACATTAATTTTCCTTCAAATTTGTCTTTAATTAAAAAACTAGAAATGTTTGATTGATTTCAAATGTGTATTATAATACTTAAGTGTTGTAATGTACAAAGCAAGCGGAAGTGACTTAAAGGTGTACGTTAGGCGCTGTACAATGCCACGATAGTCGGTTTTGAACCATCAGACCGGAAGTAATAGTAGAAATCGTATTAACAAGGATATTTTTGGATAGCAAATTTTACCAGGAATGGTCTCGCACCTTTACATTTGTGTAGGAAGTTTTCTAAGCAGCATAAAAAATATTTAAAACAGCTGCTTTTTGTTTTCATGCCTACACAACATTTGTAAGTATTTGTAAACACAACTAAAATTATTAAGTGCACATTTTTGGGAATACTTATGCACATAGACGAACTACAAGATCATTTGTGACCCCATAATAATTCTGTTGCATGTTTACGTATTTTTATAAAATATTGAAGCCGTAGTTTCGGTTCTATTATCTGGAAGGTCTTTAGGATTTACGAGTATTAGTAAGTAGTAACGTTCCGTCGGCACGAGACCATGTATTTAAAAATTGCATTTGATTCAGAAACTGAGAAAATTGTATTACAATTTCAAGTGAATGTTGTTAAGACTAAGTGCCAATATATACAAAGCAAATGAAAGCCATTTACTAATCACATGCATTTATTTAGAAATATATCTCATTGTATTTTTTTACGAAATTTTTATGATTTTTTAATGGCGGTCGAGTAGTTCTAGGATCAATATGATTTGGTTAAAAATAATATCTATGTATTATTGTGCGAATTTCGCGTTAATTATAATTTATTTTCGCATTTATCCTGGAATGACGCCCTCAAGATCTCCAGAGGACGTCTGTATTTTAATTTGCATTGTATTGTTAATGTTCTGTAGGTATACAACTTTTTAACAAATTTTACTGGTGTATAAAACTCCGCCATTTTATTATCGAGGTCATGGTACAGGCAGCACTTTCTAGTTTACTTTCAAATTATGTTGTTGTCTATCAAAAACAGTGTGACGGTAGATATCGTTGAAATAGTGGCGAGCGGAATTTTTAGGTTCCTTAGAAAGTGAAAAACTCATCGAATTCTCAATTGTTTAGTCGAATAATTTTATTATATGCTTTTTAAATGTTCAAGAATTCATTATTGAAGAATTAGAACATTCCATGCAATAATTTTCTTTTTAAAAAAATCCAAAAATAACATCTGAGACACAGTAGTGGTGCCACTGTTCCCTAAATCTCGCCCCCTAAATTTGCCAATAAAATGCATAAAAATCGACATATTCAGTACCTGTTACATGTGAACTGCAAAAGGATGTCTTAATATCGATTTGTTTATCAGTGTAAAGACATACAACGTATCATTACGTAACCGTACAAATACCGGAAGTAATGTAATTCGTGCAGTGGATTAACGACGCGACTGTAAGGCGATTAAGCTAGTGTAGCCGCCGGGTGCAGTTAGCCAAGCACGAAAGTTAGAAGAAAAAAAAACAAAGTAACCCCCGTAAAAGAGAATCGAATTAATTCAATATTTGGAATTGCTTTCGGAGGTGGTCGGTGCATCGACCCAGGGTTTTGCAGGCGGCAGTCACTGCGGGGATGCGCAAACGCGAACGGCGATGTCGACGTCGACGCAAATAGATGCAATTATTTGCTGTAAAATGATCTCAATTAAGGACACCCCTAGCCCAACTTATCTGTCTATCCAATGCGGTTGATATAGATTATATAGACCGCACCAACCCCTATAGACCCGGTACTCTCCGCCGTTGCTAATGTCGACCCCGGCTCTTGTAAACGTCTCAACCTTGCTCCGCGTCGTCCATTATTATTTCAGAAAAACGACGCTAATTTGGTACTCGGCATTCCGTTGTAGCGCTTCTAAAGTAATTGGTAGCTTCAATCCGGATAAAAATGGTCACGTATGACTTGACATTGATTTGTATCCCTTGAAAATCATAATTTAATACTCAAATATAACTCCAAAAGAACTTATTTGATGAAGTAAAGTCATCTAAAATTATAAAATCCAACAAACAAAAAAATTGCATTGTAAAAGTTGACATAAAAAATAATTCCAATATGATATAAGGGACATATCTATTTGATAAAACAAAACTGTTAAGTTTTTTCGAGGACCGTTACGTGGCATTTCAATCCGAAAATAAAGTCGCACAACATTTAAGTTACAGCACTTGCTGCAAATAAAACACCGACTGTTAGTACTGAGACCACTTAATTTTAATATTGTCATAGTCTACACCTACTGAAACAGAACATTAACTATTATCATTTCTGCAGTATACGAATTAAGTAGTAACAGTCAGAACGTATTGAAGTAGAACAGTAATTTTTACTACTTAGATCAGTGTTTTTCATAATATAAGTAGTAACGAGCAAAACTTATTGAAAAGAAAATACGAAATGTTACTACTTAGATTATTGATTTTCTTCATATGAGTAGTAACAGTCGGCACTTATTAAAAATAATTGTTTTTTTTACACATTTTCGGCTTTATCTTGTTTTTTCAAGCACATTTAAAATTGTAAAATGTAATTTTTTATTGTCTAAGTCTTTTACCACTGGATACAACAAATTATTTCTAAATATCATCGAGACTTTAAAAAAATTGATACAAATAAGTTTCTGACGACATATTAAATAACTTTTAAATATTTGATTACAAATCCAGGCGTCACCTACAATTTGTTACTTTTGAATGTACAAAGAACGCAAAATATCATTTATTCCAACTTAAATCCTGGAATATGTTAAATGTGTGGAGCAAAGAAAGGTCCATGTAACATATTTTACCGCCGTCGGAGGGACTCCTTCGCCATTTTTTGCGGCCTAACCCATTTCACGTTTCGTTTCATTCAATTTGTCTCGGGCGATAGCCGATTTTGTCGCCGCCATAATTTCGTCGTCCGCTTAATGAAAATGCAATTAGCGGGCGGCATTGCGCAACGTAATGATATTTTACGAATTCAATCGGGAACTCGAAAAGACTGACTTTCCGTCGCGAGCGCGAACTATGACATAATCAAAATCCCACTTGCGTAACAGTGACATAATATTTTAGCTGTGACGTAATTATAATTGACGAAGTATGCTGAACTTATCGTTTGCGGGGGTATATTTGCGTCTGTCGTTTACGCGACAAAGGACCCATTGCCGTCTTGTTCGGGGAGAGATAATAGAGACACGGCGCTCGCGTTGAATCCTCCTCAGCATTCATTATGCTGGCGTAACGCTACCCTATATCTGTTGGAGCCGAATCAGCTCCAAGCTTCGTCTATGTAACCGGTTGTCGAAAGCACCCTGACGAGGGTATGTTTCGTTTCTAGTATCGCGATGCGATGATTAGGGCTGTTCCGAATGTTTCATCGCAGTAAAGTCGATTGCTGATATGCGAAAAAAACCCGTTATAAATGTATGGGAATTTTACCATCTTTCAAAAAATACCTAAATAGTACTACAATTTTCCAATGATACTGAGGAATTTGGTTCCTAAAGTGAATGATAAAATTAAATATTCAATTTGTAGAAATTACTACGAGAATTTATTATAATTTAAACAAAATAACACCCACTCATATAGGAGATTTTCGCTTTGAAAATTCCAAATAAATTCGGAAAGAGTATCATCACTATAAATTCGATTGTTTTATCGCATGGGGAAGATTAAAAATGATTATTGAAATCGCCAAATATTGATAGTAAAATATGACTGTTCCTTCTTAGACTCACACTAACTATTACTTACATAATATAAGTAGTAACAGTCAACACATACGGAAAATCCAACACGAACTGATACTACTTTGATTAATGCCTTTAAATCTAAGTTCTAGCAGTCAGCGCTTACTGAAAATAAAATACGTACTATTATTATTTAGATCACTGCAAGTATTTCAGTGTAATTCCAATAATAAAAATATTTCAATACAAGTATCAACAGCAAACACCTATTAGACGTAAAAAATGTACTGTTACTACTTATATTGTTGCATTACACAATATAAGTAGTAACAGTCAGCACATACTGAAATATAACACTAATTGTTCCTACTTAGATAACTGCTTTTCCTGATATAAGTACTAACAAGCAGTATTTAATAAAAATAAAACACAGAATGTTAATACTTAGAGTACTGCATTTTATTGTTAGGAGTAACAGGCGACGCCTATTGAAAATAAATGAAGTACTATTGTAACTTAGATCACTGCATTTTTATATAAGTAGTAACAGTCAATAGCTACTGGAAATATATAACGTACAGTTACTACTTAGATTACTATATTTTAATATAGTAACAATCATGGACTGTTACTACTTAGAGTACAGCTTTTCCACATATAAGTAGTTGCAATCAACACCGACTGGAAATAGAAAACAGACTATTACTACGTATATTACAACTTCTCATAATCTAAGTAGTAAAGAAAAGCACTTACTGCAAATAAAACACGGACCGTTAGTACTTTTATCACTGCCATCCAATCTGAGTAGTAACAGTCATCGTTTACTGAAAAGAAAAGACATACGAATACTGCTTATATCACTGCATTTAATATAAGCAGTAAACGTCAGTGGAAGTACAGAACCGAACAGTAACTGCCTTTCACTGTAGTAACAGTCAACATCAACTCAAATAAAAACACTAACTGTTACTACTTAGATTACTGCTTTTCACAATATAAGTAGTAACAGTCGGGATATACTGAAAAAAAAAGCACTAATTGTGACTACTTAAATTACTGCTTTACATAATATAAGTAGTAACGGCCAGTACTTACTAAAAATAAAACACGGAAGATTCTACTTATATTAGTGATCTTGCTCATATAAGTAGTTGCAGTCAACGCTTACTAAAACTAAAAGGACTGATACTACTTACGATATAATTTCTGAATTCTCTGCATGAAAAAATTATCCAATTTTTATATAAAATACAATTTTTCCTCCCATAAATATATTTAATAGCATTAATGATTACTTAAAACAGATTAATGAAACTTAAGTAAGGAGGAAAAATGAACGTTATGTCAAAAGTATTCTCAACTTTTCCGTATTTCTTATTTTTCCTCGTTTCATTAAACAGATTTTCAAGAATAATTAAAATTAATTTGAATATTTAAACCCTCTTGTCTAATTGCCTTTTTATTATTGCATCTCTATCCGAATTCATGACATCTCGATGAATATTGCAGTTTTCTAAGTAGTACCAGTGCGGATTATGTTTTATTTCACAGTAGGTACTGACTGTTACTATGTCAATTACTAAAAAGTGAATTTTTATACGAGTAATCCATGACTTTAACAAAGACTTTTACATGGCCCTTTGTTAAAACAACAAGTGACGTTACAATTGTGAAATTGTTGTTCTATGTAGTAGGCGTTGAAGTCGATATTTGAACCAAACTATGCGCGACTTTATTAATGGACTTGGGCGCCACCTAGTATCTCAAAAGAGTAATTCAGTAACCACTTTTCATCTTATTCTTTAGCGTAATTTGATCGAAACTTAAAAAAGTTGACAACGCTGTTCTATACAAGTTTCCACATATATTATAGTGAACATTGCACGTTGCATCATGTAAAAAAAGAAAATATAAACAATAGCCAAAAAGATATTTAATACTAAAGATTTAAACTACAATTTCAATGTCGTCTGTGTAAGCAAAGTTTAAAGTAGGAGTACGTATACAAAATATTCACAATAAATACATTAGAAAGAGTAAGTGAAAACAGGTCAAACTGATGAGGCAATTCAAATTACTGGAGTGATTTTTGTAATGTCCCTTGTTTATACCAAATTCTTTTCTTTAGTCTTCGCTTTTTTATCTCTTACTTTTTTTGACCTATCGGTTTTTTGGATGTTATTTTTCGACCTGCACCCTACAAATTTAGCATAGGATGATCATGACAAACAATCATACTTCTCTTTATAACATGAAAAAGTTAATAATGCTGTTATTAGTTACATTTCCACATGTAAATACACAGATTATAAAAATTTAAATTGTGTGAAACTACTGTCATTATTTCTGACTTCTGGGACAACAATCCTGAAAGATAACGTGAACGTAGTAATTTTTCAAATCATTTTTGTGAACTTCAAACTAAATATAAACATTTTTTGTAGTGCGTAAAATTAGACCTTTAAATTACAGGATAAAGTATGAATTGTACTCGAGTATTAAAAAAACGTTTCTAACAGAAAACTTCATTTCGCTACGTATCCGAAGATCAAAGTAGGCCCATTATAAATTTAGTAAAAATAGCCCTTTATTGTCGAAAATTCGATTAATCAGATACTTTCTTAAAATCTATAAAAATCCTGTTCTACTCTTTAGATGTCTTATAAAAAAATAGTCGAGTTGTCTGTTCAGAAAACTGCTTATAAATATTAAAACAAATATATTTTTATATGTAATAAAATTCGTTAAAATATTCGAGATAATATTGCAGATGTAACCAAAGGATAAACTCTGTTACTACAACCACAATCCTAAGGGGAAAATGGGTAAAAAAAAA
Organism: Trichopria drosophilae; assembly: GCA_030407085.1. Taxonomy (NCBI): domain Eukaryota; kingdom Metazoa; phylum Arthropoda; class Insecta; order Hymenoptera; family Diapriidae; genus Trichopria; species Trichopria drosophilae. The sequence goes on from CM059586.1 coordinate 102,782,906, forward strand.
ACAAGTACTTATTTTTTGTTATTGTAAACATGCAGAAATTTTCTATTGTAATCTGTAATACATTTTGGACAACATGTTTCTGCTGCATTTTTAATAACACTAATACAAACATTAAAAAATACTTTTTACCAGAAAATTTTACCATAATCTCTTCAAATTACCATGAAAATTTCCGATTTTCTTGCCACGTTCGATTTACAAGATTTTAATTATATCTGAATTTGGTTTACAAGTGGAAAATAACAATATACAAATTTAGTTTAGGGAATTGTACTAGTATGAAATATCATCCTTTCTCTTTGCAACAAGCATCGGAGAAAGTGTTTACTCGCTCAACTTACGAAACGCCTAAGGCTGTTATATTATATTTATAGTCATGACGAATTTATTCGTAGATTTCGGCGCTATTAAGAGCTTTTAGACAAAGATACAATTTGTGAAAATTATGCAAAAGTAATTTTAAAAAATCAAATCATGGTTTGAAGTATTTTTCTATTATACACGCAAAAAAAAATGCGTGTATAATACAGATATAATACAGAAAAAGAGAAAGAGATCGATAATTTATTTCCAGTTTGTTTTAATGTTACCAATTTCTATAATAATACCTAAGAAGAGCAGAACAATATTTTTCGAGATATCAGTAGAATACGTAAAATTTGTTTGATATCCTCAACAAAAAAGTTTGATCCAATCGATCATCAGTTGGGACCCATCAAATGTTCAACCACTTCGTTCTCAATCAGTTAATAAATTGTGTTTTTAAATCACATTTTCCGAACAATTGCGATAGATGCACTACCAGTCGTCGCTATTTGCATCGTAATAACAAATTACTTGCATCGTTATTTATCGCAATAAATATTTATTATCTGCGTAAGTTCGACGCGGAAAATATATTTATGTAAATTATCCGCGAAAGGGAGATGAGAGTGGATAAAGTCTATCTAACATTCGCGACGTATTGTGATAGAGTTACAGCATCCGTTTACCCCAGAGGAGGGTGATTTGCTATGTATGCAACCGATAGCATTCTACTCATAGCCAAGTGTCAATATTATGAATTCCTATTATAACACTTTTATCCCTCTAAAATTGTTCGTCGTTTTAAGGCGTTTTTCTCAATATTTGCAATTGTAATTTTGTGATTTATTAGATGCTATCAATGTCATTAATGACAGTTAAAAAGAGAAATGAATAATTTAAAAAAAAAATGTTGTTTACTACTCGATTTCTTATAAACATTAGTAATCGTTTTCAAATGATGGATGTTGGTGAATGATAATATTTATGTGTTATAAAAGAATTCGGCATCCAGTGTGGTTTACTATTTATGAACAATTTGATCAAAAACTTAGAATTCTTTGGAGTGCACTTCAATGGCATTCAGTTATAATAAGTACATGAATTTTAACGAGGATGTTGATGACAAAAAATTGAAATTTTTTGTTTACAATATTTATTGTCATTCAACAAAAGCATTCATCATCCGACATCATCAACATCCTCCGACATCACCCTTGTTAAAATACGTGTTCTTTTTATTAGCTGAAAGTGACTAAACTTCACTTTATTAAATACAATTCTAAATTATATTAGTAGTAAAATATTTCCGATATAATGCACAAACCATATTCAGTAATAATTACAACAATATTTTGTATTCCTCTGTATATCGTTGTCTGAAATACTTTTGTGTAATTTACAACAAACATTTACTGGCCGACGTGTAATTATCTACACTTCACTTGTTCGGTATTAATTCCTATAAAGTTCCCGTTAAGCACAAATGTCAAGAATCTTACACTTTAGAACACCAACCTCCACTAAGAAACGGAAGCTTGTTTGCTATTTAGAATGATTGTGGTTATATTTGAAATTCCGCAGTCTAGGAGGCGATTGTTAGTAACTCTGGTAGTAAAGTGAACATTTTAGAGGTTATTGATTTACGAGACGATACCGCAGCATGTCGTCAACAGTATACATCTATAAGGCTTTATGACCGAATCGAGAGTCGTCATTCGCAAATACATAAACTGCACTGTTACAAATAGTTTACAGTGTTGGAATGAAATCACATTCCACACGTACAGAAATTTCCAATCTGGTTGCTCAAGATTTAATTCTTCCCTTATCCGATGGACTATTGTGTCATTTTTTTAAATTAAAAAATGTAAAGTACTTAGTATAATCGTAAAATGCTTATTATAACGCTATCCGAGTTAGTAAAAAGAGAAAATTACTGAAAATAAAAAATAAAATATTTAGTTCACTGCATTTCAATATAAGCAGTAACTGTAAACACCTACTGGATGTAGAAAACGGACCGTTACTACTTAAATTAATGCATTACACACTATAAGTAGTAACAGTCAGCGCATACTGAAATATAACACTAATTGTTCCTACGTTGATAACTGCTTTTCCTGATATAAGTAATAACAAGCAGTATTTAATGAAAATAAAGCACAGAATGTTACTACTTAGATTACTAACTTTTCTTCACATAAGTAGTTTGCAATCAACACTGACTAAAAATAGAAGATGGACTGTTACTACTTATATTAACTTATTACTACTTATATACAACTTTCCATGATCTAAGTAAGATTAGCACTTATTACAAATAAAACACGGACTGTAAGTACTTTTATTACTGCTTTTCAGTAATTTAATTCTTAAAATATTGATTTTTCTAGCAATATGTAAGTAAATGATGTTAGTATTGTAGTGTACTTTACAGTTGTTTTGAAGGGTTACATAAGAAGAAAGAGGGAGACAGAGATAGAGATATAAAGAGAGAGAAAGGGATATAGAAGGGAGGGAGGGGGATATAAAAATGGAGAGAGAGGGATATAAAAAGGGACAACGAAGGATTTAAAAAGGGATTGAGAGTTGGATATAAAAAAGGGGAAATAGGTATGTAGAGAGAGAGATAGAAGATTTGAAAAAGCTAGACGAAGAAAGAGAGAAAGGGGGATAGAAAGCGAGAGAGAGGTCGATAGTTTATTTCCATTTTATTTTAATGTTACCCTCCCACATTCAAAACTTAATTTTATATCAGAGAAACAAATTAAAGCAGTATTAATGTACTTTTTCTGATAAATTATTATACCCAACGAGCTTTACGAATTCGTTTCAAGAAAATATTTTTTCATAATAACAATTTTGGCTTTTTTAAAAATAAAAGGCATAAAAGACTTTTCCAGTATCAAAGAGTAAAAAATGTTATTCGGCAAGTAACAAGAGTACCTTAAGTTATATCTTATATCGCATTTTCAAATTACACATTGCTTTAAGGTTGGTTATATTTGGTCAAAATCAATTTTGTAGATTACTCAAATGTTAGTATACTCCGCCTCTTTATACAAATATGATCATACGCAGAATATATAAACAAACGTTGGAAAATAACGAGACAACCCCTATCTAATTTTAAACTTTAAATCAGGTGTCGATTATTTTTCCGATTTCCTTTTCCACGCTCGCATTTTCGCGCCTCGATTTTCTCGGTATCCCGAGTTTCTCCGAGTTTGTCGAAAATATTGTAATAGCCACCTTAGAAACCACGACACGTATAAGACTTCGATTCTTCGAGATAGACACGGCATTATCCACGGAAAATAGATTTATTTCAAGAAACTTCAAGGAAAGTTGTTTGACTTCCGTGCGTATTAGCATTTCGTATTTTCGACTAACTTAATGCTGCTCATAACGCACTGGATCTCATGTATACATTCGGGCGACAAAAAAAACTTATTAAGATGCTGCAGTATAATATGTACGAAACGAAACAAATTCTAATAACGTTTTCCGCTGGATGAACTGAGCGTGTGAGCTCGGTGTATAAAATCTCGTTGGGAAACAGGAAGTCGGTGTTAAAGCCATACCAATAATTTTATTTTTTATTTTAAGAATTAAAATTTATTTAGAAAGAACAAGGGAAAAGACTAAAACTATACAAATATTCATCGTCGTGTATTTATGTAGAAATTCCTATTAAATATAAAAAGTAAAAACTAAAATATTAATTAGTTCAAAATATTGAATACTGAGTAATAGTATGTGATTTATAATTACTGATATTAAAACAATTAAAGTATCTTACGTACAGTTTTCAATTTATTTAAATAATTTGTTATTCTTTTACATTCTCAGTAGTTACACGAATTTTACTTTCTCGGGGTAGGAGAGAACGTGACTCCAAAACGCTCGGACAAATCGCAATCCAGAATTCGGACGAAAGCCGTCGCCATGGAAAGAAAGTTTCGTCGAATTGATGGATCACGTACTCCCGCGAAATAATGAAACCGGAAAGTTCATCGCACTCGATGCACATAAGATTACTTTTCGCGGAATTTTCCGACGTTACATTCCCGGCTTAATTGTATATATATATATATAATTTTTTTATCAACATCATTAAGACTTGGCGTTTACTTCATGCCTTACGAAGAAAAATGAAGTTCCAGTTAAGTCCCGACTAGCTACTTTTGATTGGTTTATGATTCCGAGTTGCTCCGCGAGTTACCACTGCAAGCGGTTGATGAGGGCGTATTGTAGAAATGTGATTCGAAAAGTGAATTAGAAATTCAAGGCAACGCATTCGGTGAACTGCACTCTTTTTATCAGCTTCGTTCAAAAGTATTCAAATATTTTGAGGTCGAGCCGGCAATTCGGAGCTTTGGAGCATAGTTAATCAGATATTGTTCGTGAAAAAGTTTGGCCGAAAAGCGGCATGTAACTTTCTAAGCAATAACGGCAATTGAATTGTTATGCGATAAGTACTTCTAACGAAAAACTTTTTCATCCATTATCTTAAAATTATGGTTTGCAGCAGTCTCTTTATTTTCACAACAGTTGGTGCGCTAATTAACGCGTTTCCTCCATTACGGAAATGTCCTTTAAAAGCACTGCAAGTTTAAAAAAGGACTATATTATTTAAATTATTATTTGATGCATTAAAAATAAAATAAAATTTAATTTTAACGATTCTAATTCTAGTTCCTTTCCGCTTGATGAATTTCTTATTGAATATTGACGTTAAACCCGATTCGTAGAATTAGAAATCGTCAATCACAATTTTAATTTCCTCAAACACAGATTCTCGATGCGAATCATCTCACAGACAAGAAAAAACCCACGAGGCTGCGAATTAATGTAATTACTGGTGTATATACCCGCTGATATGCTGGCAGACCGTACTGGCAATGGTGGCAAGAGGACACTTAACGCGACGCCGTAAATACCCGAAGTGGGTGGAAAAACGGTGTCGCGAGGCAAACGAATATGGGTCAGGCCTGCTTTGGACAGACTCCTGCTCGCAGTGCTCCCACATTGTAATTATGAATTATTTTTTGATTATATATGTTGGTATGATGAATTTTTGACCTTATCGCCCCTCCATCAATACCTGACGTCGACATTTAGCATTTTATTGACGACCCACGGTATACCCAGGCATCAATCGTGAAAGCAAAATAATGAGGCCTCCACAGCTCGATCACAAAAAACCGATCGTATGTCAGACATATTAAAACGTACCATATATCCAATTCGTTTCACGTCCATTAAATACGGATTACTCTGGAAATACTAAAATTAACCACAGAGACAATGTCATTTTAACGATGACAAAATGGTTATCGCTGGAAACATTTGCAGAAATGACGCTGAAAATAATATGAGAAATATTGTGAAGCAATATATTAACTCACCTTGCAGTGGGCGCAGTTGTGGATTACTGAGTAAGGCTGAGAGCAGTCGTAACGTCCCAGTACTTCCTCAAATTCGCATTGTAATCTGGCGGCGAGGTTGTCTACCAAAAGCAGCTTCTCCAAGGCACCGGTGCACTCATTACCACCGTTCAAGATCTCCTCGAGCGGTCCACCTTTACCGGGCGCCAGGCCGTTAACAACCGCGTGTTCGCAGCAATGCCTGAGACGCAGGCCGCGCATGAACCAATATCGATTCTCCCGCAGGGTTGTAAAATTCAGCGAACTGCTCCGACCGAAATCTTTTCGACAGATGTCCCTCTTGTGCGACTCTTCGAGATAAAAAAGGCACTGTTCTGGAGCCGTCCGCTCGTCAGAATCTTTATTCGCGCGCGACTTCCTCCGACCACCACCAACAATACCACTACTATCACCACTATACCCTTCTCGGCTAATATCCAGCATTCGGTCCTTATCACTTAGCGTCTTTACCCTGTCTGTCGACGTCGCCATTACCTCAGGTGACGAGAATGATGACGACGGCACCGAATTGGCAGATCTTTTGCTCTTCCCTGCGGCCTGTCGCCCGGGAATTATTCCCTCGATTGTCAGCCTCTGAATGACCTCGTGAAACATCCCGTCGATGTTGCCCGGCGATTTCGTCCCGCAGGGAACAGGACAGTTCGTAGGAACTTCGGGAGGACCGCAAGTACCCTGAAGGTCGGCTGGCGATGGACCCGCCAAGTCGCATGCCGACAACCATGGATTAATCTGGTTCACCTCCCAAGTATATTCGTTGTAAGGATGCTTCGTCTCAGGCTCCTCGACACCCTGATGACCTTGGCGCAGGTACTGCTGTCTGTCATCGATACCCTGAAGATACGGTTGCTGCCCTTGATGATGCTTCCCCGCATCGGAATAGGCCGACGATGACGACGCGATGCGCTGCGTAAAATTTTCGGTATGTGCGTTGATCCTGGGGTCCGGGGGACTTGAACGTGTCGCGGAGTCGGTGGAACACAGCAAGGGCCATGCCAGGAGGTACAGAATAAAAAGAAGGACATTGTTCTTTCCACGTTTACGAATCCCTTCTTTCGATCGCCGACATTGCGAATGGCGCTGCAATTGCGTGAAGGGACTCTTCGATTTTTCGGCAGTGTAGACGCCATCATTTCGTAATATCTCCCTTCTTTCGTCAAATTCGAAAACTTTCTTGTGATGATGTCGTCTTCGTCCATTAGCTCCCTTGGCGACACTGGTGTCGAGTGAAGGTCTACCTGGCACGTAAAGGCAGGTGGTTGTTTCAGGTAAATCATTGTTGATCGTCGTTCGTTCGTCTTTCTGTTTACTCTGCCGATAGTCCTCAAACATTTTCTTCTCCGCGTTCTCGAAAAGGTGAGCATCCAATAGACTGATCTTGAGATCGCTTTCCGTCTCGCCATTGTCACTCTTGTCTTTGTCATTAAAGGCAGTGTAAGCAAGCACATCGATAGTAGAAGAGCCCGGGAACGTCGTGCCAGTGCTACCGAAACGTTCGTCTTTGGTGCACGGACCGTTACTTCGGTGGCATATCGACTTTTGCTCCCGCAGTCGAGGTCGACAATGTGCGGTGATGCACTTCCTCTTTCTTTTCGTAGTGGAGCAAAATGCTTGTGCATTGCCTGGGTCGGTCGGCACGCAAAACGATTTTCCTCCAATAAAGCCGGGGGTGTTGTGAAAGGCAGTGACATATTCGGCTTTTGACTTTTCACACTTGTGACATACGAGGCACGAGGTTCTCCGATTCTCGGCGAGACGGCGTTCCGCAATATAGCTAGATGAGGACTTCGGCGTGGCAAAAGTGACAGAAAATACGAAAGTCGACAGCACTGTTGATGACACAGATAATGATAAAAAGTAAGATGAGAAGGACTCGCAATTGACGCAACTCGAGGAAGTGAAGTTTCTGGAGGAATGGCTGACGAGCCCGGTGCATCCATGATCATTCGCGGGTAGGAATCGAACAGCACCGCCATGGGCTGGGATCCAAGTACGAGAGTGAAGAAACTCCCATTCTCTCCGATGTTCAGAATGTAAGGACAATAATTGCTGACCGGATCCTTCGGCGATGTTCCTTCTCGGCGTGGGTAGTCCCGTGAATCGGGGTAGATCGAGTCGCATGGGCACCGGATCGGGGACTCTAACCAAGTCCCGTCCACGTCGTTGTCGTCGGCGCTCCTTGACAGCGTGGCACGCCAAGCCGTGGAGCGACTCCTGTCCTGCTGTTTGGAGCAGGTGGAGTCCCGAGTCCCTGCTGTTTTGAGGAACGTCGGTCGCCAATGAGGAAAGCAGTACCTCGGTGTGGCGCGATGTGGAATGATGGACGAGTCTTGCTGTTTGCGATCGCGTGCGCCAAGCTGCGGGAGCTGCGGACCCCGCATCGCTGCCAGGAAGGCTTGGGCCCGCCTCTTTGTCGAAGCACCACGATCCAAGAGATCTTTGATTTTGTTTCTGCGGGACCAGGACAACCCGCTTCCACAACCTCAACGTTCGACGCGGTTCGCGTGCATTTCTGGGAACGACGTCGTGATCCTTTCCTGATTCGCCTTCCAATTGACTGACAGTCTTTCGAATTGTCTCGCTCTTTCCACCGTTTTCGCTCCTCGGCTTCTTTTCTCGGCGACGACGAGGACGCCAATGCGACTCGCAGTCCTTTTGCGACGTAGTCAGCCCCGCTTCTACGTTTCCCGGGCCTGTGGACCAGGAACCTGCCTGCCAGACTCGGGGCAGCGGGGCCCTTAGAAGTTCCCCTGGGCCAACTGTGCCGATCCACCAATGTGATGCTGTGCCCGCAACACCGATAACCACTCGAATTCCTCCAACGGTTGCACCGCTGTGTCCTGAAAAAATAAAACAAAGAATAATATTAGCAAAGATTCGAATTACGTTTTATCATAGTTATACTAAAAAAATTAACAACAATCCGCCCAAAATTGTTATGTTTATACTCGCTTTTTAATCTTAGGTATTTTCACACCCCTCTTATTCCTAATTATTCACAAGTGAAGTTACACGTTTTTGCTGAGGGTTAAATTAGTTCGGACTAGTTTTGGGAAGAGAGTCTGGTACGAACAGTGATTGAGAGTATGTACCGAATTTCTGCCATTTTTATCTTACGCTTTGAGTGAAGCTAGATACTTTGCCCCAAAAATGTATGAATTATTAAAATACCAAATACCACACAATCAGATTACTACAGAAATAGTCAGGCTACTCTCGATGTTTATTTTTTTGTTCGTTAAACTGAATAATCAAACAAGTACGTTATTTCAGAACATCATTTCGAAGCATTGGACCGAGCAAAGCTAGTACCAAGCGATTTCGAGCGTTTGCTTTTGACAATATGGCATTAGATATCAGATGTTCGATGAATATTCACGAAGGTTCCCGATAAAGCTTGAATTCGCTCTGATCTGCACCACAGCTGACGACATAGCTGATGGTACCAGGAAATGGTACACTTGTTCCAATACATTTTCGAGCAACCATGTGTACAATTTTCAACTGTCCAATATCAACATAATACATTTTCGAAAGAGGCGTGAAATTTTTCTGTAATATACTCGGATATTTTGTGTATTTTAGGAAAAACTAAAATACATATATGAAAGTAAAACTAGACTGTGAATTTTGACTTGCATGAAGAGAGATTTACAAAATGACATATTCCTTGAAAAAATCTGAAATAGAAGTTTTGTAGAACAATATAACTGGGAAAGATGAGAAATGTTATTCTCTTACAAACATAAGCTTTATTATTTTTGAGGTTTTGTCTTGAGTGAATTTATAAATGATGTTAGTTTTATAAATTAAAACTAAACTACCGAAATATAGTCTTCAAATTCATATTTAAAAGGATCAAAACTTCTTTATAAAATTGATTTTATTGTTTCGTAATTCAACAAATCTGTATAAAAATTTGACATTTATATGGATAAATGATAATATTAAATAAAAACGTGCTTTGGTTTTATTTATATAATTTAAAGTTTATTAAGTGAAAGCAATTTAATAATAATAATAATGAATACTCGCTAAAGAATTTGTTAATTCTGGTATTATCAAAATGTATTTACATTGTTAATATTTAATAGGTATAAACTATCGAACTAAATATAGAAAATCTACTACTGGCTACTTGGACAAAATGATGTCTACGAGTATATGTAATTTCCGCCCTCGAGATGGAACCTCCGAAAGTGATAAATTCGGTTAGATTATGGTAAGGACTGAAACCTAATAGCAAATTCGATTAATTTAGCAGATAGAAAAGTTTTAAAAACCCGTTGTTGATGTCGCGTATTGCAATTAATAAAATGCAGTAATCTGAGTAGTAACAGTCCCCACCTATCTCAAATGAAAAAAGTAGTAACATTCAGCGCAGTGTTTTGTTCAAAGTGCGTGCGGACTGCTACTACTTATATTAAAGTTCAATGACCTTAGTAGTAACAGTCCCCGCGATGTTTTAGTGTAATAGATGCAAACTGCTACTGTTTAGATTGCTGCATTTTATCATACACAATATTACTACTTATATTAATATGCAATAATCTAAGTAGTAACTATCCGTTTCGTGTTTTATCGTTGTAGATGCCGATCATTACTATGCAATTAGAATGCAAGAACCTAAGTAGTTCTCCGCGCTGTATTTTATTCGAAATAAGTACGGACTGTTGCTACCTAAATGAAAAAGCAATAAGTTAAGTAGTAACATTTCTAATCATGTTTTATTATAGTAGTCACGGGGAACATTACTACTTAGACTATCTGCAGTAATCTAAATAGTAACAGACTCGCGACGTTTTATTTAAAGTAGGCACAGTTTGTGACTACTTAGATTACTGCATTTTAGATAGTTTGTATACTGTTACTACTTACACTAAAATACAATAATGTAAGTAGTAACTGCCCGCTTCGTATTTTGTCGTTGGAAATCGCGACTATTACTGTGTAATGAATACAATAATCTAAGTAGTCATCCACACTGTATTTTATTCGAAATAAGTATGGAGTATTACTATGTAAATTAAAAAGAAATAATTTAAGCAGTGACATATCGAATCGTATTTTGTTATCGAAGGTATGGACCATTACTACTTAGGCTGATAGCAGTAACTTAAGTAGTAACGGTCCCGCGATGTTTTATTTGAAGTAGGCTCAGATTATTATTACTTAGATTACTGTATTTCAGAATGTATAGTGTTACTACTTACATTAAAATGTAATAATCTATTTAATAGCAGTCCGCTTCGTATTTTGTCATTGTAGAAGCCGACTATTACTATTTAATTAAACCACAATAAACTAAGTAGTAATCGGCCTTCGTGTATGGTATTCGAAGTTGGTACCGACTGTTACTACCTAATTTAAAAAGCAATAATTTAAGTAGTGACATTCAGAATCTTGTTTTATTATAGTTACAGACCTTTACTACTTAGACTAATAGCTGTAACCTAAGTAGTAACAGTTATGTTTTACTAATTGTTAACAGCGATGATTTATTCAAAATTAGATTTATCCTGTTACTACTTTGGAAGGTATTTGTAGATGTTACTATTTTAGAACGACTGATTCGCTTTTTTTCGTAGTATGTGCAGACAGCCACGACTTATCTTACTGCATTTTAGCACTTATAAGCCGCACTTATTTAAACTTTACCATATGAAAACACGATGGAGTTTGCTGTTAGGTGTGAACTTTCATCAAATCAGAACCGAATTTATTATTTTAAGTTACGAATCGAAGGTCTAATTCAGTCATGACGTCATACTAATTAAATGCCTCAAATGTTCAGTGCATCAAAATTGAATATTTTTTTTGTGTTCATAGAAGCACAATCCAGGTCTGTTTTAAAAAATAAACCCCCACTGCGAACCTATACAGAGACTGAGAACAATTGTACTTCAAAAATAAAAAACGCTTGGAACGCCCTCTACGTTACTTTTTTAACTTTATGAATCCTTCAAGAATTCGAGCCATAATTGAATTATCGAGTATTCCATTGTCCTATGGATTTTAGTCTACCATTTCTAAAAGAATAATTCCCGAGCAACGTAATTAATATATGGCAATTACGATTATATGGCAACGCTATTCCCTAGAAATATATTTTACATATTATTGAATTAAATGTCAACTATTAATATTGGCACGGGGTAAAGCATAGCACATTAAAGTCTAATATTCTCCTATTGTTCACTAGTAATGCGTATTCGTATTTGAAGGAGAGCGGCCATGACCAGCCGCGTAGTGTGCAGCAGTGTTGTATTGATTGTACGCACGGAGGGTTAAGCGTTAAGCAGGCTTTGATCGTGAATGAATACTAGTCAATACTGCAACTTAAACAACAAAACTCGAACTGTAGTTTCTCGAGCATTAATTGATGGAAATTCAAAAGGATATTCCGTCCATTCTACTTAAATGGTAGTTAACAACTACAAAACACGACACGACAAACGGAATTCAATGTTATCTACTTTACGGGCTTCGAAAATATTTCAGCTCATTACAACTGAAATAATATCATTTTGATTAATGGAAATGTATTGCGTTAACGACGCAACAATAATACCAGACAAAATGTTTCAAATCGTGTGTTTATTTAAGTAATTAAAGTACTTTCGGATAATTTACGCTTTAAAACCAAAACAAATAGAATAATTATAATGAAGAATACTTGTAGGTGTGTAATTTGCAATGCCGATTATCAGCGTGCATAGAGAATCGAATGCATGTATGACCTACTTCGTGAGGTGTAAATGCCAGTGCTTACAGATACCAAATGAAGCAATTTCGGCCGGGTATTAACAATCTCTGCTATCACGAAAAACCGGAAACAATGGATGTTTGTTTATTCCCCGAAATTCGAAATTGTCTTTTTTTTGCGCCTCTTGTGTTTTGATAAATTTATATAAAGGAACTATTTTGATGATCCATTAATCTGTTATTTTAAGGATTTTCATTATAAAATTTTTATGAGTCACTAATTATTATTTTTAAAAAAATACTAAAAAAAATGAAAATTTTCAATTTACAATTTGTCTTGTTAAAACATACCGTAACTACTGAGCGATTTCAAGTTCACTGAAGTTCAACTTTCGAGGAAAAGAATTACGCCGACTATATTTCTACCTTTGCCAACAAATACGAACCAATCGAATTCGAACAATCTGCTATTTTTAGCACTCGCGAATAATACTTCCAATCTATCCGTCAGTGATTTCCAAAGCCCCGCCTGACGTTTCATTTGATCTCTCATGGATATCGACACGTCGTTTTCTCGTTCTTAATCCAGGTTTATTACCGAAATATTCAAAATGAAAGATAATTAATTCCTCATGAAAGATGGAGCTTTCGAATCCTGAATATCATACAACCGTTAAAAATTTAATCACTTAAAAAAACTAAATATTTCATTTTTGTATGAAAAGATTTTTTTATTTCAAAAGTGAATTCTCATCTGAATACTTTTGTATATCCTGTTTCGAACAAAACGTGCAAAACTAGAGTTCGCAACCGCAAGACTAAGGGTCAACTAGTTGTAGTACTGCCGCTGTACACGGCAAGTGTTTTGCGGTTCCAAGTCGGTATAGCGCAGTAGACTACGGTAGTGATATTGGAAAAACTATATAGTTCCCTCGACATCGATACGGGAAAATAAAACTGAGACCCTTCGAAACAAGTAGAATTTCTGTATAAATAAAAAAAATGTATTTCTTTGAGTATCTTGTGCTCTAATTTAAAATGGTTTGGAAGGTGAACTAATAATCGTGGTTCCATTAGTAGGTGAGTTGATAATAGCATAGCTAAAACATTTACCCTTTAACGAAATCAATATCATAAGCGATTAAGTTCAATAAACTGTTTGAAATTTGAACTTGAGTGAGAATTAGAACCAATTGCGGGATTCTCTGTTTTAAGTATCGCCCTATACATTTGGTGCGCACCGAGCCGAACCGAACCTGTAGTCGTTACTCGCTTCATTTGATATACAGTTATTGGTTTTCTCTATCCATTTAATTGCTATTGGTCCTACTGCTCCGACGCGGAAAGTGATACGATTATTCACGCGGCGTAAAAAAAATTAGAAAAGGCATCTCTGGTCGCGTTAAAATTTCAATGGGTTTCGAATAACCCGTATCATCTGATATAAAAGTTTAGAAGCGTTGATTAACTGTTAGTATTTCAATTCACTCTATTGTAATTGTAAAAATAACAAATTTGACATTTTCAGGAATAAAGTAAGTAACAAAAATAATTTGAACATATTTGACACCGTTCGCTCATGTTTAGGAAGTGCTAGGACTTTATGATGGCCGAAACCTGCATTGAGTAAGGTTAGTATCTAAAAGGGATCGTGAAAGGGCGATAAACCGAGAACACCGTATCACAGGTAGGTCAATTTCGTGCGCGAATGAAATCTGAACCCTTTTTTAAGGATATGGAAGGGAGGCTACGAAGGAAACGACCACATTGAATGAGTATATCAGAAAGATGAAAGCTGGATTCTATAAACTACAGTAGTGAATCACCAATAGCAGAAGTAGTGAGAATTTCTGAACGATTATCACTTTATTTCAGAAACTTTTTCATATGAAACAATAAAGCACGAACAACACAGTTAATGAAACTTCGCGTTTAAATCATATGAGATCAAAAAATAAATAACTACGTATTCATGCAAAAACATATACTCCTTAGGATATCAAAAGCTTATATTTCTAAATAGCACAGCGACGTAATCCCCGTTTAAACTTCCCGACTTACATTTAGGAACTTCCTCGTAAACCTGAAACGAGACTCCATCCTTACACCGATGTGCTATTCAGTGTAGGCATCGTAAAATCTGAAATAACTCCGGTCAAGAAAGGCGGGGTCTACATGTAAAAACGCAGAGGACGACGATCGAACGAACTTACTGCGTAACTAGAATCCGCACACTATTTTCGCGAAAATAAGGCAACTCCGTTTAACCTTCTTATGTAACAGCTCTCCGCTCCACGACAAATCTCGATTACGTATTATACCCAGAATCCATTCACCTTTTTCTGGTCCAGATCTGCCAGGTGCAAACGGTTGCGCTTGTCCGTGTATCGCCGCGTCCTTTCGGTATGACGGGCAAACCAGGGGTGGATAATCCGTATCTTCCCGACACCCGAAAGCACCTGGTGCAGCTGTTCTTGAAAACGATATTTCCGATTCTCCGACACGCAGTCCCCCTGTCGAGGCTCGTGAGCTCCAAAGACGAGACACCGAGAGTCATGCTGCATCCTGAACACGCGGCCGTATCCTCTGCTTTCCTCGTCGTCGATTATCTCGCAGCCGTCCGAGATCAGCGACGACGGCGATGACGACGACGATCTTCCAAGTTGTCAGCAAATCAAATTACTGTTCGCGACACTCATCTACCCGAAAGCACCAAGATCGCATGAAACCCCCTCGACACACCCTCGACCTCTTGAAACAAAATCGACGATCCCAGGCACGTTCCCCCACTCTATCTTTCTTTCTCCGAGACGTTTCCTTACGATATCCTTGGGATCCTTACGCAGTTTCCTTATCACGACCTGTACTTTGACGAACCTCCGCACATATATGGAAAAAATGAGGTTATGTAAAGAATCACTCGCGGTTCCGAGAACACGACACTGCCCGCTGCTTTCTCTCTCGGGGCGATCCGATCACACTCACGCGCGCGCACCTTCGCGCGATTCTGCGACAGCTCTCTTTCTCTCTTTCTCTTTCTCTCTCTCGAACTGTCTCTCTTTATCTTACTCGTGCTATGTATGCACCCTCTCCCTCCTTCCTGCCACCCTGTTCCTCACCCACTATATCTCTTTCTTTCTCTCTCCGTATAGATATATTAATTCGACGTTGGTTCGGCTCACTCGGACGAATCCATCTTTTGTTTCGACGTTTCCGGTCGCGATTTTTCAATCCAAAGCTTTTGGTGCATCGGTTACTTATTATCTCTAAATGCGTAAGGAAGATACCAAAAGTACCACGGAAATCGGATCGCTAGAAATCTTTCGATGTCGATTGGAGAACGTGGCACCTCCGCGATTTTCCGTTTGATTTCACTTACATGTCATTTCCTTAACTTCAAACAGACTTGCCTTCTCCACACATCAAACGGATCTTCATTACCAGAAGTCTATTGGATTAGCATCCACAATAGACAAGTTGGAACACTTCCTACGGTGGTACTACAACGCGCCTGTTTCCAAGGAGCTGGTAACGAGCCTTGTCACTTGCCAGAAATCTTAACAATATGTCGGAGTACTTTCTAAATAGACGTTACTAATTCCCAACGAGAGTACACTAAATCCTAGCACACTTTTCCGGTCGACACACCTATCCTTTTTATCTCTAGTACGTCCAAAGGATTCGGGAAATAAATTCTTGATCGTTTCCAACCTGATCGGTATCCCGGTGTAGTTTTTACCGATTTTCCCTACGATTTCGAAAGATCCGTTTCAAAGTCCTTCGCCCTCCCGCGATTCCACCACCTGACTGATTCGTGGTTCGCGAAATCATGCACGCGCGAGAGAGAGGAATGGAAAAAAAGGCGACCAATTATATATTTAATTCGACGACCGATCCTCGCGAGGTTACGCGAACATCCCGGAGAACCAAGATACGACCAGGAATGATCCTTCGAAAGCGCGCGGCTTTCGACGCTTCCGAGCAGCACTCGCGTTCCGCCGGTCGTTCTCCGTACCGTCAGTCGAGGACGGGCGTCGCGAGGTCCGCCATCTTCCTTTTTGCCGCTCCCCGCCCGGGCAACCCAATACCTCCACCCGCGCCTCTGCCCTATCGCAAACCCCCTACTCTTATCCTACATCCCTTCGCGCTTGCTCCCCATGTTCCTCGTCCCCCAGCCACCGGACCACCAGAACCCACCCCTAACCCCCCCGAGGAGTCTCATCTCTCTCAGTTCTCCATTTGCCGCAGCGAGAACATACCCGGATCTCTTTTCAACCCGTTCGAATTTCCCAACCCAGTGTCTCTCTCGCTTGCACTTACTCCTTTGCTTTCCTGCTAACGGCGATGTTCCTCCATCCTCCTCATCGTGCAGCCTTGCTCGCCTTTTCCATCCACTACCTTCGAACTCCGACACCCTAGCATTCGCAACTAGCAAGTTTCCTATTGGAGGGGGCTATCTGAAAAAAAACCGGTCGAGCCGTGTACGATCCTCGACACAGTATGGATTCGTCCTAGCCAAACTACGATCTGCCACCGTTCCAGTCCAGGATTGCTCTCCCAAATATCTCCAATCAGTCGCGGTTTCCTCTCACGGGGAAACACGCCCAGAGAAATTTGCGCTCAGGGATTTGACTTTGTAGGCTTTTTTTAGGGGTTGCTATTTTTCCTTTAACAAAATTTTTTTTTCCTTCGGCAATTCGCGATACATCTGTGGAATAGAGGTTGTACCTAAAAAAACAGAAAAGAGAAGAAAAGCGATAATAGCGGAGGAAACCGAAAGCTACAAAGTGTCGTACGAAAATAAGCATCGTGATAGCTGTCTGAACATAGCATGAACTGTTCTACTGCGCCGGGGGGAAAACGCTTGTTACTACTGCGACCGGAGTACCTACATTTGCCAAGAATATGGAGGAGTTTGATATAAATGCCTTTCGAACGTTTTAAGTTGCTCCGCGCTAAGGAAAGTCTGTTGGTATTTGAATAATGGAGAGACTTCCTTTGAGCCTTTTTTTTAAAGATTGCTACGCGTGGATAATCGTCTCTTAGAACGGCTTTTCAGTGTAGATCTTATTTGCCGGAAGGAAATAAATGTTACTATCCAGTGAAATTGAAATATATTACTTTCGAGTTATTTTGTACAACTTTCAAGGGTTAGATTAAGTGGTCCTCTTATTAGTGTCATCTTTATATTCTGCTTCAAGGATATTTTTGTACCCTTTAATTTGTGTCATTCTTTTGAGCATTTATTGTGATCTACTTTACATCTTAAAGTGTCATTTTTTATACTTAATATTGACTGTTAAGGTGTCATACTTAATATTGACTAACTTTCATAATAACAAATGATAGATTTGCTTTCGTTACTACCAGCCGTCCAAGTTTTGTTTGTCATAAATTATTGCGAATAAAAAACTGTAATTAACAATTGTTAATTTGTAACTTGTTATTGTTATTAAATAATTTCCCTGTAATATTGATTCATAAACGATAATTTTCATCATCCTATCTTTCGTTTTATTTTCCAATCGCAGTGATAGGAAGATAGGTTGAGTTGTTTGTCGCTGGGTATTACAATGCTCTATTATTCTCTTTGATGCTATTCAAGATTGAAACCTTCATTTCCGCGAGCAATTATTTACATATTCGGTCCAAATTTCGTATATGAATATTAACGCTAACTGTCATACATAAAGTTTATAAATAAATATTTGTTTTGATTCCTCTCATAAGTTAAATACACATTTTCGGTTTTATTTAGTGTAATCGACAAAGTGGACATTTTCACTCTTTTGGTGAATTTATATTGAGAAAAATATCTATGCTTAGGTATTGTTGGAGTCGATATTTTTTAAGGAATCTTTTGAGTATCCATTGTGTACTGATATTGTATACACTCGTTTCTTTCTTTATTTCTTATTTATATTCACAATTCATATCAATTTTTTTAAAAATCTTGATGCTTTATGTTTGTTGTATAAGTATTGACATTTTTTTCCAAATATAAAAATCCTGCATTTTACTTATTATACCAAACTATTTTACTATAAAGTATAAGTTTATTTTACTAATAAATGAGCTGAAGATTTTATATATCAAAACAAAAAATATAGAATAGTGTCTGAATAATTCCTATTTTAAGTATTAATTCTACATCACTTAGACAATTTGACTAATTTAAAAAATATCAGATAATTTTCTATTGTGTACTTTGATACATTAAATTCGAAAATTTAAAACATTTCTATGATTTATAGAGTTTTATATATTATACGTAGTCAGAAACAGAGAAATCAGTAGTAACAGCCGTATTTTATTTACAGGAGGATGACTGTTACTACTTAAATCGCTGCATTTTACAATGCACAACTTCAAGGAGATTTTTTAGAACTTTTCTACTTAATAAAACAAACATTTTGCTCAGAGTTACAGAGACCATACATTTTTCAAAAGTAATTTTCACTTTTCGACCTTGAAAGTGGTAATTTCCCTAATTTTTTTTGTAACCCGATAATAATAATCAATAAGCCGAAAATAATAAACTGAAGATAATTTAAAGTTTTCTATGTTTATGATCCAAAGCAATACAGAGAACTTGTGATTATTACGAAATTTCTTACATTTTTTGAGTTTAACATCATTTGAGTTTAACGAAATTTGGTTGATGCACCCCTCCCTTTCTCAGACAACAAAACTTGCAGGTGAAAACCCCATTTCGTAATATTATAAGAAATTAAATATTGTTAGGTACTATTAGGTCACATTTTTTTATGACTTTGTAACAAATTTTCTTTGCCTTTTTTATTTCATCCCTGAACACCCAAATGCAAACTTTCTTCTCGAGTACTTCGAAACTATATTTTAGAATTTAAACTTTATGTGATTAATTTGGCAATAGTAATTTCTTATTGGACAAAAATCGCTATTTCCAATGGTGTATAAAACATTTTTGTAAATTTTCAAAGACAAAAGTTATACTCGCTTTTAAAACATCTGAATTTTTTTGTGTTATTTTTTTTAATTTATTAAACTTTCCTGTGAATAATGGCATTGGAATATCTCTAAAAGTCAGAAATATCTTATTAAAAAACAGAATTTTCTTTCAAATAAAGGTGTTAAAATATTCAAATGGTAAGAAATTTCTAAAATGGCGGACAAAAAAATGGCGATAAAAGTGGATATTCATTTTAATACCATAATCATACATACAAAATATGAATGTAATAATTGTCTTTTGTCCTTTTTTTTATACCAAATAAAAACAAATAATAGAATTATATAAAGCTTGGTATCCGAGCGTTTTTGGGGCCAGCCATTTTGAATCTTTGAAAAGTGACTTCAGATTCTTGATAAACGATACCAAAAACATTTTGATACTAAATTTTATAGAATTCTATTAAATTATTTTATTTTATATCCATGCCTACGACATTACAAATAAAAAACCACTTTTTTCCGCCATTTTAGTAATTTCTTTTTCGGAACACCTGTATCTTATCTCAAATTATTTTTTAACAAGATATTTAAAAGTTTTAACGATATTTCAATGCTATTACGCAACGGCAAATTCGATAAATTGAAAAAAAAGAAATCAGATTATTGTTAAAAGCACGTACAACTTTTTAATTGGAAAATTTACAAATATTTATCATGCAGCATTGGAAAGTGCGATCTTTGGCCGATAAAAAATGTTAAATGCTAAAAAAAAATTTCATTGGGGCGTTAAAAGGTTAACACTAAACATATCGGTATTTTGCAGTATGTTTGCTCTTCCAAATATGCGTACATTACTTTTTTATTTGAACGAAACTGAAAAGGAAAGCTTTAGTTCCGTCCCTTCAGGATAATTATTTGATTCTATATTTTGGTGCTCAGTTATTTTCATTCTAGGGGGATTTCAATGGGAAGTGATTATGCAGTTATTTTTTAAGACAAGGATTCGGGAACGTTCTGCAGTTACTAAATTTCATGGAATATGAAAAACAAAATTCCTAGTGACCTTTCCAAAGGTCGAAAATGATATTTTCGACAATTTACGAAAATCCGCTCGTCAAAATTATGAGATTTTGGTATCGGAGCTGATGCAGCTTCACTGGTAGCACACAAATTTACTAACTCATCCAGAGACTCAATTGTTTATTTGCCACATCCTAATTGCGGGTTCTCGAACAATATAAATAAGACTTTTGGAATCTTGCAATGATGATGAAGTCGGGTAAATA
This sequence comes from Trichopria drosophilae, assembly GCA_030407085.1. Classification (NCBI taxonomy): domain Eukaryota; kingdom Metazoa; phylum Arthropoda; class Insecta; order Hymenoptera; family Diapriidae; genus Trichopria; species Trichopria drosophilae. The sequence goes on from CM059586.1 coordinate 102,803,583, forward strand.
TTTTTTAAATCTTTAATATAAGAAAATAAGATTGGATATGAGTTATTTAAATTTGTCAACTTAATTCTGTTAGAAATGTTTATCGTTGTCTAGTTATTCTTTCAATTTGGCTACCATCAAAAAGGTATTACTGGATTTCATGGAATATGAAAATAAACATTCCCAGCGACATTCTGAAAGGTCGAAAATGGTTTTTTCGAAATTTTAGGAAAATCCGCTCGTCAAAATTGTAAGATTTAGATACCGGAGCAGATGCAGCTTCTCTGGTAGCGTACAAATTTTATTGTTGTCTAGTTTTTCTTAGAGTTTTCCTGCTATAAAAAAGTACCTCCCGTTACTAGATTTCATGGAATATGAAAACAAACATTCCCAGTGACATTCTGAAAGGTAAAAAATGTTATTTTCGAAAATTTACGAAAATCTGCTCGTCAAATTGTGAGATTTTGATACCGGAACAGGAGGGGGAGGACATATGCAGCAACACTGGTAGCGGAAAATTTTTTGTTGGTCTAGTTTTTCTTAGAGTTTTCCTGTTATAAAAAAGTACCTCCCGTCACTAGATTTCATGGAATATGAAAACAAACATTCCCAGTGACATTCTGAAAGGTAAAAAATGTTATTTTCGAAAATTTAGGAAAATCCGCTCGTCAAAATTCTGAGATTTTCGTAGGAGGGCAGATGCAGCGACACTGGTAGCGGACAAATTTACTAACTTACTAGCAGCTCGTTACGAAATTTCTCATCTCGATCTCTGCGCTTCACCGACAGGCGCACACACTATTACTCACGGAGGACGCATGAGCGAGGCGACGGAAAATTCGAGTGAATCGATTATTCGCAAACAGCTGCAGAGGCAGCCGCGGGTTAGTCACGCGGTCTGCCTGCCTGCCTGCCTGTCTGTCCGTTCGCCACTCGAGTCGAGATTCGAGACGCCCATGTCCGCCCTCTCCCCCCTCTTTACCTATTTTATTTCTTACAAAATTGTTTAATTATATCTCTTTTTAATTTTGAATTTTCATTCCTATTTTTCCTTGGAATCCTTATTTTCATTTTTTGAATCATATCCCTCCCCTCATTTCTCCTTTGCTAGATCATCAGTTAACCTTTATTTTCTGTGATTCGTGTACTCTCAAATTCGGGCATTGATTCCCTCCAAAAATTATTTTTAAACGGACAAGACAGATGATACTGGTTTCACCCGAGTGCACATGCACCGGGTGAGAGTAGAGGGGTGGCCACCCCGTCGTCGGATGAGGCGAGGGCACGAGTACTTGACACGACTTGCAACCGAATCTTCGAATGGCATTGTCCAATAATTATTAACATATTTGAAATAAATTGGAAAATTTGTAAAAAATCAGATTCTTGGTATTACGGTTCTTTTACTGCATTAAAATAACATTATGAAGCTTAATTAAATTATTGAATTGTTGATGTCAACCACTAAATATGAAAAAAGTGTGTTATAACCTGTTTGTGTATTATTATCGCTAACAGAACTTTTCATTTATTCGGAACTGCATGTATGAAAAATTAATTAATCGACCACTATCAGATTCTGCATCCCTCTAGCGATAATATCTAGAACTATATGCCTATTGCTAAAATACACGTTTCGTCCTGGTTCCCCTATGTGGACTCATCAGTAAGACCATAGAAGACCTGTCTTAGACGTGTATATGGTATTTACTATAAAAATTGAGAATGCAGAATCTGATAGTGGTCGAGTAATTAATTTTTCATACGTGCAGTTCCGAATAAATGAAAAGTTCTGTTTGCGATAATAATACACAAACAGGTTATAACACACTTTTTTCATATTTAGTGGTTGACATCAACAACCCAATCATTTAATTAAGCTTTATAATGTAATTTTAATGTAGTAAGAGAACCGTAATACTAAGAATCTGATTTTGACAAATTTTAATTTCAAGCGGTTAAGAAAGTAAAATACTTGATTTAAATTGGAAAATACTTAAAATGAAGTAATAAAACAAAAACAGTGTTCGATACTCGGTTGTAAACATTCGATTTTACGCACCGGTCCTGTTTAATCCCATGCTAATATGTGGTGCGTAAAGTCGACCTTTACACCCTTATATAATTTTCCATCTGCCATATTGGATCCGCCATTTTGAATCTTGAGAATCAGACGTCAGATTCGTATTCAGTGACGCCTAAAACCCCCGAGTAGCGAGTTTTATGATAATTCGATCACTTTTCCAATTTTTGACCCGCCATATTAGGTCCGACATTTTGAATTTTGAAAAGCTGATGCCAGATTCGTATTTAGCGACCTGAGTAGAAATGGCACATAAGTGTTTTTAAACTCGTTGACCGCTATTATGACTTTCAGTTCTTGAAATCCAAAATGGCGGGTCCAATATGTCCGACAAATAACAAAAAAGTTCTGGTTCCAATATATCGAAAACTACTATTATTACACTAATTATAACGATGTTTTATACGTTGTATGTAAAATCATTAAAGGCAATATATTGTCATTATTATTATATTACGCAGGTGTCTCAGATTCGGTTCAAATTCGGCACATCAAAAAATAAATCAGCATAATTTATGATATTGGCTGATTAAACTTGGTGCAGTACATTATAAGATACAAAATGGCCGATAAAATAAAAGAGAAGCTTGAATAAGGTGTACGTATAAGAAATATATAGAATTCGTAAGTGAAAACAGACAATACTGGTCAGACAATGCAGAATATTAGAATGATAAATATGAACAAGTGTTTTTTGTAACTGAAATATTACAATTACACGTGTCTTGATAAAAGATACATTTTCCCAATAATTTTGCACATATTCAATTTAACCAGTATTGCCATCTGACATTTACTGGGGTTGTGACATTAATTGAGGGATTATAAAATTATCGACATCTGCATACATAGGATATGATCTGCGCAGTGAGACTTTTCATGGTAATATTTGTTTTATGCATACAAAAAACTAGCTGTATTTAATTTATTTTAAAAGTCCAAAGTACCAAGTTTACTTCAATTAAAAAAATAATATTAATAAGTACCAAATAAATCTTTTCATTGTAAAACTTTACTTAATATCAGAAAACAATTTCAAATTTTGACCCTGTTGATTACGAAATTGGGAAGCAACTTTCAGTGCTGTAACTTTATTCGAAAAATTCTTACAAAATTTTGAAATAAGTAAACATTTACAGTTTTCAACCACCTCTTTCGAATCCTGTGGTCGAAATCAGTCAACATTTTAAAAAAAAAATTATGACGATTTTTTCGAATATAATACAGTTTTTTTCGAAGTTTTTGAGCAAGAATTATATTTTTTGACAATGAAAAAGCAATACTGTCCTTCGAAATCGCACTTACTTTGCACCCTAGGAAGAGAAAGTGCTATTTGGCTCCCACCACATAGGGAGCAAAATGTCTTTTTACGTTCTAAGTGTGAGAATTGTTTCTTATTCTTTCAGTATCTTTCAGAATACTTTTTTTATATTATCGCTTACATATGGATACCGCTACAAGTTACAGCAACATTTGATTGAACGAATTTAGTACAGATCAAAAAATCCTATAATATGATTTTTTATTTGAAAATTAAAAGTTTTGTCCGAATTATTAGTTTAATTATCAACAAAATGAACTAGAAAAAGTTATTTTTAACGCTTAGATTACAACAAATCAAAATTAAATTCGTTTCGGAAATTTTAGAGGTTATCATTCAGAACTTATGAAAATGAAAAAACCTTAGTATCGCATACTTGCTAAAATAATGAACCAAAAATTTCATTAACCTCCTGTGAACTTAAGAATTCTCGATGATACAAATCAACCTTCCAGCGGGGTTTAGCAAACTCATCCAAGATTATCTATATTTCATACTGCAAGAAGTGTAACTCTAGTGAAAAGTAGCAATACAATAGCAATAAAATATAACAACTGTACATCACGCTATAAGAATAAAGAAAACTTCTTTTCGCACCTTCTTATTCCAGTTTTCCCTCAGTCAAACATTCAACTACTTTTTTATAGTTTATTTTTACGTCGTCTTTTTCTTTCAGTTTCTTCTTCAGTCACTCTACGTAACTATTCCCCATCCTCTCACTTGTTACTCGTTTTTACGTTTCTTTTTTTCTAGTTACTTTACTTGTTTTCGTTGTATTTCGTCGATGTTTACGTTAATTCATTAAGTCCTACAGATTCACATTTTTTTATTTTCCAGCAAGATCAACAGGACATTAATATTACATATAGTCTACCATTATCGAGTTTGCTGTTTCGATGAACGTCGTCAGAATTATTATAAATAGTTTCCGCAACAAAAATCGCAACTTTCAGATTTCAAAAAAAAGTTGAACATTATTTTTGTATTAATTTATATCAAAAATTTATGCTGGAATTTGTTGAAATCTCTAATTGCGACGAAATTAAAGACATTGAATATAAAAGTTTTATAAAAATGATTTTCAATTTTGAAAATCCAATGGCAGATTCGTTTTTCAGCAACCCCAAAAACTATTTTTGTAGTTTACTACGATTTGAATTTTCCATCCTCCATATGGTATCCGCCATTTTGAATCTTGAGAATTAGACGCCAGATTCATATTCGACGACGTCAAAAACACCCGAGTAGAGATTTTTATGAAAATTCGATAACTTTGCCAATTTTTGATCCGCCATATTAGGTCCGCCATTTTGAATTTTGAAAATCGGATGCCAGATTCGTATTTAGCGACCGCAAAAGAAATGGTACATGAGTGTTTTTAAACTCGTTGACCGCTATTACAATTTTCAGTTCTTGAAATCCAAAATGGCGGGTCCAATATGTCCGATAAATAACAAAAAAGCTCTGGTTCCATTAAAAATTGATATACAACTGTGCAGTCATAAAGGTTCTAGGGTTTCAGCCGTTATTTATAAACATTATTCGTAAAAATCAATTTTTTAAATAATTTTTTTTTTTAATATACATTGTATTATTTATTGTACAGTCACAATAGTACTTTTCTGTAAGGAATATTTTCAACGGATGCATTTTTAATGGCTATACTGAATCCACCATTTTTAATTTCTATGGCTTTTTTAAAAAGGTCACAAATCATAAAAAAATTTATATCAATTTTTTGGGGTTTTACTTAAAAGTCGATATTTTTATTGTATAACAAAATTGCAGGAAATAATACAAATAAAATTTTTCAAAATGGAGGTTCCAAGATGGCCGTCAAATATATAATAAAGCTCTGGTCCCACTTAAAATTGATGTACAACAGTTCTTAAATTTCTTTGATACGTCAAAAATTATATATTAAAAAAATTGGCATTTTTAAAATTTTTGTACGTAAATGCCGCCATATTTAATTCAGAAACCAATTGAATTCATTTTTGACCGTAATGACATACTTAAAAATGCTAGACTAGGTCACTTTGAAGGCAATACCAGTCCTTTTTCAAGTTCAGAACGAAAAAACACCCAGTTTCAATTTTTTTTTGCCTCTGTTACTTTTGAGATATTTTTCTTTGAATCCTTTTTATGCTCCCGGCTACTTGTCGCCAAATTGATTCCTTCTCATGATAGTCCCTGGATTGCACTCGATGGCGTTCGCCCCGCGGAGAAATTCGTCCTACCTAATCAATTAAGTTCCAGCGACATCGCCTTGCCTTTTTGCCCCGACGGTAGCTCAAGCTCGATCGATAGCCCAGTTCGATGTAACCGCAACTCGAAACTGAAAAGCGACAAAATAAGCCTCGAAACTCGGACTAACGAGGGAGCCATTGGCCGACGACGTTTTCTTCCCTTTTTTTCAACTCTATTGAAATTGTAACGTCCAATCCAAAGACGATTGCCGTTTCCGACGACCACAGATTTCGTCTGGGATAAAAAGTTGTCGACGGCCTCTAGATCACTTTTTCAGTTTTATTTGTCCAAACCATTTTTTGGAAATAGTAACTTCAATGAAGGTCCAAAAAAACAGTAAAAATCAGATTTTTTAATGATTTTGTGCCAAAAAAAATGATTAATTATAATTTTTTATTATATTTTTAGTGGTAATGTACTCCTTCAGTATCTTTCAATAAAATGAATAAAACTATTGTTTATTTTCTGAAAAAACAGTATTGTTAAAAATAAATATTTTGTATTTATTATTATTAGAACTTTATTTAAATTCATTATGAATTTCAGCTTTTAGTAGGTAGACCTTCCAATCGGCGACCGAAAGGTCCCGGGTTCAAGTCCCGGCGCGGCATTTTTCTCTACTTTATTCCTCTTTTTTTTTTTAATGAACAAAAAAATTACCAAAAAAAACGTAAAAATGTATATCGTTTTCTCCAAAGTGACAATTGATTGTACTGTAATTTGTTAACTCAAGAAATATATTTACTATTTAAATTCTTATTATAAAATTACTATAATTAATTTTCATTACATTAGAAGACGAATATTAAACGTGGAATTTTAAGAAATAAAAATACCACTGCTCATTCTTCAAAACCATAATTAACAAATTACGTCTAATTTTTAACATCGAATTTATCAGCTACAAATCCCAACAGTTGTTGCGAATATTTCTTTGCTGTATACAACTTGTTATCTGTGACGTAAACTTTTAGAAGCAATCTCGACTTCGGAGCGGTAAGTAAATCATTCTTTTCCGTGTTTATAGTAGCTAAAGGGCGATGGCGTTAAATGTAATATTTTGACGAGATGAAATCCAATAAAAATACATACATTTATCTCAAGTTGACGTAAATCTGATTATGTTTTATTTTATGCTATGAACATATAATTCGATTTCAATATTTATTTCTGAAAATATCAAAAAAGGAATCACGTCAAAAAATTAGATATTAAAAACTATAAAAATTGAAGCGAAAATAGAACAAAATTAATATCTTTGCAACAAAATTTCCAAAAAACTTGTATTCTTTTCGTTAACATTCGTAACAGACAAAAATATTTGTTTGAATAAAAATGATAAGAAATCAATTTTACGTCTATAAATTATTTATTAAAAAGGAATCATCCAAAAAATTCACTCTAAAAATCACATTTTTACTTCCTACTTTTCTATGTCGTTCATGTAAAAGAACTTACAATTGTTATAAAAGTTACCGTAATTATAAAAAAATCATTTCATGTATAAGAATCACTGTATTTATCTGAGTGCAAAGTTAAAACGTAAAATTATGTTATTTCTGAATCATTCGATATTCAGATGCTATCAAAATTTGTGTTATCAAATCTAAAAGAAAATAAATTATTATGATTTAGTAACAGCAACTATGCAACAGTGCCTCTCAATATTAGCTTCCCCAATATTGGCCCCCTCTTAACCCTTTGAGACGCACATTTCAAGGGATATTCTAATTATTTCAAAGTATACGACATACAGTTTTCGGTGACGCTGATTCCGAATCCCATGACAATTTTTCGAAATTAAAAATGGCGCATCCAATATGGAGGACAAAATTTTAAAAATTTGAGACAAATTCGTGAAAATACGTACTGAGGGTTTTCTTGGTTGCTGATTACAAAAAACTGACGTCGGATTCGCAATCAGAGTCCTCGAAACCCCTCGACTATAGTTTTTCACGAACTTTTCTCTAATTTGTACCATTTTGTCCGCCATATTAGATCCGCCATTTTGAATGTCGGAAAATCGACATCGGATTCATAATCAGCGACCCTGAACACCCTCGAGTCCTGATTTTTATAAACTTTACTTAAGTTTTCAAAATTTTGTCCGCCATACTGTATCCGTCTTTTAGAATTTCGAAAAATTAACATCCAATTCGGAATCACCGACCTCGAAAACGTAAGTAACAATAATTAAAACTACATATTTACTGCCGAATTTCTTCGGAAATGAATTAATCATATAAAGTGACATTTTTAAGCGTTGTTTGTAACAAAAACAAAAACAATAAAATGACTAAAAGTACTATAATATTGAGAAATATAAACACTTATCACATTAAAAATGCAAAAAACGTATGGAATATTAAGTATAAGTAGGAAAATATTACCAAAATAAAAACTTTAGTGTTCCCCTCTCAATACTAGCCTTTTCCCTCCACATTTGTTCCCCACCATCGGCAATACCACGCAGGCGCAAATTATTTGGCAACAGCTGCCAGTTATATATCAATTTCATTAAAAAAAAACGTAAATAAAAAATTACTGAATAAAAAATTCAAAATTCGAGTTCTGTAAAGACAATTCTAATTACTATAGACGAATTCCTACAAAATACCAAAATCACTTATTTCCGAAAATTGTTGGTCAGTTCTCAACTAATTTCTTTGTCATTTTTTAGGATAATGTCTATAATAATTACAGAGCCCGAATTTCGAAAAAACGATTCAGTCATTTTTTATTAACGGTTTTTACTAAAAATTGCTACCTGATCAGCCGAGCACTTTATAACCGACTTAATGACACGACAAAATTTTAAGGTTCAAAACAATGAAAAATTCTACTAAACAATTAGTAATTTCACTATTTGAATTAATAAAAAATGTAAAGATAGTATTGATAATATTCTCAACATAGATTTTGGAGACTATTTTATGGTATGTCGTTACTAATAAGGGAAACCTTACTGTATTAATCGAAACTTAAATTCCCTATATTGTTTCTTTGTAATTGTACATTTTACTTCAGTTGAGCCATATTTTTAAGAATTATATCAAATCAAGTGGTTTGGTTCGGTGTAGTTTGCGATGAACATAACCTACAAACATGATCTAGACACACTTTGATCTGATCGTTTTACAGTAAAATATAAATGTTTACGTGTTTTATTTTAGTCCAGTGATAGAGGAAACATTATTTATTTTATAACAATAAAAGGAGGGCTAACGTATATTTAACAAGCCGTTTACAATTATATGCAGGAGTATTTAATCGACTTTTTAATTAATTTTATGAATTACTTTTTAAGTATATGATAAAAAGTGTAAATATCGGCATTATTGTACGACTTGTACATTTCATAACCTAAAAATGTGCTTGTATTTGCTCGGCGAGTGATAATAAGCTACATTACATATTTAATCATCACAATGATTGTATTGTTTGTATTATATTACTTTTCTCGAGGAAGGAACTAACTTAACAGTATTCGTTATTTCCAGGAAGAAACAAACAATGTTCACTTAACGGAGAGAACTATCGCGTGTTTATACAATGGGTCACCTTCATCCGAGAAGACACCAGGCTTCACCGTAAGAGATTACTGCGGCTTCATATTATTTTGCTAACAAATTTCGACTGAATGTAGATTCTGTTCATATTTATATATATACAACGTATCATTGTTTATTTACATATGAGATCCTTGCACCTGCGTAAGATACCCCCATTTTTACCAGTGGGTCTCTTAGAAAAGTCTACGTGTATCACAAATGATGTCAGTGGTCCCCCATCCCCCCAATATTTGCCTCGTCCGTCTTGGCTGTCCTTTTCTAACCCTCCCAATATTTTCCTAAGGAGGGGAAGAACAATTTCCTCCACTCCACCGACATACAGTTATAGAACGCACTTGCCTCGACCAGAAGAAATCAGTTTAACCTTTCCTACCTACATCGCGCATGCGTGATGAGAAGTGGTGGGGAACAGCAATCGAGGGGTAAGGCAAATATTAGGGGGTAGCACATATTGGGAATGAAAACATTGAGGGGAGGGGACTACTAAACTTTGAAATACACCCATGGTATATTTCCTAGGAATTTCGTCCCGTGTATACATGAAATGTGTTGACGACCAATGGAAAACCGGCTTAGTTTATTTAAGCTGATGGAATTGTATTAAGTCTTCATAAAAATGCTAAGCCCTTACAGGCGTTTAATATCCTTTTCAAAATAGACTACGGGTTTTATGCTACACTTGCACACTCTTTAACAAATTTGTGCAATTAAACAGTTTTTTGTAATTTAAAATGATGTATAGTTATGAGTTTAAAAAGTCGGTCTCGTCTATTTAGATACTAGATAAACATTTCGAAATCAATGTCGAATTCCATGAAATTAAAGTAAATAAAAGCGTTTGCAAAAAATGTTAAAATTTCGTTATTGTTAAATAAATTTGTAATAAATATTTAAAAATAAAAAACATATTCATCTCTCTTAATTTTATTTATCTAATTCAATTAGTAGTGGTCTCTTAAATATTAGTTACCCAATTTTCGCTACTTTAAATGGTAGAAATTGAATAACAAGTACTAACATTCTACAAAATTGAGAGTTTAGTAGATTAACCAAATACAATTTTTTTACTACGTAAACTTTTTGTATAAGAGAATCAATAAATTCTAAACCTTCATTTTGGTTTACTTTTTAATTTAGCAAAATCGTTATTAAAATTGGATTGGACTTTTATATGATCTCAAAGAATAACGATTTGTCGTCAAGAGGATTACGTGACAGATATACTTACTGTAACATTCTTGACGATCTCATGACGATCAATGACATATTCATTATTCACGTGCAAAGACACACGAAATAGTCTTCTCACTTTGACCAAGTTGGAACAAAATTTTGAAATGACTGATGAGTAGACAACGACAGTAGACGTAAAAATTCATTTAAATTCTTTCTAGTGTTTCTTTAATCATATAAACTAAACTATAGTATCTAAAAAATTGTGTTTTTTACAGATAACTTAATAAACAATAACAATATTCATTTAGTTATTTACAATAACCCTTAAATTCCAAATCCTGAAATTCGATTTCAATTTTATAAGTATTCAAATTATATAAATATTCATATGTTTTTTTCCAGAATGAAGTTTTTTATACCTTTTTTGCAATTTTATAGTTTAAAAAGATTGAAAATAAAGTTTTTGTGTAGCTTTTTCATGATTTTTACAAACATTACGTTTTTCGTAACATTTTACTAAAAAAATGTAAATTTTTCAAAAATTCTGCGCATTAAGCGATCACACATGTCTACGAAATAACCCTTTTTTCTTTTTATATATTGGAGTAGTTTTCAATGTATTTTTGGGCGCTGAATACCATCCTAGGTTTTAAAATTCTGTATTACGTCAGGTTTTTGAGAAAAATGGGGGTAAAGACCACAAAATAGTACTTTTCGGTCCTAGGCCGTAAAATTTTACCGCCTAGAAGCGAACACTATTTTTTTATACACTGTTCGCAAAGTCGACACTTTACCGACTGTTTTTAATCCGTAAAGTGCGGAGATCAGTTCGTAAAATCACACTTTACAGGCTACAAAGAGTTTAAGGGGTTTCAGTATTATTTTTCTTTCAACTGACATGCCACAAACTTCTACATAGTCTTAAATTGGTGCATAAATCGTACACTGAAAGACTAATAAAGAAACAATTTTCAAGCTCGCCAGTTACGAATCCGATGTCAAATTTTCAAAATTCAAAATGATGGATCCAAAAGATGTCAGACGATTTTTCTAAAAATCAATCTAACTGGCCTAAATCTTGTTACTAGACTGTTTTCGGGGTCGCTGAGTATGAATCTGATGTCCTTTTTTAAAAGTTCAAAATGGCGGATTCAAGGTTAGACTAAGGTATGATTTTGTCTACCATATTGAAGACGCCATTTTGAATATTCAAAAAGTAACGTCCAATTCGTAATAATGACCGCAAAAACAAATACGAGTTCAATCGGATGACCTTAGATCAACTTTTTGAGTTTGCATCCTCCATCTTGGATCCGCCATTTTAAACAATTCTGTTTCTTCTTTATAAATTGCCAATATGATTATTGTTAGTTAAGATTCAAGCTTTAATTTCAGCATGAACTGAAATAAGTGAGGCGTCTGAGAGAAGGAGGAATAAAACACCAAAAAACACGTTTTTTTTTTATTTGTAACCCTACTTTTCTTAAAATCCTGACGTCATACGCAATTTTTGATCCTGGGATCGTATTCAGGGCACAAAATTATATTAGAAATCACTTCGATATCTAAAAAGATAGGGCCCTGTATGAAAATAATCAATTTATTTAGATACAAAATTATTAATAAAATAATAACAAAGAAAATCTCATAGCAAGTACCGAAATTAATATCAAAATATTTATATCTTTATTAGTTACATAAAAACAAATATAGCACGACAGTACGTACAGTAAAAAAAAAGGAAGAAATTGAAATCAAATTTTTAAAAAGTATTTTATTGATTAGTTTTTCATTGCATTTATTAAACTTGCACTTCTTGGGAGAAAGTAGAGCAGTCAATGACACAAATGTAATTTGTTATTCGCGATTTTCTTAGCAAATAAACAAAGTCAACAACACGGAGCTTCAAGCTTCCTCATCTTCTAATTCTATTTCTCGGAGTTTCCGCACTTTAAATTTCTTTTTTTTTGTATCGTCAGTTTCTACAGAGGTCGACCAATATCGAGAAACGCTATTACAATTACGATTGCCAAAGGATTTCTCTCATTGTATAAACAGAAAATCCGGTTTAAAAAAGTACAAAAATTAAGGTAGTTTATTGGTAATTTTGTTGTTATATTGTTATCATTAAAAATGTCAAATTAATTTATACTTTTCAATTGATTTTAATGTTCATACTTAAAGTAATCTTTAAAAAAGACGGTAAAAATGTGGAAAAACGCTTTTTACAAAACTGAGGTTAGATTTTCGAAATTCAAAATGGCGGATCGAATATGACAGACATAAAATATTGAATATTCGTAAATCATCGCGATTTTCAGTACATTTATGTTTTTGGACTCACTAATTACGAATTTGTTATCAGATTTTCCAAATCCAAAATGGCGACCCAATATGGTGGGCGCAAAATATTAATTGATGTTTGTTGTGTTCAGTATCAGCGGTTTCGTTGGTCACTGATGACGATGAAATTTGTAGTCAAATTTTCAAAACTCAAAATGGTAGCTTCGAAATGCCACCTTCAAAATGGTGGATATCATGTCCAAAATATTAAATAACACAATTAAATCCGACATTTTAGATTATGAGTTTAAAAACCTTCTGTATTTTAATTTTTATAAAAAACGGATCTATTTATTACAAGTTGATAAAAGAAATAATAAATTTCATGAAATATACAGGATCTTATGGTTCATCAAACTAATAACTGCGGATTTCAGTGTTTAAAATTTTACACGAAATCAACAAATTGCTTTGAAACCTACTTAATGATTTCAAATACAAAATGCGGTAATAGTTTAAAGAGGATTGTAACAAGACTTAGAACTCCGTTCAAAACTGAGTTAACACGATTTAATGAAAATGTGAAACAAAACAGGAATGGCGGGTAAATGGAATGTGCGAAACCCTGCTAAATGAAGTAAAAAGTTAATTTAAAGTTCGTTAATTAAGGTTTGCTCACAGTTGGCATAATGCGTTCCAAAACATTACAGAAATTTCCTAAAAATGTTACATTTACACCTTAAACTTATGTTATATTTACTGAAACTAAAAATTAAACCTCTTTATGCTTTTCATGTCAATAATTTACATAAAAGGGGTCAATAAAATTGTTTAAATGTAGTTTTCGAGTATTATGTGTCCTCCATTTTAAAAAATTGGAACTTTTTTTTTTTAATACGCCATCTTGAAAGGGAAAAAATACAAAATCATCTAAACTCTTTTTATGTGAAGTTATTTTTTTATATGAATGTATTATCCAATCGAATCACACTTCTGGGTCATGTGGTAAAATGCCTTGTACTTCATGATGATGTTACCAATAAAAAATTAAAAATGGCGGCAATAATACAAAGACATCTTTAAGATAATAGTACCTTTTTAAGTGTAACTTTCTTGTATATGTATAATTTTTTATAGAAAACGGTGTAAGTTGTTTTGGTTTCAGATTACGGGTCTGTGATTAATTTTCAAAATGGCGGATACAAAACGACGGACTAAAATATACGAATTTTCATCGATTTTTATTACATCTGTTAACGTAGTGTTTTCGGATTCTAGATTTATTTAAAACATTGTTAGATTTTTAGCATTCAAAATGGCTGATCCAAAATGACTAAAATGTAATTACAATCAATTTATATGAAATTTTGCATTATAGTGATTGGAAAACCCAGATTACAAACCCACGGATAATAAATAAAAAAACCCGTTGTCCGATTTTCAAGATTCAAAATGGCGGACTAAACATTTCCGCCGAGTTTTATACAATTTTACATCAGAGTATTTTTGGACTCCCAGATTCCGAATCTGTTGACTTTGAACATTCAAAATATACACAAAACACGAAAATGAAGACTAGAAACTAAAATAAACACAATAAAACCATAAAAAATTTAGAGAGTATAGTAAAAAAGGATGCACTGGTTTAACAATACTTATAATACATGAAAATTTTCAAATATTGTGCATAGTAAAAAGAAATACTACAAAAATTACATTTTATATTTTCTGTCCACAAAATTAAACAAAAAATGTTTTGAAATTTCCAAACGTTTCATTGATAACCAACGCGATTTTATTGTTGTTTATTTTTCGATTATTTGATAATATTTAGTTTTACATATCATTATTATTACTAAAGGTAGAAATTAATGGTCCGAATTAGCTAATAAACAATAGCGCTTAATTGCAGATAATGGAGGGCGTTCAAAATTGGGTGCTCAGGTGGTTTAGTGGAGGAGTGTTAGTGCGTGTATTAGAAACTGAAGTACCAATTTCGACTATAAATACCATTTTCGTTCATTACTAGTAAAATGCATTATTGCACTGCGTAATCGACAATTGCGTACATGTGCACAAACCCACTAACTAAACATAATCGGCAGTAGTTACTTCGGGTGAATTATCTTAATAGCATTCGATCTTGAATATGTTTTTTTATCCGTAATACTTGAAAGATTATTGTTATATTACATTTGAAACTCAATTACTGTATTTTGACGGTGATGTAATTTGGAAACTAAATGATTTTTAGAACTACTGACGAGTAGGCTAAAAACAATCGTTTCTCCAGATTTTTGGTAGTTATATTACAGAATTTAACATTTAAATTTGCTAATTTCAATATTCTAGAGACTTTCTAGAGGCATTCTGGGTTTATTATATAATATACATCCTGGAGAGATTCTGTAATTTGGAAAATTATTACAGTTCTATTTATTTTCACCAGTCCGCTTTCTGCGTTCTCATTCTGCAACAGGTTTACAGCAGATCATGAATTTTCATTCAGATCTTTGCCTTTTCTGTAGCAGCTCTGCTGCAAGCTGCAGACCACCCAGTCCATAGTGATGTTTATATTAAGCCTAACCAATTTAATCCCTAACAAGTAAGATAAACATCACTCTGGACTCTGTGGTCGGCATATTGCTGCATATAATGTGCAGAAAATGCAGAAAATCTGATATTTTCTGTACTGAAAGGTTCGACTACAAACAATTTAGAAAAGCCACCGATAGAAAAGCAAGAGCAGATTTGTAGTACACTTTACATTAGCAGTCCGCTTTCTGCGTTCTCATTCTGCAGCAGGCTTGCAGCAGCTCTGCAGCAGGCTTGCAGCAGCTCTGCTGCAATCTGCAGACCACCGAGTACCGAGTGATGTTCACCTTAGTCTCAGCAATTGTAATCCCTAAGATAAACATCACTCAGAACTCTGCGGTCTGCATATGCAGAAAATGCAAAGACCTCACGTTTCGTTCGGCTAAAAACAATTTGCAACAGTACAATCAACTGATCGGAAAGCAACAGCAGATTTTCAATATACTTTACATCAGCAATTCGCTTTCTGCATTCGCATTCTGCCACAGGTTTGCAGTAGAGCACCAACTTTTATGTAGGTCTTTGCCTTTTCTGCAGCAGCTCTGCTGCAATCTGCAAACCGCTCAGTCCAGAGTGATGTTTATATTAAGCCCAACCAATTTAATCCCTAAGGTAAACATCACTCTGGACCCTATGGTCTGCATATTACTGCATTTAAAGTGCAGAAAATGCAGAAAATCTGTTATTTTCTGCGCTGAGAGGTTCGGCAAAAAACAATTTAGAAAAATCCCAGATAGAAAAGCAAGAGCAGATTTGTAGCACACTTTACATCAGCAGGCTTTCTGAGTTCTCATTCTGCAGCAGGCTTGCAGCAGATCAGGAACTTTCATTCAGGTATTCGCTTTTTCTGCAGCAGCTCTGTTGCAATCTGCAGACCACCGAGTACCGAATGATGTTTAGCTTAGTCTCAGCCATTGTAGTCCATACGGTAAACATCACACGGTACTCCGTGGTCTGCATATTGCTGCATATAATGAGCAGGAAATTCAGAAAATCTGTTATTTTCTGTGCTGAAAGGTTCGACTAAAAAAATTTTGAAGAGCCCCAGATAAAAAAGCAAGAGCAGATTTGCAGCACACTTTACATCAGCAGTCCGCTTTCTGTGTTGTCATTCTGCAGCAGTCTTGCAGCAGACCCGGAACTTCCATTCAATCTTCGCTTTTTCTGCATCAGATCTGCTGCAATCTGCAGACCACCGAGTACCGAATGATGTTTACCTTAGTCTCAGCAATTGTAGTCCATAAGGTAATCATCACACGGAACTCCGTGGTCGGCATATTGCAGCATGTCATTTACAGAAAATTAAAAACCTTATATGTCATGCGTTGAAAAATTCGACTAAAAACATTTTGTAACACTAAAACCCCAGATAGGAAAACAAGAGCAGTCATGCAGTTGACCTTACAGCAGACCGCTTTCTGCATTCAAATTCTACAGCAGGTTTGCAGCAGATACTGAACTTTCCCTCAAGCATTTACATTTTCTGCAGCAGTTCTGTTACAATCTGCAGATCGACGAGTGCCAAATGAACTTTACCTTAGAAATTAAAATGGTGGAGACTAAAGTTTTACATCACTAGATCTGCAGTTAGCAGCAGATCTGCTGCCGAAAATTCAAAGTCAGAGCCAAAGTACAGGACCTGCTGCAAATCTTTTGTAGAATATTGTCAACCCTAATTTTTGTTGGGATTTCCTTTAGATCTTACTATCTTTACATCACTAAAATGGGATCAAACCTCCAATTTGACAATCACAGCTCGTTAGCGGCTATTGAAGGTAGTTTGGGCTACTTAGGAAGACATTGTCAAATTACACCCAATATCACTGCACCTCATCTACCAAATACTCAAAAAAGGTAATTATGAAATAAATTTGGTACTCATCAAAATGGCGTCATACAGCATTTGTGTCTTCATTTCGCCGATTAATTGACATCAACAGAATCCGCTTTTCACAAGGGCATCTTAAAATTCTTTCTCGTGGAGTCTCTTTTCTTTCGGATGTTGGGGCCGAACAGAAAAGAAAGAGCTTTACGAGCCATGCATCGTATTTGTAACGAGTGTCATCCAGCCTATGGTAGTCGCCTCGAGCAAAGTCGCCCTCTAAAGTACGTATCTAGACGAGACGCGCATGTGAAAGAACACTACTGGGCTAACGTTCCCGTTGTCGCAGTAAGTGGCCGCACGTGACAACACAATGCCACCTCGACGTTAACCCCCCTGTCCCTCTTCATTCGGCGTCACCATGTCATACTCGAAAGTTCTTCGCAATGACTGATTACGACTCTGTCTTCATCGACGGCGACCCCGATTCCATTCTTGTTTTATGACTTTATCTACTGGAAATGTCATATGATAAAACCCACGTCATTTATCAAAGAAACTTTCGAATATTTTAGCAGGTGACTTTTGACCTACTTACGAAGATTTTCACCACTTTGCGTGGTCAAATTACAAAAAGAATACCACGAAACATTTATAACACTCTTGTAAGAGTGGCATCTAATTTAGTTTCACCAAATATTATCCCCAGACATCAAACATAAAATACTACTTCATAATGAACTCGCAATGTACCCTATAAGAAGTCACATGCGTAACAATACGAAGTTTTTGAGAACTTAATCTAACTCATTATGAGCTCAAGTTTAGAAAAATATCAGAAAGCGGTACATCTGATTTCTTTTGGAGCACTTATGGAGGTCATTGTAAACTCATTTTTGTTTTACTCGTTGGGATCTTTTTCTGCCAATAGAATGAAGTCGTAAATAGCTCTTAATGATATCCTGATCATTTTCTGAGGTAAGGAATTTGTCATAAAAATGTGCTCAGTATGTACTCCGATTCGTCATTGGAGTTCATTTTAGTATTATTGTGAAATGTGAACTCCTGTTTACGATTTCTACTGATTTAAAAAATATGAACGTCTACTTAAAATCATAAACGAGATTAACAAAATGGCAAATCCAATATGGAGTGGAAAGATAAATAAAAAGGATAATTAGTTTTCTCTTTGATCTACGCGAGGATAAATAAACAATCAAGTAACCAAACACCCGAACAGCACAATCCATCCCTGGATATCCGGGGATCACATTATATGCCAAAACATCACAAGCCCGTCACAGGACGTCCTCAGGAGCCCCTAAGGAACTCTTGAGGACGCCCAAATGTTTGCTTTTGGACCTGATGACAAATTTCTTATCTCAGAAAATGTTGAGGATATCGTTAAGAGCTCTTAACGAGTTCATTCTATTGGCAGAAAAAGATACGAGTCAGTAAAACAATAATGAGTTCATTATGACCTCCACAAGTTCTCTAAAATACATTATATGTACCACTTTCTGTCCTGCGACGGGCTTGTGATATTTGGACAAATAATGTGATTGTGATAGGTTTGTGATTGATGCACGAGAGAACCTAATGAACTCTTACAGTTTCGAATACGAGAGAAAAACATAACCAAAATTTGTTTTAATCCTCATCTCGTACTTTTATGTGATCTTTCGATTGTTCGCAATACATTCCCACATAGCAAAATAAAAAAGAGTTCAGAATGATTTCAAAATGTGTTCTTAAAGAAGTCAGATGTCACACTTTCTGGGGTTTTCCAAACATGGCGTCATTATGAGATCTTTATAAACTCATGTTCAAAAAACCCTCAGAAAGTAGAACATCTGGCTTCTTTTAGAGCACATTTCGAAATCATTCTGAACTCTTTTCTATTTTGCTATCTGGTTTTACTTCCACCCAAACTTTCAACCAAAAAATGTTCACTTACAACACGCTCAAGCAAATATCGTCGCCAAATATCTACTGACTTTGTCCAACGGCTCCAAAACAACAACATCAATAATACTTAAAGTTTCAAACTTTCAAAGAAATCGAGTAACACAATTGCCAGTATTGCAAATTCTTTATATACAATAAAATTTTGTATCAATATCCCATTTTACTACAAAAATAGTCTCGCAAGCCAGTAAATAATCGTATATATGTTTCTAAATATATACCCAGTAAGAGGCGATTCATAAATTACGTAATAAATTACGCTTATTTTCAATAATCCCCCCCCCTCCCAATGTAACGATAAAAACTGGCAATAATCTACGATTATGTGCATATATTAACGGCTAGCCCCCAGCCCCCCTCCCTTTTACGAGCGTTACGTAATTTGTACACACAAAATTAAAAGGTCACTTATAGTTCTCTAACGTCGTCTTAAAGTCGACTTAAACTGTACTGTTACATTCTTCTAATAACAATTCGTCAAGGTCACTAATATACGAAATGAAAACGCATCATCGTAGTGAGAAAGAAAAGAGAGTCGCGAGCACTCCACTAAGATCATGCCTATCGACAAGATTAAGAACTACAAAGGCAATTTATCTACAGGAATTGCAATAAATTACAATTTAATGGTTTTTTGTCGAGAATTAAATGATATGTAAAACAAATAATGCTTTTGTTCATCTACATGAATTACATCGATTCAGTTTGAAAAATTTATACAGAATTACGCGAATACAAAATTATTTTCGGAATTTTTTTAAGGCATAATTATTTTGTTCCTGTCTCTTTTACATTGGTAAAAACGCCAAATACTAATTAACGATAAAAGTGAATGTTCCGCCAATTAGAGCCCTCTAACTCGATACCCTTTAACTCTTTGAGTCCACCAAACAAATGAATAAAAATGCACTTCAGAAATTATTTTTGCAGTCGCAGTATAACGGATAAAAAATTTAAAACGAAAATAGTCATAGAAACATCTACTCGGGAATTTTTTGGGTCGCTGAACAGGAATCTAGCGTACCATTTTTTAAATTCAAAATGGCGGATCCAATTCAATACAGTTTGAATTTTGAAAATCAAAGTACTAGATTCGTATTCAGCGACATGCTAACCCTGACGTAATTATCTTTGCAACGATTTTCAAACATTTTTAATTTTTTATCCATCATATTGGATTCACCATTTTGAATTTTGAAAATTTTATACCAGATTTGTATTCTACGATAACAAAAACTCCCCCGTACGTATTTTCATGATGATTTACTGATATTTGTAATTTTGTATCTGGCATATTGGATCCACCATTTTGAATGTCAATAACGGGATGCCAAACTCGTGTTCAGTGACCCCAGAAATTCCATAGTATTTATTTTTACGAGGATTTGCTGACATGTTCAATTTTTTACCCGTTATATTAGAACCGCCATTTTGAATTTTAAAAATCTGTTGCCACATTCGTTGTTGGCAAAGTTAGAGCAAAAAGCTCCAACAAGGAGAGGTCGTCAAGTGCCAATCGCCGCCATTTTTAATTTTGCTATTTTTATCATGGACTCGAATGCAGCAACCGAAATATCACGAATGAGCAATTTTCGTCCAATTTTTTAGTTTTATTTATACTTTAGTCTCATATGATTGTAAAAGTTTAATTTTTAAACGTTACAAATTTTTATCTCGGAAACTATAGACTTTACTAGAATACCCTCAAATTTTTTTAGAATGTTTTGATGCAATTTTTGGTTTTTCAAAAATTCCAAAAATCGAAATTTTGAAACGTCATTTAGAAAATTTGAAAAAATTTGAGAGTATTCTTTAACTATTTCTAAGTCAAATATGTTCTAAAAAATTTTTCTCTAAAGTCTATAGTTTTGGAGAAAAAAATTTATTAAACTTTTTTACAAATTTTCAAAAAGTTTCTGTCATATTTAAAAAAAAAAGGAACTTTTGATCATTTTGTTTCAAAAATGACTTTTTTTCATACGGCTAGTATCCAGAAACTTTTTCACATCGAAATATCGCGTCCGCAATGTCTAAGTTTTAAAATGGTATAACATACTTTTGAAAATTTCAAGATGGCGGATCCAAAATGGCGACGAAAGAATTTTTTTTCTACATATGGTAATATCCAGTGTTCCGTTTCATTAAATTTTGTTTAATGACACTGAGTATCTAAACATTTTTCAGGTCGCCGATTACGAATCTGATGTCAAATTTGAAAAATTCAAAATGGCGGACGATATTGTCAAAATTGTTCGGATTATTTTGAAATGTGTTCCTGTTTTATTGTTTGGGGTCACTGAACAAGAATTAATTAGTATTAAAAACGAAATTTTTCTATTTCAAGAGGGAAAAAATCCACGATCTCCCAACTTTTTTGTAATTTTGTATTTGCTTTTAAAATTTTTATTATTTAATAAACAAAAAATAGCCTTTTATTGGCTCTTCCCTTAAATATTAAGAAGTGAAATAATGTAAAACAATCTACATGCCATAGTTTGCAAAATTTCTCAATTAAAAGAAAATAAATGGTTCAATGTTGGGCAATTTTTTGTTTAGAAAACGCAATTTTTCTATATATTTTTTTTTTGTTGATAAAAAAAAATACGAATTTGACAAAAAAAATGTCGAAATTCTCTACAGAAAAGTTCTGACGAATTTTATCCGTCAAAAAATTTGGCGTACCGGAGCCATTTAAAAATCAGTTTTTTTTCTTACTTTTTTATTAACAGGATAGACTTTTAGTAAAAACTCCATGCTCAAAAAACCTCAAACCTTAAAAATCGCGTTTTTTAGTATTTTCGAAAAAAAAAATGTATTAAAAGTCATTTTTCGAAAATTTAACCAACACCATTCGAAAGAGTGATCTAAAAACTAGTCAAAAATGCATGTTTATTAATTAAAAAAAATGTATAAAAAAAGATGTTAAAATCCATGTGTAAATTGTGTACGTTTGATCTATTTAAAGTTATTTCCATGGATATATCCGAATGCATAATAATTATAACTGTTGAATCCATCTGAACACTTTTCAATTTATTTTCTCAGATTCTGAGAGCAAAATCTCATTTTACTCCCTAGGGATAAAAGTGCTCATTTCCCCCCTAGAGAGAAAAGTAGCACCTTCTCTCCCTAGGGAACAAAATAACACATTATCTACCCGTGGAGCCAAAAAAAATTCATCCTGGAGCAAAATAAGTTTCTTACACTTCGAGCGCAAAATACTATTTTGCTTCCTAGTTGTACAATGTACTATTTAGGAACAATCGTGACATCTTCAACTTCATTTCATAATTAATTTAAATAATAACAATAAAATGAATTCATATAAATTGGGCATGGATATGGAAAAATTTAAAAACTATTCTAACGTACCTCTGTACTAAGTTTCTGATGCAAAATTACTGATTTTTAATAGTAACTTAAATCAAAGATTCTTTGTTTGAATGCGTATAGATGTATTCAAATAAATTCATCATTGATACCGCAAACGAAACTGTATGAAAAAGGATTGAAATCGTTAGAGAAAATGTGATTGGATACGTCAGCCAATCAAAATATTGCTCTAACGGTTTTAAAACCTTTTAATCCGTTTTTATTTAATGTAAAGTAATTTATTACCATGGATATAATTGTTATTATAATGTAATTATAATTGTTGAATCCATCTGAACACTTTACAATTTATTTTCTCCGACTCTGAGTGCAAAATGCCATTTTGCTTCCTAGGTAACAAAATAATGCATTATTTACCTGTGGGGGGGAATCAATACATCCTGGAGCCAAATAAGTTTTTTATTCTGAGCGTAAACTATTAATATTTTCTCCCTAGTTGCACAATGTACTATTTAGGAACAATCGTGATATATTCAGCATCAAATTTAAATATATAATTTTTTGTTTCTATACGGTTGTCTAGATATAAACTAGTGTAAAAAACAGTTGGATAGTTGTTAATTGTTAATAACAATACCATTGTTAATTGACAAATAGTTAAAAATGGTACAATTTTTAGAAAAAGTGAATTCTTTACTTAGATTAAGAGATTCAAGACGCCAATATTTTTTATGTACTTAGTACATTCAATACTATTAAAAAAAAAATTATTTCAGAATTTTCCGCCATATTTTTTTTAATATATTAAACTTTATTCTTACAAAACGTAAAAAATCAATTTTTTCACAAAATTCAAAACAAATATTAAATGAAAATTAATGAAACAATACATGAGTTTCTTTTATAATGACTGTACTGATATGCGTAATAAAATTTTGTAAATTCAAGATGGCGAATCCAATATGGCGGACGAAATTTTAAAAAATCGATCCAATAAGCCTGAAACTTGTTACTCCGAGGTTTTCGGGGTCGCTGATTACAAATCTATAATCTGTTTTAAAAAAATTCAAAATGGCGGATCCAATATGGCGGACGATATTGTCAACATATATTAAAAATAAAAATTCAAAACAAAATAATTAAAATTATTATTTTAACTATTTTTTTAAATTCAAGATGAATCCAATATGGCGGACGAAATTTTTAAAAATCGATCCAATTGGCCTTAAACTTGTTACTCCGACAATTTTAAAAATTTCAAAATGTCGGATCCAATATGGCGGACGAATGTCTAAATATTGGATGAAATTCGCTTATAACTCGTCACTCGTGGGTTTTCGGGGTCTCTGATTACGATTCTGACGTCAGATTTTCAAAAATCAAAATGGCGGATCCAATATGGCGGAGGAAATTTTAAAAATTGATCCAATTGGCTTGAAACTTGTTACTCCGAGATTTTCGGGGTTGCTGATTACGAATCTAAAATCCATTTTAAAAAATTCAATATGGCGGACGAATTTCTAAAAATCGGATCAAATTCACTTATAACTCGTCACTCGTGGGTTTTCGGGGTCTCTGATTACGAATCTAAAATCCATTTTAAAAAATTCAAAATGGCGGATCCAATATGGTGGACGAATGTCCACATATTGGATGAAATTCGCTTATAACTCGTCACTCGTGGGTTTTTGGGGTTGCTGATTACAAATATTACGTCAGATTTTCAAAAATGAAAATGGCGGATCCAACATGGCGGACGAAATTTTAAAAATTGATCCAATTAGCCTGAAACTTGTTACTCCGAGGTTTTCGAGGTCGCTCATTACGAATCTAAAATCAATTTTTTTATTTCAAAATGGCGGATCTAATATGGCGGACGAATTTCTAAAAATCGGATGAAATTCACTTATAACTCATCACTCGTGGGTTTTCGTTATAAATTTGACAGTTAACTTTTAGGATTTAAAAATAAATCCAATTATGTGAAAATAATTTTAAAAAATATACGATTTTACTACATTTTATTTTAAAAATATTTGCTATCGTGTCAAAATCTAAAATAAAGAATTACATTTTATAGAGTGTTCATTATTATAATAAGCATCTTGCTACAGGAACCAGACATAACCCAGAAAAGAAATTGTGATTTTCAAGCGAATCAGATCATTTTTTTGAAAAAGTCGTCCGCCATATTGGATCCGCCATTTTGTATTTTTAAATCGACCCCGAAAACACTTTGGTGTCCAGTGACCTTTAAATTTTGTTTAACCACTTCAATGGTAATGGATCATTTTGCAATAACTTTTACAATTCAAAATGGCGGATCCAATATGGCGGCTGTGAATTTGCTAAATTAATTAAAATGTGCGGCGCACATTTTTCTTTATACGGAAAACAGCTGAAAATTGTTACTCGGGGGTTTTCGGGGTCGCCGATTACGAATCTGAAGTTAGATTTTGAAAATTCAAAATGGCGGATCCAAGATGGCCGACCGAAATGCGAAAAATTACCCAAACTTTATGAAACTGGGTTCTCGGGGGTTTTCGGGGCCGCTGATTATAAATCTGAAATCAGATTTTAAAAATTAAAAATGTCGGTTCCAAGATGGCCGACATAAATGTAAAAAATTTACTCGATTTCGATGAAAGTTGGTACTCGGGAATTTTTCGGGTCGCTGATTACGAATTTGAAGTCAGATTTTGTAAATTCAAAATGGTAGATCCAAGATGGCCGACATAAATGTGAAATATTACTTGATTTTTAAAATGATTAATTAAATGTTAAACGATATATTTTAGGACAAAATGGAACCCGTCTTTCACCGTTTTTCGATATCTTAAGTACCACTTCTGGCACTTTTTTTTTTAAACAGCTATGAAGTGGTTAAAAGAAAAATGTGACTGAAATGGTTAAAAATTAATTTAACTAATAACAATAAAGTGAATTCATGTAAATTTGTTCATGGAAATATTAAAAAAATGTTACGAATAGAAATGAATTGATGACTAAGTTTCTCAATTTTGATTCTTGATGTTTAAATTAATTTTGGTTTACTGGGAAGGTTAGTTAATCATACCATTGTCATTCTTTAATTAAAAACAATTATTCACTTTATAAAAAAATCTTAGTTTGACGTTAATTTCAATCAATAATAATAATTTCCATATATTAAAAGTATTGATACTAATAAATATAAATAATATTCGTATAAAGAATGTTTCATTTACCTTAACTGTTGAAGTTCAAAACATTTCTGCATCGTCGCAACGATTGCGATAAAGAAACAACTCGATGTAAATCCACTTGCGACTAGAAAGTTCTAACTTAGGTAATCGCATACGCTTGAACGACAATGAAATAATCGCTGTAATAACTTTTTAATAATTATATTTTTTGTAAAGTGTAAGCAATTGAAATGCTATTATTTACAGATTTCTATTACGATACAGAAGATAAAATATGTTGTAAAAATTACGACAGCAAAAAAATTTTATAAGACACAGATACTTCCATTTCATATATAACACATACTAAATTAATCGCTAAAAAAGAATTTCTTAAATTACAAGAAATATTTCTTCGAATACTGCTTAAAGAAATACTTTATTGAGTTAAATAAATATAAAAGTCAATTAAAAAAAAAAAAAATTGCACCTTTACTCAAATGACCAAACGTCGAGTCGAACCAAAATCCACATGTTTCAGCGTTGCGTGCACAATATCTCTTTCAAACCTTATTGCGATAAAAAGTCACTTCGAAAATAAAATTTGGACTTTCTGCAGCCGATTGCAAAAATCTCTCTCTCTCTCAGTTGAATGATAAAACAACCAACAATTCTTGCACATCTCGATACATGTGTACATCGGCGTATGTAGAAAATCGTACCTACGATAACTTACTCATTATCTTCGCGATTAAATCTCTCTCTTAACTAGATACTTTTTTAATATTCGTTTTTTTTTTTTTTTTCCATATAGATAAGCATTGCATATAGTATTTCACGATATAACTACTATTCGCGAGTTCCTTTCTTTATACAAATTCATTATGGCTCTTCCTCTCGTCGCTTAGTAAAAAAGAACCTGTATCGTACAAATAAACCCCCTTCGAATCTCTGGAGTACAAAAATAATCGTTAACACATTCGCTTTCATGAAACTTCGATAATTACAAGACTACTTTCTCAGGGCAAAGAAACTTAGCGACACCGACTTTGTGCCTTTAAGAGTCCACCTCAAAGCTTTATTTCCTTGGCCTGCGGCGTCCTTCGACCATTACCATTTCAGGGACTTGAACATCGTCGAAGATCCTCCTCGAGTGCCTTGTACGTCGAGCAATTTTCTCCATTGCATCGAACTGGGCCTGAAGTTGTCTCGCCAACTCAAAGTCCTCCTTTTCCTGATCCAACAAATTCTGCATTCTCTCTTGATTCTTCGCAGCCTCTTCGTCTGTGTCGCTACCTCTGGACTCGCTTGACACTGACTTCGCTCTGATCTTCCTCTTCTTCGCCCTCTGCGGACTTGGCTGGGAATTTGATTCTTCGCTTTCCGAATCACTCCACGGATGTCGCTTCGTCACTTTCCTCGCTTTCTTTCCTTTTATTTTATCCGCGACATTCTGCGACACTTTCACTTGGCTTTTAGCCTTCTGTTTCTTCTTGACCGCTTTCTTCGGTGTCTCTTGAACCTCTATCTTCTTCGGTGGTTCGCAGTTCGTTTTCCTTCTCTTGATTCGCTCTGCGATGTTCTCCATGGGAGCTTCGAAGAGCTCGTAGTTGACCTTCGGCGACAGCGGGTCGGCTTCGTCGACGACTTTATTATCTATGAGATCCGCTGGATCTTTCGGCAGCTTGTGCTTGCTTAACAAGCCGTTCTTCGGCTGATTCTTCGTAACTTTGTTATTCTTCGCTTCCTTATCCTCGTCCAAGTTCAGCTTTTTGCTAACCTTCGTGCCGTTGATGATTCGATTGATGCTTTTAGCATAATTCTTATTGCTGTCGAATGAAATCTCTGGTGGAAGGTCCAGTCGACGCACTGGCTCAGGCTTGATTGGTTTCGTGTCGACAATCGGCTTCTCGTCAACTTCCTCCACTGCTTCCAGGCTCGCCGACTCTTTTTGTCTCGTTTTACCTAAGCAAAGGTTAAGAGGTTAATTTACTCGCATTGTAAAATTTCTTGTATTTTCTTACCCTTAAATGCGCTCCAGGAGCATCCGAGCATCTTCTTGTAAAACGTCAATGACGGGGGTTTTGGCACGGCGTTAGAAACCTTTTTTAAAACAGGAATTACTCTGACTAATTTAGGATCTACTTGTCTTCCATCTGAAATAAAAATTTCACATTAGATATGATCGATTGCGTCATTTATTTCATTGCGTACCTAAAGCGACCCTCAAAGGCGTTCTGGGCATTGCTTTGATCGGTTTGAAATGATGGATCTCTTGATTGATACTGTCGTGGCTTCCAGCGCTCTCCGCACTCCCTATTCTCTCTTCGCCTGGGATATTTGTCACGCACACTTCAATTCCGAGCTTCTTCTTCTTGTTATTTAAGACGTCGCTGGGTACGTGCAGCTCCTCCTTGGTTTGCAAACCGTAAATATTGGACATTGAACAACTGGGTTCAATAACTCCGCTACTCGTGCTGTTCGAACCGTACTTCGGTTGGTACGTGAGCACTTGGGTAACAGCGTTGTGAATTGGCGCTGGCTTCTGACAAAGTTCTGTCTGCTCTTTGTATCTCTCTGTGCGCATTTTGGAAATCAGAGCGCTGTTCGATTTCCGAATGTCGTTTATCGTCTGATCCTTCACCCTGGCTTTTTGATTATCCAAGAGTTTACTCTGCAACTTTGGCGCGTCGAAATAAGCTCGACTCGCAATCTTGGAAGAGTAGTACTCTTCGTATCTCTTGGCATCTTTTTTCTCTGACTTATCCAGCGTTTGATCGTACTGATGTCTCTGCTCTTCATCCTGTATCTTTCGTATTAACGTCTCACTGGCCAATCGCTCGGCCTCGCGCTGCCGTCGCATCTCTTTTTGTGCCATCTGAATTTGCACTTCATACTCTCGACGGATTTCCCCTGCTGCGTTTAGAATTTTCTTTCTTGTCTCGAAACCTGTTTTATTAGTATCAAATTTTAATGTATTATTTTGTAGAAATGTACGTTTAGAATTTGTTTTAATATTAAAATTTGTCGCAATCGTGACGTACCAATAATTTGTCACTATTTAACCCATTAACGTCAAAATGGACACTTTTCCCGACTCAATTTCAATAGACAATTTGGTGTAAAAATTGAAAGGTACTTATCCTACTATTTTCGAGGGTGCTTTTTTTAATGGCGAGGTCCGTGTTTGTCTGAAATTATAATTTATATACAATTTTGTCATAAATAATTAAAAAATACGACCTTTTTCAAGGCTATTTTTTTTTAATCCTCAAGTTTTCTCCTGGATCTCAGACTTAAAATGCTCTAAAATGTATAAGAATCGTGGACGCAAAGTCTAAATTTAAAATAAATACGGTCGGTAGAGCAAAAAAATTTTTTGATACAACAAAATGGCGGACGCAATGACACATTTCGTTTTTACATTTGCCAAATTATTTTCTCGAAAACTATTGACTTTAGAGAAATTTCTCCCAGAATAAAAATGTGTTAAAATTGGCCAAAGAATATTCTCAAATTTTTTCAGACTGCATTGAGAAAATTCTTGATTTTTTGGAAAATTTGAAAAATTAAATTAAGACATTTTTCTTCTAAGGAAATTTTCTCTAAAATCTGTGCTTCTCAAAGAAAAAAATTATTACGGTTTATAAATTATTCAGATTTTTTTTATGAAGTTTTTCAAAATTTTAATTTTTCGAAATTTACAAAATCAAGAATTGTATCAATTAAGTTTGACAAAAAATTTAAGGATATTCTTTGACCAATTTTAAGACATTTTTATTCTAAGAAAAATTTCTCTAAAGTCTATAGTTTGCAAACAAAAAAAATGGCAAGTTTAAAAACGAAATGTCTCATTGTGGTCGCCATTTTCTTGTAACAAAACATTTTTTTACACTACTGACGGTATTTATTTTAAGTTTAGACGTCGCGTCCACGATTGTGATACATTGTAGATCATTTTATGTCCGAGATCCAGGAGAAAACTTGAGTATTACAAAAAATAGCCTTGAAAAAAGTCGTATTTTTTAATTATTTATGACAAAATTATATATAAATTATAATTTCAGACAAATATGGACCTCGCCAATAAAAAAAGTAACCTCGAAAATAGTAGGATACGTTTCTTTCAATTTTTTTTAACTTCGATTTTTATACGAAATTGTCTATTGAAATTGAGTCGGGAAAAGTGTCCATTTTTACGTTAATGGGTTAATTACATCAGAAGCGTTTGTTGATAAAAATGAACAAAATTGAACCTATGCTGCCGTACCCCGGAAGAAAAGTCGTATCTCCATTTTTTCGATTTTGACGTATCGCCAATAAACCGATTCTAACCCAAAACTAAATTACTTAATTTAACGATTAATTTTAGAAAATATACAGCATATTTCATTATACAAGGAATCTTCCGATATGATTTTATAGTAAAATACATTCATTTTTGGATTTGCGGATCTTTTAGCCAAATTATACCAGAAATACTGTATTTCTAATAAAAATATTTTGCTTTTTTTTGTAGCTAATAACAAATATTTCAGATATTTTCTTTCAGGAAATAATGCATTGCATTATAAGGAATATAAATATAATTTTATCCCAATTTCACCGAAAATGGAGATACGACAGTATGAGTCTGTATAATCATGATTATTTTAGTAAAGCAGAACGCTTTAATTTAAGTACAGTTAAATCGATACATTTATGCTTAGATTTAAAATTGGCGTTTAGAATTATTAATAATATGTTAAGTTGTAGTAAATTAGATTCTGTTTTTTCTATGCATTCAATACAGCATAATCTTCGGAGCGTGAGACCGGTTCAAGAGCGTAACATTAATACAAACTATACTTTTTTTTCATGTATTCCACGTATTATAAGATCTTGGAATTGTCTACTGTCAAGTATTATGAACTCGCCTTCGTATATGAGTTTCTCTCGTAGAGTGAAAGATTTATTTTATTTATTTTATTTATTATATATTCTACGGCCTTGAGGCCTTTTACAAAGTTAACAAAAATAACATAGGTAACGCTTTGGAATAATCATATAATACAATTTTAAATAAAAATATATGAATATAGTAATGAAAGTAATAAAAAGTAATAGTATCATCACTGCAATAAAACAAAACAATTTAAATAAGTCAATGACTCATAACATAAAAGGAAAACCTAGACTACGATCACATAAATTTTCTGCGCGAGAACCTGACAAGATAAAAATAAAATTCACTATGGATCTAGTCACTTAAAAATTTTTTAGACAGTGTAACTTTAAAAATCTAGGTAAAGATGACTCCCTGTTATTGGATGGAAATTGTGGGAGAGCATTCCAAGATCTTTTCAGACGCGAAATAACAGAGTAAAATTCGAAACTAGTTTTGCACTTGTCCTCAACCAATATTCGAGAGTTCCTAATCGAATATGGTACGTTACGGATTATTATAAAAATTACTAAAATTCCAAGGATTTACTTAATAATTATTGTTTTTGTTATCTATATATATATACCATATTTTATATGTAATTCATGTAAAACGTGCCTTTATTATTTGTTCATATTTTGTAAAAGGCTTTATAGCCATTGATCCAATAAATAAAAAAAAAAATAAAAAAATCGATGACAAACTACTTAAAGCAGAATATTTCTAAAAATACTTTTTTAACTATCCCAATATACAAAAGAAAATAATGCTGGTATAATCCCCCAGATAAAAATAACTCTGACCTTGCTTAAAAATGTCATTGAACCGAACGGTACATAAAAATACAGACAGTAGATGAATTTTAACGATAGGAAACGGAAACAGTTGCATAAGCAACAAATATTATTTTTCGACTGCTTGATTTCAATTTTCATAAATAATTCTTGGTTTAGACGGTCACTGTACAAAAAATACAATTAAGTAAAATTCCGAAATTGTTTTCGATGGAAAAAACGAAATGTGAGAAAAAAAACAATTGGGAATACAAAATATAAACACAAAATGATATAAAAAAATTTGTTTCTTAATAATTTTGTCAATTCTATTCTTAATGTTTGCTTTGTTTACTTCAAAGAACAAAGTTTTTAAACAACATTTGTGAAATACAATTTATTAAGAGTAAATACGAATCGCAAAATCTCATTTTAAAAGACTAATTTATTACATTGTTCTGAAAATTACTTAACTTTCTATTTTTGTTTGCGACTATTTGTTTTTGTCATACCTATCATTCCATGTATATTTCTAACATACATATTGTATCTTTCCTTTCGTTTGGTGAAGAACAAATTTTTCAATTTATATAATTAAGTTACTTGCTCAGTTTTTAAGGTAATGGTCACTCCGCGAGTACAAATTTGTGCTGGAATCAAGACCAAATAACATCTATTTATTTGAGTTCGATCTCCGAACTTGGTCCTATTTATTCCACTATTCCAACAAATTTCTTACATATTAAAACTACTTTCACTTAGGAAACAAATTGCGGAAAAGAAAATTCTTATTCGACTATCATTCCAGTTCTTTTTAAAAATACATAAGGAATAATATAGCGACGAATGAATCTGACGTTTGTATTTTCTAAACAAAAACACGATTATCACAGACGTTTACCGATGTAATAAATGACTTTGTACTTTTATCTACATTGATTAAATTTACAAATGTATCGATTAAAATCAAATTACATAAATTGTTCAATAAGAGATTATATTCAAATTAAAACTATCATTATAATGTTGATATAAGTTTATTACGATAAATCATTTGATAAACTTTAACGACTGCCTAATTAACGAAATTTAAGTATGTTGTGATAATTTGCTAATAATTACAAAAGTGTTTTATTTTTTACTTGTATTTAAAAAAAGGTACGTTTCCTATCGTTTTCAGAATTTTCATAAATAATTCTTGGTTTAGACGATCACTGTACAAAAAAATATAATTAAGTAAAATTCCAAAATCGTTGTCGATAAAAAACAAGAAATGTGATTAAAAAACCAAGTTGAAACAAAAATTGAACTAATCCTAATGAACCTTTTCTATTTTTACATATATTTGCTTTAAAATTGTTATTAACTATTGGTTCTATTTCCCTCTAGCGAAGATTTTAATTTGAATATGATCGGTTTTAAATTGAACAATTTATATAATGTTTTTAATCGATACGTTTGTAAATTTAATCAATGCAGACAAAAATACAAAGTCATTTATTACGTTGGTAAACAACGACCGTGATAATGAGATACATTCTTTGTTATATTATTCCTACAAAGTCATTTATGCACTTTTAAAAAGAAAACTATGACAAAAACAAATAGTCGCAAACATAAATAGAAAGCTGTCAAATATGTATGACATAACCTAATTTGCAAAACATTGTAATAAATCTGTCGTGTTTTAAAAAGATTTTGTAATTCTTTTTTATTCTTAAATTGAATTATTTACTGTTGTTTAGTAGCTTCGTTCTTTGAATTAAACAAAACAAACGTTAACAATAGGATTGTCAAAATTATAAAGAAAAAAGTCACACACTTCTTTGTGTCATTTTGTGTTTATATTTTGTATTGCTAATAAAGACAATTATTATTATTATTATTCTAAGATCTTTTCATTTTGTTATTTTAATATTACATTCACTTAATGTTTAATTATCAATATAATACATGCAGAGAAAAATCTAAATACAAGGATTATACTACAGGACAATGCTTAATATGAAGTAACCTATAAAATTGTATTTCACTTATGACATAAATGAAACAAAAAATAAAATCATAACGATTTATCAACCACCAGTTGAAGGTATCGAATACACCGGTTTCTTAACCCCTTCACCTCGGATGACAAACATCTCTGTCATTTAAGACTTTTCTCTGACGGCGGCAAAAATGCAAATATTTGTGATGGCATAAATTATATAATAAATTAAATAAAGAGCCTAATGAAGTCAATAATGTACCCGACAAACACAAAAGTAACAGTTCTGTAACAACTATGTAACATTTATGTAACAATGTAACCATTACGTAATTATTACATAACTGTTACTTTTCGAGGTTGCAGGGTATCAAGAAATAAAAAGTATTTCAAAAGATATTTCACTTAAAATATAAACGAAACAAAAAATAAAATCGTAACGATTTATCGACTACTAGTTGAACGTTTTGAATAGACTGGTTTCTTAATGAAAACGTTAGATTGATGAATTAGGCAAATTTCTAGGATTTTGCTTCTTTTCTGTAATCGATAAAAGAAACTAATCATTCAACCAAATATTACTTTTATCGGAAGTTTTGTGCAGACCTACGTTAAGATTAATGTCAACATTTTGTAAGCAGAATCGTACTTCTATTATTTAAGCTCGGTTTATACGCAGCGCATTGTTTTAGAGTACACTTTTATGAATTAATACATTAAGTTATACAGATTTGTGTTTTGACAAGTATAAACATTTTTATGTATGCATTTTCAAAGGAAATACGCCAAAACAGACAAATTTTTGTCTTTTTATTTCTTGATACCCTGCAACCTCGGAAAGTAACAGCTATGTAATATTTACGTGATTGGTTACATTGTTACATAAATGTTACAGAACTGTTACTTTTGTGTTTGCCGGGTACATTATTGACTTCATTAGGCTCTTTATTTCATTTATTATATAATTTATTCCATCACAAATATTTGCATTTTTGACGCTGTCAGAGAAAAGTCTTAAATGACAAAGATCTTTGTCATCCGAGGCGAAGGGGTTAAGAAACCGGTCACTAATATATAATATATTATATATATCAGTGAAACCGGTGTATTCGATACCTTCAATTAGTGGTTGATAAATCGTTACGATTTTATTTTTTGTTTCATTTATGTCATAAGTGAAATACAATTTTATAGGTTACTTCATATTAAGAATTGTCCTGTAGTATAATCCTTGTATTTAGATTTTCCTTGCATGTATTATATTGATAATTATACATTAAGTGAATGTAATATTATAATAACAAAATGAAAAGATCTTAGAATAATAATAATAATAATTGTCTTTATTGGCAATACAAAATATAAACACAAAATGATACAAAAAAATACGCGACTTTTCTTTATAATTTTGACAATCCTATTCTTAACGTTTGTTTTGTTTAATTCAAAGAACAAAGCTACTAAACAAAAGTAAACAATTCAATTTAAGAATAAAAAAGAATTAAAAATTCTTTTTAAAACACGACAGATTTATTACATTGTTTTGTAAATTAGGTTATGTCAGACGTATTTGACAGCTTTCTATTTTTGTTTGCGACTATTTGTTTTTGTCATAGTTTTCTTTTTAAAAATGCATAAATGACTTTGTAGGAATAATATAACAAAGAATGTATCTCATTATCACGGTCGTTGTTTACCAACGTAATAAATGACTTTGTATTTTTGTCTGCATTGATTAAATTTACAAACGTATCGATTAAAAACATTATATAAATTGTTCAATTTAAAACCGATCATATTCAAATTAAAATCTTCGCTAGAGGGAAATAGAACCAATAGTTAATAACAATTTTAAAGCAAATATATATAAAAGTAGAAAAGGTTCATTAGGATTAGTTCAATTTTTGTTTCAACTTGTTTTTTTAATCACATTTCTTGTTTTTCCTCGAAAACCATTTTGGAATTTTACTTAATTGTTTTTTTTTGTGATCGTCTAAACCAAGAATTATTTATGAAAATTCTGAAAACGATAGGAAACATACCTTTTTCTTAAATACAAGTAAAAAATATAACACTTTTGTAATTATTACCAACATATGATATCACAACATACTTAAATTTCGTTAATTAAGCAATCGTTAAAGGTTATCAGATGATTTATTATAATAAACTTATATCAACATTATAATGGTAGTTTTAATTTGAATATAATCTCTTATTGAACAATTTATATAATTTGATTTTAATTGATACATTTGTAAATTTAATCAATGTAGATAAAAGTACAAAGTCGTTTATTACATCGGTAAACGTCTGTGATAATCGTGTTTTTATTTAGAAAATACAAATGTCAGATTCATTCGTCGCTATATTATTCCTTATGTATTTTTAAAAAGTACTGGAATGATAGTCGAATAAGAATTTTCTTTTCCGCAATTTGTTTCCTAAGTGAAAGTAGTTTTAATATGTAAGAAATTTGTTGGAATAGTGGAATAAATAGGACCAAGTTCGGAGATCGAACTCAAATAAATAGATGTTATTTGGTCTTGATTCCAGCACCGATTTGTACTCGCGGAGTGACCATTACCTTAAAAACTGAGCAAGTAACTTAATTATATAAATTGAAAAATTTGTTCTTCACCGAACGAAAGGAAAGATACAATATGTATATTAAAAATATACTTGGAATGATAGGTATGACAAAAACAAATAGTCGCAAACAAAAATAGAAAGTTAAGTAATTTTCAGAACAATGTAATAAATTTGTATTTTAAAATGAGATTTTGCGATTCGTATTTACTCTTAATAAATTGTATTTCACAAATGTTTAAAAACTTTGTTCTTTGAAGTAAACAAAGCAAACGTTAAGAATAGAATTGACAAAATTATAAAGTAACTAATTTTTTTGTATCATTTTGTGTTTATATTTTGTATTCCCAATTGTTTTTTTTCTCACATTTCGTTTTTTCCATCGAAAACAATTTCGGAATTTTACTTAATTGTATTTTTTGTACAGTGACCGTCTAAACCAAGAATTATTTATGAAAATTGAAATCAAGCAGTCGAAAAATAATATTTGTTGCTTATGCAACTGTTTACGTTTCCTATCGTTAAAATTCATCTACTGTCTGTATTTTTATGTACCGTTCGGTTCAATGACATTTTTCGCTATATTATTCCTTATGTACTTTTAAAAAGAAATGTAATGACAAGTATGACAAAAATGCAAGTCGCAAACAAAAATAGAAAGCTGTCAAATACGTATGACATAACCTTACAAAACAATGAAATAAATCCACTGTATTTAAAAAGAGATTTTGTATTTCGTATTTATTCTTAACAAATTGTATTTCACAACTGTTGTTTAGAAGATTTGTTCTTTGAATTAAACAATGCAAATGTTAAGAATAGGATTGTCAAAATTATAAAGAAAAGTCTCACATTTTTTTGTATCATTTTATATTTATATTTTGAATTGCCAATAAAGACGATTATTATTTTTATTCTAAGATCTTTGCCTTTTGTTATTTTAATATTACATTCACTTAATGTTTAATTGAAGGCTTATAATTCTATGCGACGATGCTTAATGTGATGTAACCTAAAAGTATATTTCACTTGTAATATAAACGAAACAAAAAATAAAATCATAACGATTTATCGACTACTAGTTGAACGTTTTGAATACACTGGTTTCTTAATGAAAACGCTAGATTGACGAATTAGGGAAATTTCTACGATTTTGCTTCTTTTCTGTCATTGATAAAAGAAACTGATCATTCAACCGAATAATACTTTTATCGGAAGTTACTTTTGTGCAAATTTAAGGTTAATGTCAACATTTTGTAAACAGAATCGTACTTCTATTATTTGAGTTCGGTTTATACGCAGCGCATTGTTTTAGAGTACACTTTTATGAATTAATACGTCAAGTCATACAAATTTGTGTTTTGACAAGTATGTTACGTATGCATATACAAAGAAAATACGTCAAAACAGACAAATTTCCAAAACAAGAAACAATACATTACTACACTACGGTTCATGCGTCGATAACTACACTTCGGAAGGTAACAAAGTAATTAGAAAATCACTTGTGAAAGAGAAAAACAATAATCTGTAACGATCTACATCAACCACTACAAAAACAATAACTACGCACTATTGTGATGAAAAATGAGATAATTAGTAACTGATCACTGGTAAAGTACACAGAACTGTAAAGAAAGAAGAGCATTCGTCGTAAACTAAAAGAGGGGAACGGAGTTAAACTACTCTAGAAGAAGAGGTAGAGGGCAGAGGATGCCCGTCGATAGGTGAAAAGAAAGGGTTTGAAAGACTTTCTAAAGGCGTTCGTCTGCCGTAAATCAGCGACGTCGCTGGGTGAGGTTAGGTCGGTTGTTTATCCTCGAAAAAGGACGCTCACCAGAGTCAACTCTGCCGTCGGCCTTATCGGCGCCGTGCTTCCCTTCGACTTCTTTGGAGAAACGGGTTCTAATAAGGTTCCAGAGTTCGCTGTTCACCAGAGTCTCGGACTTGGTGGCGCTTCTGAGCCAGGAACCGACTCTTAGCCGACAGAGAGGACAGCTCAAACTCTTGCGTTCGAAGGTCCCCTTCAGGCACCCGAGACAGAGGTTATGGGTACAAGGCAGCGTCACGGGTTCGATCAGGATTCC
This sequence comes from Trichopria drosophilae, assembly GCA_030407085.1. Lineage (NCBI taxonomy): Eukaryota > Metazoa > Arthropoda > Insecta > Hymenoptera > Diapriidae > Trichopria > Trichopria drosophilae. Next base: position 102,841,489 of record CM059586.1, read on the forward strand.
GCGGCAGATCGGGCAGATCAGGTCTCTCAGACTCACCTCCGTCGAGCCGCTCCGTGTCACCGAGAGATCGAATAATTTGCTCGTCCTTTTCAAATACGTCGCCATCTTCCCATTGCGACGACCTCGGATATTTGAGTTTCTCTCTCCCCAGCCGAGCCGCTTCGGGGACCCCGACGTATTATATATACCACGAAAATTGAACACACTAAAACTATATGTATATAGCACAGACGCCGATCGTCACTGACACTCTGACAGAAATTGCAGAAAGCCAATTTATATCGCGCATGTATATACAGGTTAGAGAAAAAGCGTGTCGGTGTAAAGAACGGCAAACAATTTCAAATATTGGAACTCACGCACTGGAAGACGACAGTGGCGACATCTTATGCCCGCCGGTAGAGACGCCGCCATTAAAAAGTGATCACGTGATTAGCGATGAATTCTTTTTGAATTCAAATAACCCAGTTAACACAAGCTGCGGAAAGACGTCATAGCGTCGTCGTTTTCGAGACGACTTAAAGTCATGTGTAAAAGCTGACAAAAAGCTGGCCTTGGAAGACCGTCTTGAAAAGGTCGTCTAAGCGCCGTCTCTATTTATGACGTCTTAGAGGGGTCTATAAAATGATGCATGATTCTGCCTTTTTCACAAGTGGCAACGTTTTATGTAGACCAGTATTATGCAGCCGAATAATTAATCACATATCACTTTTATGTTATGACACACTTATAAAAGTGAGCATTACAAATAAGTAAATATGCATGTATACCAATTATTAATGAATATTAAATATAAACATTACTATATTACTGTATATGAAGTAACCTGGCTATAAGAAACAAACTCAGCCTGACCTGGATACCTGGCCATATGGGCTAGAAAGGAAATGAAAGAGCGGACACCCTTGCCAAGTCGGGAATAGTTAATGGAACTGACTTGACTAGGAGGGTAGCACTGCCATTTCAAGAAGGACTCAACCTACTGGAGAGACAAATGAAATCCCAACAGGTTAGAGAGTGGATCAAAAACAAAGAATGCAGCACAACCAAAAGCCTTGCAGGAGAGCTGCAGGCAGACCGATGGGATGAAAAACTGATCGAATTAGACAGAACAGAAATAAGAATCTCCATCGAAATCCTAACCGGACATGGAAAGTTAAACAAGCACGGTCACACCGTAGGAAGGAAACCTTCACCGATGTGCACTAGATGTGATGAAAACAAGGAGGAATCATCCATTGACTTCCTATGCGAGTGCCCTGCACTGATGGAGGCTCGAAGGAGATACCTGGACTCTCCATTTGTGAGCAAGGAGGAAGTCAGGGAGCGGAATCTCGGACAACTTTTGAGATTCTGCAAAGCAGTTGGATATCTAACGGCACCCTGAATAGCATCAGGAATAGCATACAAAGGCAAACAGCTAAGTGTGCTGATTTCCGGGGTTCACCCCGAACGTGATGAAGATAATATCAATACCAATACCAATACCAATACTGCATATAGAAAAATAGGTTACCAATACTGGATGATAATATTAGTCGCGTCACTGCACGAGACGGCATAATTGTTCTTTTTTAGATGTCTTAAGTGAGACGACTTATTTCTGGCCTTTAAGACTGTCTTCTGAGGGTGCATACAACGTCTTTAAGGCGTCGCAGAATAGTCTTCAAGACTAAAAAATAAGGCTGTCTCGAAATTGTCAGGATGGCTTTGCGTCCAACTTTGAGACGTCTCGGTGTTAACTGGGCATGCATTGTACATGTTTAAATGCATTTGACTCTTAAAATACTAAGAAAAAATTGAAATGAAATAAAATTTGTACTATATTACACTAACATGGTTTTGTTGTCGGGAAGCTGCGGATCATTTCGGACGCAATTTTGTATGTAAAATCCGAACCCGAAGTCAGAATTGGTCCATCACGTCAGGATTTTGAGATATTTGAGGTTATGTACTCGAAAAACGAGTTTTTTTTGCAATTTTCGAGGGTATGTACAGAAGACACAACATTTTTAGGAGTTTTTTCCTTTGGTTGGATCATATGGTACTACTCTTTTTCTTTAATATGAGGGACGAAGTATTCCATTACAACTTTTCTTCACCAAGATACGCCAATTTGAAATACATGTAAACACATTTACCTTGAAATACCCTTGGAGAACAAGCTCATGGTGAAATTTAATGTCACGAAACCTACATAAATATAAACATCGATATAAAATATAGATATTTATAACTGTAAAAACACGTTTCAATATTGTGACCGTTTTTTTGATAATTTTTTTTATATTTTATTGCTTATTTAGCCATTTTAAATCCGCCTTTTTGAATTTAAAAATGTTAATATCTTGACTTCAAATTCGTGTTTGACAACGCTAAATATCACTTCAAATGAAGATACATACCAGTAAAAAAATCCGTCTCAAATATTTAACCCCTTCAGTCACAGCGGGACACCAGTGTCCTATCTATATAGTATCAACTTCTCATCGTTTATGAAAATATCATAGAAAATCATCACCTAAAATATCGTAATCCAGTTCTTGGACACCCTGTGTAATCATCGGGGCCAAGTAGTAACGAAACTAACTTGGACAAATAGAGAAACCATTAACAAAATTCTACAAAAATGGATCATGGAGCAATAGCATATTTGGATTATTGCAACAAAATAATATCAACATCAACAAAATGAACAAATAACGGACAGACGGAGGATGCAGGATTCCGGAGCAGTATAACAACCCGGATAACATATATTTTCTATGCAAAGAAGAACTACTAGCACAAGTGACATCGATTTTGTGAACTTTTATATAAATGTCAATATGATAAATGGTGTTGCAGATAATAAGAAATTATTTTCAAAAACGCATAATTTTCTAAAGAAATTTATGCCAGGGCGAATTAATAGCTATTATTATTTGACGTTTGGTATACAAGGGTTTTGGGATCGCTGAGTACGAATCCAATATCAGATTTACAAAATGCGAAATGGTTGATACAATATGGCCGACTAAAATTCTGAGAAACGGTAATTTGGTCTTATATTAGATCTGCCATTTTGAATTATCCTTGCGAATCTATGATCCTTATTCGATGCAGTAGACCCCATAGAGAAGATTACAATTTTCAAATTTCGAATCCATGTACATCCAATAATATTATTAAAAATGAAACAGAAAGAGAGGAGTTAGCGGAGAGTTAACTGATAGAGTCAGAAAGATATACGAATAAACTAGTTGTGTACTGAAGGTAGAGGAGAAGGTGTCGAAGGACTTCTGGGTAGATAAGGGTATAAGACATGGATATCCTCTAAGCCCAACACGTATTAATATATATATATGTGTGTGTGGCATATGTAGAGGAGGAACTAAAAAAGTCGAGTAGGAGTAAAGGTGGGGTGAAAAGATATGGTCCATGGGATAAGCAGATAATATGATGTTATTGGCAGAGAAAGAAGAGGTGTTAAGAGATATGATAAAGAGAGTAAAAGATTTCGACAAGAAAAGGTTGAAACTGAGTGTGGAAAAGTAAAAAATTATAGTTTTTAGAAACAAAGGAGGAACAAAGAAATATTTTAGTGGTGGAGGAGAAACAGTTAGAAAAAGAATATAAATACCTAGGATATGTATTAACGAGACATGGAAAAGAAAAGGAACAAGTAAGAGAGAGAGGATCCGAAAAGTTAGAGTAGAAATGGTACGGAGGTACGGGGAAAGGAAGTTTAAGGAAGATATGAGATGGAGGTATTCCCTTATATTTTAGATTGTCCTCAATGTTTCGGTCCTCTCGCAACCGTCATCAAGAGGATTGACAATAGAGAATATGTGTCCTGTATTCATATATTTACTAGATTGTAATTGTGAAGACTCGTTCGAGATGATTACGATTGCAGTACTATCTCGTGTAGATAGGCGTCACCACAACGTTAAACCAAAAACAAACAAGAGATATATCTCGACAAGAATCTTCCTTTTGGCGTTGACAACTTAATTATGTTTAAAGTATTATTTAAAAAAAAACACATGTATATATAGTTATTATATCACGAGGGAATAAATGCGGGTTAAATTTTCAGGGTGGGATCGTAATCATCTCGAACGAGTCTTCATGTAGTTACCATCGAACTTCACTTCAGGTAAGTTCGGTTGATCTAGTTATTATATTTCGACTTGTTCCCGAAATTATGAATGTAAATGTTTAAAGAACTGTCTTTTTTTTATCATATTTTGTCGATTGTAAACTTTTGAAAACATTTGAGACGTTTCAGACCAGCCAGCAGTTCTCTTATTGGTATTTAAACTCACACCTCTTTTTAAGGCTGCCGAAGTCGAGGTATGTCTTGTATATAATATTGTGCACTAATGTGCAAAATTGATAGTTTTTCGAAGATATGAAGTGGTCGTCTTCTATGGATATTTTTCTAAAGCTTTCGACAACGTAAATCATTCAAGTCTTTTAAAAAAGCTTGAAATATTAGGCATACGAGGGCAATTATTACAATGACTAGACTCGTACTTATCAAACAGATACCTCTATGTCAGATATAAACAATCACAGTCAAGAACTATTGATGCTCCATCTGGAGTTCCACAAGGCTCGCACTTAAACCCGCTGCTCTTTAACATATACATAAACGATCTGCCGGATACAATTAAGAACGGAACACCTCTACTATTTGCTGATGATTTTAAACTATACAAGGAAATTACCCAACCCCATGATTCGTCTCTCTTGCAACAGGACATTGACAGACTAATTGGCTGGAGTCAAAAAAATGGTTTATCACTCAACTTCGAAAAATGTAGCATACTAACCTTAACCAGAGCCAACCCTTTCATTTTTGATTACCAACTATCAAGCAATTACGTCAATAGAGTGAACATGGTCAAGGATCTGGACATCATATTCGATGAAAGACTCTCATTCATTCCACATTTTGAATACATAAAAAAGAAAGCATTAAAACTTGTTCGCTTTATCATCAGAAACTCTAAAGACTTCGAATCAACGAATTCTATCATTCAGTAATACAATACTTTAGTCATACCCATACTACTGTATGGCTCCGTATTATGGTCACCAGACCACGAGCTTCATTCGTGTGCGTTTGAAAAAATCCAACACAAAATTCTAAGGTATACCTCACATTTAAGACTAACAGACCAAATGGACTTATATGATTACAACTACCAGCCAATTGGCCAAAAATTTAAGATACCAACCTTGGCTTCAATAAGAAAAGCAAATTACCTAAACTTTTTATATAAACTCTTAACTGGAGAAATTATAGACTGCCCACAAATCTACAACCGTTTAAATTTTTCGGATTTAAATTATACTCTACTTGTGACAAATATTTTTCAACTACCGGTTCCTACAAGGGATTACATCTCAAATGCACCACTATATAGGATTTGTCACCTATTTAATGAACTAAATCGACAGGGGAAACTCAATTTGAGAGCTACGAGAACTTCAACCATCGACAGCAAAACTGAAATTAAATGTAGTGCGAGAATATTAGTATACTGTAATTCTTACTATTTACCATAAATTATTTTTTTTTCTTTTTTATGTTATTTAATTGTATGTTGTGAAATTCTATTTTAAATTATAATTATGCAGTTACATGTGCTATATATACTTTTATTGTTATATCATGGAAATTACGGGCAAATACCCGTTTATAAAATAAAATTTAAAAAAAAATATACATATATATATAAATAAACAAATAGAAAATAACATTGTTTAAGTTGCTCTTTTATTAGTGTAAACATAAAATACATAATTATATATCAACATTTTTACAAAAATGTCTAATGAATTAAATAGTAGTTTTCCATACAAGTGCGTAAAAGTTTTGTCTGCTCTCCGGCCAGAAACCGCAACTTCCTTGGCCGCTGCGCGAAACGAAGTTGCGGCTTTCTGGCTACGTCGAGCAGAAAAATCGTATACGGCCCTTGGCCAATAAAAAAGAAAGCCTCAGATCACGTGTTTGTCAGACTCGGCTTCGCCTCGGCCAATAATTTCACGTGATCTGAAGCACTTTCTTTTTTACTGGCCTAGGATCGTAATATACAATTTCTACGAATTTCAGGGTTGCGGGCCGAGCAGAAAGCGGCGAACAATACTTTATGTTCCAAGTGCGTAAAATGCGCCAGAAAAAAGTGCAAAATGTGTAAAATAGCATTTTACGCAGAATGTAACATAAAGGTTTATATTAGAATTAAAAAGGTCACATTTCTGAGATCTTAATCAGCCTCAGCTAAGCAATACTTATTGTAGGCTTGTTTTAACTATTTTTCGACGTAGTTTACATTGTATAAATGAGAGTTTAATGCAATGCACTGTAAATTGCAATGCACACTTTTTTTAAATCCAGTTAAAATAAGTCTACAAGGGTTGATTAGCTCAGGTCGATTAAATTCTCAGAAATTTGATCTCTTTATTTTTAGACCAATAACAAAATAATATCTTTAAGTTAGTCATCTGAACACTTTATGATACAATTATGATATTATTTAGCTTTAAGGAGGTTCACCAGGTACCTACCGAGTGAAATGTAGAATTATCGCCATTATGACTTCCGTGGTAGGATAGACAAAAGTGACTTGGCAACGTCGCGTTCATACATTCACACATTCTCTCAATCAACCCCCACACAGCCCCAACACAATCGTTCGTGCCCGCCAATTAGCCTGTATTTTTATATCAAAATGTCAAGAAAATGGTGTTATTGGAAAGGAAAGCGGGTGACCGAGAAAGTGCTTTTGAAAAGGAAACAACAGCAAACCATCGGGAAAAATATACGAAATTTATTTCAAAGTCGCAAAAAGTTAGTTTCTAACCTCGAAAAATTGGAAACTGACGAGAAGGAAGCTGAGCTTGAAGGGCGACGAATTGTGCATTTAAAAGCCCTGGCTAATATAAAAAATATAATAATATAATCATATTTAAAATTATGAAAATATGTTACACTTTGTCATCATTTGTCAAAATATACTTATATAGAGTTTGTTATTCATTTCTGTGATAACCTATTGAAATTAAAATTTATGCCACATAAATACTTTTTACTGCATCTTCTTTCAAAGAATATTAACTGTTTGTTTTTACAACTCAGTACTTACAGCAAGATTCAAAAAATTATTTTAATTTAAGTAAATTTTTCAAAAAACTATTTGATTGACATTTTGAATCTCTAATTTTGAATTTTGCAAATCTGAGGTCCGATTCGTAATCAGCAATCCCAAAAACCATCTCATGAAACCCAAAACATATATATTCTGTATACTTCTTTTAATACAATCAACAAATAAACATAATAATAATGAAAACAATTCAATTATTTACATTTCTAAATATTTTGTGAAAATAAAGAAGCAAATTTGGATCAAAATCAGATTTTGATTGCTTGAAAAATAAAAAAAAATGACAAAGGTGTTGATCTGGATCGGCATCGTACAGGTAAGGTTAAAACGATATATGAACATACAATATATGTAAGAAACCATAATTTTGAAACTGTAATTAGTATTTATATACATTTTATTCCGCCCGTGTCATGGTCATGCTATATTTCAAGTGAATCTAACGTTTGCTTCTTTTCAAATGTCCCGCGCTATTCCACGAAATATTCGGACGTTGCCGCGCCTTGAGCATCGTCCATCCACATAGCCGTAAACGACCTTTTTAGCTATTTGTTTATTTTATTTCTCGTCCCTAAAGGTAGGAAGAGACTTAATTCTTTCTGCAAATATCATGTCACACATTTTTTTCTCAGCAGTATAAATTTTATGAAAAACTCAATGTTAATTCAATACGAATTTCATGAATATATACATGTTCCTATAAGACCCAATGTTAAAGTATCATGAACATTTTTATTAATTTCTCTGCTCTGAAGGTACCTAGGGGCTTGAAACTTTGCAGGCATTAATTTCTTTCATTGTTTAATCTGCTGTAATTTTTTCGTTAAATTCTCAATGTTAATTCTTTAACCTGGTGAACCTCCTTAAGAGGTCTTCGTGCCATTACTAAAATGACACCTTTAAGTGGGTCATCTGGCCCCATTATGACATAATTTTGATATCGTTTTGAGTTTTCTTAACGAGGTCAGAAATTTTTATCGAGTTGTTGCTGGAATATTCCCGCAACTTTTCATCAAGCGTCACATTGCCAATTTCAGAGGTTATAAAGATGTTCCTGGAACGTTATTTTGTTTAATGGCCATTTTACTCTCCACAATATCTGCGTTTAAAGGCACTATTTTAAGGTAAATCTTCAAGTATTTTAAAGCACTGTTTCACTAATGTTGATCGCAAACTTTCAAAAACGATTTGCTGACGACGCGACTTAAAAATGTATGAATGATGTTCAAAAATAAGACGAGGGTATTTTTTGCACACGAACGCAATGCGCGGTGGGAAACGACAAGTTGCGACATCTGGCGGTTAGAGAAACAGCGCCATCCAAGAGTCGGGGGAGCCGATCGTAGTTTTTGCACTCGAAACATTAGTACCTATTGTACCGAAAAAGAAACGGAAAAAACCTATACTGCCGGGCTTTTAGAAAATACTCCGCGATTTTTCCAATTCGTACAAATTTTCACCAGGTGAGGTTCGGTTGTTCCGACTTGCAAAAAAACGAACTACAAAAATCGCGATTACACCGAATGTCGAGTTGCATCTAACGGTGTTTTTTTTGAGGGTTAACTTTGCCGTGGCATCGAAGCAACAGATTCCCGCTGTGCCAAGCGGCTTACCCTTTTGGAAAATGCAAGATTAGTTTTTTGCTTTCAGAAGCTGTGTCAATTGAAGGCTCACATGAAAAATGTCGAAGGTACCGAAGCATCGAAAGATGAAACGGGCAACGGTTCTTATAAAGAGAAGCCAATGCCTCCGAAACAAGAAAAGCAAGAATTATTCTCCATGTAAGTAAATCAGAATTATTTTTTAATATATACCGTACACTCGAGTTGATCAAACAGTTCGGTAGATCCACTTCGCTCTATTACATTCTGTTACGATACGTTGTAAATTACATACTCTAAGCAGCGTTCGTATATTTATTGTTTATAATTGACAATTTTTTTTTAATTTGAGTACAAGGAAAAATTCCATAATATCGTTTTACAATTTAAGTTTCCTTCGCTCAAGTCATACTCGTTAAGAAACTTTTCATTTCAAGTCATACGATTTAGAAAAATTGCATTCTGTAAATATTTAACAAACATTCGTTTAAACCATGCTGCCGTTTTTATGTTATTGATAGAAAATATTGTTTTTTTTATTTCAATAATATTAAACTCTAAGGTATGTTAAAATTTGTTATTTTGTGCGTTAAGTAAAAAAAATATCATCTGGAAGTAATTTAGTAAAGTGTAAATATATTTTTTTAAAAATTGACAATATAGTGCTTTAATTTATCTTAACATTAGTAAATTCGAATCTACTTCGAAACATAATATGATGGGAAATATATCTCGAAAGAAAATTAGAAAAATTATTCGTTAGAAAACAAATCTATAATAAAAAATATATCTTCATTTTTGGTCTACCGTTTTGAAAACACGAATATCTTAAATGATAGACTAAATTTAGTAAACAAATATAAAAATAATTAATGTGATTGTGTCGAAATTTGAATTTTCGAAATTCCTCTTAGCTAATTTATTTCAAATTAAGTCACATTTCGTATTTTAATCTGTCATTTTTAAAAAAATGTTTTATGTTAGGTTAGGTTATCAATTGGCGAATTTTTAACAAGAAGAAAGTTGCTTTATTTTAAATATCAAAATAGTATTTTAAATAGCTTTTAGTCTTGCAAATTTTTGTTTTAAAAATTAGTATTATAATTATAAAATTATTTGAATATAAACAATATTTTTAATGAATACTGTTAACGAATAAATTATCAAAATTATATACAAATATCGAACATTTTTATTGTTATATTCTTAAGTAGTCTGTTTTAATTTTGTATAATTTCTGGTGTTTCATTTCTCAACTGATTATTTAACTATCTTACAGTAATTAGCTGATAATGCCTGTATTTAAAACAGCCATATTTATCCTATATATCCAATAACATTAGAATGCAAGAATTATGATTTTTTTTAGTAAATGTAATAAAAACTGTTACATTTAACATTTGCATTAACAACTGCTCTGTTTTGCAATATATACATTAACGGCTGCGAAAAGTTTTAAAATTCAAAATAATTTCGTGTATAAATTAAAACATAAGCACGTATAAGTGTTGTATTGTACTTTTGTATACTAAGACAAGCAAAAATTGTTATTCATGTCTCAAGAGATGTCAATCGTTGAAGAATATGAACTTCAAATTCAGTCGCTTAAAAAAAATACAATCCATCGTTTCTCCATTTTCAAACTTACCATTTTTATAGAGAATTTGTCAAGGCTTACGTTACGATCTGTCCCAAAATTGTAACTCGTGGTCCTACTGCTTAAAATTAATTCTCAAACTTTAACTTTCGAAAAAAAGTAGGATTTTTTATTTTTCTAAATTTCATTTTTGTAGTATGAAAGTACGTATTCTAAGCTTTAAAATGAGTACCGACCCAAGTTTGTGCGATAAAAGGAACAGAAGATATGAGCGTTTCAAGCAGAGCGTTTTCACCGTTTTCGGCCGTTTTTGAGAGTTTTCAACTGCTTGTAACTTTTGAAATATGGCGCGAAAAAAAAAAAGAAAAAATTGTTTGCTGTATTTATTTTTGCCAAAGAATACGCAAAAAAATTTGCGTTTAATTCCATGACATCATGTCCGAAAAGTGTCCCGGTTGACGTGGAATGACTCATATACTAAAAAAATTCCTTGCACCTGTGTGCAAGGATTCAATAGGGTTACCTTATAAACTCACTGTGGGATATAGGGTCAAAACATGCACAAACATGATCCATTTATACATATTAATATTGATATATCGACAAATGACTGAAATGTACTAGCTCTTCCAATGAAAGTTTTATTATTACCACATTAAAATATTTAGGTCTCCAACAATTAATCAATAATGAATTTGCATTAAAAAGTTCATTATTTATGCCTCTTCGTAGCTCTTATTTCCATTTTTCTGTTGTGAAGTTCCTTTTTCAAATTTCTTTATATATATATAAGGCATTGTTCTAGAATTTTTAAACTTTATGTTGTCGCTCATTATGATACCTTAAAAATTTTAAATATAACTTTGCAACACTACAAATCAACAAATTTTTGTTCGTTTTACATGTAATAAGTGTTTATTACTAATTACCGATATATAGAAAACAATGAGAGTAAATAAAAGTAGTGAATTTGCCTGTTTTTGGTGCGCGACACTCACTACATTTTTTCAGTTTTAACACTGAAACTTTTTGCACCTTTTTTTTTATGGTCTGTGGTTTTTTGTGGAAGTATTTGAGGATGTAAACAAATGAAAAATCCTTAACTTAATGATGTGCCTCACCGAGGAATAAAATTATATACCTTCAAACTTGCGAGATAACTTTTTTTTATAGTTGACAATTTAGCAATCAACCTTAGATAATTTTTTTCACATTGGTTTTTAAGAAACCACACAACAGGGGTACATTACCTATATGATAAGAAGTAATTTGAGCCTTTGCCCGAATGTGTGCCACCTATACAGAAAAAATGCGACCACGTCAAACTTTAAATTTCCAAGCGAAACTAACTTTGAAAAATCAAATTATTTAATGGCACATCTACAATTTAGCTTCTAAGTACTTTGGAATCATTGTGATCTTTTCTTCTATGTTATTAAAGTATTTATAACTTTTGTGTTTTTTTTAATACAACAAAAAACACACTTTTTGACAATAATAAAATGATTATTCTTTACAAATCGTTTTAATTTTTTAGTATCCTTAATGTTAAATCATGTATTTGGATTTCAAATTTTAATGAAAACTGACTTTGGATTTGTAATCAGTGGCCTCAAAAACCTTAACATATCAAATTTTATAAAAATCAAAGAAATTTTGTAAAAATAGTCCGCCATATTTAATCCATTATTTTAAATTTGAACAACTATTAACGAGACGTTTAATTTTATATACTAGCTTCTAAAAATTAGGCCATAAGCAAAAGAACTGAATTTTTTATGTATATTAAACGTTACAAAACTAAAAACTAATTTTACAAGTAACGTAACATGTTACATTAAAAGAAAAAAATACATTGTGTATAAATGAGTCACGCAAGATTTTTCCTGTCATTTGATCAATTCTAAAGCCAATAAAATTAATTTCATGAATGTGCCTAAAAAAAAAATTCAATTTTCTTCAACCTTAAAGTTTAAAAGTTCTAGAATAATGCCCATATATATTTATTTATTAAAAACTAGTTATATATAATATATTAAAAAGTATTTAAGTTTATTAAGAGATGTGAAATTTGCTGTTAAAATTTTGTACGTCTAAAACAAATGTAAAAGAAATGTTGGAAAAGTCGAGTTGATCCTCAATTTGGACCTCTTTTTTATTGAGCATTTTCTCGGATTACAAGTTGTGACATTTTATCCAATCAAATTTTTTTAGGGAAATGAGAATCTGGCATAACTCAGGACAAGGTTATAAAGTAATTTTGAAAATAAATTAGAAAAGATATAACGAGGACAAATTATGTCATTTTTAATTCATTTTATTGTTCAGCATGAGTTTTATATTTATTCATTTTTCTTTAATTTTATAATTAGTTTGCTGTGAGCATTTAAAACTATCAGTTGAATTGGTTCAATCTACTATACCTTAGAAAACTAATTTAATATGCCTTGAATAACATTGAAAACATTAGAGCCTATAATACAATTAGAGAAAAATGCCCCATTTGTCATCATTGTATCTCCTTCAATTACTCATAAAAATGACCTTATAGCCTGGTCTCGAGTTATGCCAGAATCTCAAAAGCCTGAAAAAAGTTGATTGGAACACATCGCATAACATCAAATAAGAGATAAAGCTAATGAAAAAATAGGTCCAAATTGAACACCAATTCGACTTTTCAAACACTTCCAAAGTAAGGTATCTGAGGCCTACATCATGAATTTCTTTATGCACACTTCTTATGGATTAAGAGATAATAGATTTCAGCTACCGAAAGTGGAACATAGATAAAAATATTTTATACGGAAAATGTTTTCTTTCATTTCTGTATTGTTAGTTAGTTAGTTAGTTAGTTAGTTAGTTTATTGAAACCTTATAGGGGAGAGTACGGTAGCCCCAACCACTAATTAGTTCTAAGAATGTAAAGATAGATTTTGGCTAATTTTATAATTTTTTTATGGTACACTACGCAAAACTGTAAATTTGAGACTAGGAAGCTATTTGTCTTTACTTTAATGGTGTAGCCAAAGTTTGAAACTCATAAAATAAACATTTAAAAAAAAAATAGGTAAGTTTCGCAGTTAATATTTATTATCATATAATAAATAAGTTAATTATCGTTGTGTCTACACAGACATTCATCCCTCAGCTTTCGATTTAGGCTATAAAAACTTTATTTTTTATGTCTCATTTGTTTATAACAACAATTTCAAGGCTCCTACATACTTTCCGGTACCCCCCACCATTTAGAGTTCCGTAGCCCCGACCGGTAAAAATATTGCTTATCTAACAATTTTAAAAACTAACTTGACTTTGGTTATGAAATTAAGCTTAAATATAATTTGTTTTTTCGTTTATTCTTCATAAAAATCCTCTCGCGAACAGACTGACTACACATTGTATGCTGGCTTTAGTTATGTGAAGTGATTTATAGATTTATTTAGGAAATAAATAATTCTAATAACACTAACGGAAATTACCATATCTTGAGTACGTAGTTTTCTACATTACATTTTTAAAAAATGAAGCTATTTTTTAATAATAATTTTATTTTTCAGTAATGATAATAGTAAATATTTTTTAATAATAAAGAGACGAGCCGAACACTCAGAAATTTTAATGGACAATGTCATTTACGAAACTGCAAAGGTAAAAGAGCAAGAAAAAATTATATTTATGTTCAATAGTTTTAAAAATTTCATCAAAATACTTTTTTAATAATATGTTTATTACATTGTTTACTACATCTATTTTAAGTTATATTAAACAATGGAGCATACAAATATTAATTTATTTCGAATAAAGATCCATTACAAGTATTTAATGATGTATTTTTACCATATACAAGTTAATTTATTGAGTGGTCGGGGCAACCGGACAAGTAAAATGGCGTAACCAATTTTATGAACAACGAAAAAGATGCAATTGTTTAACGGATTCGCTATTTTGTCTTCAAATTCTCCACGGATGCATAAAATATGATACAAATATTATTTTTAATACTTTCTATTACTTGTTGAAGTCGTCAAGAATAAGTTATATGGGTAAAACCTTTGGTGGTAGGGACTACCGGACTCTCCCCTATATGGGGAGCAAAGTCCCATGAAGGGTAAATTCCTGACTACATATGATTGCATTTAGATAGATAGATAAGTTTATTTCCCATAAATAAGAATACATAAATTCTATTGGGACACGGATTCGTTTCCGAATTACATATATAACGCGAGACAAAATAAACTGACAGGTAAATAAAAGAGAAATACAAAACGAGAACGGAAGGTTTGAGCCGCGGAAAAACGCAATACATGTTAAAGTAAGACGGAACGAAAATGTAAGTACAAACACGATCTTACGGGTTAAGTAAGAAATCTCTTCTGCGGAAACAACTTTTAACAAAGTAATACAGCAGCTTAGCTGCCTCCAGATCATCGGCTGCCAACAGATAGGGCAGTGGATTTGTCGCTGAGCACTCTGCCATTCGCGCACTTTTGAACAACAGTTCCCGGCAGGGTTCCGCTTGCGGACAATTACCTAAAAAGTGATAAAGGGTATCGTATGCGACGTAATTGCACAGCGGGCAATTCGCGGTCGGATCAAACTTAAAGGAGTTGTGATCGAGAACAAAAGTACGCGATTGGAACGTGGCGGTACGCAGTTGCATCCTCACTCGGGCATACGCTATGGGACAGCGGCCGGGATATAAATTTTCGAAACCGTCGGAGAACAGTCTGTAAAGAGGGAACAGAGGGGAGTTCGAGGATGTGTAGCGTACTAAGTCGTTTACTCGCTGTTGGTGCGCAAATTTCTGGCAGACGTGGCATATATTTGCTTCCCAAAAGTCCGAGGACAAGTTGGTCCACAAATCCTCAAACTGCGGAGAGCACAAGACAAGCTTCAACTGCGATACCCAGTTATAAGCTGGTAGGTTATTTCTCCTATGGTCAAGTTCAAGGAGACGCAGGAACCCCATACGGGGGAGACTATCGTAGGGTTGTTTCAGTATACGTATAACAAATAGCATCGCTCGCCTTGTGATCTCAACAGAAATAGGATAGAGCCCAAGTTCGAGACGAACCAGATAAGCCGGAGCCGCTCGAGGCAAACGAAACACACGCTTGAAGAATTCAATCTGAATGGCTTCAAGGTGATCAAAATACTGAAGAGCCCAACAAGGGGCAGCATAGAGCAGCACTGAGACTATCATCGCCTGGTATAATTTAAGGATACCGGACCATGCATCCGCTTTCACCGAGGCCATCAGAGCGAGGACAGAGGCTCCCCCCCCCCACCCCCCCCCCCCCCCACCCCCCCCCCCCCCCACCCCCCCCCCCCCCCACCCCCCCCCCCCCCCACCCCCCCCCCCCCCCACCCCCCCCCCCCCCCACCCCCCCCCCCCCCCACCCCCCCCCCCCCCCACCCCCCCCCCCCCCCACCCCCCCCCCCCCCCACCCCCCCCCCCCCCCACCCCCCCCCCCCCCCACCCCCCCCCCCCCCCACCCCCCCCCCCCCCCACCCCCCCCCCCCCCCACCCCCCCCCCCCCCCACCCCCCCCCCCCCCCACCCCCCCCCCCCCCCACCCCCCCCCCCCCCCACCCCCCCCCCCCCCCACCCCCCCCCCCCCCCACCCCCCCCCCCCCCCACCCCCCCCCCCCCCCACCCCCCCCCCCCCCCACCCCCCCCCCCCCCCACCCCCCCCCCCCCCCACCCCCCCCCCCCCCCACCCCCCCCCCCCCCCACCCCCCCCCCCCCCCACCCCCCCCCCCCCCCACCCCCCCCAGTTTTAACTATTTTTCGACGTAGTTTACATTGTATAAATGAGAGTTTAATGCAATGCACTGTAAATTGCAATGCACACTTTTTTTAAATCCAGTTAAAATAAGTCTACAAGGGTTGATTAGCTCAGGTCGATTAAATTCTCAGAAATTTGATCTCTTTATTTTTAGACCAATAACAAAATAATATCTTTAAGTTAGTCATCTGAACACTTTATGATACAATTATGATATTATTAGCTTTAAGGAGGTTCACCAGGTACCTACCGAGTGAAATGTAGAATTATCGCCATTATGACTTCCGTGGTAGGATAGACAAAAGTGACTTGGCAACGTCGCGTTCATACATTCACACATTCTCTCAATCAACCCCCACACAGCCCCAACACAATCGTTCGTGCCCGCCAATTAGCCTGTATTTTTATATCAAAATGTCAAGAAAATGGTGTTATTGGAAAGGAAAGCGGGTGACCGAGAAAGTGCTTTTGAAAAGGAAACAACAGCAAACCATCGGGAAAAATATACGAAATTTATTTCAAAGTCGCAAAAAGTTAGTTTCTAACCTCGAAAAATTGGAAACTGACGAGAAGGAAGCTGAGCTTGAAGGGCGACGAATTGTGCATTTAAAAGCCCTGGCTAATATAAAAAATATAATAATATAATCATATTTAAAATTATGAAAATATGTTACACTTTGTCATCATTTGTCAAAATATACTTATATAGAGTTTGTTATTCATTTCTGTGATAACCTATTGAAATTAAAATTTATGCCACATAAATACTTTTTACTGCATCTTCTTTCAAAGAATATTAACTGTTTGTTTTTACAACTCAGTACTTACAGCAAGATTCAAAAAATTATTTTAATTTAAGTAAATTTTTCAAAAAACTATTTGATTGACATTTTGAATCTCTAATTTTGAATTTTGCAAATCTGAGGTCCGATTCGTAATCAGCAATCCCAAAAACCATCTCATGAAACCCAAAACATATATATTCTGTATACTTCTTTTAATACAATCAACAAATAAACATAATAATAATGAAAACAATTCAATTATTTACATTTCTAAATATTTTGTGAAAATAAAGAAGCAAATTTGGATCAAAATCAGATTTTGATTGCTTGAAAAATAAAAAAAAATGACAAAGGTGTTGATCTGGATCGGCATCGTACAGGTAAGGTTAAAACGATATATGAACATACAATATATGTAAGAAACCATAATTTTGAAACTGTAATTAGTATTTATATACATTTTATTCCGCCCGTGTCATGGTCATGCTATATTTCAAGTAAATCTATGTTTGCTTCTTTTCAAATGTCCCGCGCTATTTCACGAAATATTCGGACGTTGCCGCGCCTTGAGCATCGTCCATCCACATAGCCGTAAACGACCTTTTTAGCTATTTGTTTATTTTATTTCTCGTCCCTAAAGGTAGGAAGAGACTTAATTCTTTCTGCAAATATCATGTCACACATTTTTTTATCAGCAGTATAAATTTTATGAAAAACTCAATGTTAATTCAATACGAATTTCATGAATATATACATGTTCCCATAAGACCCAATGTTAAAGTATCATGAACATTTTTATTAATTTCTCTGCTCTGAAGGTACCTAGGGGCTTGAAACTTTGCAGGCATTAATTTCTTTCATTGTTTAATCTGCTGTAATTTTTTCGTTAAATTCTCAATGTTAATTCTTTAACCTGGTGAACCTCCTTAAGAGGTCTTCGTGCCATTACTAAAATGACACCTTTAAGTGGGTCATCTGGCCCCATTATGACATAATTTCGATATCGTTTTGAGTTTTCTTAACGAGGTCAGAAATTTTTTTATCGAGTTGTTGCTGGAATATTCCCGCAACTTTTCATCAAGCGTCACATTGCCAATTTCAGAGGTTATAAAGATGTTCCTGGAACGTTATTTTGTTTAATGGCCATTTTACTCTCCACAATATCTGCGTTTAAAGGCACTATTTTAAGGTAAATCTTCAAGTATTTTAAAGCACTGTTTCACTAATGTTGATCGCAAACTTTCAAAAACGATTTGCTGACGACGCGACTTAAAAATGTATGAATGATGTTTCAAAAATAAGACGAGGGTATTTTTTGCACACGAACGCAATGCGCGGTGGGAAACGACAAGTTGCGACATCTGGCGGTTAGAGAAACAGCGCCATCCAAGAGTCGGGGGAGCCGATCGTAGTTTTTGCACTCGAAACATTAGTACCTATTGTACCGAAAAAGAAACGGAAAAAACCTATACTGCCGGGCTTTTAGAAAATACTCCGCGATTTTTCCAATTCGTACAAATTTTCACCAGGTGAGGTTCGGTTGTTCCGACTTGCAAAAAAACGAACTACAAAAAATCGCGATTACACCGAATGTCGAGTTGCATCTAACGGTGTTTTTTTTGAGGGTTAACTTTGCCGTGGCATCGAAGCAACAGATTCCCCGCTGTGCCAAGCGGCTTACCCTTTTGGAAAATGCAAGATTAGTTTTTTGCTTTCAGAAGCTGTGTCAATTGAAGGCTCACATGAAAAATGTCGAAGGTACCGAAGCATCGAAAGATGAAACGGGCAACGGTTCTTATAAAGAGAAGCCAATGCCTCCGAAACAAGAAAAGCAAGAATTATTCTCCATGTAAGTAAATCAGAATTATTTTTTAATATATACCGTACACTCGAGTTGATCAAACAGTTCGGTAGATCCACTTCGCTCTATTACATTCTGTTACGATACGTTGTAAATTACATACTCTAAGCAGCGTTCGTATATTTATTGTTTATAATTGACAATTTTTTTTTAATTTGAGTACAAGGAAAAATTCCATAATATCGTTTTACAAATTTAAGTTTCCTTCGCTCAAGTCATACTCGTTAAGAAACTTTTCATTTCAAGTCATACGATTTAGAAAAATTGCATTCTGTAAATATTTAACAAACATTCGTTTAAACCATGCTGCCGTTTTTATGTTATTGATAGAAAATATTGTTTTTTTTATTTCAATAATATTAAACTCTAAGGTATGTTAAAATTTGTTATTTTGTGCGTTAAGTAAAAAAAATATCATCTGGAAGTAATTTAGTAAAGTGTAAATATATTTTTTTAAAAATTGACAATATAGTGCTTTAATTTATCTTAACGTTAGTAAATTCGAATCTACTTCGAAACATAATATGATGGGAAATATATCTCGAAAGAAAATTAGAAAAATTATTCGTTAGAAAACAAATCTAAAATAAAAAATATATCTTCATTTTTGGTCTACCGTTTTGAAAACACGAATATCTTAAATGATAGACTAAATTTAGTAAACAAATATAAAAATAATTAATGTGATTGTGTCGAAATTTGAATTTTCGAAATTCCTCTTAGCTAATTTATTTCAAATTAAGTCACATTTCGTATTTTAATCTGTCATTTTTAAAAAAATGTTTTATGTTAGGTTAGGTTATCAATTGGCGAATTTTTAACAAGAAGAAAGTTGCTTTATTTTAAATATCAAAATAGTATTTTAAATAGCTTTTAGTCTTGCAAATTTTTGTTTTAAAAATTAGTATTATAATTATAAAAATTATTTGAATATAAACAATATTTTTAATGAATACTGTTAACGAATAAATTATCAAAATTATATACAAATATCGAACATTTTTATTGTTATATTCTTAAGTAGTCTGTTTTAATTTTGTATAATTTCTGGTGTTTCATTTCTCAACTGATTATTTAACTATCTTACAGTAATTAGCTGATAATGCCTGTATTTAAAACAGCCATATTTATCCTATATATCCAATAACATTAGAATGCAAGAATTATGATTTTTTTTAGTAAATGTAATAAAAACTGTTACATTTAACATTTGCATTAACAACTGCTCTGTTTTGCAATATATACATTAACGGCTGCGAAAAGTTTTAAAATTCAAAATAATTTCGTGTATAAATTAAAACATAAGCACGTATAAGTGTTGTATTGTACTTTTGTATACTAAGACAAGCAAAAATTGTTATTCATGTCTCAAGAGATGTCAATCGTTGAAGAATATGAACTTCAAATTCAGTCGCTTAAAAAAAATACAATCCATCGTTTCTCCATTTTCAAACTTACCATTTTTATAGAGAATTTGTCAAGGCTTACGTTACGATCTGTCCCAAAATTGTAACTCGTGGTCCTACTGCTTAAAATTAATTCTCAAACTTTAACTTTCGAAAAAAAGTAGGATTTTTTATTTTTCTAAATTTCATTTTTGTAGTATGAAAGTACGTATTCTAAGCTTTAAAATGAGTACCGACCCAAGTTTGTGCGATAAAAGGAACAGAAGATATGAGCGTTTCAAGCAGAGCGTTTTCACCGTTTTCGGCCGTTTATGAGAGTTTTCAACTGCTTGTAACTTTTGAAATATGGCGCGAAAAAAAAAAGAAAAAATTGTTTGCTGTATTTATTTTTGCCAAAGAATACGCAAAAAAATTTGCGTTTAATTCCATGACATCATGTCCGAAAAGTGTCCCGGTTGACGTGGAATGACTCATATACTAAAAAAATTCCTTGCACCTGTGTGCAAGGATTCAATAGGGTTACCTTATAAACTCACTGTGGGATATAGGGTCAAAACATGCACAAACATGATCCATTTATACATATTAATATTGATATATCGACAAATGACTGAAATGTACTAGCTCTTCCAATGAAAGTTTTATTATTACCACATTAAAATATTTAGGTCTCCAACAATTAATCAATAATGAATTTGCATTAAAAAGTTCATTATTTATGCCTCTTCGTAGCTCTTATTTCCATTTTTCTGTTGTGAAGTTCCTTTTTCAAATTTCTTTATATATATATAAGGCATTGTTCTAGAATTTTTAAACTTTATGTTGTCGCTCATTATGATACCTTAAAAATTTTAAATATAACTTTGCAACACTACAAATCAACAAATTTTTGTTCGTTTTACATGTAATAAGTGTTTATTACTAATTACCGATATATAGAAAACAATGAGAGTAAATAAAAGTAGTGAATTTGCCTGTTTTTGGTGCGCGACACTCACTACATTTTTTCAGTTTTAACACTGAAACTTTTTGCACCTTTTTTTTTATGGTCTGTGGTTTTTTGTGGAAGTATTTGAGGATGTAAACAAATGAAAAATCCTTAACTTAATGATGTGCCTCACCGAGGAATAAAATTATATACCTTCAAACTTGCGAGATAACTTTTTTTTATAGTTGACAATTTAGCAATCAACCTTAGATAATTTTTTTCACATTGGTTTTTAAGAAACCACACAACAGGGGTACATTACCTATATGATAAGAAGTAATTTGAGCCTTTGCCGGAATGTGTGCCACCTATACAGAAAAAATGCGACCACGTCAAACTTTAAATTTCCAAGCGAAACTAACTTTGAAAAATCAAATTATTTAATGGCACATCTACAATTTAGCTTCTAAGTACTTTGGAATCATTGTGATCTTTTCTTCTATGTTATTAAAGTATTTATAACTTTTGTGTTTTTTTTAATACAACAAAAAACACACTTTTTGACAATAATAAAATGATTATTCTTTACAAATCGTTTTAATTTTTTAGTATCCTTAATGTTAAATCATGTATTTGGATTTCAAATTTTAATGAAAACTGACTTTGGATTTGTAATCAGTGGCCTCAAAAACCTTAACATATCAAATTTTATAAAAATCAAAGAAATTTTGTAAAAATAGTCCGCCATATTTAATCCATTATTTTAAATTTGAACAACTATTAACGAGACGTTTAATTTTATATACTAGCTTCTAAAAATTAGGCCATAAGCAAAAGAACTGAATTTTTTATGTATATTAAACGTTACAAAACTAAAAACTAATTTTACAAGTAACGTAACATGTTACATTAAAAGAAAAAAATACATTGTGTATAAATGAGTCACGCAAGATTTTTCCTGTCATTTGATCAATTCTAAAGCCAATAAAATTAATTTCATGAATGTGCCTAAAAAAAAAATTCAATTTTCTTCAACCTTAAAGTTTAAAAGTTCTAGAATAATGCCCATATATATTTATTTATTAAAAACTAGTTATATATAATATATTAAAAAGTATTTAAGTTTATTAAGAGATGTGAAATTTGCTGTTAAAATTTTGTACGTCTAAAACAAATGTAAAAGAAATGTTGGAAAAGTCGAGTTGATCCTCAATTTGGACCTCTTTTTTATTGAGCATTTTCTCGGATTACAAGTTGTGACATTTTATCCAATCAAATTTTTTTAGGGAAATGAGAATCTGGCATAACTCAGGACAAGGTTATAAAGTAATTTTGAAAATAAATTAGAAAAGATATAACGAGGACAAATTATGTCATTTTTAATTCATTTTATTGTTCAGCATGAGTTTTATATTTATTCATTTTTCTTTAATTTTATAATTAGTTTGCTGTGAGCATTTAAAACTATCAGTTGAATTGGTTCAATCTACTATACCTTAGAAAACTAATTTAATATGCCTTGAATAACATTGAAAACATTAGAGCCTATAATACAATTAGAGAAAAATGCCCCATTTGTCATCATTGTATCTCCTTCAATTACTCATAAAAATGACCTTATAGCCTGGTCTCGAGTTATGCCAGAATCTCAAAAGCCTGAAAAAAGTTGATTGGAACACATCGCATAACATCAAATAAGAGATAAAGCTAATGAAAAAATAGGTCCAAATTGAACACCAATTCGACTTTTCAAACACTTCCAAAGTAAGGTCTCTGAGGCCTACATCATGAATTTCTTTATGCACACTTCTTATGGATTAAGAGATAATAGATTTCAGCTACCGAAAGTGGAACATAGATAAAAATATTTTATACGGAAAATGTTTTCTTTCATTTCTGTATTGTTAGTTAGTTAGTTAGTTAGTTAGTTTATTGAAACCTTATAGGGGAGAGTACGGTAGCCCCAACCACTAATTAGTTCTAAGAATGTAAAGATAGATTTTGGCTAATTTTATAATTTTTTTATGGTACACTACGCAAAACTGTAAATTTGAGACTAGGAAGCTATTTGTCTTTACTTTAATGGTGTAGCCAAAGTTTGAAACTCATAAAATAAACATTTAAAAAAAAAATAGGTAAGTTTCGCAGTTAATATTTATTATCATATAATAAATAAGTTAATTATCGTTGTGTCTACACAGACATTCATCCCTCAGCTTTCGATTTAGGCTATAAAAACTTTATTTTTTATGTCTCATTTGTTTATAACAACAATTTCAAGGCTCCTACATACTTTCCGGTACCCCCCACCATTTAGAGTTCCGTAGCCCCGACCGGTAAAAATATTGCTTATCTAACAATTTTAAAAACTAACTTGACTTTGGTTATGAAATTAAGCTTAAATATAATTTGTTTTTTCGTTTATTCTTCATAAAAATCCTCTCGCGAACAGACTGACTACACATTGTATGCTGGCTTTAGTTATGTGAAGTGATTTATAGATTTATTTAGGAAATAAATAATTCTAATAACACTAACGGAAATTACCATATCTTGAGTACGTAGTTTTCTACATTACATTTTTAAAAAATGAAGCTATTTTTTAATAATAATTTTATTTTTCAGTAATGATAATAGTAAATATTTTTTAATAATAAAGAGACGAGCCGAACACTCAGAAATTTTAATGGACAATGTCATTTACGAAACTGCAAAGGTAAAAGAGCAAGAAAAAATTATATTTATGTTCAATAGTTTTAAAAATTTCATCAAAATACTTTTTTAATAATATGTTTATTACATTGTTTACTACATCTATTTTAAGTTATATTAAACAATGGAGCATACAAATATTAATTTATTTCGAATAAAGATCCATTACAAGTATTTAATGATGTATTTTTACCATATACAAGTTAATTTATTGAGTGGTCGGGGCAACCGGACAAGTAAAATGGCGTAACCAATTTTATGAACAACGAAAAAGATGCAATTGTTTAACGGATTCGCTATTTTGTCTTCAAATTCTCCACGGATGCATAAAATATGATACAAATATTATTTTTAATACTTTCTATTACTTGTTGAAGTCGTCAAGAATAAGTTATATGGGTAAAACCTTTGGTGGTAGGGACTACCGGACTCTCCCCTATATGGGGAGCAAAGTCCCATGAAGGGTAAATTCCTGACTACATATGATTGCATTTAGATAGATAGATAAGTTTATTTCCCATAAATAAGAATACATAAATTCTATTGGGACACGGATTCGTTTCCGAATTACATATATAACGCGAGACAAAATAAACTGACAGGTAAATAAAAGAGAAATACAAAACGAGAACGGAAGGTTTGAGCCGCGGAAAAACGCAATACATGTTAAAGTAAGACGGAACGAAAATGTAAGTACAAACACGATCTTACGGGTTAAGTAAGAAATCTCTTCTGCGGAAACAACTTTTAACAAAGTAATACAGCAGCTTAGCTGCCTCCAGATCATCGGCTGCCAACAGATAGGGCAGTGGATTTGTCGCTGAGCACTCTGCCATTCGCGCACTTTTGAACAACAGTTCCCGGCAGGGTTCCGCTTGCGGACAATTACCTAAAAAGTGATAAAGGGTATCGTATGCGACGTAATTGCACAGCGGGCAATTCGCGGTCGGATCAAACTTAAAGGAGTTGTGATCGAGAACAAAAGTACGCGATTGGAACGTGGCGGTACGCAGTTGCATCCTCACTCGGGCATACGCTATGGGACAGCGGCCGGGATATAAATTTTCGAAACCGTCGGAGAACAGTCTGTAAAGAGGGAACAGAGGGGAGTTCGAGGATGTGTAGCGTACTAAGTCGTTTACTCGCTGTTGGTGCGCAAATTTCTGGCAGACGTGGCATATATTTGCTTCCCAAAAGTCCGAGGACAAGTTGGTCCACAAATCCTCAAACTGCGGAGAGCACAAGACAAGCTTCAACTGCGATACCCAGTTATAAGCTGGTAGGTTATTTCTCCTATGGTCAAGTTCAAGGAGACGCAGGAACCCCATACGGGGGAGACTATCGTAGGGTTGTTTCAGTATACGTATAACAAATAGCATCGCTCGCCTTGTGATCTCAACAGAAATAGGATAGAGCCCAAGTTCGAGACGAACCAGATAAGCCGGAGCCGCTCGAGGCAAACGAAACACACGCTTGAAGAATTCAATCTGAATGGCTTCAAGGTGATCAAAATACTGAAGAGCCCAACAAGGGGCAGCATAGAGCAGCACTGAGACTATCATCGCCTGGTATAATTTAAGGATACCGGACCATGCATCCGCTTTCACCGAGGCCATCAGAGCGAGGACAGAGGCTGATGCCTGCTGAGTCCTCGATATGGCATCTCCGACCGCTTTGAGACCCCTCGCCGACGACGAGACGATTATGCCAAGATATCTATAGACAGGGACTATGTCAACCAAGTTTCCGGCATACATAAAGTTACTGGAGGCCGAGTCAAGTCTTCCACCTTTTCTGAAGATTACTATTTTAGTTTTATCGGTATTAACTGTAAGTGCGTTTTGGAGGCAGTACTCCTCAAGAATGCGGAGCTTTACCTTTAGATCAACCGGCGAGTAGGCAAAAATCGTCAGGTCGTCGGCGTAGAGTAACATCAGAAGGTCATAGGTCCGCGTATAATCAATACCTCTCACCCCTCGTGTACGAAAATAATCAGGTAAGTCTGCCAGAAAAAGAATGAAGAGTAAAGGGCTGATGATTTCACCCTGCAGAACACCGGTTGTAACCCTGAAGGAGTCCGAGACTCTACCGGCGCTCGTGGTTGAAACCATTGCGTTGGTATACATTGCCTTTAGAAAACGAATTATTTTGGCACTTAGACCAAGGCTGTAAAGTTTTTGCCACAGGAGATCATGGGGAACGGAATCAAAGGCGCGGCGAAAATCGACAAAAAGGGCATAGCATTTCGCAGCCTTATGCCTTAAGTGAATCTGGCAGGCAGCCAGGAGGGTGAAGATATTATCTTCCGTTGACCGACCTCTCCTGAAGCCAGATTGCTCCATAGGAAGAACGTTAGATCGAGCTGCCCATGATTCCATCCTCGCCACGATAATCTGGGAAAGCAGTTTCGAATACGCGTTTGTGATCGCTATCGCACGGTAATTTTCCGGGTTGTACCTATCACCCTTCTTGAAGAGCATGAACAAGCTGGCACTCATCCACCCTTCCGGGAATCTTTCATGTAAAAATATGTAATTTAACAGGTCGAGGGTGTACCCTCGCCATTGACCGTCTAGCAGTTTGAGCTGCTCCGCAGGAATACCGTCGGGGCCGATTGCCTTGCCGGATTTCAGCTTGCCCATGCTCCTCAAGAGTTTCTGTTCTGTAATGGGGAAGTCTAGTTCGCTGTCGTACGTGCCTGAGAGGGTAACCGAGGAAAGAGAGGTAGTCGGATACAATGTTGACAGGTGTTCGTTCCAAGATTCAATGGAGATTGCCGGAGTTCGTAAAGGAGAACGTCTGTGGGTACGAATTAAGGTCCAAAAAGTTCTAGCATCTTTTACCGCAGCAAACTTATCAGTGATTTGAGCAGCGTAAAGTTTTTTCGATTTAGTAATTCCCGAAGTATATAGTTTTTTAGCGGCCAAATAATCGGATTCCGTCTGAAGTGAGAAACTGGTGCGAAGGGCCTTGAGCGCCCGAGTCATTGCTTTTCGCGCTTGCCGACAGTCTCCATTGAACCACGGCATGTTAGGTCGCGAGGTGTGTCGGCCGGTGTAAAAAACTCGCAAAAGCCCGGCAGAATTCGCCACCCTCGACAGCGTTGAGGAGATAAGAGGGAGGATCGTGGTAAAAGGCTGGTTTGCAATGTCTGCACCAGGTGTATCGGTGTTGGATAAAGCCTCTTTAAATTTGCGAGATCCTTCTGGAGTTAGCAAGACCCTCCGTCTTCCCCCGCTACACGTCAAGGGTGGCAAAGCCTCCTGTCGCAAAAAAGACAAATCAAGATTCAGGACGACGGAGAAATGGTCTGAACCTCCGGGGATCGTACCAATTTCGAGATTGCTGACAAAAGAAAGGTGACTACCGGAGATCCAGACCAGATCAATTGTACTTCGACCGCGCTCGTTCAAGAAAGTAAAATCGGCCGGGGAATCGGATCTCGTGCGCCCATTAAGTAAAACGAAATTGTTTTTGATCATAAAATCGTACAATAGAGCACCTCGAGCGTTGGACGTAGTATCGCGAGAGCATCTGACGCGAGCGAGAAGCGAGTTAACAAAAAGATCAGAAAAGTCACGTTCGAGGTCGAGAGAGCCCACCCGGGAGTTAAAGTCACCGCCAAGTACAAATATAGCTGATGGAAACGAGGCAGAGAGGTTGTCTAGAGTGATTTGCAAAGAGTCAAGAAGGAGCGAGAGGTTGATGTTAGGAGCGACATAAAAAGAGCCAATAATTACATGAAACGGAACAGTTTTAACTTGTGAAAAAATCCAATTGGCGGTGACCTCGAGAATCCCAGGTGAGCCCTGAGACGGTATAATTGTGAGTAGACCACCGCTGTACCTGCCCCTGGTGCCCTCCCGAGATGCTGGCGAATTGAAGAAGGTATGCTCCTGGAATTGCGGCAAGGTAACGACGTCCTGCCTCCAGGTCTCGTTTAAACACAGAATGTTCGCGGCAGCTGCATCAATTAAGGCGAGATTCTGCGGTCCGTGCATATTCCAAAACAGAATAGAAGTTTTAGGGGTCGTTGCCGTAATTACATGTCCTTTATCCCTGATAGGCCCAGAGGGCGGCAGTGAAGACAATATTGGACGAGGCACGAGGCGATGTGCAAGGTCTGCAGAGACACGGAAACCGACCCTAACCTTGCTTATGGGGCCGGATGCCTGCTGTTTTTTGGGACTCTACGTGCCGGAGATTCTTTGGATGACGATGGAGTAAGCTGGGCTACAGAGGGAGCCGTTGAAGCGCATGTGAAGGTGCCTTGAGCTTCCGACCAAGTATGCCATACACCGTCGATTTGCAGCCGAAGATGTCTTCGTATCACCTTTTTCCCTTCTTTATAGGCTTGATTGGCCAGTCTGCGTGCATGGAAAGCAATCATTTCCTCGTGCTTCGTCTGATCGCCTGTGATGAAAACGGTGGGATTTTTGGCAAGAAGGGAGCGCTTGTTTGCCAGAATATGAGCTCTAGCTCGAGCTGACGTTAGCTCCACCAAGAGGGTAGCAGGCTCCTTTTTAATGAGGTAGGCCACGTCAACTACACCCACTAAATTGAATGAGGCTTGAAGAAATTGCTCGACTGCAGCAGTGATGTCACCAGTCGTTTGAAGGCCTTTAATTAAGACATTTTTTTTCCTGGCGTCTTTGTCCTGTTTCTCAAGCCTCGCAGTCAGAAGTCGGATTTCGTCATCCTTTTTAGCCATAGCTTACTTTAGATCCGCGATCTCCTCCAAAACCTCCGTCTTGAAAGCGGAAAAAGCACTAAGCAGCTGGGTGGTATCGGTCCTTCTTTCCAAATTTGCATCGTCGATCTTGTTGTTGACAGCGTCAATTCTGACGGATAGTGCAGTAATTATGGCGTCCTGCATGTGTTGGATTGCCGCAGGGTCCATTTCGGAATTTGAAGAAGGAGACGTGTCTGGGGATGGCGAAGAAGATCGTGCTCTGATCTTCGAGCGTTGCGAAAATTCCTTCTCTGACTTCGGAGAACGTTGGCGCTTGGCGGCTTCGTAATAGCGCGTGATAGTGCTTTGAGCGGAACTGTCAAACGATCGCCATCTCGAAGCTGTCGTAGGTCGGCCCACTTGAGGTGCTAACGATGGGGATACGGCGGCGAGCTCGTCCCTCTTGCAAATCGACGCAGCAGTAAGGATTGACTCAGAGCGAGACGGAGAGGGAATCCCCTCTTGCGACATAGACAACTTCCAGATTATGCACGACGTGTTAACTCACAGACACGAAAAGTAACTAACACATGAAAGCACGGACGTAAACAATGTCTCGAGCGAAAACTTGCAGAAGATGACAATATTGTGATATCAATATGCTTCTATAGTGTATTTCTACGAAAAGCATTCAAAACTTGAACTGTCAAAACTTCAAAACTCCGACGATGTCATACAGATGATAAAATTGTTCAGTTTGCCACATAAAACCATCAATCACAGGTGATATATTCACTTAAAAACTCGAGCACAGCAAAGACTCATCAAAACTAGTCACCAAACGTGTACACCATAACGCATACAGCAGACAGACACGACAGAGATGATTCACTAAAAATCGAGATACATTTCACCAAAGCAAAAAAGTTTTTAAAAACTACAATGCGAACAGCGGCTACTGTTTACGTTCTTAACCGAACCGGTGGAACAATTTCTCAAATTATAAGTTAGCGATAATTAACAAAAAAATTGCCGGAGCGAAACGAAATGCGACCGACATGCTCAACGGCCTATCGAGTTCTCATATGATTGCATTTACATAATAACAATTACATATATTACTTATAAATCTAGCGGTTCTTAAAATCTAACGCAAAGATAGAAGCTACGAAGCAATTGCAAGGCTCAATAGTTGAAACAGTATAGCCTCCGGCTGCGACAGCAGATAACGAAAACGATGACAAATGTGGTATTTAGTACCCAAACATAAAATTTCTACCCAAAAAACAAATTTTAAGAAATTTGGTGGCACGGTTGTCATCTTAGACAGATAATTTCATTTATAAAAATTAAATTTTGAGGTATTTAAAAATATTGGTTGGTTTTTCTAGTAGCTAAGGTATTTGTCAACAATATTATACCACTAATATTCAAATTTTATTTGTAAAAGTGTTATAAATAAACAAACACTAAAAAAAATGCAGTTTTCTTTTTTAAAAGTGTTTTCCAGCTTATTTCAGTTTCGATTTTCATGGAAATTTTTACTAAGGGGGTTTTATAGTCGCTGATGACGAATATGGGGTCATATTTCCAAAATTCAATATGGCAGTACAACAATTTTAAAAATCGCAAATTTTTTGGGCTCCGAAATACGCATATGTAATATATTTTGAATTTTAAAAACTCAAAATTTGCTAAAACTATTTTTGAAGATTTTTGAGATTAAGAAATACTGTAATTTAGATTAAAAATTGTACATTAGATATTGCCGACTTTGTCTGCTTACCCTTGGCATAAACCAGAGCTAACGACGATGGCGTAGTAAGCTTGTAGCTCCACTTTTTTTAATACCTTTTTTGTTTGTTTTTTGTTTAACATTTTTTTATACCTTTTTTTGTTTCTTTCTTAATATTTTTTGATACCTTTCTCTTTTTATGCTCCTCTTGTTTTTGATTCTTGGCCGTAAAATTGTATGACCTCGTAACGATTGTGCAGCCTCGAACAGGCTTCAGGGGTCCAATTTTTACTCAGACCACAAAATTTTAAACTTGGATCTGACATTATGAATATTGGAAATCCGACGGCACATTCGTAGTCAGCGACCCCGAAAACCCTCCCGAGTTCCCAATTTCATCTCGATCAATCAACCTTTTCCTAATTCGGTCCGTAGTCTTGGATCCGCCATCTTAGATCCGCCATCTTAGATCCGCCATTTTCAATATTAAACATTTAAGACCATATTCGTAATCAGCGATAACTCCCGTGTACCCAGTTTCATCTCGATCAAGTAACTTTTTCCTAATTTGGTCTGCCATATTGGATCCGCCATTTTGAATTTTGAAAATCTAAGGTCATATTCGTAATGAGCGACCCCGAAAACTCCATCTAAAGAAAAATCATGTAAAGAAAAATGTGTGCTTCAAAGGGTTAATGGGTTAAATCATTCGATAATCCAAAGTAATCGTTTCTTTGAGGTTATGTGCGTTTATGTATCGCGTATAATAACGTATACACTCGCATTCGTAACTAAAAAATAGTGGGAAAGAAACGGACTTATTTCGTATTAAATCGTACACAGATTTTTCGTATACTTTTTCGATTGTTGGGTAAATCCGTAGATCTGTGGCATAAACTTCACCTCTGAAGAGCCTCCCAATTACTGCCTGAAAAGTCCTCCCAGACTCATAGAATAAGAGAGGTATTGCAAGACGAATGTTGGAGAAGGGGAAAGACCAATATAGATCAATCCTGATTGGTTACTTCTATACCTCTCTTATTACAACATGTTCCCACCCTGCCTCAGCCGATATCAATTTAGATCAACGTCGATTGGTTGCTTTTGCGCAACCACAAAGTGTACCATTCTTCTTATACCATGTACAGTACTCCTTCCCTTATTCTAATTTTTTTTCTCTTCTCCTATTCTATATTTCCCCTCACGCGTTCTCCCCACTGACGTGTATTGACGTGTGGATTTTCTAAATACAAATAACGGCGCATGCGCAACAAAAGAAAAAGAGACAAAAGTGAGACTACAAATCTAAGTAGTGGGGGAGAGGGGAAAATTAGAATAAGGGAAGAAGGCCGCCATGTGGCCTGACTGGACAAATTAGAATAAGCGAAGGACTCCCAATAAACGAGTTCGTGTGCAAAAATTTCGACTTTCATTCGATTTGTTTCCAATTTCGAATGAAATTGATCAAATTTTAATACGAAATTAGTCGTTTTCAAATGTTTTCATACGCACAATATATTTCGAATATTTGTCGTCTTTCCAATCCATCCGATGTCATACGTTACATTCGATCATATGCGTCAATATGCGACATTTTCGAAACGCGGGTATTAATTTTTCATTCGAAATGATACGTTCTTTGATGGGTTGCTTAAAGCGAATGATATTTCATACGATTTATTTCGCTCTACATTCGAAAACATTCGAATATGTGCGTAGTATTAATAGTCTTTAAAATTGAGGTTATGTACATCCGTTGGCATACGGAAACGGTTAATTGTCGAATGCAAATTTTTGATTGAAATCATTCGAAGGCATACGTGTTTACCTATACGAAATGTTCATTCATTTTAATACGAAGTCATGTTAGATCGCTGGTGGCGCCTATGCGTGAAAACGACGAACTGACCCTCGATAACATCAGTTCCTAAACTAGAATATTGAAATTAAACCGAAAAGTAAACATGTATGTACATTTTCAAGCTCAAATCTAATTTATGGTGATTTTATGCACTTTATATTAATGTACGTCAAATTTCAGCAAATCGATTCAGAAACGAGCGAGAATTCACGAGAATAAACTTTGGAGTACAAATACAGTTCGCTTCGTTACTTACGAAATTTAATTTTGCAAATTCTCTTTTGTTATATTGTTTTTACCTGAAAGTCGAATAATATTAAAAAAAAAAGACGAATTATAAACACGGTAAAACTTGGCTCAATTCCATGCGTTTTAAGGTAGTTGTACCCTAAATCAAAAGTATTGACAAAGAGTTGAAATTTTCAGCAAAAGTAGTTCAGGTATCAAACAATACGCACGTAAAATTTCAGGTTGATTTATCGTACAGTTTCTGAGATAATCGAGTTCAAAGTTTGCTCAATTCACGTTGATTCGCACGGGGCTAATGGCGCCAACAACGACAAATCGTATGTTTCTATTTTTTTGTGCCTGATGTAGTATTGCTATTCACTCCAAATTTCACACAAAACTTGATAAATGCTCTGTGAAGAGAACACCATTTTTTTTAAATGCCCACCGTACAGTTGTAGAGAAATTTCAATCCAAATACAGTAGACTCCCGCGTTAGTGGCGTCCCGCATTAGTGGCGTCCCGCGTTAGTGACGCGATGGAACCCCGTGTTAGTGGCACTTCTCGGAATCTTTCCATCCCCGCCATGTCGCCAGCCGCCTGAGGGGCGTGGCCTAATAAGGTACGGGCCCCAGGCGCGTGATTTGAATTACGTCACGTGACTGCAGGACGACAGTCTAGCGGGGGAAGCGATGTTTCTCCTACTTCCGCCACTAACACGGGGATTGAGGGGAGGGCTCGGAACCGAGCACGCCACTAACGCGGGAGTCTACTGTATCAGAATTATTTTATTTTCGGGGTAACTCGCCGAACAGCTGGTAAGCGAAAAATATATGTGGCAACGGCGCACGACAGCGTCTCGCGCCGCTCAATTCAAAATGATCGAAATATGATTTTGTTAAGTGGAACATTAAAAACACAATTGTCAATAAAAATCGTAATCAATTTATTGTAATAAAAACATATTTGAATAAATATATTCGTACAAACTATTTTAACAATTTTTTTTACGTTTTTTAGTATTGCTATTTTAAGAATATTTTTAGTCACTAATTTTTGCAAAATAAAGGCATCAAAAACAGCGTCATGGTAACCGTTAGTACGTTAGCGTTCTAATAAATCTTCTGCCAATTTTGACAGGGTGCACATGTCTTTTCCTTTGCGCTCGGGAAACTTTTGTCTAAATAATTGCAGACTATCACAAAATCCATAAATAATAAATTTAAAATCGTCTATTAAGGAATATTTTACACATTCCCTTAAAAAAAAAGAAGTATCGAAAGATGCATTATGTGCAATCAATATACATTGCTTATTTTTACCGATTTTGCACAAAAATTCATAAAATGCTTGTAATGCATCCCGAATAATAAGCGTATCTAACTTTTCATTGCGTAAATATAGTTTTTTTTTTTTTTTTTTTTTTTTTATTTCCTCTAACTTCCACCTCGATCGAGGTGTCCCAAAAGCTCCCAGGGAGCTTGTCCGGGTACAGGCGAGTACCATTGCGAGAGCTGCAGGTCGTCTTAGATGGCGCCATACTCACATTTGTCGAGAATGTAGGAAACTGCAGAAACCCACATTAAGTACAGCATAATTTCGCCTCCGATATTTTGCAAACCATTGATTTCGGAAACGAATTAAAACAAAATGTAAACACGGGAAAGCCGACGCGACGTTGCCACGTCTATAACGTTGGAACGTGGACTACGTGAGCGAGAATCAATTTATTTTTAACTCATGTTATTATAATTGAAAATTTTTATGCAATTAGTAATATGCTGGTGGTAATTTCACTTAATAATATTATTAGCATAAACAATTCTATATTTTATTCAATTTTTACGTTACTCATTACTTTGTCCTATGCAGTTGGGGTACAACTGCCCCTCAATTTTTATTCCTATATGCTTCCGCACTAATTTCATTCGATTCGATGCGTTTTAACTCGTTGCATCATCTTGCATACGTTTTCATGCGATTTATCGCGAAGAAACGTATGAAATCGTATTAAAAATTTTTGCACACGAACTCGTTTATTGGACTATTTTCGAAATGGAAAGACTTGCCCCTGGAAAGAGATTCCCAGTTTACTTGCGGAGAGTAGGACGTGATGAAATAGCACTTGCAGCCTGTCAAGATCAATTTGGTCATGGTAAAGTAGACCAGATCCTAGATAGATACCATAGAGCAGAACTGAAACCTGACTCGATGATGAATGATATCCTGGGCTTTGACCGTAGTTATAAACCCGCAGATCGCAATGCGTCGTACTACGCCATAATTGAATCAGTGAGGCAAGAATTCCGCCTGACAAAACCTGTCATTCCCTCGACAATGATGGCAGTGGCGCGGCATCCTGATTTTCCAGGTGATAAAGGCCCTGGATTACCGTTTAGAGATCTTGGGTTCAAGACGAAACAAGATGCCATTGAAAGCCCGATTGTGCAGAAGGCCATTCGTGATAAATGGCGCAAGATCGGAGCCCAAATACCGGTATCCCTTCCCGATACATTAGTATACTATAAAGCGCAAATTTGTAAGATAAAACAGAACAAGATTCGAGCTGTGTTTGCATATCCTTTAGAAGTATTCGTAGAAGAAGCCAGATACCTTTATCCCTATACGGACCAACTAAAATCCGAAACCTTAAAGGGACATGACACTTGTATATCCTACGGTTTAGAGATGATAAATGGCGGGATGCAATACCTAACTCGTATGACCTACTTGGCTCCCAGCAATTCGATATATTATATGGGTGACTATTCACAATTTGATAAATCCGTACCAGCCTGGTTAATTAGAGACGCGTTCCAAATCATAAAGGAAAATTTTATTATGGATAAAGTCCAGAACGAGAAGGGTGAAATACATTCTGTGAATCCAGAAAAAATGGAGCGTTGCTGGAAAAGATTAGTCACGTATTTCATCAACACGCCGATCCGATTGTACAATGGGCAACGATTCAAAAAACACGGCGGAGTGCCTTCAGGGTCAGGTTTTACGAACCTGATCGATACTATTGTGAATGCCATCGTCACAAGATATTGTATATATCACACCACAGGCTCATTGCCCATCAGCGACATTTACATGGGTGACGATTCGTTTTGTGTCCTCCGAGGAGGTGTTAATGTTAACGATGTTGCTAAACTAGCTTGGAAGGTATTCGGTATGACACAGAATATCGATAAAAGTTGGGTGACTCAAAACCGCAACAATATTTATTTCCTAGGATGCTGGAATAAAGACG
Organism: Trichopria drosophilae; assembly: GCA_030407085.1. NCBI lineage: Eukaryota > Metazoa > Arthropoda > Insecta > Hymenoptera > Diapriidae > Trichopria > Trichopria drosophilae. Next base: position 102,877,082 of record CM059586.1, read on the forward strand.
GTGATGCGTGGATAGCCCAAGATAAGTTAATAGCATCCTTTATCTACCCGGAGAGAAAGCCTGAATCAGTCGAAGAAACCGTCGTTCGCGCGTTTGGACAAATGTGGAGTTCCTTAAATCAGATCGCTGGACGAGCATGGTTCGAATTGGTTAATAAATTAAAAGAACAGTATGCGGTTCAAGATCAATGGATTTTTGATTACTTGCAAAGTCATCCAAGTAGATTTAGATCTCTTAAAATGCTGGGATTAGACCTCAGAAAAATCAGAATGCCAAGTATTAACTTGCTGGGAGGAGTCGATGCAGTAGAACCCTCCTTAGTTCCATTACGGTATCCGAAAAAGAGAAGAATCGATATGGAAGAATTATTGTCAGAGTACCTTGAAAGCCCATTGCACAATCATGATGATTTAGATTCGCCAGACCAAACCGAAGAAACTAAATAAAAAAGAAAAATGTAAAATAAATTGTATACATTAAATATTTTATGTTTCTTCTTTACATTACATCCTTTGTTAGAATCATATTCAAGTACAATAAAAAAAGCTTCTTGTAATTTAATGTTAATCATTTCCGATATACTCGCATGTTATGTCACAATGTAATCGAAGGTTCATACCACCTAAAATAGTCAAACCCAAATCTTGTTTAGTGTTACTTTTTATTTTGGCAAACTTTATGTTTATACTTTAAATTTGTTATTTTTTTTATTACCTCTTAACATTAAAAAATGCAAATCCATTTCATTCCACAGACGTTTTCAGTTTTTTAATTACGATTATCGTATCTCAAACTCGTGCCTTCAAAGGGTGGATTCCATCTCAGATTTGGGTATTATCCTGGACTCGTCATTTTGCTTCAGACCTCACCAAGACAGTATTTTAGCAAAGGCTTATTCTGCTTTGGGATTTTTAAGACGTTCTACAAAAGATTTTAATAATATTCACTCTATCATTCACCTTTATAAAGCACTTGTTCTTCCGCATATTACATATTACAGAGCTCCCAGTCAGTCTCTTTTTAGGATATTAGTCTCTTTTTTCGACTTTAGTCCCTTTTATTTCCTTTTTTTAAGAAAAGTAATTCGTTTTTCAAATATGACAATATTACTTAGGTTTTAACTTCGGAGAAACTAAAAAATAGTATGAAGCCATTCAAAATTATTTCCATATTGTTTTTCATCTATAAATTATTTTATAATATACATATACAGTATGTAGTATGCAACAAAAATTAAGATTATTTTTTTTCTCTCTTTAATTTAAAAACCTTGTCAAAATGTTTTGAGAAACGATTACTTTTATTATGTAATAATAAAAAATTGTAAATAAACAAAACAATTTTCCATATTTATGATTTTATAAATATAGGTTCCTTGTATACATAGACCCCTTATGAAAAAGTTGCAAAACATCTTAGGGAAATGGAAAAACTAAGTTATTGAAACTTTAAGGAACTGTAACAAATTCGAAAAATACGAAAAAAAATTTTTTTTTTTTACGACGAAGTTTAATGGTAATATAATAACAATTTTATAAAAATGTTTGATAAAAAAGATTTTTTTTTGTCAAAAAAATAAAATTTTTTAAAATCCATCCATAATTAGTTAGAAAATATGTTTTTTTATTCACCAAATTTGCTTTGAATGTTTAAATTAAAAACGACGACAAAATTAAAAGAAAACAGGTGGAAAAATTAAAAAAAAATTGAGAGTTCAATTTTTTGGGTAGATAACCGTATACAAAATTTGCAGCCAAATCTGAAAGGGTGATGTCCATCAATAGCAAAATTAAACGTTTTAGCATGAAAAAATTTGTTTTTTTCCGAATAAAGGCTATTCAAATTTATTAATCTATTTTAAAAATAAAAAAAAAAAACAATTGGAAAACAGAAAAACATATTTTCTAAATAATTACGTATGGATTTAAAAAATTCCATTTTATTCGAAAAAAAAAATTTTTTCTTTTTTGGTAAAGAAATTTGTTTCTGATTTTTATTTTATTACCGTTGAATTCTTCCGCAAAAATCACTAAAGAAATAATTTCTGGGGAATTATTGGACGTTTTGATAATAAAAAAAAATGTTATTATAAATTGTAATGTAATAATTGTATCAGGCTTACAATTAAAAAGTGGAAATCAAAACTATTTTTAGTCCATTTTTCTATCTCAAGTCCCTTTTTTAGTTCCTTTTTTTTAAGTTCAAATACCCTTTTTTCCTTTTTTTTAAGGGGACGAGGCACTGGGAGTCCTGATATTACATATAATTTGGAATCCTTGCAGCATAAGTTTATTCGGTTTCTCTCTTTTAAATCTCATTCTCCTATGTCTTTCATTGATCATGACTACTCTAAATTATCAAGTACGCTTAACTTGTCCTCAGTCCATTCTATTCACACGTATTTTAATGTAACTTTTGTTTATAAAATTCTGTATGGTGGTCTGAATTGTAGAGAACTTTCCAACTTATTAACCCATCGTGTCAGCCGTTATCAGATTAGGGATCTTCGCCCTCTGGAGGAAATTAACAGTTCGTCTAACTTTGGCTTTTATTCTCTCATTAATCGTTTGCGAAGGGATTGGAATGCAATCTTATAATTTGCCACTAAACACTGCATTTGTGTTGTTTGGAGCGATCTGGAGGTTTTATAGTGGTTTTATGTGTCTATTGTTGTTATCGAATCATGATTGTTTATTATTTATTATGTATTTGTGTATATTAATTTGTTTATCAGTAGTTTTATGAATTTTATTTTGCGCCTCTACCAATGTATAAATATTTTTATTATTTTTTGTAAAATGCCTTATGAGCCGTTGATGATTTAAATAAATAAATAAATAAATAAATATAGAAATTAGAGACATACACACTAGGGTGGCCCTTATTTTAGATATTTTCGAATTTCATACGGGACACCCCCTAGATCGATTCGAATAATTAAAAAATGATTTTTAAGCTTGGCAAGAGCTCTTAATTTTAATATTTAGGGGTGGTGCATTTGACTTGAAGTTCAACATTGGTTTTAAATGGGAAAAACTTACTATTTCAGTTTTTTAACTCTCACTTTTCCAGAAAAAATTGTAATTTTTTGCCCATTGGCAGATATATTCTGGAATACTTTTAGATGAGAAAAAACCAAGTTATGATAAAAAAAAATTTTTTTTCGGTGGATTTATTCAAGATTTACTTATTACAATTTTTAGCTCAAAAAATTAAAAAAGTGTCAATTTTTCATTTATTTCCTTTATAACTCCAGACAAATACATTCGATTTCCCGCCTAGTTAGAACATCTTCCAAATATAAACAAGTATTGAAAATATAAGATCAAAAATTCATAATCTGAAATCAGAAAACCTCCGAGTACCTTGTTTAATTTGAATCAGGTAACTTTTCAACATTTGATCCGCTATTTTCAATTTTGAAAATCGAAGATGAGATTCGTAATCAGCGACCTCGAATACCCCTGAATACCAAATTTCAGCTGTTTTCCATATAAATACCTGAGGAGATATTAATTTTGTGATAATCTTTCAAAAAAGTCGGTTCCAGATTTTACGCTAGCCAAACGGAGTAATTTCTTTAATGCCATAATTCGCCGAGAAATTTTTTTAATCAAGTTATTAGTAGGCATTTCGATCCGTAAAAAGGTAAGGACTATGATCCTGTATAATACATTACGATTAGATTTTTGTTTGCGCGTAATGGCCGATAAACTAAAATATGTTTTCTTTTATTTGATTTTCGACAAAAAAAACGTATTCTTTAAAAATGCGATAACTACTCTCTATTACATCATTTGGACTTTACTAAGGAGGTAATTTTATGCAGAAATCTTTAAAGAAATGAAATATCTTTGAGTTAAAATTGTAAAATGTATTTGTCCCGAGTTATAAAGGAAATAAATGAAAAATTGACACTTTTTTAATTTTTTGAGCTAAACATTGTAATAAGTAAATCTTGAATAAATCGACCGAAAAAAATTCTTTTTTATCGTAACTTGGTTTTTTCTCACCTAAAAGTATTCCAGAATATATTTGCCACTGGGCAAAAATTACAATTTTTTCTGGAAAAGTGAGAGTTAAAAAACTGAAATAGTAGGTTTCTCCCATTTATAACCAATGTTAAACTTCAAGTCAAATGCGTCACCCCTAAATATTAAAATTAAGAGCTCTCACCAAGATTAAAAATCATTTTTTAATTATTCGAATCGATCTAGGGGGTGTGCCGTATGAAATTCGAAAATATCTAAAATAAGGGCCACACAAGTATAAAGCTAATATAACAGAAACATTAAATAATAAAATAAAAAAACTAATCTGAACAAGTGTACATGCAAATACGTTACAAGATACAGAAAAATGGTAAATGAAATACATATTCCAGACAATGTAAAAATCATTGCAAAACTGGGACCGGGATATAATACTCCACACAAATTAAACAATAGAACTACAATAGATACGATAAAATATAAAGAATCATTTATTGCCAGGAATACTGAGATACCAAAAACTGATATATGCAATAAAATTATCGATACAATGTTAAGATTTTCAAATTATAATGCAGACGAATCAAGAATTGATAAAATTATTAAATCTCATACAATAGAAACGAAAAACTTTTTACAAACAAACAAAGACATAATACACCAGCAGATAAAGGCAATGTAACGGTAGCGTTATATAAAATCACCTATATACAACAAATGGAATTATTATTTTCGGATACAAAAAAAGATGGATACATACAACACCGTGTATTGCATAAATTGTATGGATTGCGATGACATCATATGCGGGAGAAAGTAAACGAACATTAAAAACTAGAATAAACGAACATCAATGCAATATCAATAGATCTTCTCAAACAAACACAGTAATTATAGAACATAGAATCCAAACGCTACATAAATTTGACTGGGATAACACAAAAATACTGGACATCGAAAATAAATTTTACAATAGACGTATATCGGAAATGATTAACATTAAATTAGAAGAAGCTCCACTAAACAAAATTGAAGATACACAAAGTTTACACCATGGAAAAACATAAAACTTATAAAAGTTGTTTCGAAACGTCAAGGAAAACTCACATCAAATCAAATTGTAGGACAAAGCCGACCTTTTATATTTTGTTATTATATATACTTCTAGATAACAACACCGTTTATTATAAAAATATAAAATGTTGACTTTCCATCGACTGTACAGAAAAACATTGTTTGTTTGCAGTGTATCAAAAATTAAAAATCAACAATCATTCGCTAGCGAGAGCACTTTCGCAGGAGAAGCAGGATAATCAAATGTTGTTCACGAAAAACTTAGAGTTGGTCGCAGAAGTTCAAGATATTGTCCATGCATGCAATAATCGAGATGTGAGTCTTTAAAACTTGATTATGCACCTCGTAGATTAAAATATTTATTAATAAATTGTACACTTTCAGATAATAATTAGAAACATTTTGAAAAATTCCAAAGAAATGTTACAAATGTTAGTAAAATTTACAACATACTTTACTTCGACCATATCTTCCTGCCAAGAATTTGTGGCTAAGCAGGGAAATAGGGAAAAAGAAAATCGTACCTCAACGAATAGTCCCGGTCGTAAGTAAATTTACTCCAAAAATGTATGCTCTTTTTAATTTTAAATAAAATGTTAATTTGTAATTAAAGGAAGAGAATCGATGAAAAGACTGTCGACTAAATCACCCGCTAGGGGTGTTGTCAAGCCTATGGTCAGTGGTCACACGATTACAAAGCCAACTATTAATTTAAGTCGTGTGAACATGCAGCGGATACAGAACACAAATTTGAGCATTATAGATGAAATTCCATCTCCAAATCAGAGTATGGAAATGTCTGACGAAAGACGGCCAGCGTCACCAACCGTCAATGATTATGTAAGAAATTTTAAATTGTTTACAACTAACGGGTCGCAGACTAACGAAATGCCTTTGTTATTTAGGATAGTCGAAGATCGCATTTAATACAAGAAGCTGCCAATATAGACGAAGGTGAGTTCGGAATCTTTATAATTTTATAACAAAATATTTAATTTTGTTTCGTCTTAGATACGGATGCGAGGAGAATAAGTGTGAGAAGTAGTAGATTCTCCGGAAGAGCCTCTGGAAGATACTCCAAGAGGAATTCCGGTAGAACTTCTAAGCACAGTAGCGTCAGAGAAGAACAGCTCAAAAGTCCTCGAGTAACATTGCAAGATGTTTCTCAGCTTTTGAGGAATTCCCAAAAAATTAACTTACGAGAGGTTAGTTTTATTTTAATATTTTTTAACCGATTGATATTAACGACCAATTTTAGAGTTTGCAGTTCGCTGAAGCATTACCGGAGGCACCGATTCATACTGAAAACGAATCCAACGAAGGTGACGACACTCCGAGTCCCGACACCTCAGTAAATAATACCAGCACCCCAGAATTACAATGCTCTTCGGATACATCCAGTGAAGAATTTACCAGCGAATCTAAAAAGGAAGTTAAGAAGAAGAAGAAGAAAAAGAAAAGTACAGGAAAAAGACTGTCAAATTCTAACAGTAATCCGCAACCGCCTAAGCGCAGTTCCAACAATCCAGAATGGGACGATCCGATGGAAGGACCGAGTTGGCTGCTCAGCGCCGCAGAACCTTATTACTCGTCGGAAGAGGAAGAGGAAATACGTGCTCGAAAATCCGAACCGCTGAAAGTGCGACAGAGTTTCTCGTTTCGCGTACCGGAGCTACCCACGAAACCGTTTCGTAAGCAACAGGTTGCACCGGAATGCAACGGGGGCTACAACGGCGTCGAGGCTCACGATCAGAACTTCATCGACGACGATGCAACGGTGAATTACGCGAGATTCGTGACGACGCGACGTGGCCACGCACCACCCGCGATTTTGGACGAAGAGGACGTCGACGACTTTACCCTGGTGCTGAACATGCAAAAGCAGGTCAGGCCTAAGGTACAGCCACACTTCGATATTACAGAGTTTCAGCTACCGACGCTGAAACCATTGATTGAGCCTGCGCAGGTTCAAGAACAGGAGAATGATGATATCACAGCGCCGGTGCAAATCACCCAAAAAATAAACATTCAACCAACGTCGAATTTTGCAGACTTGGGAGAGAGCTTTTACGATACGCTAACCGTCAAACTGCCAAGGATTACCGACGGTATTCTCGAGAATTCACTGGCCCCGTTAACACTGCCTTTAACGCCCGACAGGTTTTCAGAAATTCAGGTAAATTTTGTTTTATAGGATGCCGAATAAAATTGTAACTTTAATATTGTTGGCGAGAATTTTAAGTATCTAATTTGAAATAACTTAACCTAAGATTAATATAATTATATTTTAATTTACATACGATTTATTGCATTCATTTACTTTTGTACAAAATATTTGAAATTTCTATTTCAGTGAATAATTTGCAGAGTATCGTCAATGTTTTGCTTACCAAGTAATAAAACAATTTAGAATTTAAGAAATTAAGTTACGATAAATAAGAAATAGTAGTACTAGTAGTAGTAGTAGTAATTAGTGGTAGTAGTGGTAGTACGAATGAATAAAATGAAATTTATTTTAGTAGTATCATTATTTCAGATAATTTACTTAAAATCTCATTTGATCGATTTATTAACAATAAAATATACACATTAAAAGACGAATAAGAAATAATATAAAAGATTGCGCAGGCAAATGATTCAGATACTTCAATTCGTAAACAGATCAAAAAGAGGAAAGTGACCAAATTAGTCTCGAGCGGCGACGAGGACAGTCCGGTAAAGAAAATACCCAAATCGAAAAAGAAAGTGAAGAATAAGACCAGGGACAAGGATAAGAGCAGGGAGAACGATAGGAGTCGAGATCCAAGTATGGCGAAGGTTGTCTTGGAAAAACTCAACGACTCCCACGTCAACAAAGACTCGCCATCTCCGGACCAGAGGAAGAATTCTGACGAATCGATTAATTCGATGTGAGTACATTATTGACGTAACTATTAATAGTAACTGAAATTTTATTGTTTTATACAATCTTAAAGAAGTTATTATTTGTTGAGCGGTCGCATGAAATTAGATAGATATTTATTATGACTTCACAATAATGTGCTTACATAGGACTTCCTTTATACAAAACTTGATTCCACATTACATTTACCGCGGTTACACAACACATGAATAAAACAAACATATCAATTACTTAAACATTTACTCTCTCTCTCTCTCTCTCTCTCTCTCTCTCTCTCTCTCTCTCTCTCCCTCTCTCTCTCTCTCTCTCTCTCTCTCTCTCTCTCTCTCTCTCCTCTCTCTCTCTCTCTCTCTCCCCCTCTCTCGCCCCCTCTCTCTCTCTCTCTCCCCCTCTCTCTCTCTCTCTTTCTTCTTACTAGTTCTATACAACACTTGATTCCACATTACATTTACCGCGGTTACACAACACATGAATAAAACAAACATATCAATTACTTAAACATTTACACTCTCTCTTTCCCCCCCTCTCTCTCTCTCTCTCTCCCTCTCTCTCTCCCTCTCTCTCTATCTCTCTCTCCCTCTCTCTCCTCTCTCTCTCCCTCTCTCTCTCTCTCTCTCTCTCTCTCTCTCTCTCTCACTCTCTCTCTCTCTCTTCTTACTTGTTCTTTACAACACTTGATTCCACATTACATTTACCGCGGTTACACAACACATGAATAAAACAAACATATCAATTACTTAAACATTTACACTCTCTCTTTCCCTCTCTCTCTCTCTCTCTCTCTCCCTCTCTCTCTCCTTCTCTCTCCCTCTCTCTCTATCTCTCTCTCCCTCTCTCTCTCTATCTCTCTCTCTCCCCCCCTCTCTCTCTCTCTTTCTTCTTACTAGTTCTATACAAAACTTGATTCCACATTACATTTACCGCGGTTACACAACACATGCATAAAACAAACATATGAATTACTTAAACATTTACACTCTCTCTTTCCCTCTCTCTCTCTCTCCCTCCCTCTCTCCCTCCCTCTCTCTCTCTCTCTCTCTCTATCTCTCTCTTTCTTCTTACTAGTTCTATACAAAACTTGATTCCACATTACATTTACCGCGGTTACACAACACATGAATAAAACAAACATATCAATTACTTAATCATTTACACACACTTTCTCTCTCTCTCCCTCTCTTCTTACTAGTTCTATCATCTCCATCCATCCAATTCCCCTACCATCCTTCATTAATACATCCATACCTCTTTCTCCTTTCTCCCTCACATACTCGCAGTTGTTTCTTAAATGTTCGACATTCTCTCTCTCCCTCTCGCACAATATGCACTTTCTCTCGTCCTCCTCCATCCAGTACCTATTCCCCCTCTCCTCGTTCCCGCATCTCCACCTAGCTATTCTCACCAATCTTTTCCCCTCATTTCTCTTACAGATTCGTACATACGTTGGTACCCAACTCACCCTTTCATAACTCAAACATGACCTAGACGCTCTCACTTTCTCCCCTCTCTCTTGTTCATCCACTTCTATATCCCTTTCCCTCAAACGCTCCCATTTATTCTCTCCCCATTCATTTAAAGTTTCCTCACTCATACCTCCTCTCCATAAATAATTCCCCCTCTCTCTCGTCCATTCACTCCTTTTATTCTCTCTTTCATCCTTCCTTTTCTCCAACATGCCTTTCAACCCGAACTCCCCTCCTCCTCCTTTCTCCAGTTTTTCCTCAAACCTTTCCTCCCTCCATCCCATTTTCACCCTCAATTTATTTCTTTTCAACTTTTCTCTCACTACATACCCCGGTGTTACTCTTTCCAGCCCTAAAATCCACTTGAGGTATTTTTCTTGCGGCCCTTCCACCTCCTTCCATTCTTTGTATCCCCATATCTCCACTCCATAAAATAAAATCCCTTTCACTATATAGGGTATGTTAACTTCCGCTAAGTTAGTTGATATTTTTACCAGGCTTTGATTAATAAACTACTAAAATAATATTGAATTTTTTTTGTTAATAAATTTTTTCTTAATAATTTTCTTTTGAACTAGACAATTAATTTAAAAAATAGAAAATTTTGATGATATGTTATTTTTTTTCTATAAAAGATTATTAGTTAATGAAATCGATTACAAATTGACTTATTATTTCTCTTTTATTATGAATGACAAGAGAATGTCGCGTATTACAAACGACACAAGAGAATCGGATCCCTTCCTCAAATTTTTCATATGTCCCCCTTATTCTAATCTGGAAATAAAATGGACATACATGCTTTATTCATGAATATATCGTATTCATATACATGTATACCCTAAATGGGAAGTCTCGGTGTTTCCCTTCATGCCTTGATTATAAAAACCTACTTAAAATTCCCCACTTAATCAATAATTTGCTTTTCTTATCGTCCTTTTTGTAGTGAAAAATGTATGTAGACAATTAAAAGGCAAGCCTGTAAATACTCTCTGTTTAAACGTTTTAACGAACAATTTTTAATATGTGACTGATTCAATTTCGAATCGTATTTCACTGTTTCGCGAAAAAAAAAACATTTTTTGCGATTTAAGGAGTATCGGAAGAGAAACGATTTCTCGGAAAGTAGTACATATTTTTATCAAAAATGCCGTCCCGCTAACAAAAATAATGATATTTAAATTCTGTTTCGTGCATTTCATACGGAAAACTCGTCTGCATCAAATGCCTGTAAAGCAATTTAAAAATATTTGTTAGTAACGCAATGACGCGCATTTTATTGAAAATTGAAAAAATTAATTATCTGAAAAACCCCACCTTTTAAATTTTTCAATTTTCTCCAGTAAATTCTTAAATATATATTTGACTTACTGTCAAAGTTTGGCTTCTGGTAAAGCATTTTATTATATCAAAAAACTTTATTTATGAAAAAGCAATTTTTTGTAGTTTTTACTAAAAATTCGTTAAAAGTAGTAGTTCTTTAAAAAAAAAAAAAAAGGAGAGATAATTTATTGTTGGCTTCGGAAATTTCAAAATACCTGCGGTAAAGTTGTAGAGAATCTTTTTCTTGAAAAAATAAGCTATAATTCGTTAAAATCCGTTCATTTTTAAAAAATTCTTAACAGCGGAGAAGAGAAAATTTGAAAAAGTAACAAAAGTGGCTTAACAAATTATTTTTGCACATTTAAATTTTTTGTCAAGAAGAATAATGCTTTCACTTTTCAATAATATTATTAATAACGAAAATTAAATTCTTGGAAACGTTATTAGATATTTTTCGTCAACATATGATATTCTGGGGTGTAACTACCTGAAGTAACCCTGCCATTCGGGTCTTAGTAGTTCGGCAGTTAAGTTATAGCGATTATTAATTCCTTGAATGACCAAAAAAGCGTACAGTAACTTTGAGCTAAAATCTTTTAATGAAATCGCGAAAATTTCTGTTTGGCATAAGTTGTAAGTTGTTTTTTGATAAATTTATATAAAAAATATAGTTTTTTACGGGATTTTTTTCGTAGAAAAGCACCATTTTTTAACAGAAAATGTATGTTTATCATATTAAAATTAATTAGGAGGGTGTAGATTTTTTCAAAATTTTTTTTCCAAAAATAGGAAGCGTTGGAATGCAAAAAATATCACTAGCGCGGACATTATCAGAGTTGTTCAGTTTTTTCACTATTATAATACCCGATTATTCACAAAAGTGTCTATTCCGGGTTTTGGAGGATGCTGATTACAATTCTTCTGTCAGAAATGGAAAATTAAAAATGGTAAAATTTTTTGCATTCCAAAGCTTCTTATTTTTGAAAAAAAAATTTTGAAAAAATCGACATCCATAGTTTGTTGATACAAACACTAATGACACGTTTTTAATTAATTTTAATATGATAAACATATATTTTGTGTTCAAAAATGGTGATTTTCTACGAAAAAATTGCGTAAAAACGCTATTTTTTTCTATAAATTTATCAAAAAACAATACAAAATGAAAATTTTCACTTTTCTAAATGGTCGCATCGTGTAGAGCACACCCGAAAACGTCTACAGCAACTTATGCCAAATAGAAATTTCCACGATTTCATTAAAAGATTTTAGGTCAAAGTTACCGTACGATTTTAGGACATTCAGGCATTAATAGAGTTGCGCATACGATAAAATTGATATTTAGTCCGAAAAATCGAAAAATTAAGCGCAGTTTATCCCGAAAGAATATTTGAGTAATAAAAACGAATAAAAACGGTAGTAATTCGTATACTTGCAAAAAAAAAAAGAATTAAAACTATTCTTAATAAATTCATTTATAACTTTTATATTTCGAAAAAGATACTGTTTCATTCGAAAATTTCGAAATAATAATAAATTTGTAAAATTCATAGGAACTTCCGTCATTTTCAATTATATTTCTTAATTTTTGTAATATTGTATATTAGAATAGTCGATTTCCCGCCATATTTCCGTTTAAATGTTCAAAATTCTCAAATATATCTTGAGAGACGCGAAATCTGGTAAAATTTTCGGGGTTATTTAAAAAGGCGGTTTAGTTTTAATCGTTTATTATGCAAGGTGTCCCACAAATCGCGGACCGCATTGCAGGTACGTACTCTACATGAAATTTCAAGTAAAAAGTCATTTACAAAAATTGGGTCCTTTGTCTACAATTTAATTGGCGCGACGTTGAAGTTTGGAATTAATCACTCTTTTTGCAATAACTTGTCTTTTTTTTTTGAAGTTATCTTAACAAAATTAAGCTCATTTTAAAGACAGTTTCAAGGAACATTTTTCGAGCCTATCATGAATTGTAATTTTACTATCAGATAGTAAAAAGATATTTGTAAAAATCCTGAAGGGACAAAATTACCATCATTTAATATACATCATTTTATTATACAGCATTTAATGCTTTTGAGGTCGCTGAATATGAATCTGGTGTCTTATTCTCAAAATTCAAAATGGCGGATGAAACAAGGAAATGTTGACAAATCCACATGAAAATAGCTACTTTGGAGGTTTTTGAGGTCGCTGAATACGAATTTGATATCAGATTCCCAAAATTCAAAATGGCGTATCTAATACGGCGAACGAAACGCCTGGCATAAAGAATTTCTAAAATTGTTTACTTTTTTATAGTTTCTTTAAATAATTATTGTTAAACTCTTGAATTTAAAAATAAAAAAAAAGATAATTACATGGTGGCCACCGTCAGGGAAAACCGGGAAATCAGGGAAATGTCAGGGAATTTCAAAATTGGTCAAGGAAAAAGTAAATTGTAGACAAATCTTTAAAAAGTTAAAAATATTATTTAACAAAAAATCGCACAATTTCATATTCAGAAAAATGCTTTATTTATCGTGTTTCGCATAAAATTCTTTTAAATGATTTTAAATGCTTTCTCACAAATTTAAACAAATATTGACGTTTTTTATCAATAACATATTTCAGTTTCGAACATTTTCGACAGATTTCACCAAAAACCAACAATTTTGAGAAAAAAATTAATCTTAAATTAAATATATTTGTGGTACTGCTCAGTTTTAAACGTTCTGGTATATTGCAACAAAAATAAACACGATTAACAATAACACATTTCGGTATTGAATATATTCTAACAGATTTGAATAATATTTAATAGTTTAAAAAAAATAAATGCAAACAATTTTATATTTAAAGATATTTATCTTTCTATAAAGATACTTTACAGAATATTTCAAAAATATTTGCCATACTAATTCTCTATTTAAACAAATATTTGTATAAATAAAACCTTTTGAAAATGATGGAAAACTTTCATAAATTTTTTTAAATCTTCAAAAATCTTTAAAATTGCATAAAAAGGCTAAAAATCGTAGGAAAATTTTTAAAATGTTGAAAACAGCACAAAACTCCCAAATTTTAAGAATATTAATTTGTTTAAATGATTATTTTACCATTTCTATATTGAGTAGTTGATATTTGTCCAATAGTATTTGAAAAATATAAAATTTATGGCAATTTTTTGTTATTGTCAACATTCGTAAGAATTTTGACAATACTTTGAATATACTGTCCAAAATCGCCTAAATTCTAAAATTTATCAACATTTATAATTATTGTCTAACATATTACCGCAGAACTTGACATTTTATAACAAATTTTGACAAAGAACCCCCAAGAAATTTTCTACTATTATTTTGAATTAAACACGAAAAAATCCGCAGGAACATGAGTTTTTTTTCTGGATTTTTATAGATAATATGTTTTAGAATATACTACTCGTTGTTGATTGAAAAAATAAAGAATTTATTGAAAATGTGTAGCTGTTTTTAATACATTTTTATCCGTATTGTTTATTTTAAATAGATATCATTAAAATATTGGTCAGGGAGAAATCTGGGAAAAGTCAGGGAATTTTTTTCCGAGAAAAAAGCGGCCACCATGAATTACTTGGACTGTATCGTAGATTAGTTTTATTTTATTCCGATAGTAGTAGTTGGCAACAACTGTAACATAACAACAAAATAACAATTTTTAAAACATCCGCCACTCTATTTGAGCCGCCATTTTGAACTTTGAGAATCTGACATCAGATTCGTATTCAGCGACCCCAAAAACCGCCAAATTAGCTATTTTCATGTGGATTTTTCAACATTTCCAATGTTTCGTCCACCATATTGAATCCGCCATTTTGAATTTTGAGAATATGACACCAGATTCGTATTCAGCGACCTCAAAAACAATAAATGCTGTATAATTTGTAATCATTTTAATTATTTTAGCTGCGTTATTAAACAGTTAATGTGATAAATATATACAAACCTATCATACAGGGGGTAGTTTTTACCCCTTAAAACGATTTAAGGGTCCAACAAAAATTTACTTGTTAAATATTTTTTGATACTCTACACGTATGCAAAGTTTTATTCCAATCGGTGAGACACATTTGGGTAGGGTTACTTGTTATGAGAGGGTAATATTCGAATCTACGCTGAACGTGGTAAGATACGACTTTTTAGCAGTGTATAAAAAAAGCAAATTAATTTTCTCCCGCTAAGCATTACACAGAGAGAAAAGAAATAGTTAACGGAACCTTTTTGTATTAGTAAAACGCGTAAATAAGAAAAGTTGTTGCATTAACTATTTCCATGGTAAATGGTACAATGAAATTGTTCCATTTACTATTTTCCGATGGTTAAATGGTTTGTACATAACCTCAAATATCGACGCTAACCTTACATATAGTTAATTCTACTACTTAAGAGGTTGAAATCGATTTTACAATTTTTTCGTGGTTCCATTAACAATTTTTTTCTCTCTGTGTAGTAAAAAGAGACCGCAAATTGAAGAAATAGCTAGTCAAACCTGAAAATTTGTATTTTTTACAAAGCCTTACTATAAATTTTAAATATCTATACTAGCTTTTCGTATAGGTTATTCAATAGTGAGGCAGATAAAACTGGTAGCTCCACATTGGATTGCGTTACGTAGCAATGGCCAATACTAATAAAATGCTAGACACTCTTATACAAATAAAAAACTTCTATAAACGTTTATTTCAACTCTAATGTGTATTAGGAGCAGTAAGTTACAGTTTAATCGTTTCTAGTTGTCAAACTAAATTACTACAAACGATTAAAATGTAAGATATTGCTCCTAATATAGATTAGAGTTGAAATAAACGTTTGTAGATGCTAAACATAGTTACTACAAGCGATTAGTCTGCATATAAGATATTGCTTCTAATACAGATTAGAGTTGAAGTAAAAGATTTAGTTGTTTGTAGTTGCTAGAAAATGTTACTAAAAACGATTATACTGCAGGATGTTGTTGCTCTTGATTAACATAGCGGTTGAAATAAACTTTTGTAATTGTTTGGAGTTGATTTAGAAATTGACTGCAAACGATTATACTATTGAATATGGCTAAGCACTGTCATTCGAAACGAAAGAAACGTTTGTAGGTGTTTGTATTTATTTAAAATTTAAACAAAGAACAAAGCGCAAGAAGTTACGTTTAATGAT
Source organism: Trichopria drosophilae (assembly GCA_030407085.1). Taxonomy (NCBI): domain Eukaryota; kingdom Metazoa; phylum Arthropoda; class Insecta; order Hymenoptera; family Diapriidae; genus Trichopria; species Trichopria drosophilae. Next base: position 102,893,007 of record CM059586.1, read on the forward strand.
GATTGTCTCTAAATGAATGGTTGTAGGTGTTTTTGTGGTTATTTTAGAAAATGTTTACAAATAAATGAACATATAATAAGCTGCTTTTGAAAACAATTGTACATGAAATTAATATTTGCGGTTGTTTTGGGTACTATTAATCGTTGGTTGTTTAATGCGTGGAGGGGGGGGGGGGTGCGGGGCTTTCGTATTAATTTTGTCGGTGAGATGTGGGGTTTAGCTAATGCAGACTATTATTGCATACAAATTAATCAATTACAAAAATTAAGAAATAAAAAAAAAAGTTTTAATACAAAAAAGAATGTTTTTATTAAAAAAAAGGGGTTTCCTTCTACTACAAACAGAAATTCCTTCACTACAATCTACTACGAACGATTTTCTGTCGGAAAAAAATTTGAAAGAAAACATTTTCTAAAAAGGGGTTCTGGTCATTTTTGGACCCCCTGTAACTTTTTTTTTTTCTGCAACTACAAACTAAATACGTTTCACTACAATCAAAACACTATCGAAATAGCGTTTTACATTTTAAATTCTGGAAAGTCGTGTGCCAGGTTCACAAAGCCGTTCTAATACCGTAGAACCCCGCTGAATTGTCGAGATTCAGTCCCGCTGGATTGACACTCCTCAGAATTCCTTTACTCCCACCCCGCCGCTCGTCGCCTCAGGGGCGTGTCTAGTTAGACATACGCATTGGTTTGGAGTTACAAAAGGAAACAGAAAGATTGTCTGTGATTGGTCATGAACGTCACGTGATTACGGCGTAGAGGTGGAAGCGATGCTTCCACTATCGCCGACAGTCCAGCGGGGTTTGCGGGGAATACTCGGAACCGACCGTGACAATCCAGCGGGGTTCTACTGTATGTTGTAATAATTAAATTAACAAATGCTTATTTACTAGGAAATGGTTTACAATTATTATATTGTAATTAACGTAAGATTTATCATTGGGTATATCGAATTTTATTAATGTGCAGAAGTCTACCTCCACCAAGCCGTCAAGAACAATCTAGTGATTCTGAAAGCAGTACAGCTAGTTTCAGCGGCTATGCCACGACAAGGCCTCGACGTCAAAAGGCACCAAAAAATCTTCAAGAGCAAACTTTAAAAAAGTAAGTAAAAGTTTTGGCTCTGATTACTCGAATTAAGTACTCGTGATTTAGAGTTTTTGTTTGTTGCTAATGCACGTAATATTCTTGTGTTTAGAAAACTTCGTAGATACGAATGACGAGAGAATTCCAAAGTTGCCTCGTGTGCACCACCAGCCGATCGCTGTTCGTCAAATCCATTATTATGTATATAGCGTTAAGATTTGACCTGAGGTTTACTCTTTAGCAGTGTTATTTAATCGAAGTTACTTCCACTCGCCGAGCGAAACGAGAAAATCGTCTGACGTCAGCTACGGCTTCCGCTCGCAGTATTCTGCCATACTACGATGAACTTTGAATAACTGTCACCATTTAAGAATAAATGTTATTTCAAACTTTTTGCCTAATTTTTTGTACGAAATAAAAATTTATAAGCGCTTCGAAACATATAAGAAATATGTAGAATGTCTTTTACGACTGAAACACAGGGTCGATAGTTGCATTAAAATTTCCAACATTTTTACATAGATTTTTTTCATTTAATTTTAAATAATGCTAATGTTTGTTATGGAGTGTTGTTCGAGTTGACGACTCAAAAATATAAACTCATCTTAAAGTCGATCGTTTCTTCATTTACAACCCGATTGTTTCAAAATAAAAGATAAACGTGATCTTTCGGGTTGAATGTTTAGACAACATTAGAATTATTGTAATTAAGTTCCGAAAAGTTTTCGATTGCACTAATTGTGCAATATAAATTATATAAGTATTGTTGGGAAGAATTATGTTAGGACTAAATGAGTATAGAGAAGTAATGACAGATCTAAAAATGAAGTGACGAAGTTTATACTGCAATTTAAAAATATACTATGTATATAAAAGGTTAGTATACTGTAGGCGTGTGTCAAATGAATGCTAAATTGTAAAATCATCAAAACAAAATCTAATTAAAATACAGGATTTTTCGTGACAATAAGAATATTTCAGTTTATATAATATTAATCATAGAAAAGGATAGTTCGTGCTTCCGATATGCGTACACATTTCTGGAAAGGACACCGATGAACACATCGACTATTGGTATATATGTATATGTGTAATTCATGAAGAAATACAGAACTTCATACATAAATAAATGAATTCTACCTTTATGTCACTTTCCCGCGGTTTTTTAACCGTACCCATCCCTATTGGTAAGTGTATAAATTGTTTAATCTACTTCCATTTCACTAGTTCAACTATCCTTCATTTTCATACGGCAAAGCGTGAAAAATTCCAAGAAAAATTTCCTGAAAGTAAGTTGTCCCTAATATTAAAAATCCAGAATGTTAAATATCCAAACAGTAAAAGTCCGGAATGAAATTTTAAGAAACATTTTGTTGCCCTGTAAGCAAGAGTCGATTAGATGGATGACCCAGAAGCCAAATATGACCGTCGAAATAGCCAATTGGTTCTAGTTTTTGAGATATTGACGGCCTAAGGAGTAAAAAATTGGATTCCAGGAATTTTTGTGCATCTATTCAGTCTAAAAAATGCCGTTGTCCCACCAGTAATAGTCAATTTTGATAGAATTTATCTTCCAGAATTCAAATATGACGGCCAAAACAGCCAATTGGCCTTAGTTTTTGAGATATTGACGGCCAAAAAGGTAAAAAATTCGATTCTATGCATTTTTGAGCATCTATTCAGTCGAAAAAATGCTGTTGTCCCACCAGTAATAGACTGATTCCATTTCAAATCATGCAGAGCCGCCGGGGTCATGTCTCAGAATGCGTTGATATTGAAATATGCGATTCTATAGTGAAAATGAAGAGACACGTATTTTACCGTTTCGCGAAAAAATCATTCTCTGCGATTCTAGAAGTAGGGGAAGTTAAAGACACATTTCGCAGAAAGTGATTGTTATTTTTACAAAAACTCCTGGCGCGCCGAGAAAAATAATGGTATGTTAATATTTCTTTGTGCATTTAATGTATGTATCCCGGCCGCATAAAATGGCGCCAAAACAATTTGAAAATATTTTTAATCAACAAAATGGCGTCCATTTTACTGGAAATTTAAAAAATTGAATTTCTCAAAAACACCACCTTTTAAAATTTTCATTTTTTTTATACAAGTTAATGGGTTCATATGTGACTCATTCTCAAAGTTCTAGCTCTGGTAAAACACTTTGTCATATAAAAAAAATTAATTTATGGCAAAAAATTAAATTATTGAGCTAAGAATTTTTCCTTACATGATAGTTTCTTGTAATTGGGTGTATAATGGTTTTTCAGGTCGCTGATTATGAATCAGGTGTCAGGTTTTGAAAATTCAAAATGGCGGATGTAATATGGCCGATCACAAATGTTTGAATAGTATAATTTTGTCTAACATTTTGTATATATGGGTTTTCGAGGTTGCGGTAAAATACGTGTCTCTTCATTTTCACTATAGAATTGCATATTTCAATATTAACGCGTTCTGAGACATGACCCCGGCTGCTCTGCATGATTTGAAATGGAATCAGTCAATAGTCAATTTTGATAGAATTTATCTTCCAGAATTCAAATATGACGGCTAAAACATCCAATTGGCCTCAGTTTTTGAGATATTGACAGCTAAAAAGGTAAAAAATTCGATTCTATACATTTTTGAGCATCTATTCAGTCTAAAAAATGCTGTTGTCCCACCAGTAAGAGTCAATTCTGGTAGGATTTATGTTCCAGAATCCAAATATGACGGCTAAAATAGCCAATTGGTTCTAGTTTTTGAAATATTGAAGGACAAAAGGGTAAAAAATTCGATTCTAACCGTTTTTGAGCAGCTTTTCATAGCCTAAAAAAATGTTGTCCGAACAGTAAGAGTCAATAGGGTTTTTGCTTCAGAATCCAAATATGACCGCCAAAATAGCCAATTTAGGCATTTTTGAGCATCTATTGACAGTCTAACAAAAATGCTATTTCGTCAGTAAGAGTCAATTCTGCTAGGATTTTTGCTCTAGAATCAAAATATGACCGCCAAAATTGCCAATTGGTTCTAGTTTTTGAGATATTGAAAGACGAAGAGTTCAAAAATTCGATTCTAGACATTTTTGAGAATCTATTCATATCCTAACAAAAATGCTGTTTTACCAGTAAAAGTCAATTGAGATAGGATTGATCTTCTAGAATCCAAATATGATCGCCAAAACAGCCAATTGGCTCTAGTTTTTGAGATATTGACGGCCAAATGAGTAACAAAATTCGATTCTAGGCATTTTCGAGCATCTATTGACTGTCTAAAAAATTCTGTTGTCTCACCAGTGAGTCCCATGTCAACAATATCAAAGTTGTGGTCGATGTCGCGGAATTCAATGAAAATGAAATATTTGATAGGTATAGGCGTGGAAAATATCGTGGTAAAATATTTTTCCAAAATTTTCAAAATGGCGGCCGTGAGGTCACATTCACTGAATTTCTTTAAATTACGATATCTATTTTTCTAATTATCGGGACTACGCGCATTTTGTTCACAAAAATGAGTGCTTTTATATAAAAATAAAACAATTTTTTTTTCTTTTTAATTTGACCAAAAAACGGTCCAAAAAAATTTTCAACTTAAATTTTTGCACAAAACGCATATTTTTTTTTGCAAATTCGACATCTCATTTTGTAGAAAAACCTTTTAGCTTTCATTAAAAAAAAATATTGATGGAGACTTTTTTTGTTTTCGAGATATGATTTTTTAAAGAGCGCAACTCCGGCTTTCGCCGGTGCGCTGAGCCGCGCTTCAAGTGCAGTTCGGAGCGCTATCCAGGGACCGTTTTTTTCTCGTAAGTAAAATGTGATTCCGTTTGTATAAAAAGCACTCCAGTAAGTTGGCTATTTATATATATTTATTTGAATGGTTCTGCAAGTCATTTTTAAATCTGTTAAGTTTTTGCACTAACATTACCTTCCAATTACTACGGTTCCTCTGATTCGTTGCTGCAATCCTTTCAAGAAAAAGGGTCATGTGTCAGTACTTCAGAATAAAGAATTTCGTCATGTTACTCACGAGTTATGCAATAGGTTTAATCTAAAATCTGATATATGGTTAGGCAAAGTAATTTGTAATTCGTGTCGATTAACATCATCCCTATACGGGACGTTAAATTCCTTCTCAATACGTCGAGCTTTCCATGATTTTGGTACCATGGTTAAAAGTGTTACTTTCTCTGAATTACGATCCGCTAATGCTATTTTTACCACATTTTTATTAATTCGTATTCTTGTCTGTCTGTCTGTTTGTCCGGTGCAAATTTTCTTTTAATTCATCAACTATGACTTGTATATCATCATGCGCATGCGCATGCGCAGTTGCGAACTTTCGGTTCGCTTAACCTGTACGGAAAGGTGGCAGTTTTGTGCAGGTGTGACAAAAATCCTTTTCATTTCCAAATGAGAAAAGCAGATACGTCAACTTTAACTCAGTTTCTCCATTAAAAAGATTTTTTTAAATTTTTGTTAAATTCCTTTCCTACCATTTTCAAGTGTGCTTAATCGGTTCCCGTCGAAAAAAAATTTTAAAAAATTATTATTTCCTTAGTTATTACTTAATAATGATTATTAACTAAAATGTATGTTTATCAATAAATTTTTCTTCTCGCCCGTAAATATAAATATTATATTTGAATTTATTTCTCGGTATAATCGGTCTTTTGAATAAATAAAAAAAAAAAAGAAAACATAATAGTATAAGTGCTTTGGATTTAAAGCAACAGAAAATAAAAATATGACTAATTATATGCCGATATTTGTGCTATTGCCACGCCGGAATCCTTGATTTTTCTAGCTCGGTATATATTATTATAAATTTATGCTTTAACCACTTCGGCGGCGAGGCGTTCCAAATGGCGTCGCGCGTGCCGGTGACAAAAGCGGCGAAAATCATAGAAATGGCGGTCCTACTTAACTCGCTTCGCAAAGTTTGTAGACGTATTGAAGTTTGGGAAACCATAATAATTGTATGTTTTAATATCAAGGAACACGAATCTGTTAAAAAAACACAATTTTTTAAAGTTTTGAATAGTTTTTTTTTAGTGCAAATGTCAATTTTTAATACTTTTGTGAAAATGGCGTCGTATTCTTATTAATTTATTATTTAACGGGCGGAATGGCCCTTTTACGCAGATTTTGGCATATAATCTATTGTAATATTTGTGAGATCTACAGATCGTTTTAAGAGATGGCCCCATACTTTTGTGTATGAAATGTAGGAACTGCAGAAACTTACACCAAGTACAGCATCGGTCATGAGTCCATTTCCACCGGACAAACAATATTTTCGAAACGTAAACAAACAACGTGGCTCGTCTTACCAACAGCGAGCTGCTGCTTGAAAACGAAATCGAAAAATTGTTCACCGGACGGGGATCGAAATTTATGTTAAGTTCATTGTTTTCAGGACCATAAAGTTGTTAATAAATTCTCCTGAACTGTATTACAGTTTTTTTTAATTAGTTTTGACGTTCTACGAATTTACACGTATATCCAATCAAAGTTCAAAGATACACATTGCCATCGCACGGAATCATTGACCTTCATTGTACACTGGACACGCATAAATTTCGGCGGCGAACAGAACGCCAAAAGACTTTTATCCCTGTAGTGGAGTGTAGTTTAAAGAAAGGAAAGAAAACGCAATAATTCGTATAAATCTTTATTATATTTATTAATAGTAATGTCCGATATCGTTAAAAGACGTCCTCGTGCGCATATTCTCGAAGTACATTTACATTCTGGATACTCTCGACTTGAATCTGCACAACAAATGAGTGTCTTTTTCCTTTTGCTTAGATCAAAGTTTTGAGATTTGCAGTCCAATTGGTTCTCTAAATTCACAACGTGAAAATCTCCAACTTTCTACCGACTTTTATTTTAGGTTCAGAAATCAAAACACGCGAAAATTATTGATTTCTTAGGCTGTTCGGATCGTAAACGTCGAATACGATTCTTATCTTGGTCTCTTGTGAGAGTATAAACTTGCTACCCTCCTACTAACCTAAAGCAAGCCAATTTGAAAATTATATTAATTTCTTGTAGTGAGAATAGCGGTTATTATAAAAATACTAGACATACCTCCGTTGAAGGTCTAGGAACCAGGCCTAAACTGTCTAACATACCGGACTGACCAGAGTCTTCGACGGGAAATGCTGTTTGTTTTCTGCACTTGATTAAATGCGTTGCTAGAAAAAGACAAAAAAATAATCATTTCAAGTACTTCTAATTTGAAGTAAATTTCAATACAATTTTAAGTAATGTATTTTAATTTACCAAGTATATTTCCATCTCTAGTTGCGAATCCACATTCACACTGCATTTCTTTGTCCAGGGGAATATTTACTAAAGGAGAGGGTACGATTACGCTCATCATTGGGCGCTCGTTGTGGACTTGCCGCTGATGTTCCTTATAAGCCCTCCAACAACAGGTTACGTATCGACAACGAGGACATTTTTGTTCACCCCTAATATAAATAACAAATTCGTTAATCGTCACAAATATTTTCACTTTCTTAAGAATGTTAAAACAAAAATTATTTTATTATCAAAGAAGTGTAAACACATACGGATAATGGTCCTTTGTGTCCAGATCCTCTTCGCACTCTTGGCAAGAATAATTTGCTAGAGGTGTGTGTACCTTGATTGAACCGCTGACCCACTTCTTGATCCTATCCGCGTTAAAATCTGACGATTGGACCAAATCGTCCACGTTAAACCGTTTTAGCGGGTTACGCATTTTCGCATTTGTTCTCGGTACGGTAATTGAATTGTTAGTAACTGAATAAGGAACGACCTCTGCAAGAATTTCAGGGAAACATTCATTATTTTTACGATAATTAAAATAATATTTTTAATACATCATCTGCATTAATAGATAAACATGTATCAGGTCAATTTTGTTGTTACAAGTTTGGAAATAAGTGCGATAAAAACGGATGTTTTATGTTATTGATGGGCCAGACGTTAGTAATTAAATTTATGCAGATTATTGTTACTACGATAGGCAAATGTTACTTACTTGAATGGGTGACAGTTTCGTGCATGTCCACGAGATGCGCTTTAAGTGAACTCATTTGATTGAACCAGAGACAACACCTGGGGCACCTGTTGCCACTGTTCCCTCTTCGCACCAAGTGCCGTTGCAAATGTAACATGAAAGCATGAACACTCGATTGGGCTGGTTGACCATTGACGATTAATTGTACCACCTATAAATAACCATGAAAGTGATGATAGCCACAAGACTTATGCTGTTAGAAGTACGCATTTTGAGTCGCTTAAATTTGAATTTATTAACAAAGTCACGGAAAAATTCCATACTTTCAGGATACAGACGTCAAAAATCGGAGAGAAATAAGCATTATGGACCGTTTTCTATGATTTATATATAACATAATCCAACAGAATGATATCGACCTGCTTACTTAGAAACCTGATTGTATTTTTTTTTTAATTTTCGATATGCTCATTCCAAATCTGCTCGCAGAATATCTTTATCGCGTTAGGATTGAGATATTCTAACCTAGAAGTGTAACACATACCTATATACTTATTTTTTAAGTTACATATATACACGGCGAGTTTATTTTCCACAAAAAGTATACTTAGGATCTTAATGTCTTCCTCTTTCAAACGAGGTTGCATTTGCTAATTTTTTGTTGTTGCAAATGTATAATTTTAAGTTCACAACTATTAATTTCCCATATCTGGAAAACCATGAAATTAACAAACAAACGATGTAATAGAACACGTTTTAGAGTAACAAATAAAAATTATCTAAAATATGTGAAAAATGTTGTTTTTGTATACCTGTATTGACCACTTTTTCATTCCTTAACTTTATTTATGAAAGTTAAATTTCAAAGTAATTAATAATAATTGTTGGTTTTTCTACCTTTTAAGAATTTCTCCTACAATATTGAATTTCTAATATTTAAAATTAATTTGATGCAAAATGTTAATAAATAAATTTTCACCGTATTTATTGTTTGATTTTCACACAAACTTCTCATGAGACGTTATAATGGTTGCTGGTTACGAATCAATAGTTGAAGTTTCAAAATTCAAAATGGCTGATCCAATGTGGCGGATGAATTTTTATAAATTCATTCAATTCACTTGAAACTTAAGAGTAATCGTTAAATTTCACTACCGTGGGCTTCAATTTTATTCTCTTGGAGTCACATTTACTCCTTTGGGGTATTTCATGGTAGGCTTGAAACTCTCTACCGGTGTACAGTAGTGCTCTCCTTAAGTTATCTTCCCTTATGTAAAATGGCCCCCCTAAGTTATATTCTTCTTCTCCCGCGTTCCCCCACCACACCCGCCCTGCTTTCCATTGCATTCAATTTTTACACTCTGAAATCACTTTTTTACTTCCCTCAACGTACAATTTGCGATCGTTAATGTTCAACTGATTTAACAATTCGTAATTAAATGTATGCATGTGTGCATCTGAAATGCGAGTGGTGGGGGGTGAGGGGGATATAACTTAAGGGGAGCAGCTGCCATATTGCCAGACTGAAGTGTACAATTTAACCCTTTGAAGCATAGATTTTTCCTAATCAGGGGTTTTCGGGGTCGCTGATTACGAATCCGGAATTAGATTTTCAACATTCAAAATGGCTGATCCAATACGGCGGACAAAAATATGAAAATCCATTGAAATATCCTGTATCTTGTTACTTGGGGAGGTTTCATGGTTGCTGATTACGAATCCGGCGTCAGATTTTTAAAATTCAAAATGGTATATTCAATATGGCGGACAAAAATATGAAAATTCATTAAATTGTTGCGTTTTTACATCATGATAGCCGCCATTTTGAATTTCGTAAAACCAATATCGGTATCGTCATCAGCGATATCTTAAAAAAACAGCGTCAATAATGAATTCTTTCGAAAAAAATCGTGTTTTTTCATGTTTGTTTATTTATAAATCATAAATAATAAACAATCATATCGCGTAATAACAGTTTTTATACATTCTTCTATCACTATAGTAATCGAAAATAGCAAAAAGACCGATTTAAATGCGTTAACTGGAATTTAAATTAGCAAATATCAAAGAAATCGAGGTGGTAACCCAAGCAGCAAAACAGGGCGAAATTACCTCTTTTCGACCTTCCATTAGGGCGAGATATTTTCTCGACCACACAATATTTACCTAAATTAGAAGTCGAATGACGGTAAGTGGGGACAAAAGTGGAAGTAAATTTACGGTCGAAATTAGGTAATGGAGGGCATTTTTCCCAATAGGTCGAAGTCCGAATTTGGTCAAATGGACCTGTACGTGGTCGAAAATTGGTAATATTTAGGTAATATTTACCTCTTTTCGACCTATAAGTCGACATTGTTCTCCTGTAGATTATATTTTTTTTCCTTCGTGTTCGCAGTTGACAAGCCTGTATATTTATGTTATTATATATTCTCTTGATATGGCAGTACTGTAAAACTCTAAAACTTGTCCCAATGGTATCTCCATGCTTGCACCAGAACACAAGCCAGCAATAAAACAAATAATTACGGATGATGGTAAGTAATTGCAAATGAAATTGCGCGTTATTTATTGGCAAATTTTCGTGCGATTGATAATTTCTCGATCAGAATTTTATGCTACCCTATTAATATTAAATGCGCCTCGAGAAATAGTACATTTTGAAAATTTTTGTAATTGTTGTGAAATGTATGTCAATATTATTTTGCATTTTAATCATCTGGTAATGATTTTTTCGAATTTCTACAAAGAAAATGATAAAAAATATGTATTATTTTACTTGATACGTTCAACAGAATATCAGAATTATATTGTTTAATAACGGGTGAATATTACAGGTTATGTTCGTTATTACATGGCGGATAATGATTTCCTGGCGTGTTTATGAATTTCGACCTGATAGTCGAAGATAAGACCTATAAGTCAAATTTCCTTCCTCAAAGTATAAATTACTTGCCCTTGAGGTAAAATTTACTTATTTAGGGAATTTTGACTTCGAAGTTGTGAACTTTGAAGTCGAATTGGCGACTTATAGGGAATTAGATGTACATTAGATGTACATAACCTATGAACTTCGTAAGTCTCGTCATTTTCAAAATTGTTGTCATCAGCTACTATCAATTCTTCCGCCGTTAATGGAGAATTACGTCCTTCATTCATTACGAAATCATCAGAAGCATCTTCGAGAAAATTATCCGTGGGAACATCTCTAGAAGAACTTGTCGGTTGCCCTTGTTTCCCCAGATTGCTTTTTTTCTATAAAATGTCGATGAAAATCGGAACGGTTTTCCTCGAGTCATCGTGGTTTGAATTTTAGTTCAGACGGACGGTATGTACAGTTTGAGGCTAGGTTATTTTGTATAAAAGTGAGTTATGCGCATTATATATATGTCGTCGGCTAACCTTCCGAAATGACCTATAAGTAATTTTCCGCGGTAAATTCGACTTTCAGGTTAAAATCTAGCCAGGTTATGAAGTCTTAGTCTCCCAATATTGACCAATTAAGACATTTCGCCCTAATGGTCAGAATAAGGTAATTTTGCACGGTCATATAGCCTTCCAAGTGGACTCTAATATTGACTTAAAAGTCTATTCGATTATGAAGACATATTTTTGGTCACAATTTGGGAATTTTAACCTCATTTATAACTTTAAAGTCACATAACTTTCTAGGCATATTTTAGGGAATATTTACGTACTTTTCGCCCTATATTCTCGACTATAAAGACTTTTTGACTTTTAAGACAGTTATTGGGTCGAAAATTGGTCAATTTTACTCCATTAGGGCATTTTGACTTTGGCTTGGTCGAAATGACTAGGATTGCTACTTGGGAACGTGGATTAACGCCATGCTTCTAAGGGTTAAGGGGAGCACTATTGTAGTTCTATACTGCATCGGAAACTACTTACTACGTGGCCGGTCGCCAAACATGTTTTATTTCAACTCGCTATAACATATTCAATTCTGAGGATTTTGCAAGCGAATAAAAAAATTATGAAGTGAGTGTAGAGATATTTTTCTCCGTAATTTTGGTGGAATTTTCCCCTGCTTGAACCTTTAGAGGACGGGAAAACCACTATAATGGCTCAAAAAAATTTCTCATGTTAGTTTGTAAAATAGGTTCATTCTGGGGTTTCTGGACATACTGATGACGAGTTATATGCGATTAGTCAAAAATTACCAAAAAAAAACCACAAACTACCCCTAAAATAATGGGAAACTACACTTCCAGTTGTGAAAATAAACTATCTGTAGGAAAGAAGTGTGAATATAGTTTGCCGAGGGATTTTTTAGCGCTGAATCGAATTCCGACCCTATGTAATTCCCCGGTGACGCTTCGCTTGTGGATAGAAAAGCGCCACCTATCGGTTAGCGGAGAAACTAATGTCATGGGTCTAACTGCTAGAAACTTTTTGAAATCACATCTATCTAAACGCGTTTATCAAAATTGATAGGCGCTTTTCCCTCACGAAGATAATGCCGTCTTGTATCCGCCATTTTGAATTCAAACAATCTTATCATTGGTTTATGAATAATAATATCAAGGTTAGCTCGTAGAATTTTTATTACATCAAGTTTGAGTCATATATTGACACATATTATGTGTTATTTGTAGAAAATTCTGAGAAATTGAATATTCCAAATTCCCCGTCCTCTAAAGGACTAATTTGTCTATTCACTTTTTTACATAAAACAAACCCGTGTATATTTCCAATTTCTAACCTCACTTTTCTTAAAACACATTTGTAAAAACACCTTAGACATTTAGAAGAAAAAAAAGTAAACAAAACGTGTAAATACGTATTTACTTCTAAATATTATTCGTTTGACTTTCATAAAAAAATCTTGTAAGACATAAATGTTTACCTTCAAGCAGTACGGACACTGGAGCCCTTCCCCTTTCTCGTGGACTTTGTAGTAATGGTCGATGACGTCTTTGTGACTGGAACTGCGATAGCCGCAACTTTCGCATCGATAGGGCATTTCCGATGGTACGTGCATCTGAGTCAAGTGACTCACCAGCAGGTTAGTCGAGCCTGCGCAAAAGAAACACGTTGTTAACCGCGCAAACCCGCCGAGAACTTTGAGCGAAAAAAAATAAATAAGTGTTTACCTTGTACGTCGATGCTCGATTACAAAGTCACTCACCGTAAAGAAAGCTTATAAGAAAAATGTCGAGCAAAGACTTCTTTTACGAAAAATGACTGTTGGTAATATGGTACCTTTAGCGTTCCACCCGTTCCGTGAACGAAAAATAGAAAAAACAGCGACAAAACAACGAATAAAACAGTACAAAATAAACCATCAACAGGCCGCATATTTATATTTAGAAAAAGAGAAGTTTTATTATTAAAATTTGAATCCATTGAATCTTTAAATTAACTTATTGAGTTATATTAAAATACATGTATTAAATTACATTAAAATACAACGCGTCATATAGCTATGATTAAGGTACACTTAATTACAATGAAATTTCAAATCATGGATCCAAAGTTAAAATTGCAAAATTTTATAAAATGACGGCCCGATCGACGCTTCGATTAAATTCTCTTCGTTGCATATTGAATGTACAATCTTCGGCATCAAAGTTCCCACGTCGTTAAAGATTTTCGTACGTTAAAAACATCCGGCCATTGCGTGTTCAGTAAACAAAAAAACAAATGGTTGTACCTTCTTCCGTTAATTTTTAATATTTGGTTGGCCATTCTGCTCAAAGTCATTGCGTGATCGTTTCGAAGAGCGAAATGATCGTATCGTGAGAATGTAAAAAAAATCTTAAGAGTAAATCGAATTTTTGTTTTCGTAAAGCGTTATATTTATACAAAGAATCTCGAACCTGCACAATCGTTTACAAAAACACCACGCGACGCGTTTCCCGACGGATGCTCACCGACAGAAATCACAGACGTAACGGGCCATCTCGCACCCGGAGCACTCGTTGTGCGCCCACAGTTCGCACTTGGTACACTGGACCCAGGCTTCCCCGTGGAAGTAACACTCGCGGCAAAACAGACACTTGGCGTCGTTGTCCGGGATCTGGGCCAAGGTGATGTACTCGCTTTCCTCGGTTGCCGGCTTCTGGCTTTTACCCTCGTCTGAATCCTCCGACAGATCTACGGATCCCGAGTCCGACTCCGAGCTCACGGCTTCGCGTCGACCTCCTCTTCCTCGACCTCGGCCCCTCCCTCTGCCCCTACCCCGTCCACCGCGACCGCGGGGGGTGTAAGCGTTCGCGAAACTGCTCCTAGTGGTTCTTTCTGGGCGTTCCCGTCGTTCCAGAATTTCCGGCACTTCGACCTTGACTTCGACTTCGACACTCGGTCCAGGTAACGGAGGCATTATCGCGGCCGTTATATCTTCATCTGATTCCTCCTCGTTCGAATCCTCCACGAAATCGACGTCCTTGAATATGTTCCTGTAGCACGGGAATATACCGGTTTCCCTAAATCCAGTTACGATGATTTCCGGTCTCTGGGATTCGGCGAAAGCTTTGCCGAACACATCGGCTACGTCTTCCTGACAAAAGTCCTTCTTGTCCACGGTGTTAACCCACTCTTTGACGTGTTCGGCGTAGCGAAGTCTGAGCAACTCCATGAAGCTCTCGATCGGTTGCATTTTATGCACCGTCTGAGGATGTAACGCCACTAAAGTCACGTTGTTCTGCAACGCCAAATCCAAAATGTCGACGGTCCGCGCGTACGTGCTACGTCCATCGAGCACCAGGAGGACCGGCGATTCTTTTTTCGGCTTGACCTGCTTGACGAAATGCAAGAACCACTGTTCGAAAATCGCCCTAGTGATCGTTGCGTCCGGATTACTTTTTCCCACGGCACCTGGCGGTGCTCCTCTCATCAGATCATCCGTCAGTTCCGACCTCGAAAATATCATAAACGGCGGAACAAAACAGGAACCGGAAGCGTCTACGGCACATATGAAGGTCGCCAGCGAACCCCTCTCTCTTTTCTTCAATTGATTGATCTCTTTGTTGCCCCGCACCATGATCACTTGAGATTTGTCATCTCCCTCGACGGCCAGTCCGACCTCGTCCACCGCGAAGATCCTGTTGGCTGGGTATACCTTATTCTTGTACTCCTGTTCCAGTATATTGAAGAATTTGTTAACCGCGCGTTTTGTGAACTTGCGCTGCTCCGACGGCCGTCTGCCCACGGACAATTTGTACCTTTTCAGGAAACCGTCGATCAGAGCTTTACCGTGCGTTTCGTCCTCGAAAGGTCGTGGAAGATTATGCTTGACTGCAAGTTCGGAAGCTGTTTCGATCACGTCGTCCCGTGAGAGCCCGTAAAATTTGATGCTAAACAACGTCAGGTAGTAGACCAGTTTTCGTTCGATCTCTTGGGACATGAACTGGCGTCTACCTAAGGTACGGTCCACGAGGACCTCGGGAGGCTCGTCCGAGTTCACGATTCGCCTCAAGGACGTTTTTGGCACGGAATACAATACCCCGGCTTTTTTCGTGCCCATCTTTTTTTCCCTTACAGCCTGAACAGCGGCGAGCATGTCCTCCCTGCTCCACATCGTCTTCTTGCACCTTTTTCGGCCTTGACTGGAATCGAGCGTCGGAGAGGAAGCGGAATTTCCCCGAAGCGCTTCTGTGAACAAATGACGCTTAAATCATTCCTTAAAGCATTTACACAAACAGGTCTAATGTAATATGGAACCCGGTTCCATATTACATGCACGAATCGGGCGATGAAGGCAGCGGCGACAGCGACGGCAACGACGACGTCTCGCACTATGGCGAGTCCCTAGGCTTCGATTGCGGACGGGCGACAACGACATTACTTAAATTAGAGTGTAAATTTTTTTTTGAGTCGTAGAAAGTGTCTCGAGATAAACGAAAAATCAAGTTCAATCTTTGTCCTTTTAACCCATTTTTTTACAAAAGATTTCTACGATTGTATTTTGTGTAAAAAATGATTCTAAAAAATTTGCAAGTAAGCATATCTGACGCAAAATTAACTGAAATTTCAAAATCTTTTTTTGAAAAATGTGTATCGTTTTTTCGGAAAATGAAACTGAAAACTACGTACGATTATTTGAAAAACATAAAATTTTCAAAATTTCCCTATTTGAACAATGAAATCGTGTCCTCGAGACTTGAACTATAAAATCTGCGTAGTAACACAAAAATAATGGTGAAAGCATCCAAAATGGCGTCTCAAGCAGTGAAAAATTTATAAATATTCGTTTGAAAAAATGATACTTTCGGAAATATAATAAGAAAAAACATTTCGTTCTAAATTTAAAGATATGTATAATCGTACAAAAATTCAAAATGGCGTTTTATATGACTTTTTTGTTTATTTCAGCACCTTCAAACACAAAGTGCAGTAGATTTTTTCAGATTGTTTGGTTAACAAGTTTTATTGCTTTTTTTTTTAAATTTTTTAAAAATTCACCGAATATTTTAGTCGAATAAAAGAGATTATATTCTTTGATGCATTCTACGAATTTTTTGTACGATCGAATCATCATATAATATTTATGCATTTTGCACGTTTTAAATGCGATGAAAATTGAACCCTTTTTTCTTACAAACACCAGAATATTGTAAATGAAAAATGTAAAGTGAAAAAATTGTTCAGACATTCTTTGTTTGAAAATTACTCTTTCGGGGAAAAATATTGCTGAATGCAAAATTCTTAGGAATTTTTGAAGAACAGGCTGTTCATTTTTACCAAATATTTTGAACACTTTTACATTTTCGCAACATTTTAGGATTTCGAAAAAATAAAACAATATTTTTACAAAATTCCACTTATTAATTGACCAATTCTAAGAATTTTTATTCAGCAACGTTTTATTTAAAAGTCCTACATTTTTCAGGGAATTTGTCGTATTTTAACCGCCATTTTGGATGCTTTTACCTTCGGTTTTAAACCATTCACACATTTTACGTTACGAAAACACCATTTCTTTACTTCAAATAGGAAATACGAAACGATTTCAGTATGAAAAAAATGAAACAAAAAATTACATTTGAGAAATCTGTGTGTTTTTTTTTTAAATAATCAGATATAGTTTGTTACAGTTGTATTTTTTGAAAAATCTAATAAAAGATTCTGAAAATTCTGTTAATTTAACATTAGATTTTCAATTATTAGAATTTTTCACACAAAATGGAACCGTTAAAAACTAGCAAAAATGTCCATTCAGGACCACAAGCGATCCCTATCGGCGAAAAAATGTACTAAAATCGGCCAGACTATAAAAATACGAGTGAAATGCTCGAAATCACACTTTTTCTTCGTGTTATAAACATTTTTAATTATATTGGAACTGATTTCGAATTCATACACCGTATGATTGTAACCTAATTACATTAGTACGTTTTTTCGCCGCTAGAGTTCAGATATGGCGGTGTTAACAGGTCGAATCTCGACAATGTTCATTACTTTAAACTGTCCTAAATTAATCAAAATTTGTTCAAGTTAAACCAATTAACGCTAAAGACAACACAAGGTTACATACATTTATAGGATATTTCTCGGCATTGAAAAAAAAACATTTGGCCCTATTTTGATAAATCGAAAACTGTATAACATTTACGACCGCTAAAATTAAACGTGAAAGCATACTCTGTTATATTTAATAAATTACTTCTACGTTTTAATTTTTGCTTTCATAAACAAGGATGAAGTTTCATAATATGTATGATAAATTCAGTATCATGGCCGCAGTAGTTTTCATTGTTCACTATATTACTCGGAGTATTATCGTTGATACCAACATAACCTCGAACTTTCAAAATTCACAATGGAGGATCCAAGATAGTTAACCGAATTATTAAAAAAATACTTGATCGAGATGAAATTGAGTACTCGGAGTTTTTGGAGTTGCTGATTACGAATATGACCTCAGTTTTTTAAATTCAAAATGACGTATCCAAGATGGCGAACCAAAATATAAAAAAGTATAAAAAATTAAGGAAAAAAGAAAAAATCTCGAATTTGTTAACATTCTTATTAAATGTACGTTTTCCTCGACCCCTAAAAAACATTTCCAGGCAAAAATATATGTGATTTTTAATAATTTTTGGTTTGCCATTTTGAATTGCCATCTTGGACGCATAAAAATTAAAAACTGACGACACATTCATATTCAGCGACACTCGCAAAACACCCCCAGCAAATATTTTCAGATAAAAGTACAGTAGAACTTCACTTTATTGTCCTTCACTTTGTTACCGTCTTCACATTATTAGCGAGATTCCCTTCGCGTATTCAGCGCAGGTAAGGTTAGTTCTGCCCTCTTTCGTAATTCTAGTGTCGTGCCTATTGTATCGCCTGGAAGGTGCGCAAGAAACGATGCTCATTTGTCGGACAACAAAGTGAAAGGCAAACCCACGAGTGGGATAATAAAGTGAAGTTCTACTGTATATTACTTTTAAAATGTGTCATCCGCCATTTTGAATTTTGAAAAACTGCCATTAGATTTGGTATCAGCGATCTTGAAAACCGCCGAGTGAATATTTTCAAGTAAATCGGAATATTTTGACAAAATTGGTCAGCCATACTGGATCCGCCATTTTGAATTTCGAAAAATTGATACTGGATTTTGCACAAGAAATATGGCCATTTTCTAGCGTTTTAGTCCGGTATTCAGATTTAGTTATCAAAATTAATTCATAATAAACTTAATAAAGT
The DNA here is from genome assembly GCA_030407085.1 of Trichopria drosophilae. Taxonomy (NCBI): domain Eukaryota; kingdom Metazoa; phylum Arthropoda; class Insecta; order Hymenoptera; family Diapriidae; genus Trichopria; species Trichopria drosophilae. Next base: position 102,911,759 of record CM059586.1, read on the forward strand.
AAAAAAAAACTATAAACATTTACATAAAAAAAAAAGGTATTTAAATATGATTATTCAATTGTTAAAGTTTCTAAATATTTTGTCTATAAATGTTTGTTATAACGTATAGAAAAATTCAAAATGGCGGCTTAAAATGGCGACTGAAATGATTTTGTTCCTTTCTGATTAAATTTTCGTCATTATAAAATCCAGCAAGTTTTTATGGTTCATGTACTCGTACTCTTTTAATGTTAGAAAAATATTTATACAAAGTTTCATAAAATGAAAAAAGTATATTTTCGATTGCCATATTGAATTCGCCATTTTGAATTTTTGAAAAAATTACAATTTTGTAAGATTTGATACACTATTGAAAAATCTTTTAAAAAAAAAGGATTTTATTTTTAAAACAGTTGTTATCTTTTTACATGTTAATTATAAGGAAATTATGATAACAAAATCTAAAAGAGAGATAAATGTTATGTCGACAATGGATTATTTCAAATTTTGTCCTCAATGCCAAGGAATGTAATCGTAATAAAGTTGTGTCTTTTGGGCGTTAACGGCCTAACATAAAATAAATGAAAGTGAAACGGAGACTCTGTTGCAATGTCTTTAGTTTTCTTTATCCTAAGTGAAACTATTAATTTATTTATTAGTTATTGACCTAACCTCAAAAGTACAAATGAATAATTATTAAAGATTTATATTAATTTAATGTATTTAATTGAATGCAATATCGTTAACATTTATTAAATTCTTTCTAAACTTCCCAAATGCCAATATTTTTTAATGAATTTTCATCAAATGTTTTTTTATATTTGTATCAGAACATAACCTCAAAATTTGTCTAAAATGCAACAAAACTGCAAAAAAAACGACATTTTGTTTACAGAAAGTAACTTTAGGTCTAAAAATCTAAGAAACAGGTTATGTACACGTAGAAAAGTGTTTTCAAATCGTACATTTAAAGATATGCAAGGTTCGAAATAGAAGAATTAAAAAGAAAATAATGAAAAATTTCAGGACGCTCAAACTCAGTTATTTTGGTCGTAAAAATGGTAATTGAACAAATGATTTATAACTTTTCACGCATCGATTTTAGATAAATTCTGAGTCTATAAATGCACTTAAAAAACATACAAAAACACGAAGAATGATTGTTAAAATGTAGTTAGTCTGTGTTGATGAACTGATGAAAGTCTTAGATATTTTGAATTATCGACATCTTTGAAACATCGATCAAAAACTTTGCGATTATTGGAATGTTCCAAATTAAAATCATTCGATTCTGATTGATTGCGAAAACTTATTTTCTTTGTCGAATGTCGTCCGTCCCTGGCTAAAATAATGAGAAAAGTACGTAACCTACCTGTTCCGCGTCTTTCGACCCTTGTACAACGACTCTAAAATGTTTCGCCAACACTCAAGTTCTGGAAACCTCAACCTGTGTCGTGAGACAATGACGTGAAATGCAGCGCGAACAAACGACAACAGGAGTTTAAAAAACGACGACCGGGTGCAATTTTGCCGTCGGTACCGATATTACTTTTTTTTTTTCGACGGGGTTCCATATTACCATCAGTCTTTTCCATATTACCAGCAATAACAGCTCCGCGTTACTCGCGAATAAATGTGATCGTCACTTACCGAACTTCTGCTCGCAAATCGCACAGACCAGCATGTCGCTGTCCGAGTGGCCAAAATTACTGTGGGCTTCCGTCACGTGGGTTATCATCTGGTGTTTCGACGAGAAGGTTGTGCAACAGTAACGACAGACAGGTGCATCCGATTGTCCAGGGATCTGAGCTGGTGCGTGGCTGATGGTGTGATCCATCACTTCCGTATTCGAATGCATCGACGATGAGCAGAGGAAGCACTGTTGAAGAAGTACATATGTAAAATAAATATATTAGACCCCTCCCATATTTGTACTAGAGCTATGTCTTTCCTAATGTCCGAGAACACAAAAAGAGCTCTTTGACGTATATTTAAGATATCTTACAAACTGCACAACATTTCAATTTTATTTCTATGTTTAATGGTGTAAGTCATCTGTTTAAAAGTAGTAATTTTACAAATTTTGATGTGTTTTCCGCTCAAATGGTAAAACTACCATGTTCAGCATAGACTCGATTCTACGAGCCTGAAGTTGGCGGCCGGAGTTAGCGGCCGAACTCGTGGAATGGAAATTTTGATTTATCTGCGAAAATAAGCGAGGGGGAGTTTCCAATTTTATTTTGGGTGGTTCTTGGGATCTCCAGAAAAGGTCACAAACGATTCCAGAGGGTGACGCGGCCATTTTGAAATTAACAATCGATCCCAATTTTTTTGGTCGCTTCTTGGGATATCCAGAAAAGATTAAAAAAGTTTTCGGAGTGCGACGCGGCCATTTTGAAATTCTAAAACCCGACATACCATAAATTTCCAACTAAATTCTTAATTCCTGTTAGAGGAAAACGTTGAACATCTTCAATGTTCTTCTGGTGACTTCTTGGTATCCCCCAGAGAGAATAAAATAGTTTCCAGAGTGCGAAGCGGCCATCTTGAAATACTAAAACACGTCATACCTCCAATTTCCTACTAAATTCTTAATTCCTGTTACAGGAAATTGACAATCGATTCAATTTATTTTGGTGACATCTTGGGACATCCAAAAAAGATTTAAAAAGGTTTCGGAGGGCGACGCGGCCATTTTAAATTTCTCAAATTAGTATTATTACCAATTTTCAAGTAAATTCTCAGTAGCCGTTACAGGAAATTGAGGATAGATTCATATTTTTTTTAGTGACTTCTTGGAACATCCAGAAAAGATTAAAAAAGTTTTCGGAGTGTGATGCGGCCATTTTGAAATTCTAAAACTTGTCATACCTCCAATTTCCTACTAAATTCTTAATTCCTGTTACAGGAAATTGACAATCGATTCAATTTTTTTTGGTGACTTCTTGTAATGTAATTTTACATCAGAAATTCATTTATTTATTTATTTATTTATAAACGGACATTGCTGTCCTTAATGGCAATTTTACTGCGATAATTATAATTTTAATCTAATTTTTGTAATTTTACTGCACCGATTGTAAATGTTAACCTTCCCTTCGAAGACGGTTGAAAATTACTTTGCGGTCGAGTACATTTACACTTTTGGTGGACTAAATACAACTGCCTAGTAACTTTTCTACTCTCAGAGTAGGTAATACTGATTGCCTATTCTCAATTTTTACATTCTACATTATTGCTATAATTTTACACGTGCACTGTACATCGGAATGAATTAGTCGATAATTATAACCAGTTTACATTGCGCTTGTAATTTTATATGAAGAACGATTGAAAATTACAAAGATTATGTAAAATTACATTCTTTAAATTACACAATTGATGTAAAATTACCATGATTATCACTTGTATTTCTATTTCCACTGTCTGCAGTGTAATTTTACAACTCCCCTCGTGATTTTACACCGGCATTTTTTATAGTGCATTTTTTACATTTTCATTGTAAATTTTACACTTTTATCGTAAATTTCCTATCGTTTTCGTTTGTTATTTACTGGAAACATTTTACGATACACTGTAAAAAATAGAAATGAATTTTACCACGTTGAACGTGGGCTCAAATATTACCAATGTGTAGCATTGTAAAATTAGTATACTTGATGTAGTAAATCCACAGTGCTGTCTGGTAAATTTACAAAAATATTGTAATAAAGTAAAAACAGTACAGTAGGACCTCTTACTAACGACTGGTTTGGTGCCTAGCCCTCCCCTCATACCTCCTCCTTCCACCACTATCATGACTCTGACCAATAAGATGCGCTCTGCGGGTAGGACGTCGTTTTTACATAAACAGACAACCGGTAGAAGGGATAAGGAGAGGTATCTCGTAGCCGTTCGTGAGAGTGACTTTCTGTCGTTGATGGAAGGTGTCGTTAGTGAGAGGTTCTACTGTATTTCACACGTGGGAATATTACCAAATTTATATAAAATGAAAATTATAATGAGTTTGTAAAATTCATTCGTATTTTTTACAGTGTAGTATACTGTAAAAAAACCCCTTTGTAAAATTACTAGGGAGTTGTTAAATTAAATCGCACTTTTACTAGCAAAAGTATAAAATCACAACTCTGAAAATGATTAATTGAATCCACTTTTTAATTCATTTTAATTCACTTGAATTCATTTCAATTTTTTACAGTACGTTATAGGAAATGTTAACAACATTGTAAAAACTCGGAAATGTAATTTTACATTTACTTTGTACATTGTATAATAATAATATTCTCATGTACAACATTTCTTATTAACCGTTTGAGGTTAGGAATTATAAAATTTGAAATTTTACACTGTAAAATCCCTGCATAAAATTGTCTACGTGATAAAATTCATTAAAACATCATGACTTATTAAAGTAAACCTAAAATTCTTCCATCAGAACTAATTTTGCCCTGGGAAACCACATTTCAGTTTAGTTTTGAATGTCTTCTTGTTTGGTGATATTATCAAGTACACCGTAAAAAATTTCAACGTACATAAAATGACTATGCTGAGGTAATCAGTATTACCTATTCTGGGAGTAGAAAACTTACTAGGAAATTGTCTTTCCCTTATGTTGCACAATCGAGACAGGCAAGATGGCCGCTTTTTCCCGTAAGTTGTACTTTGTTCTTTGCAGTGTATAACGCATTTTAAACGAATATACAATTAAATATCGTCGAAAACTGATTACTAACAAACGATGGAAGCACCTGTTCATTCAGGCTCGTCAGACACGAGCAAATTCGTAACTTAACCTCACTTATGAATGTGACAACATTGACTAAGGGAAAATATAACATAGAGGAAGGAAAACCTACAACATAAGAGAAGCATACAACATAAGGGAAAACATCTTAAGGGAAGGATCATTGTATATAGTTCATTGTAAAATTACAATTATCGCAGTGAAATCGCCATTTCTGATGTAAAATTACATTCGAATTTGGATCTTGCATTTGAATTAGTTTTTTGTATATTTTTTATTTTTTATTTTTTATTTAATAGAAGCCCCTGAAGAGGACCTCTAAGATAGATTCGATTGGGCGCGAAATAAAGGATCTGTTGAGATTTTTAATGAACGGGAGGAAATTGTCGTGTTTTTTCCTGGTAGAACTGTGTTGACCAATTTTAAGGAAACTTACTTACATAATTTTAAATTACAGTTCATTGACTACAAATATCACTTTATTATATTTTGTAGTGCCTCGAATGGTATTATTTATTTATTAAATTATATAACGAAATAAAAACACATAAATGTTTATAAACTTTATGCATCAATCACATCACTTATTTTACTATTTTGGAAATTTCTAAAAAGAGAATATACTTTTTCAGTAACAGATTTGTTGATCAGTTTACAAAGTATACTAGCCTCTTCTGAACTTATGTAAATAACTTTCATAATGGGATATACTTTTCGGAATGTTCTTTGATTTTTTTTATTCTTTATACTCCATTAATATGAATACACTTTGTGAGTTCGCGATCGCTTTCTGAGATAAATATTATTGTGGAAGATTGTTGTTTTACAATACTGGTTGTGATTTTCAGTCGAATAGTAATATTGAGAGAAGTGAAATTACTGCTTTCAGAGTGGGTAATTAAAATTACTCTCAGAACAACAATTTTACAATTTTTGTAGTAATTTATATTTATCATAGTAAAACTGAACAGAATTGTCATTTTGCCACAATTCCCCCAGTGATTTTACACTGGCATTTTTTACAGTGCACGATGCTCTGTAAATTTACATTTTCATTATAAATATTACACTTTTATCGTAAATTTCCCTTCGTTTTCGTTTGTTATTTACTGGAAAAATGTAATTTTACAATAGTAATAAGAAATGTTAACAAAATTTAAAAGACTCGGAAATGTAATGTTTCATTTAATTGTTATAACGTGTAATAATATTCTCTATGTACAAATGTTATTATTATATTTGTTATCAAAAAATAAAATTGAAAAAACGGTGTTTTTTCGAATAAATTCATTTTTGTAAACTACACAAACTTTTCGTTACTATAGATTTATTTATAAAGGTTTTTGGGGTCGCTGATCACGTCTCCGATGTTAGTTTTACCGAATTCAAAATGGCGGATCCAAGATGGCGGCTAACAAAATTTTAATATGCCTCATTTTCAACAAAATTTGTTACTCGGAGGTTTTGGAAGTCGCTGATTATGAACCCGATGTTAGTTTCAACAAATTCAAAATGGCGGCTCCATTTTTAACTTTGTAAGTATAATAACGGGTAACGTAAAGAAGTTTTCAAAATTTTTGGCTGATAAAATCGATTTGCCATTTTTTATTTATTAAAACCAACGTCTGATTCGCAATTAGCGACCCAAAAATCCCCAAGTAATAAATTTCAAGCAAATCCGATGAATTTTGAAAAATTCGTACGCCATATTGAATCCGCCATTTTGAATTTTCAAAATTTGACTTAAAATTCGTAATCGACCCGAAAAAACTCCGAGTAACAAATTTCAGTTATTTTCCATGTAAAGAAAAATGCATGCCACAAAGGGTTAATATGAATCCATTTATAATTGACTCGGAAAAAGGCAAAAGTTATGAATCCATCCGAATATGAATGAAGATACAATCGAATCTATGACTAATAACAGTTAATTACCAGAATTAATGAATCCATTTCAATAGATAACTTAGCAAAATAAATCCTATTTTAATTGACAATTTTGTCACTTTTCAGTAAGTATACAATACGATATTTTTGTTGATAAAATAAATGTATTATTTTCAAAATTACGCAATATCTCGTAAACGGCATGAGATATGTACATGAAATCTGGCCAAATTTTGACGAGATGTGCGATGATTGAAAACCGTCATACACAATTAAAAAATGTCACAATTTTAGAAATTGGAAATTTAAACAATTTTTTAATCATGTGTAGTCGCTTCAAATCATCGTAATTACGTAATTTAGACAAAAAAAAAACATACAATATTTAATTTAACAAACAAAAATATGTATTGTATCTATATCTATTCATTCTTTTCAAAAGACGATAATTAAATTATTCCATAAATGTAGAAAATGGTAATAAATTTCAGACATTATTTTTATTTACACAATGCATAAATACTCTATGTTTCAACTATTCGTTAGTTTCTTATCAACACCGAGTGTGGTCGAATGGTTACGATTCGATGTTGTTGTCCAGGGTTCGATTCTTGGTCGATGCAATATTTTTTTTTTCATTATTTAATAAATAAATTTAATTTTAATAAATTTCAATCGTTTTCAATACTTTTCTAAGTTCAAATAGCGCATTCAAATGTATTGTAATGTATTCACAATTTTTTAATACATGTCAATACATTTCCGATTGCTGGGATGTAAAAGTTACGAATGAACTATTTACAAGAAATCATTTTATACAAATTTGATGATATTCTCAAAGAATTTTTATCATTTGAGGTTAGGTTCTCTACAATACACTGTAAAAAATAGAAGTGAACTTTACAAATCTGTTGTAATTTTCATTCGTAAAAATGTGGTGATTCGTAATTAATTAAAAATAATAGTAGAAAATTTGTTGGGGGTTCTTTGTCAAAATTTGTTATAAAATGTCAAGTTCTGCGGTAATATGTTACACAATAATTATAAATGTTGATAAATTTTAGAATTTAGGCGATTTTGGACAGTATATTCAAAGTATTATCAAAATTCTTACGAATGTTGACAATAACAAAAAATTGCCATAAATTTTATATATTTCAAATACTATTGGACAAATATCAACTACTTAAAATAGAAATGGTAAAATAATCATTTAAACAAATTAATATTCTCAAAATTTGGGAGTTTTGTGCTGTTTACAACATTTTAAAAATTTTTCTACGATTTTTAGCCTTTTTATGCAATTTCAAAGATTTTTGAAGATTTAAAAAAATTTCTGAAAGTTTTCTATCATTTTCAAAAGGTTTTATTTATACAAATATTTGTTTAAATAGAGAATTAGTATGGCAAATATTTTTGAAATATTCTGTAAAGTATCTTTATAGAAAGATAAATATCTTTAAATACAAAATTGTTTGCATTTATTTTTGTTAAACTATTAAATTTTATTCAAATCTGTTAGAATATATTCAATACCGAAATGTGTTATTGTTAAACGTGTTTATTTTTGTTGCAATGTACCAGAACGTTTAAAACTGAGCAGTACCACAAATATATTTAATTTAAGATTGTTTTTTTTCTCTAAAAATTGTTGGTTTTTGGTGAAATCGGTCGAAAATGTTCAAAACTGAAATATGTTATTGATAAAAAAACGTCAATATTTGTTTAAATTTGTAAGAAAGCATTTAAAAGAATTTTATGCGAAACAGGATAAATAAAGCATTTTTCTGAATATGAAATTGTGCGATTTTTTGTTAAATAATGTTTTTCACTTTTTAAAGATTTGTCTACAATTTACTTTTTCCCTGACCAATTTTGAAATTCCCTGACATTTCCCTGATTTCCCGGTTTTCCCTGACGGTGGCCACCATGTAAATTTACAAAGCTAACAGGAATATCGGTTTGGCTTTGTAAGTTTTCAGCTCGTAAGTGTAATTTTGCAATCGAAAGTGGAAGTTACAAAGTATGGTAATATAACCTCGTGGAGCAAACGCAACGTGTTCCTAAAACATTGTAAATTTACAATCGCGTACTGGAACTTACAGGTTATGTGGGATTTCGTATAGATTAGAAACAACCTTTACTGACGGGACAACAGCATTGGTCAGTCGAAAAGTAGTAATCTACGCTAAAAAATATAATTTTGCAATACTTCAATTGATTTTTCCAGTAATTTATGCAATTTCTCGCACTTTGTAATCACTGCATCTAACCTCCAAAAAAATATCAAAGAAACTGAGATCTGACGGAGAATTTCTAAGAATAGATGATTTTTCCTTATTGCCAATGTATATTTCAGTATTATTTTATTATAAAGAATAAGATTTTAATGTAAATATAGAAATAAAAATATTAGTAATGAGGATAAAAGTTGTTAAATCTTGAAACAATAAATAATAATTTTTCAAGTTGAAAGTGATTTAACATATTTAAAAGGCAGTTACATATTTGTACGTTTCAAAAAAAATATTCATTATGCTTATCTTGTGCGAATTTAACGTTTTTGTAAACTAAATAAATTACTGAAATAAATATTTATTGTAAATACAAAGTAACAACAAATAAAAATGTCATTGTACTAGTTATAGTTTCGTTGGTAAAAATGAAGTTTTTCTCTTTTGTAAAATTTCACATTTTAAAATTCCTAACCTCAAAAGGGTTAACATAAAAGGTTGTACATGACAATATTATTACACATTATAAAAATTAAATGCAACATTACATTTCCGAGTCTTTAAAATTTTGTTAACATTTCTTATTACTATTGTAAAATTAAATTTTTCCAGTAAATAACAAACGAAAACGAAAGGAAATTTACGATAAAAGTGTAATATTTATAATGAAAATGTAAATTTACAGAGCATAACCCTTTGCGGCGATTACCACCTTTTTAATTCACATCTTTTCTGTCTAGTTTCAATGCTTTCGAAGCAATATTCAACAAATCTTTTTGCAGTGGTAGAGGGGGCTTTTTAGTACGTAACGAAAAGGATAATAAATGCAATTACGCAAAATTATTAACAAGTATAAATAAATAAATTGAAAAAATCGTCGATTTTTTTAGAAAGAAATCGTTTTTGAACGAACTAAAAGGTAAATTAGAACCAAATTTGGTACTCGAGGGTTTTTTTTGGGATCGATGATTACGAATTTGAAGTCGGTTTTGAAAAATTCAAAATGGCGGAAACAATATGAATTTTTAAAAATTCATCTGATTTACTTGAAACTCGTTACTCGGGGTGTTTTTGGGGTCGCCGATTACGAATCTGGCCTCGGATTTTGAATATTCAAAATGGAGGATCCAAGATGTCCAAGTTTTATCTCTATCAAGTAAATTTTTACATTTATGTAGGCCATCTTGGATCCACCATTTTGAATTTACAAAATCTGACTTCATATTCGCAATCAGCGATCCCAAATCAGTATTTATTGTAAATACAAATAACAACAAAATAAAAATTTCATTGTACTAGTTATAGTTTCCATGGTAAAAATGAAGTTTTTCTCTTTTGTTTTCAGTTTTCGCCGCTAAAAGGCGCCACTCGCAACTCGCCTTTCACGACCCACTCGAACATTTTGAATGAAATTGTACATTAATAATTTGTCATTTTTCTTCGTATAATTAGAATTTTAAACATCGGAAAAGAGTTTTATTACAATATTTGAAGTTTTACATTGTCAAATAATTTTGACAAACGTAATTGTGTTTTTATCTTTGCCGATAAATGTACCATGTACAGCTCGATTTTGACCCACCTATAGCGTGAGGAAAATAATGCGCGTTGTAATTTTACAATCTTTAGTGTTGGAAATTTACATAACCTTACATAACCACCATCTTTTTACGAATGAAAGTTACAAGAAAATATAAATAATAATTCTCATAGAGAGAAAAAACTTTTAATTTCTTAACCGCTTGCATTTAAATTCATTCGAAAGTTTCTTGGTGTGACGTTTCATATACAAGTAAAAGTAAATAAAGGAGATAAATGTAAATAATGCGTCATTGTAATATCAATGTACGCGAAAGTTTTAAATTAGTTCGGAGTTAATATAGTTTGAAAAATTAATTTTACTATTGGGAAAAGACGTGTGAAAATAAGAACCCCAACCTAGTATCATTTTTATATCAAAATCTATTGTAAAAAAAGCGTTTCGTACCCGGTTTGCCTACTGTACTCTTAGTAGTAGTAACATTACAGCTAAAAGAAAACTTTAAACTTGTGAAATTTACCACATTAACCTTTAACCCTTACAAGCACTGTGTCGATCCAGATCGACACCTTCTTGCAATGCATTTTTTACATATTTCAGGTAATTATTAATCAATTTTCTTGCAATTTTTTACTTCATACCTTAGAAAACATGTTAGGAAACATAAATAAATCAATATTTATCATTAATTATTATGTTATAATTGTTTAAATAATTAACAAATTGTAAATTTTATGAATTTTTTCACAAAAAATGTATGCTGAGACGAAAACGCCACTCAAACAGGACGAAACTGGGTACCGAGGGTTTTTGACAATAGAGAGATATCGACAATTTTAATGGGTTTTTCAATGAAAAAATGAATTTTCTTCAAAACAATTGAAGATACGTGAAAACATGTTGAATGAAAGTTTTTCCCTTATATTTTACGAGTATTTTCGTTATTGTTTTGTTTCAATCTGTCAATTAGTTTCCGAGATATCGACCATTTTAATGGCTTTTTTAATGAAAAAATGAATTTTCTTCAAAACAATTGAAGATACGTGACAACGTGTCAAATGAAAGTTTTTCCCTTATATTTTACGAGTATTTTTGTTATTATTTTGTTTCAAACTGTCATCTAGTCTCCGAGATATCGACAATTTCAATGGGTTGTTTAATGAAAAAATGAATTTTCTTCAAAACAATTGAAGATACGTGAAAACGTGTCAAATAAAAGTTTTTCCTGTATGTTTTACGAGTATTTTCGTTATTGTTTTGTTTCAATCTGTCAATTAGTTTCCGAGATATCGATAATTTTAATGGCTTTTTTAATGAAAAAATGAATTTTCTTCAAAACGATGGAAGATACGTGAAAACGTGTCAAATGAAAGTTTTTCCCTTATATATTACGAGTATTTTCGTTATTGTTTTGTTTCAATCCGTCACGTAGTTTCCGAGATATCGACAATTTTAATGGGTTTTTTAATTAAAAAATCATTTTTTCATTAAAAAAACCCACTAAAATTGTCGATATCTCGGAAACTAATTGACGGATTGGAACAAAAAAATAACGAAAATACTCGTAAAACATAGAGGAAAAAGTTTTATTTGACACGTTTTCACGTATCTTCAATTGTTTTGTAGAAAATTCATGTTTTTCATTAAAAAACCCATTGAAATTGTCGATATCTCGGAAACTAATTGACAGGTTGAAACAAAACAATAACAAAAATACTCGTAAAATATCAATTAAAAACTTTTATTTGACACGTTTTCACGTATCTTCGATTGTTTTGAAGAAAAATCATTTTTTCATTAAAAAAACCCATTAAAATTGTCGATATCTCGGAAACTAATTGACGGATTGAAACAAAACAATAACGAAAATGCTCGTAAAATATAAAGGAAAAACTTTCATTTGACACGTTTTCACGTATCTTCAATTGTTTTGAAGAAAAATCATTTTTTCATTAAAAAAACCCATTAAAATTGTCGATATCTCGGAAACTAATTGACGGATTGAAACAAAACAATAACGAAAATGCTCGTAAAATATAAAGGAAAAACTTTCATTTGACACGTTTTCACGTATCTTCAATTGTTTTGTAGAAAATTCATGTTTTTCATTAAAAACCCCATTGAAATTGTCGATATCTCGGAAACTAATTGACGAATTGAAACAAAACAATAACGAAAATACTCGTAAAACATAGAGGAAAAACTTTCATTTGACACGTTTTCACGTATCTTCAATTGTTTTGAAGAAAAATCATTTTTTCATTAAAAAAACGCATTAAAATTGTCGATATCTCGGAAACTAATTGACGGATTGAAACAAAACAATAACCAAAATACTCGTAAAATATAAAGGAAAAACTTTTATTTGACACGTTTTCAAGTATCTTCAACTGTTTTGAAGAAAATTCATTTTTTCATTAAAAAACCCATTAAAATTGTCGATATCTTGGAAACTAATTGACGGGTTGAAACAAAACAATAACGAAAATACTCGTAAAATATAAATTAAAAACTTTTATTTGACACGTTTTCACGTATCTTCAACTGTTTTGCAGAAAAATCATTTTTTCATTAAAAAACCCATTAAAATTGTCGATATCTCGGAAACTAATTGACGGATTGAAACAAAACAATAACGAAAATACTCGTAAAACGTAGAGGAAAAACTGTTATTTGACAGAGACGAAAACGTCACTCAAACATGACAAAACTGGGTACTCGGGGTTTTTCGGGGTCGCTGATTACGAATCTGAATGCAAATTTTCAATATTCAAAAAGGCGAATTCAATACGGCATACCCGAATGTTAAGATGTCATAATTCGCGGCTGTAAAACTCACCTGGGTGAATTAAAAAAATGTGATACCTTTGTGTCCCGAGTACATAAATGGTAAATTAGCATTAAATTTTTAACAAATTAAGGAACAAAACATTAAACCGGGGTATAATCTCGTATATCAATGAATATTTATAAGTTATAAATGACCGATTGATATCATTTTCATGCTCAAGATAGAGAAAATGTAAACTCCGTCATGTGTCCCCAGCACTGTATTTGAACGTTAACCAACATTTGTAGTATGATTCGTTCATTTTTTTCGAAAACTGGAAAATCTAACTTTAAATATGTGTATCTATTATTCACGCTAATATAATTTTAAAACAACTGATGTTTGTTAAATTCGCTATAATTTGATTTTAATTCTGTCCACGAGTTTTGACAGTCGTGTTGAAAACAGTGTTAAACAAGCTATTTTTATATTTTTTAACGTAATATTTGTGTGATTCAGTTATTGTGCACGTTCTAATCAGTTCTTATACATTCAAACTAAAAATCGATACATTTACATTAACATATTTCGAATAAATTATATACATAATACCACGGTAAAGGTAAGTGTCAATGTGAGGTTAAAAATTTTTGAAAACTCCGGGCACAATTTATACATTAAATTAAACAATATAACTGCATTTTGTAACGATGATTTGATAGATTTAGTAAATATCAATTGTACTCCGACCGGAAATTACATTCTGTTTGAAATTCAAAAAATTATTTCTTATAATATGACAGTTTGTAAACTCCATCATTGTAAACTCCATCATAGTTGTATAGTACTCTTATTTTTAATATGAGAAAATCGTTAAAGCTTTGAATATGAATAATTTAAATTATAAAATACAATATATACTTAATATTTTTATTATATTTTAATTATTTTAGTATTTTTATTAATATTAAAAATTCGTTTTATTTAATTTTGATATTGTAAATATAGAAATGAAAACTAGGAAAATAATAGAGGACACGGAAAAACGAGTTAAGAGCAAATTGAAAAAAGTTTCATCAAAGAGGAAACCTACTATTACGCAGAAAGTACAGTCCGAAAAGAAAAGAAAAATTCGCTTAAGTAAAAATCGCGAATTAAAACAATTAGCAAGGCAAAAGCTCAAGAATAATGTTAAATCCATGTTATGTTAAATTGTGTTCAATAAATATAATTAATTTTTAGACATTAAATTTTTTATTGGTGTAATGAAAAAAAAATAATTAAAATTAATGTTTATGTTGAAGGGCTATTTTAGTAAATTATTGTCAAAAACATTTTTATTGGTAATTAACAAAAAAAATTGAAATAAAAATCAGATACAGATGCAGTTTTTAATATACATTGCGTATTGAAGATTATTATCGTATTATTGTAATTTCTACTAATTACTTTTACGGATGTACTCACTTTTTACAATCGAGTTTGTCATATTAGACGCTGTGTTTAGAGGAATATAATTTAAAATTTACAATTTTAAATATGAATTTTAAAAATCGATTGTAAAACAAAGTTCAAGTGAATTAATAGTAAAATTTGAGGACACTAATTTTCAATACGTAAATGCTGTAAACTCCGTCATCACAAAATTCACTCAAGTCATGATAAAAACTATTTGGAGTAAGTTGTAGTTGCAATATTCCAAATTTACATTCATGTAAACATACTTAACAAGTTCCCTGAATAAAATTTCATTAAAATGCATTTTGAAATTTGAAAGTTTTATAAATCAAAATGTATCACATTTTTTTAATTCACCCACCTGTATTCGTCGTTTAGTTCTAAATTATTTACCGAAAATAAATAATATTGCCTAAAAATAAAAAGAAAATAAAAAAAAAAAATGCAGACAATAATTCCAGTTTCATCAGTCGATCAAGTAGATTTTTCACATTTCGGTCCGCCATTTTGGATCCGCCATATTGAATTTTGAAAATCTGATTTCAGATTCGTAATCAGCGACCCCGAAATTTTCCGCGTAAGGAAAAATGTATGCTTCAAAAGGATTAGACTGCCGGAAAATCAATATTTTGACGCATCATAAAAACTTGTTTAATGTTTATTTTTAGACTAAAATATATATTAATTTATTATTATTTTCACTTATTAAAGTCATTTAAGATAAATTTACCCCTCCACACCCCTTTTTACCTTCCCCAAATCCATTAAATCTGTATTTTCTACATTGTGCAAGTGGTCATTATTTTGTTTCTTTCAGACTATAATTACAAGAGAATACATTTTTAGTCTACTTACAGTACAAAATAAATAAAACTTGAATACCATATTTGATGGGGTGGTTTTTTTTACAGTGTAACAGAAAAATTGTGTATTTGAGGTTATGTATTCTAAAATATTACTTGATGTTACGATCAAAATTTGTAACAAAACACTTCACCACCAGAAAACTTACAACAATAAACTTACCAAATTGACCTAATAAGTTTCATATTTCTATGTTACTTTAACTTATCGTTACTACTTATATTTAATTCGCTATTTTACTTCCTCGTATTTAAAACTGACGAATAAACAAAAAATACAACGAAACAAATTCAACTGAATCAAAATTTAAATCATTTAAACATTGTAATATTACGGATTTGAAATTGTTAAAATTAACAATGAATAACTGTAAAACATTTAAATAATCACCGAGTAATTTCAATATCTTTGTTTTTAATTCCTCCATTTTGTTCGAAATACTTAACGGCTAATATCTCACTATATAATAACAAAGAAAGTCTAACGATACCTTCATGTTGAAAGTGCTGCGTTGTTCCTTTGCATTTGGACCATTATCGTCCTCCATGGTAGCGTAATACATTTCTTGTAACGGAACTTGGTCGTTCTTTCCATCCCTACTAATTTTTGGTTCCGGGGTTAATCGACTGGACTCTGGATCCGGACTCAAGTTACCGAACCTTCTCTTCCTATTCCCTTTCGACCCTGAACCCGATCTTGAAACATCGTTCTGTTTGCCCTGCGCCTCGATGTTAATCGACTGCATCATTGGATCCTTTGGTATAGAAACCATCGGAGTTAATGGCGGTGGGCCTGGCGAGCCGACCATAGCCACAGATTGTACTCCGGATGGATTCAGACCTGTGTAGGACCATTCGCTGAATGGATTGGCAGCGACTTTGGACAATCTGTCCAATAAAGTTTCGGCTGAAATAAAAATGAACATTTTAATAATCTTTCATTTTATAACTAAAAGCAATTCTTACATTGATCAATCTTCGTTTGTTCTGCAAGATGTAAAATGATGTTGTCGAAAGCTCGTAGCGCAGTGGTGCCAAACATTTCTCTCCACACCAATTCGTCCAAGAATTGCTGGATCATTTGCCTGCTTAACAGGCTCAACGTATTCTGGAACATTCTTGGAACGATTTTCCTCAAGTATTCCATGACGTGATAATTACTGGTATAATTCCTTGGATTTTGGTCGCTGAAAGTCGACTGGGTAACGTGCATGAAACCCATTTCGTGCAGTGTACCTTTGTCGACTGTAAAATCTGTCAAGATTTTCGATTCTTTGTGTACCCATTCTTCCAACGGATTAAGAATGTTATTGAAACGACGTTTATAGGAACGATCGCCATCGTTAATTGGGTCGCAAGCTCTCAATCTTAATTCTAAAGTTTCCGGATCTAAGAGGCCCAGAACTTCGACTTTAACCTAAAAAAATAATTTGTATCAATCGATTCGTGACTCTTCGAGTAATAGTCCATGCGCAATACCCCCTTCCCGTGTGCACTGAAAGTCCGGAAGGCAATGGAAGTGTATTCTTATGTATTTTGATCTGAAAAATCCGAATTTGTCGGTATTTTTTCTCCTAGAGCGTGCAATAAAAAGTTATAAACAATTTTAATGATGTTTTTAAGGAAAAAATGAATTTTCTGCAAAACAATTGAAGATACGTGAAAACGTGTCAAATAAAAGTTTTTCCTCTATGTTTTACGAGTATTTTCGTTATTGTTTTGTTTCAATCCGTCAATTAGTTTCCGAGATATCGACAATTTTAATGGGTTTTTTAATGAAAAATGATTTTTCTTCAAAACAATTGAAGATACGTGAAAACGTGTGAAATAAAAGTTTTTCCTCTATGTTTTACGAGTATTTTCGTTATTATTTTGTTTCAATCCGTCATCTAGTCTCCGAGATATCGCCAATTTTAATGGGTTTTTTAATGAGAAAATGAATTTTCTTCAAAACAATTGAAGATACGTGAAAACATGTCAAATAAAAGTTTTTCCTCTATGCTTTACGAGTATTTTCGTTATTATTTTGTTTCAATCCGTCAATTAGTTTCCGAGATATCGATTATTTTATTAGTTTTTTAGTGAAAAAATGATGTTTCTGCAAAACAGTTGAAGGTACGTGAAAACGTGTCAAACAAAAGTTTTTTCTTTATGTTTTACGAGTAGTTTCGTTTCAATCCGTCAATTAGTTTCGGAGATATCGACAGTTTTAATGAAAAAATGATTTTTCTGCAAAACAACTGAAGATACATGAAAACGTGTCCAATAAAAGTTTTTCCTCTATGTTTTACGAGTATTTTCGTTATTGTTTTGTTTCAATCGGTCAATTAGTTTCCGAGATATCGACCATTTTAATGGGGTTTTTATTGAAAAAATGAATTTTCTGTTCAAAAACAATTGAAGAAGGAAAAACTGTTATTTGACACGTTTTCACGTATCTTCAATTATTTTGAAGAAAATTCATGTTTTTCATTAAAAAACCCATTGAAATTGTCGATATCTCGGAGACTAGATGACAGTTTGAAACAAAATAATAACGAAAATATTCGTAAAATATAGAGGAAAAACTTTTATTTGACACGTTTTCACGTATCTTCAATTGTTTTGAAGAAAAATCATTTTTTCATTAAAAAACCCATTAAAATTGTCGATATCTCGGGGATTAGATGACGGATTGAAACAAAATAATAACGAAGATACTCGTAAAACATACAGGAAAAACTTCTATTTGACACGTTTTCACGTATCTTCAACTGTTTTGAAGAAAAATCAATTTTCATTAAAAACCCCATTAAAATGGTCGATATTTCGGAAACTAGATGACGGATTGAAACAAAACAATAACGAAAATACTCGTAAAATATAGAGGAAAAACTTTTATTTGACACGTTTTCACGTATCTTCAACTGTTTTGCAGAAAATTCATTTTTTCATTAAAAAACCCATTGAAATTGTCGATATCTCGGAGACTAGATGACAGTTTGAAACAAAATAATAACGAAAATACTCGTAAAATATAGAGGAAAAACTTTTATTTGACACGTTTTCACGTATCTTCAATTGTTTTGAAGAAAATTCATTTTTTCATTAAAAAATCCATTCAAATTGTCGATATCTCGGAGACTAGACGACGGATTGAAACAAAATAATAATGAAAATACTCGTAAAGCATAGAGGAAAAACTTTTATTTGACACGTTTTCACGTATCTTCAATTGTTTTGAAGAAAAATCATTTTTTCATTAAAAAAATCCATTAAAATTGTCGATATTTCGGAAACTAGATGACGGATTGAAACAAAACAATAACGAAAATACTCGTAAAATATAGAGGAAAAACTTTTATTTGACACGTTTTCACGTATCTTCAACTGTTTTGCAGAAAATTCATTTTTTCATTAAAAAACCCATTGAAATTGTCGATATCTCGGAGACTAGATGACAGTTTGAAACAAAATAATAACGAAAATATTCGTAAAATATAGAGGAAAAACTTTTATTTGACACGTTTTCACGTATCTTCAATTGTTTTGAAGAAAAATCATTTTTTCATTAAAAAACCCATTAAAATTGTCGATATCTCGGGGATTAGATGACGGATTGAAACAAAATAATAATGAAAATACTCGTAAAGCATAGAGGAAAAACTTTTATTTGACACGTTTTCACGTATCTTCAATTGTTTTGAAGAAAATTCATGTTTTTCATTAAAAAACCTATTGAAATTGTCGATATCTCGGAGACTAGATGGCGGATTGAAACAAAACAATGACGAAAATACTCGTAAAATATAAAGGAAAAACTTTTATTTGACACTTTTTCACGTATCTTCAATTGTTTTGCAGAAAAATCATTTTTTCATTAAAAACATCATTAAAATTGTTTATAACTTTTTATTTCACGCTCTTGGAGAAAAAAATAGCAACAATGACTCTGATTGTAGGTGGCGAAGAAGGAAAAACTTTTATTTGACACGTTTTCACGTATCTTCCATCGTTTTGAAGAAAATTCATTTTTTTATTAAAAACCCATTAAAATTGACGATATCTCGAAAATTAATTGACGGATTGAAACAAAACAATAACGGAAATACTCGTACAACATAGAGGGAAAACTTATATTTGATACGTTTTCATGTATCTTCATTTGTTTTGAAGAAAAATCATTTTTTCATTAAAAAATCCATGAGAATTGTCGATATCTCGGAAACTAATTGACGAATTGAAACAAAATAATAACGCAAATACTCGTAAA
The DNA here is from genome assembly GCA_030407085.1 of Trichopria drosophilae. Taxonomy (NCBI): domain Eukaryota; kingdom Metazoa; phylum Arthropoda; class Insecta; order Hymenoptera; family Diapriidae; genus Trichopria; species Trichopria drosophilae. The sequence goes on from CM059586.1 coordinate 102,931,486, forward strand.
ACATACAGGAAAAACTTTTATTTAACACGTTTTCACGTATCTTCGATTGTTTTGCAGAAAAATCATTTTTTCATTAAAAAATCCATTAAAATTGTTTATAACTTTTTATTGCACGCTCTAGGAGAAAAAATACCAACAAATTCGTATTTTTCAGATCAAAATACATAAGAATACACTTCAATTGCCTTCCGGACTTTCAGTGCACACGGGAAGAGAGTATTGCGCATGGACTATAAAAATAAGCTCACCTGTCTTAAATTTCCGTCTTGCGACGTCGTGCCCAAACTAATAACGCCGACTTGAATCATCGAGTTCTTCCCTCCCATCTTTTTGCACTTGTCCCAAACCGCAGCTGTGCAGACGCTTCTCAAATTCGTATAAAAGTTTTTTACATAAATACTTGTCACTTTTACCCACGAAATCACATTTTGGACGTTGGTTTGGCAAGCCCAATGATAGATCAGCTTCAGAAGTACCGTGGGTGTGTACGGAGCGCCTTGGAAGATTGATCCCGAAAAGACTGAAACGAAACGATCTGGGCAACAGCTCGAGATCCAAACGTACCCACCGGAATAAGGGAATGTCCCGGAGTCGCTGTACATTCCGAGCTTCAGTTTAGTCTTTTGATAATTTGTACTGTGCTGTTCGCAGTACTGTTCGGACCGTACCAGTCCTTGCTGAATCAACCATTCGGCAAATTTCGTCGCGGAGAACATTAGTACGCCTTTAACTTTAACATCTGCAAAGAGAAACATTTTAATATGAAACTATCGAATTGGGCGTAATTAAACTAACCTAAATCTGTTCTCTCCTTTTGAGCGATTTGTGATGTGATATTCTTCGTTCTGAGATTTGGTCTGGCTACGACAACCAACGATGGGAATGTTCGTCCTCCGTGGATTTTGTTAAATGTTATTTCTTTTCCATCTGGAAGGTTCTTCTTCGCGTCTTCGATTTGTTCGCCTACTACAAAATTATGTAAATATTTAGTGTCGTACTTCATTAAAATCAACAAATTACTTACCTGCATTTTTACTACCGATCGCTATTCCACCGATACTCGTTTGTTCTGTTGGCCTAACAGATTGTGAATTTGGTGGCATTGGCGATGGCTGTTGCATCGGTGGCTTTGCAACTGTTTTTATTCGCAAGTTTTGAACTCCTTGCGGCGTTGTTGAAGCTACAAATTTTGGTAATAATTAAATGCTCTAACTGTTTATTTAATTAAAAAATTATTTTAAACTTACTTGGTGTAGCAACATGTGTCGATGTGTTGGCTTTTGTTTGTCGTTGTCTGATAGGTGACGAAATCTGATAAATTAAATTATAAAGTTAATATTGTTAATTAGTAGAGAAGAAATTGTTAATTTTTGTACCTCTTCAATAACTTCTGGTTGTTGAACTTGAAGAACTTTCGTTCTGCGACCAGACCGAGTAATCTTATACTAGTAATTTAAAAGGATGTTTAGTTACAAGTAATGTAATGAGTAAAAGTAATAAAAATGTAATTACGTTATCGGATTGTGGCTGAGGAGTTACTGGTGCTATCGGTGCAGCTACTGGCGTTGACGTCGTCATTGTAGTCATTGTTGTAGTCGTGGTAGTCGCCATAGCAGACATAATTTTTGTTGGTGTTGAGATCGTACCTTTATAAACAAAGAAATAAATTTACAAATCTTTAATATTACTGATTACATCTGAAAGAAAAAAAAATTAATACCTTGCTGAGGAGCTACTGTGCCAAGAATAACCATTCGTGGATCCATAACGAGTTGTATGTTTCCTTGCCCAGCGGATGTATTATTTAACATATTCAATTTAATGGTTTGATTCGTCCCATTATTATTTTGGTTCTGAAAAACATTTTCATCAACAAAACTTGTAAAAATGACAAAAAGTTTGAATGTAAATTATAAAAACATTTACCACTCCAATTATTTGATTCGTTGGCTTTACTACCGTTGCCATTTGTGGAGGAGCACTGCTAGGTCTATTTTTTAAAAAGAAAAATACAATATATAACGTGTACAAGTGTAATTTTTAGTAGTGATAACTTACAAAGTATACTGGTATCCAGCAACAACCCCAGTTTGGCACACTAATGTACCTCGATGTTCTTTAACTATTTCTTCCATCATACTCGCTACCTGTTATTTTTATAAATATGCAAATTTTTATTTAAGGTAAACATGACGTTATTTATTTATTACCCAGTAAACGAAAACGAATAGAAAGTTAAAAATACGAATTTAATATTTTAATATACGAATAATATTTTTAACTTTCTATTCGTTTTCGATTACTGGGTATATATAAGTTGTGAGTAGTTCATACTTTTTCATAATTTTCTTGCAGCTTCAGTCGAGCCGTGAGCTGTGATAAGCTCAACGGCTCGTCTGTACACTCGAGATTGAGTGTCATGTCCGATGGCCTAGTGTTTGTTACAGAGCGTGTAATGAGGCGTGCTTTCGACATTGTGGTTTCTTCCTGAAATTTAGCATTAATTTTTTAATAATAATAATATTTATTAATCCCCCAAAAGGTTTCAGAATGTATATACATGTAATTAACATTTAAAGAGCTCTTTTTGATAACACTTAATCTCAACATAATGACATGTTCTTTATAGTTTCAGCACAATATACACATATAAAAAAAGAAAAGTATATATATATATTTAACAGAATACAAGAGCTTAGCTCGTCTGTAATTCTGTTTAGATCATAGTTATGTTTTCACGTATTCTTCGTAGATTAATTTCTGAGTTTCCGTAGAGATGTTGGTTTCCTTAACCCGATTCATCCTGAAATGCCCTAAATTTTGATTTCTTTTCATCAGGTGCTTTCTTAGAGAAAAAAAATCACTCAACCGTTTTGATATAACATACCTATTGTATTTTTTCTCGGACTTTCTAAATCCGGTTTCAGATTGACCATATCTGCCGCCATTTTTTTTTTACTATGGCGGTTTAAATATAAAAAAAAGTCCATTTAAGTGTATTTTTGTTTTTAAGTCTTCGTCTATTTTATTGTAGATTAATTTATTTATTTATATAACACGAGTATAGTAATAAAGAAAAGTACATAAAATAAATGAAATAAAATATGTATATGACGCCGCAAAAACGAAAACTAGTTAACAATAAAAATAAATCTTAGATAATAACACAATTAGATCTTTCTTTGATGTACACAAAGTAAAAATTCAGAGAGTTCAGCATAAATTTTTAGCATTCTTAGCGTACAAACTAAAATTAGAAAATCCAGATCGAACACACGTTTACAGTGATATTGCGAATAAATCTGAGATAAGTTCACTACAGTCACACCGATCCTATGCCAACACGTATTTATTGTTTAAAATCACCAATGGACTTATTCGCTGTGACGAATTGAAATCGAATTTTGTTTATAGAACGGACATACACGGTCTGAGAAATACGAATATATTTCAATCTCGTCTATACCGAACGGAATACGGGCTGCATTCCAGTATTAATAGAATATGGATCGGAAATAGTGGAAGTTGTCCGCCTTTACACGGAATTTCCTTTTCTCGCTTTAAAATGATAGCCAAAAATAACTATTTACGCGATTTTTGTTAAACATGTTTATTATTATTTATTATTTATTATTTAGTTAAAAAAACATTTAAAAGAAGCACGAAATGGATTCTCGGCATGATTGTAGAGAATACAGTCCGTTTGCTTTAGTGATTGGTAAATAATTATGGTCAAACAGATTCATCGGTGTATTGGATTTAAAAGCTAGGTAACGTAATACGGCAACAATTGAATAAAAAAAGCTAACGACTAATTTTAAGACTAAAGCTAATTAAACAGAAAAAAAAAAAATTTTTTTAAACGAAAGCTGAAGTAAGTCTTCTTATTGTCGATTTGAACAGAAGTAAACCTAAGCTGCGTACATTGTGCGGTAACATATTCCATTCTCTTTTAAAGCTGAATAGTCGAGAAAAAGCTGTAATTAGTTTTATGGAGATCCTCGCAGACAGGTCTAAAAGAGCGTAGGCTATGTGGAAGTACTCGATGTTCGAATAAATTAGATATAACGGAACTACGAGTTAAATTGACAATATTATAGGCCAAAAGTAAATCGTGGTAACAGTGTAAGGATTTTACAGTAGGGAGATTAAAAGCGGTTGCATGATGTTGATAATCGTGGTAAAAAATATTCATTGGGGAACCAGATTTGAAGAAAGATATCTAATTAAATTGTGCTGAACCGATTCCAGATGAGAAATTTCTTGTGCTGTATAAGGTGACCAGATTGACGAACAATAAAAAAGATTTGGCAAAATAATAGTGAATAATAGTATCGACATTGTTAAAGTTCTTAGTTATTATTAATAATAAAAAAAAATAATTACTTTCATTACAATATTTAAAAAGTTTTGGTATTTTCAGGTCAAATATTTGGAAGAAAACTGAATTTAATGTTGAATAAATTATAATTTTACAAGGGAAAAAAACAAAAAGCAATGTAAATTATGGGTTACCAGATTTTAAAATTGAGAAATTAAAAAATTGCAAGGATCTAAATGGAGGGCAAAAAATCTTTTACATTTCGACTCTGATTCAAGTCCTCTTCAGAAAGTATTAGAAGAAACCAGTGCAAAATCGGTCTTATTTATACTAAATTTTTGAAGAATGCTCCAAAACCTCCTTTTGTTATTTTTCTCCTCTTCCTCGTCTTCGCCGTCTTTGGAATTCAATTCCTTCCTCCACCCAAAACTTAAGTTTCGGCTCATTCAAAAGTGTTGTAGCACGTATGTAATTATCTGTGTGACTCGTTTTTTTGAATTTAGTTTAGTATATTTAGGTGTGATTTTAATTCTTTATCTTTTCATTTTTTTCTCTATTTAATAATTTGTATCATGCGTAATATTATGTATAATTTTAGTAAAGGGCTAGTCCCGTTGATTCTGTAAAATAAAATAAATAAAATAAAATAAATAAATAAAATAAAATACACGTTATACAGTGTTGTTTGTATTAGTGTTTAAGTACTGGGAAAAAAGGAACCGTTTAATTATGAATATATATTTCATTAATATGTATATTATTTTTATAAATTGTCTAAAGAAGCGAGTAGTAAACTTCCTGAAGCTTTGATACTTCTAATCTAATGTTGACTGCATTTTTGTTTTTTTTTTTTAGTAATTTTCCAAGTGCCTTCTTTTTCTCCAATTGTTTTCTTTTGCAATTTCAGCGTGTGTGTATGTAAAAAAAGTCGATGTAATTTTACAGTGAAAAAGTGGAAATAAAAATACCAGTGAAAATCGTTGTAAATTTACAGTGATATTGTAAAATTCTTTCATTATACAGGACCACAAAAACATTTTTTCGGTTTGACATTGAAACGCGACTAGGCGATTCTTATAGATTTTGGGCTCTTGAATTCGAATCAGTGGACAGAATTTGTCCTATACGTCAGGGTTTTTTTATATTCTAGGTTTTAAGTGTAAAAAAATGCTTTTTTATGCATATTTGTTAAATATAAATAAATCTTTTTTCTTCTCTGACCTTTTCGTAAGTGAAAATTTTCTTGATGTTTTTTAAAATCGTAATTTCTTCTATAATATCTTATATTTCTAGTTTCAAAAGTTTGAATCTGTAATCTGTAATTAAGTCTTTATGTTTATTAATCTGTATAGGTGAATGAAAACCGGTATTATGGGTAAATTTATTAAAAAGAATATATTTAGGAAGAAAATTATTTGATTTACATCTGAGTAAAAACATTCTTCTCGTTATTGATGCCGCTAACTTGTTAATGCTTTTCCATTCCTTAAGTAGCTTTGAAGTTTCTTTTCCAAAATTAGATCGAATCCAACTGTAGAACATCATATCTCCAAGCTCATGTATTAATATAAAAATATAAATAAATCTTTTTTCTTCTCTGACCTTTTCGCAAGTTAAAATTTTGTGCACTGTAAAATAAAAAAAAAAAGTTCTATATTTACATGGCACTGTAATATTACAATTGGACTATAAAATTCTTCGAGTTTTGTCGGAATTTTACATTTCCACTGTAAAATTACATCGGATCAGTGAAATGTCCCAAGTTTTGGTATAATTTTTATATATGATCAGAATGATATACCAATATATCAATTAAATTTTTTGTAATTCAGCTGCCTATAATTTGTAATGTCTTCAATTCCCTTTTCGTTAAAAATATAAAGTCTCTCGATAAACGAAATAGCGCATCTGTGCAGTCGTATACAATGTATACAGGGTGATCCTTTTGTCTATGCCAACCGGCTAATATTCCTGAGTTGATTCTAAGTAACTTTTTCCAGTACCAAAATTGGATCTGAGGCTCAGAGTTATAAGTGAAGTGCCATTGAAATTTAGAAAAAAAAATTACTTTTTTTTGCAATAACTCGGCTTCTTTTCAAGTTATTGCAATGAATGAGGGCTCATTTTCAAGCTTTTTTTAAGCCCTACAATTCTTGAGAACATTTGTCAAAAATGGTAAAAAAGGCCAATTTTTGCGGTTTTTTGCATCTAACTCATTTTGCAAAATAGGTAACAAAATGTCAAACTAGAAAAAGTTGTAGAGCTTGAAAAGACAAAGAATTTACCCTCTCATATGTTCGTTTTTAATGAAAATTGAGTCCACGGGAACACTTTTAATGTTGTAGAATTGGTGACAAACCCACATCGTCAGTACCAAACGCGTTTATTCTGAATGAGAAAATGTATTTGTACAAATACAAATGATTATGTGTCTTAACATACTATAGTTAATTAATTATAAACAAATATGTACCGAAAGTTAACCATTAAAAAAAAAAATTGTTTCTGGAAAATAATCCTGCATGAACGTATGTGTTAAACTTGTCGTTTATATGTTTTTTGTGGTCGCTGATTACGAATTCGTTGTCAGATTTTCGAAATTCAAGATGGCGGATTCAATATGGCGGACCAATATCCTTAAACTTAGCAAATTTATATGAAACATCCCACTCGGGGGTTATTGAATTCGCTGATGACGAAACCGTTCTCACATTATCGAAATTCAAAATGGCAGATCCCACCCCTGCAAAAAATGGAAGCGTACGTGTACGCTTAAATGTCTAAATTCACGCTTCTTTTTGACATTTAAGAGTACCTGAAGAGTACTACAAGCGTGAATTTAGACTTTAAGCGTACGTGTACACTTACATTTTTGGCAGGGACCCGATCAAATTTACATTGAAACCTGACACTTGATGGTCTTTGGGTGGACAAAAGTACGAAAAACATTTTTAAATATTGAATTCGTGCACCAAATTCAATTTGGAACAATTTAATATTGGATTTGCCAATTTTAATTTTGAAAATCTGACAACGGATTAGTAATCAGCAACCCCGAAAACCCTCGAGTGTCGAGTTTTGTAAAAATCAGCCAAGATTTCGGAATTTGGTCCGCCATATTGAATCCGCCATTTTTAATTTCCAAAATTTAACAGATTCGTAATGAGTGACCCCGAAAACCCCCGAGTAACAAGTTTTGAGTTAATTAGACGAAAAGAAAAATTTGTTGCTCAAATGCACTGTAAAAAAAAATCGTGTAAAATTACAGTTGAGAATGGGCTTGAAAATTACCCACTTTCAACGCAGTGAATTTACTATGTGGAACACAGTAACTTTCCCTAAATCTTGTAATATATTACTCGTTTGTAAAATTACCACGTCCAACGTAGGCTCGAAAAATTACCTAGGTTTGACGTACTAAAAGTACAACAGTCTAGTATTTTCCCTATGCTCGGCATCGTAAATTTACAGTGCGGCGGTAAACCTCTAATCTCACTTCGGTAAAATTTCAACGCTCAACGTAGTGTTATTACCAAATTTTCATGATTGAAAATTACCATTGCATTGTAAATTTCATTTTCATTTTTTACAGTGTGGTTAATCCTGACGCATGGGTCATTTTCGACCCAGTGAAAATTCAAATTGTACTTTATAAATTGCACAACTGTAAGCATTTTCAAATGGCTGGATATATTTGACCCAGGCAGGAGGAGGAAAAGATTTTAAAATAGTTGTCGGAATTAAAGGTTAAGTTCATTATTTGGGTTTTCATCTTCAAAGATTCGAAAAACTTAATTAAAAAATGTTAATATTTTTATTGCATACAATTACGTAATTATTGACAGTAATAAATGCGAGTAAATTTAGTTTATAGTGAAAAATAAGTTGTTTTCTGTGATTCGTTTACACATTTCTCTAGTTTGAATCAATTTATTATGGGCACATATTTGCTATTAGATTTAACTCGCGATTAAAAAGATTTATTCAAACTAGTGATGTCAATATTTTATAAAAATCTAGGACTAAAATTGCAAAAGTTTACGAAAAAGAAAAAATATTAAATTTTACGACTTTTAATTTTTTATCAATATGTAAAACAAATACATGAATGAAATTTGGAGCCAATTTGAGATTGTGAACATAATTTCATTTTTCGGTATGACATATTAAATGTAATAATTCAATCGCCACTTTTATTCGTTATTGACATTTTATATTTAACCCCTTCGCTGCCGCAACAATTTTACAAAAAATGCGGGGAACAAAATTTGGTTAGATTTTATTGTAACTAGGTGTATAGTGGTTTTTTGGTCGCTGATTACGAATCTTAAGTCAGATTTCGAAAATTCAAAATGGCGGATTCAATATGGCGGACAAATTTTCTAAATTCCAATCATTTTCCTCGATACTTGTTATTCTGGGATTTTCAGGGTTGTTGATTACGAATCTGAAGTTAGAATCGAAAATTCAAAATGGCGGATTCAATATGGCGGGCACCTTAATAAAAATTCTAACTGATTACGAATCTTATGTCAGTATTTGCACATTCAAAATATTATGGCCATTTGTTATTCATTGTTTTCTCGTAAAGCTCAGGAAACCGCAGATCAATAGAAACACTCTCGTGATTATTTATCAAATATTCGTACTGAATTTTTTGTTTATATCAAAAACTTTGATTCTTCAGCTACTAATCTATATTTTTAGTTTTTAGAGATATTTTACAGAGTTTATTATTTTCCGATATCTATCAAAAGTATCCCGCATAAATTAAATATTTTTCTTGGATGTACTTGGAGTTATCGTGTTAGATGTGGGAAAAATATAAAAAAAATATTAAACAAAAATGTAAATAAATAAAAAAAAGAGCACTTTGAAGAAGAAATTAAAAATGGTTGAGTTTAACCCATTGGGTGGTCAAAATTGCATTTAAACTGCTTTAAAAACCAATATGGCGCATTTAAAAAAAATTAACAAAATTTTGTGTCTCGATTTTTGTAAATTTTTTTCGTATCGACAATGTTGCCGGATCGATGCCATTCTGCAACCAAAAGTGCACAAAATATATCAACTTCAACTAGGAATTTTTTTGTTTTTCTCCGAATCAACCTAACCTCTTCAAAACATCAATATCTCGAAAAAATAAACCTTATTCTATCAATTATGAACATTATTGATGAAATTCGCATCTCTAGTGATATTATTTTCCCTAAAACTGAGGTCCAGGTGTTTTCGAAGTTGCTGATCAGCAATTTGAGGTTAGATTTTTGAAATTCAAGATGGCGGATCCAATATGGTGGACTGAAATTCAATAAAATGCGTATACAGGGGTTTTTGGGGTTCCATCACGAATTTGAGGTTAGATTTTTAAAATTCAAGATGGTGGATCCGATATGGCCGACCATATTTCATGAAATAATTAAAAATCATGCGATATTTGTTTATACACGAATTTCATCAATAATGTTCATAATTGATAGAATAAGGTTTCGTTTTTCGATATATTGATGTTTTGAAGAGGTTAGGTTGATTCGGAGCAAAATAAAAAATTCCTAGTTGAAGTTCAGTCCACAATATTGGATCCGCCATCTTGAATTTCAAAAATCTAACCTCAAATTGCTGATCAGCAACTTCGAAAACCCCTGGACCTCCGTTTTAGGGAAAATAATACCACTGAGATGCGAATTTCATCAATAATTTTCATAATTGATAGAATAAGATTTATTCGGAGCAAAATAAAAAATTCATAGTTGAAGTTCATATATTTTGTGCACTTTTGGTTGCAGAAAGTCATCGATACGGCAACATTATTGGTACGAAAAAAAATTCACAAAAACGAAACAAACAAAATTTTGTTCATTTTTTTTAAATGCGTCATATTGGTTTTCAAAGTTTTCATAATAAAAAATGGTAGGGTTGGTCACTTTCAAGTCAATATTAATCTTATTTGCTGTTGAAAATGAAAGTCGAAAATCAACGTAAATATGTGCGTTTCCCATCCTTAATAGGTTAATTTAATATGTTCTTAAATAGTTTTGGTGTTTTTCAGTCACATAAAGAATAGAAATTAAAAATTTAAAAATTAGAAGAGAAAAATAACAAAAAAAAGGTCAATAATTTGGAGGGTTTTTGTAACATAATAAATAAATATTTAGCAATGTTTCGACTCGGTTATGTTATTCCTTAATTTGTTCAAAAATCATTTAATCAGAACTCCTGAACTTAATCGCTACAGAAACTCCAACAATCGAAAACGACTCCAAAATTCGATTGATAGGATTGGCTACTATTAAGACCAATCACAGGACAATTTAAACGAGTTCTATTTGTTTTACTTTTATAAAGAATTAAAGGAAACGTTAAACGATTCATTATATTCATGAATGACATTTGATTGTTTTAATACAAACTTTTTTCAAATTCTCTATAAGAATTTGTAATCAAGTCATAAAAAATGAGCTACATTATTCGGTATTTGCTCCAAATAAGTAACTGATTTGGTTAAACCATAAGAAGCTGAAAGAGAACAAATAAATTGTAGCCAAAGAAGGATCGAAGGCATCAAAACTTAGACGAACATGTCAGTATTATTTCTACTGCAATTTCTCAATCGTTTAGCAACAAAAGACATAAAATTCACATAAATCATCGATTTCTTAGGGTGCATCGTACTCGTAATGAGAGGTTGAAAAATGAGTCGCTTTGTACTCGGTTCGGAATCGACATTAGATCTAACTCGTGGAATAATTCTTACGGTGAAGCAAAATCATTCTGATAGCCTTCGCTCCAAATACTCCTGATATCAATAACAATATATATTGAGATTTATGATAATCTAAGACTAAGATCATCGAAGGTGGAGGGAAATGATAGATCAAGGGTGAGGATGATCTAAATCCAGAAATTTCTTGACAGTGGAGTCCAGCTTACCCGACGCGCGCGTGCACGCTCCTCACCTCGGGCACCGCTGAGCTATATAGGTCCTTTTCGCCGGTGCGTCCGTCTTTTTAGCGGCCCTGAGGCCAAGGGGAATTTCCGCCGACGCGGTATCCCACCGCGGATGTTTCTTTTCTCGCCGAGGAGAAGAGCACCGGTGACCCCAGTGCGGAAACTTCCTTAAGCCCGCGGAATTTCCGAACGAGCGCGGATCTAACCGCAAAACCGCCCGAAAAAGTAGCTTTTCTTCATCGAACTACCGCTTTCGTCGCCGGGGGGGCCAGACGCCATCTTGCGGTATTCACGGAAGTCCCCGCCACGCGTTCTCCGTCGGTAAAGTAGGTATAGTCTATAATGCGTCAATAAGACGTCAGAAAGTTGTCGCGGTATTGTTTTGTCACCAATTCCGTGTAATTTACCCGGAAATAGTATATAATCGAATTGACCCACATTCCGAATCCGATTTTTGGAGGTAAGTTATTGTATGAAAAATAATTAGAAAAAATTACTTTTGTTTTAATAATTTTTAATAATTTATTATGTCGTGGATTTATAAAAGTATTTCGCGGAAACGAAGTAATACCCGCGCAGATTATTTTGTAATGTTCGGCTCAAAAACATTGACTCGTTATAAAAATACAAAGAGCAGTAGCATCATTTATTTGAGAGTAAAATTGTTAAATATTTCACTTTGTTTATAAAAATTGGTCTTCATGCAGTTCATGTTTCCATAATTATTTAATTTCTTGATTTTTAAAAAGTCCTGTGAAATAATTGCAATCTTCTATTTATGATATAATCTTTACCTTTGGTTTTTGACCCTATATATGTGTTACATATATATACAAATGAACTTTTGTTTTTAGGTTATGTTGCACTCCTCTTGTCCGGAATAAAAATGTTATGTATCTCGAATATACATAATGTTTTTATTTATATTCGTATATTTGCTCCGTCTTTGTATTCGCGCACCATTAAAATTTGTAACTTTTTAATAACCTCACTTTCGGAATTCTCGCTATGAAATATACATTTATTGGGCGGGGACCGATAGAGGGACGAGACTGGGTAATCGACAACAATCAGCAGACATTTTGTTTTGACGAGTTCGAGCAAATGAAACACAAAATTACGTGGAATACTAATCCAAAAACATTTTACTTTCGTATCTAATATAAAATCGGGTATAAATACAAAACTAATAAATAATTCTTTCATTATTAACATTTTATAAATTCTTTAAAATATATATTATTTATTAATCTGTAATATTATTGTCGTTAATGACCTTTTCAAAATAGGAAATGGGAAAATATAAAATGAATATTACAATTTTATTTATTTAAGTTTTTAAAAAAATTGTGCTCTAAAATTAATACAAAATGGCGTAAACATCATAAATTACGTATTATTGAACTAAATTTTATGTGCACGAGAACATTTAGTACTTTATCGCCATTTTGATAAAACATAAAAAAATTTGATTTAAACAAATATTGTTTACATTTGTTTATTATAGGTGTCGTAATATTTTACTATTTGAAACAAACTATGTTGATGTGCCTTTAGGCATAATTTTGGTCCAGTAAAGACATGATGATTTTTGTTATTGTTGTTGTTATTGTTATTATTATTATTATTGATATTTTATGTACGTCATATACAAAACATATGTAATCTCTACTTAAGATTTCGAGTTGCAGAAAATGGTGGCGCATTCCCTTTCCGTATCCCCACCACTAAGTAGCGATATGATAAAGACAGCGTGCTTGTTCCACGCGGCAATGCGCATGCTCAGACTGCAGCAGACATTTCGGTTCATTGGCAAAGAAGTGACGTCACCGACAGGTGGAGTGACGAGGGGACGAGTGAGAGGAAATATAATAGACAAAAAGAAAAATAAAGACTTAAAAAAGGGGACAAATCGACGAATTTGTTTGTTTATTGTCGTGGGGAACTCCAGTTTGTAGACCTAGTTATATAAAATATTTCTTACCAGTCACGAAAAGAGGAGATTTACAAGTAATTTAAACAATTTTTTTTTATGAAATTTTTATTTGTAAGAATTATCATAAAATTTAATGGTCGTAACGGGGTAACATTGGTAATAAACTTGAAAATTATAGCACATTTTTAATACATTAGGTCAATTTATGTGCTGGTGAATGTTATAACTTTTAAAAAATTTGGTAAATTCAATTAATGTTTTATTTGACGAAAGAAAATATTTTTGTTAAGTGGGAACAGTTTTATGACTATTGTAATTAAATTTAGCAATTAATTGTTTTCACCCTGCAAACACGAAAAGTAAGTTATTAATATTTACGTAATGGTTACATTGTTACCTAAATGTTACATAGTTGTTACATAACTGTTACTTTGCAGGGCAAGCGCATACATGAGTTTAATGTAATAATTTTTAAGATTGAGGTTATGATTAATTTTTGAAAAAGAAGTAGACTAAAATAAAGTCATAAAATATTTGAACGAAAATTAATATTTTGTCTTATACAATCGAACGCAGAGCATGGCGGGTAAATTTGGAAGTTAAAAAATAAAATTTCGCTAAAGTGAAACTTCTGCCTACAATTTTCTTTGTTGTGTTTGAATAAAAACATGACAAACGTTTTGGGAAAAGGACATTGTAAAGTTTTAACAAAAATATATTGCGCACGATTTCCTCAACCGGAAAAAATACTGGGACATTATTTGGCAATTCTAACAAAAATAGTAATTGACGATTAATTATATAATTATACACAAAATAAAATGGGATGTTTTGTGCAGTGACTGAATGTTAAATAAAGTAATATATTTCGCACAGTACTAATGTGCAAAATAAAATGAATACATATATGGTAGTTTATAGTCGAGTTCTGGTCAGCGGTTACAGGGTCGGTTATTCGTACATAAACAAAAAGCGTAACATAACCTATATAACGGCTGTTTCGCGGTCACGTTTGTCGACTGTGAACTTTCGGGTAAATATTTGGATGTATATAAATGAAATAGTTGAATGATGCAAATACATTAACGAATTTCTTTGGTATATTTATAAAGATTTTTTATCTTATATAATTAAGGCATTCAATAAACAACACAAAAGTATTTAAAATGGTTGTTTGCAATTTTGCAATTTGCTTTTTCCCTCTTTATTGATTGTCGGAAATTCTTATTTGATTTCGTATGTGATTGTCATGTATGTTGTTTCCCTCGTCCGAAAATCACTTACTTCACGCACTTGTATCGTAATGTATTATAATTTCGTACTAAACCGTATATTGCTATTTTAATTATGACGTCAATTGGATTCATATATGAAAATAATTTAATGTGTTTGAATAAAAAATTGTATATTACTTCACGCGTTTTCTCCAATGTTATGCTTACTATACCCTATAATCAGGCAATCTACGATGAGTATAATGCTTGGTTATAGAAGAGCTTAAGTGAGGTTATGTTACGTTTGAAAATAAATATTCCATTGTCTTTCAATTCTTTTCAAATTTTTTATTATAACCACAATAATCATAAAAATATATCAATTGTTTCTTTTCTTTCATTACAGGCACCGTCGTTCGATTGGTAGATGAAGTAATTTCGAACGCCACTTAGTATCTTTAGAAGAAACTCAGAACTGAAAACCATTCTTTCAAAATTTCTTGGAGTTAAATTTTCACTCCAATCCCGAAGTGAGTAGGGTGCCCACTCTAAAAAGGGCGAAAAACCACTGTAATAGTGAGATCCGTCGCTCCAAGTGAAAGAATGAAGAAATTCACTCCAAATGTTGGAGTGAAAATTCATTCTTTGCGTGGAGTGAAAATTCGCTGTGTGTGGAGTTCAAATTTACTCCAAAGAGAGTGAGATTTTGTCAATGCGCTTATCTTAATTTAGAAGAGTATTAATTTAGAAGACCCAGATATCTAGATCTAAGATCTAATTCAAAAATTACTTTTCTAATTCGGTTTTTTGACTTTCGAATTGAGAAAAGTCACAACCTAATTCGAAGTTCATCGATTTAACACTTTCACATGGGTTTCCGAATATTTCTATTCGGGAAAATTCGTTTTAATCCGTCGGATTTATTATTTATATTTTTTTATTATAAAGAAAAAAGAAAAACAAATGTTACGTCCATGACAGACATTGTTTACCTTAACATATATTATTATTACTTAGTTCCAGTGAAATTGATTACATTGTAGTTCGTTTTTTCGTGTAAAAAACTGCTAGTCAATGTTTTTTAGGTTATGTTTATGTTCTATCCACATATTATATCGGATTAGAACGAAAGAATTTCAATGAAAATGGCCAAGAAACCGAAATAAAACGTATTTAATTCGGTTTAATTCTTTTTCGTTTGTTGGGTAGATAAATTAAATACATCGATACGTTAAGAGAAGCTCTTAAAAAACATAAATATGATCATACCATTGAAATACCACTTGATTACCGAAATGATCAAAGGTTCAATTTAAAAACTCAGCCTTGGTAACAACCGGCAATTTGTGAAACTTTTGAGTATATTTCAGTAATTAAGACGTTAAAATTAATGTTATCTCATGATAAAATACATAGTTATGTTAATTCGAAAAAAAAATCAGCTCAGAAAATTAGCTTAAACATTTTGAACACGGTTTGTCTTAAAAGAAAATGAATTTTTATAAAATATGCTCTATGTTTTTTTAAAATAAAACCATATACACGTCTAAGACAAGTCCTCTATGGCCTTACTGATGAGTCCACTTAGAGGAACCGGGACGAAACGTGTATTTTAGCAATAGGCATTTAGTTCTACATATTATCGCTAGAGGGACACAGAATCTGATAGTGGTCGAGTTATCTATTTTAAATATATGCAGTCTGAAGAAATTGAAAGTTCTGTTTGCGATAATAATACAAAACAGGTTATTTACACTTTTTTCATTTTTAAGGGTTGGTATCAACAACCCAATATTTTAATCTTTTAGTCTTTTATAATTTTATTTGTTTTTCGTATGAGAACCGTAAAACCAAGAATTTGATTTTCAAACGGTTAAGAAGTTAATCGATTTAAATATATATATGGGTCATTCTCCGTCAACCGGTGAACCCGCCTACCCAAAATTGGTTTCAATAAAAATGATCGAGTAAAGGCTTAAAATTCATAAAAAAATAAGGGCTATCAAATGCCGTATGCACATTTTTATTATCCAAAATGGCCGACCCAATATGGCGGCCAAAATGTAGAATTCGATTTATAACAATTTTTAATCGTTAATGATCTCAAATATCTCAAAATCCTGACGTGACGGACCAATTATGACTTTGAGTTTGGATTCTACGCATACAATTACGTCGGAAATGACCCACAGCTTCCCAACAACAAAACCATGTTGACCTGTGTTATTTAATACATACAAGTAAAATAAAATGTTTCATCGTAATAAAAATACCCTTTTGTTCTATAACAATTTTTTGTTTAACTTATAAACTTAAACGGCTCCTCTTAATCTTAGAAGAAATATTGATTTTGATTTGTAAAATAACAAAGTTAAACGTTGTATTTCGACATATTTCTTTTAAAAAATGAAATACTAAATACCAAAAATAACTATTTAAAATGACTTTTAAATATTTTGAAAAATGTTTGTAAGCATTTACACCGCAGATGTAAAAGATAATTTGTATTGATTTTGATGGACATTGCTGTTTTACTGCATTGAAGCTTACGTTATAAATGTCATGTTAAATGACAAATATCTTGAAACACGTTTAGAAACATGGTAAGAGAGAGCAATCAAAAAGAAATCTCGTATGCACATTCAACGGAATTCAATATCCAGAAGACTACTCATGTCGACATTATTCTCAAATATGAGTAAGTAATGTTCCTTTGAGATGTTTTCATAAGCCCAATAGTAACGCCGTTATATTAACTCACTAGAATAAAATAACAGTATTGTGTATTTGAAACCTGGCTTTGTTGTCATTATTATAATGCTTTACAACAAATAACCAGACTACAAAACGGTCAAAAACATAATTATTCACTGTTTGCTCATTTTTGTATCTCTTTTGCTTTTTTAATTAAGTGTTATGCAATTGTCTACCTGAATCCTTTATAGCTAAATAATCCTTTATATTGCTTATTGCGAATATACCAACAAAAGGTCCACATTTTTCCTATTAAAAAAAGAACAATTTTAATATAAAACTAGTGGCTCGACCCTGTGGCCATTGGCTCGTCTACTCATCGATTGGGCATAACTGAAAGTGATCATTTTGAAAATTTCGACCTCCAGTATATGTCTTCCGGAGCACTATTATATAACATAATGGATATTATTATTATTATTATTATTAATTTTTTATTTCGTCATAATATTTATAATTAATAAAAGCTTCATTTCCTTTTGACTGCTTTATCAAATTAAATAGAAAGACTTGTCTTCTTGGAACGGACAATCTAATTATAAAATATAACCTTTTATATGCTCTTTTTTGAAATATTTTTTGAAATTGTGATTTGTATTTTTGAAAATAAACCGAAAAACGTGATTCTTTTATATTTATTTGTTGTTTGTAGCATAATCGTTGACTTTATGAAGAAAGTGCATTGAATCGTTTTTGTAAAGAATTTTGTGTGATTTGTATTTTTTTCTAAAAAACGCGTATAATAACGTACTTTTGAAGTTTTTTTCGACCTCCTCATAATCTAGTATGGATCGACTGCAAAAACTAATCAGATCTAAGTTAAGCTATGGCAAATCAAGAAAGAGGTTGAAATTTAAAATCGGTTCGCGAGACAAAGAAAAATGGGGCGTACGTACGTCAAAGATAATGGACAAACTTTTTTTAATTTAATTTTTGAGTTCTTTAGGATCTGAAACGTCGACATTTGATGGAAAACTATACGGTAATTTTTTGGCCTATGTGAGCTCTCACTGCAGCGCTATTGTTGGAATTTTGCTGTCACAGGTCAATTGGAACATTATACAGTCCGACCTCCCTAATTGATAACCTCCCTAACTGATAAAAACGAAAAAATCTCCGTAATTGTTAACGTCAAAAACTCCGTAATTGCAACTCTGGTTCCCCCACCTGACCGTCTAACCTTTTCAGGGAAGAAAAACCTTATTGGCTGATGGCGTTGATTGGTTCACCCACACATGTATACATCACGTGTACATAACCTACATTATTTGATATGTTCGTTTTATTAGTAGAAAAGAACAAATTTTTAGATCAGATTTAAAGCGCGCGCATCCCCTCCATCGCATAAAGTGAGGGGAAGTGCATTGAATATGGAGGCAGGTGGGAAGTTATCAATTATGGAGTTTCAACTTCTCCTCCGGTTCCGGCATGTTATCAATTAGGGAGGTCCGACTGTAGTTAACTTTTGCCGACGCATAGATACGGTTATTCGCATTTTTTCTTAACAAAATTGAAAAGTTAAGTTTCAAGTCAGTGCGTATCGCGTATATTGAATGTTGGACTGCGGTAATTACGAATTGAACTTGATTTTTAACTAACTGTTTATTGGTCATGAGCGTTTTTCATAACATTATCGGGGGGAAAAGTTATGAGCTCTTTGTCAAAAATGATATTGTTGCCTTTAGGTGGCAGTGGTAAGGAACCCAAAGTTGGCCGGGATTTCTCCTTCTATTTAGCATTTGGCAATCTTTTACAAACGCATTTCATTGTATTAAGCTACTACAAAATTTCCAATGCGAAAAATTGTCTCGCTTTTTGGGCCGAGATATTAACCTCTATTTGGGTCTTTCGAATGCCGCCTAGAGAGTTTTGAAATTCTACAGTCATTTTACAAAAACTCTGGCAACTTAGGGGACTTCCCCCTACTTCGTCAGACCTGTGGCTATTTCGAAGTAATACAAAATTCTAAAGCTATAAGACGTCAATTTATTAAATTTTAACTAAATCTGAATTTCTTTCCCCGTCATTTTGTTACTATTTTATATTACAGTCCATAACTACATAAAGTTGTAAAGATATGACGAAAAGAAAACCTCTGGTGTAACGTGTCGAAAAAATAGTTGAAATTAAAAATTTATTATTCATGAGCCTATAAAATATTTAATTTTATACTTTGTTTATTAAAAATATATATTTTTTACTACAAGACTGATGCAATAAATGCATAACAAAATTTGAAATTGATGCGAAACTACCTTTAAAAAATTCTTTAAAAATCGCTTGTTTTCCTGTTTTTTTTTTAAATTTCCAATTATTACATTTTTTGTTTAAAAACCTCGCAAATAAAAAATCCAGAGTTATGTCGAATATGGACATTAGAATGGTTTATTTTTCTGAAAGAATACAAAATTATTTTCTTATTTTTTATGCTATCACCTCAACAATTAAAATTGTGCCACCTAGATAAATAAATTGTTCATTTGTCATTCTTTTTCAGCCACAACATTTCCCGATTTTTTCTATTCCGCGTTATCCTTTAGGAAATCCGAGGTTTATCTCTGGTACAATATTACCGTTTTCAAATGCGTCGATTCTGCTTGGTTCGAAGATTATTCATTTAACCACCCTCGTGCATTTATGATTGCATATTTGCGCATATTTTCGTTCGCTAAAATTTTACCCATGACGAGTGATCGCTGGAGATAATTGCGCGACTGCCATTTATTGGCTTAATAATAATTATTCTTTATTGACTATCGATACGTTGCGATTACTGTTTATTCGCTTATTTTTACTTATAAACCAGCGTTCAGTATTTGTTTATTTGTTGTGATTGTTATTTGCTCGACTGTTCGAATATTCCTCGCGTTAATTTTGATATCATATTCTCCTCCTTTTTTAATTTTTTAAGCTTAAAGTTGAAGACAACAACAAAGTTGAAGATTGCCCTCTAACTTGTTTATTGTTAATCGAGGTCACCTTTTGAGGATAGCTCTGTTATTATATTGATGTGCAGTGATGTGCACCAGTATTTTGCATTTAAAGCTAAACTTTCTTGGTTTCAACGATCCTTTGTTCAGATGGACGGTAGACCAAATCCTGATTTATTCACAAACAATAGTATTCTGCGAATCTAGGCCGCAAAATAATATTTTGCGCCCGTGAAACGAACAACATTTTTGTCAATGGGGGGTACAAATGCAATGAACAGCTTTGGTTTCGAAGTACAAAATGGAAATGAAAAAGTCTTTGAACCTTCATTTATATGTTAAATTGGTTCGGTTGTTTTTCATACGTTGTAGTTGAAGCTTTACTTTGTATAAAGTTTTCACATTTCTACAAGATATGTATGTTCTGATGACCTTACACCCTTTTCTTCTACCGACCTAACCTGTAACCGTTACACATAGGTAGCATTCGAACCCATAACAGTTGGTGTAATCACTACAAGTTGAAATAATCTACCTCCCACCGTAGATGAGCCTCCTATACTTTGTCTTCTTTTCCAAATTTGGGTTGAATCATCTATTCTACGTTGGCTTTTATCAGAGAACTTTTGTATTAGCTGTTCGTTTCCTCGCTTACCATTAGTTTTACCACAAAACCTACCAAACCCATTTTGTAGAGCATTTTGTACTTTATATTTTTTATTGGAAACATTATTCCTCTGATAAGCTTTTTCAAAATAGATGCAAGAAACTACAAAAAAAAACAATTTTTTTGATATTTTTTCAAGATGGCAGTTTCAATGTGTCTCTTCAGAGGGTTTACCGAAAATAATTTCCGGAGGTTCATAGAGTAAGGTTGAGCAAAAATTTATTCAGAATTACTTGAACTGCGGGATCCTTTGTCTTTCTGTCGCTACCCAACTTTTTCTTCAGGGTGGAACAAATTAAAAAGTCAGTATGAAGTGACCACTGTAATATCAGCTTACTATAGGGCAAATTCTTCCGGATGTTATAATTTCGGTAGAAATGAAATTTTTCAATGAGAGAGTATTCAAAAAATGCTTCCAATTTCCTCCTCCTCACAAACCACTTTCAACATTTTTAGCCTAATCCGTAACCACAGGGATTAAATTGGGTTGTTACACTAAATGGTTCTACTTCGCCTCCGGGCCCTGTTCTGAGAAGCGTAGAAATGTTTGAGCAGGGAAAATTAGAAGCATTTTTTGGACACCCACTCATCGAAAAATTCTATTTCCAACTAAAGTTATGACTTGCGGAAGAATATTCTATATTCTACAAAAATTTTAATTTCCATTACACCTTCCTGTTGCATACACACATATTATGTACACAGCTCATAATGGAAGAATTTACAGGAGAATATGATAGGGAATGCAATATGTGTCAGTTACTGTCCTAAGTTATATTATCCGTTCTTTCCAAATGGCACAGGATTATCCTAAGTTATATCCCTTAACTGTCCCCCACTTCCGTATTTTCGTTTCCGTCCTTCACGAGTGTTTAACCGAAGTTTGCCGACCCTTGCCGAATATTGCGGGAGAGTCTCGCGAACGTCGCGAACCGTAGGGAAACGATGTGGAGGGGGATTTCAGTATCTTCGGCGATATTCGGTAACACTCGTCTCGACAGCTAATGTCACCTATATGCAGTAGGTCCCCTCTTATTTTAAGATGTCGAGTCAAGGAATATGGCGGCACCCCCTCTTATTTTAATGTTACTTCTCTTCCTCATCACCAGTAGCGTGAGAGAGAGGACATGAAAAAAAGTTAAAATAGAAGGGAGCGAATCTTTAAGATGGAAGAGGAACTTAAAATAAGAGGGGTACTACTGTATCGGCCTGTATTTTGAATTTCGGTTTGTTTTTTTGATTGCGGTATTGTTGACAATATATATTTACTAATTAATTTTATCAGCGACGACTCTCGAGGATTTTTGCAGAAAGAAAAATAAATTTCTTAATAAAACGAAACGATTATCAAAAATGAGTTGCGGACGATTGACTACCAGGAATTTTTAACAAAGCTGTAAGTTGAACATCAATTTCAGTTTCTAGACTCTTTTTTAATAGGTCCAGAAAGAAAGAGAAACTATGATTAACTACAATTTAGGCATGGCCATTTCGATGAGATATTGGACTCCCATAAACTGTCTTAGACTAATGCACTTGTCAATGTACTCCGCTCGGCGTTAGGGGGCGTTAACGGCCTAAAATCGTCGCAAGGAACTTTGCAGTCGCGTTAATTCGAGCAGGATAAATATAAAATTCGTTTGGTTGTGATACGCGGATGCGATGAATAGATAATCCTCGATAAGCCGTGCATTGAAAGTGCAGTGTAGTTTATTCTAGTAGCTCGGCCGTTGCGCATTGCAGCAATTCCAATACAAATACGTGTGCGCCACTGACGAGAGACATGTATGTATGTTGGACGAGACTGGATTCGACTCTCTATGTATGTGTGCATCTGTGTGCATTAGTGTATGTGTGTAACTGCGTGCATTAATGTATGTGTGTACCACGGACTCTCCACGACATCCGCAACCCTGATGCAGTCGGAAACCTGCGTATCTGCCTTATTTCCCTCAAAGGAAGGAATCGACCCTTATTTCCCGCAGTGGGGAGTACCTACCACCTCTGCAGCGCCCCACGCCGCGGTCATCTACTTTTCGTCTACGAAATTCTAAAGTTCCCTTAAATCCGCGAAACTGTCGTAAAAGTCACCGACGGATTTTATGCCCTGCTAGACAACTCACATGTCAGAAATCACAGTACATGAAAGTTCCCCTCTTAAAGTTGAAATGGCTTTTCAAAAACCATTCTTAATTTGCAGCTATTGGGTTTTTAGAGAACGGGATGTATGATACTTCGTACAAATTGTAGGTCGAGATGAGAAATTCGTTGTTCCAAATAGCTTCTATTGCAAATCTGTTAAATTTACCACATGGGTTACTTTAAACCTATGGCCTAATACATGTAACTAACTAATAGTAGTGCACTAATGAATTGAGTAGATGTCCAAGCCAATTTTTTACCTGAAGCTCCAATTAAAGCATTTACCTTGTATTTAGGGACTGTTTTAAATTGTGGGAATATTAGCACTGTACTATTGAGTTACATTGTTAAGGTGAACAACTATTACTGATTTGGAATGTAAACACATGTACATTTCTATTCTTGTGTGCTGCAAACAGTCCTAAGTTATATCCGAAGCCACGCCCATTAGCCCTCCTCATTACCCCCTCTTCAGCGAGTGTAGGCGTAACCGAAGCATTCCAATCTTTGCCGAACCCTACCGAACAACGTCGTGAAGAGCAGCAAAACCATGCGGTGGGGGGACCAGGGAAAGTAGTATAACTTTGAACAAAGCCAATGTATAACTTAGGACGGTGTTGTAACTTTGGGCGGTATAAATTAAGACGGGGGATAGTGTCTTCGTTTACTCTTTTTGAACTTAGAAATGCATTTCATTTGTCCGATTCTTTCGAAAGATTTATAAAATCACTAAAAACGACTTGGAATAAAACTTACACAGAAAAAAAGTCTTAAAATTGTTACATCTCAAATTAAGCACTGTAAAAGGCTTAATTTCAGCCTAAAATTGTGCTAATTTTCTTAAATTAAGTCTACTTTTAGTCAATATTCGGGTTCGGAATAAGAATTCTCTAACTTGGTGTGATAAGCTCGAAAAATTTGTCTTTAAGGCATAAATCTCGACTAAAATTGAACTTTGCTGTCTGAAAGTAAGACTTTAAGCGCAAATATTGACTTAATTTAAGAAAATTAGCTCACTTTTAGGCTAAAATTAAGCCTTTTACAGTGCTTAATTTGAGATGTAACAATTTTAAGACTTTTTTTCTGTGTACAAAACACATTTTTTAATAACAATTTTACAAGTTGTAATCATTCATTTTGGAATTTGTTCTAGAAATTAAAAATAATAAAACCATTCTATAGTTTTTTATATGATTTAATATTATGCTGTACACTAGTATAAATCCACTACATAATATGAATGTAATTCACGTAGATGAAATTGCCGTCTTTGCGCATAATGACCCATGCAGTAAATATTTCAATTTTGAGCTGAGTAAAATTTTGTTAGACTCCTCCTGTCCTTATGATTTGCGTACCTTGTACAAATTTTAAAGTAAGTTACAGTAGCAAGAGAGAAATCTAATCTTCTTATACGTCGTTTCAAAAAATAGTCTGCAGTACGTATGAGGGAGGTAGTCTCAGAGGAGTGAGATTACTTTCTTTCACTGGCATCAAAATGTACTATTCAGAATAACAAGTGACGTATCCGGTTTAATATCATGTTTCTAAGCTTATAACGTGTCTTTGTCAGTTTATGCGGTATTTTTTGTCACAATAATTTTAATTTTGATGTGATAATAATTTAAGTACTTATATAAAATACACGTTGCAATAAAGGAAGTTTTTAAGGTCTTAAACACTTGTCTAAATATTCGTAATTATTTTGATTAATTATTAGTTTAATAAATATTTGAATTGTAATTATCATAAGTTATACTGATTACACTTGCATCATTTTGTTACCCTTTTATGTGCTTGCAGATATAAAATGCTGTGCGTTACTTCATTCACGATTACTTCAACTACCAACATGTTACAGTGATATTTCTGTAATATTACTGTAACATTGCAATGTTACTTGCGAGAAAGATGAAGTGTAATTTACTTGTAATATTACTGCAATATTATCCTGTAATATAACCATAATATTACTGTACTTTTGACGTGTATAACACACTTTTTGAGTCTATATACTAAATTACGAAAATCTCTGTCATTTGCGAGAAAAATATATTGCTGCGTAATTTAACCGTAATGTAGCTACAACATTAAAGTGTAATATGTAAATGCGTAATATAACCTTAATATTACCACCTTTCAGTTCAACTTAGTACAGCGTAATATATCCAGCGTAAGAATACGAAGTGATAAATATATTTACAGTAGAGTCCCGCTTTAGTGGCGTCCCGTTTTAGTGGCGCGACGAAGCCCCGCGTTAGTGGCGCTTCTCAGAATCTCTTCATCCCCACTATGTCGCCGGCCGTTTCAGGGGCGTGGCTAATAAGCGACGGAACAGGGAGTTTGGGCGTGTCTATCGTCACGAACGTCACATGATGGCAGCCTGACGGGGGAAGCGATGTTTCCCCTATTTGCGCCACTAACGCGGGACTTGAGGGAAGTCGTCGGAACGGACCGCGCCACTAAAGCGGGACTCTACTGTACACTGTAAAAATACTTCCAAAATGCTTCCGTTACATGTACATTAATTCATCATATTCTATAGCTATATATACATAATATATAGATATACACCTTTAGAAAAATTAATGTACTGTACATTAAATGTACATGAAATTTCATGACATTTTTAACAGTGTACGTAATATTAGAGCTATTCAAATATGACATATTACCAGGTTGCCATGTAATGTAATCGTAATATTACTGCGACAATTAAGTGTAATATACCTAATTGAAATATTACTAAAATGTTACAGTGTAATATATCATATTTACGTCCCACACAACACACTGTCCTGGGGACGTCCTCAGGAGCTCCTCAGGACGTCCAAATGTCCGCTTTTATCATCCTGTTAACGTCCACAGGACATCCTCAGGACACAGGACGTCTTGAGGACGTCCCCAGGTGTGCTGTGTGGGGTAGTATTATTGTTATTCAAATATGATATATTACCATGTTGTCATAATGTAACGGTAATATTACTGTAATATTACATAATGATATAAGACAATATAATTGTAATATTACTGCGATATTCGTGAGTGATATATTACAGTACAATAAAATCGCAATATTACTGAAATTTTATAGTGTAATGTATTACCACATTATATTTACGTAATATTACAATCATACATTAATATGATATATTACTGCGTAAGATGACCATAATATAACTGTACAATGTTATAAATTACCATATAATGTAATCGTAATATTATAACATCTTACAGTGTAATATAACTGCAATATTGATGCAACATTTATGCATGATATATTACAGTATATCATATTCGAAACAGTACTGAAATGTTGTAATGTAATATATTACTATGTGTGATACAACCGTAAATGACTACAATGTTACCGTCTAATGTATTACTTCCTAACATAACCGTAATATTACAACAACATTACGGCGCAATATATTTCAGTGTCATATTCCAATAACATTGACGTAATCTTATGGTGTAAAGTAAGATTTTTTGTTGTAACGTCTAGTGTAATATTACTGTTTTCTTACTGCAATGTTAGAAAATTTCTGAAATGTTACTGGAATATTATTGTAATATTGTAATGATTCTGTAATATGGCTATAATATAATGTTCTACGTGGGTAATGGATAAAATTAAATTTAATACAACAAATAATAAAGAAAATTTGATATCGTAACTAACCCAATCCCCGTTGTTAATTTGGTAATACTAAGGTTTATTAGAATACTTAATAAATTTTCAATTTCAATATTTTTGTCCCAAATGACAGTTCCGCCATCCGGAAGCAAATTTTTGAACAACAACGTCAATTTAGAGACACAAAAATACGTTAAGAAGATAGTAAACATGAATATAATATATTTTTGTCATTTGTATAATATTTAAATGATTGTCATGTAGATAAGTTATAGGTACTCTCAAAATTTGAATTAGTCAAATTTTAAATAATTCAGTTCATAGGAAGATGTTTGCCAAATGAATTAGTAAATTTATTCCTCTTACGAATTGAAGTTAGTAGAGACGCTCTACTAATAAATTAGTAAATTTACTACTTCATTAAATTAATTCGGTTGCACTATCGGAAATTACCCCCCCTCCCCCTCCTACCACGTAATATATTCTACAGGAATTTTGTAATATTGCAGATCATAACAGTAATATTACGCTGTAAGATTACGGCAATATTATAGGAATATGACGGTGTAATATATTGTGCTGTAACGGTTGTATCACGCAGCAATATATTACACTATAACATTTCGGTAATGTTTCTAATATGATATATCACTGATAAATGTCGAAGTAATATTACACTATATATTACACTGTCATATATCATTCTATAATAGTTATTAAATATATTACGGTTAATTGCATGGTAACATATCATGTCGTAACAGGGCCGTTGTAGTACGGTAATCTTATCCCGTAATATATCATGTTTGAACAATATTGTAATTGTAATATTGCGTAAATATAACATGGTAATATATTACACCGTAATATTTTAGTAATAGTTCAATTATACTGCGCTAAAATGTATCAGTTCATCACATTAAAATAATATCACGGATATATTACTTAGTACACATAGCACTGCAATGTAGTAACATTATTCTTACACTACGCAGTTTTATATTACGCGGTAATATTGCAGTAACATTACGGTTATATTTTGCAGCAATATATTTTTTGGCATGCGACAGAGATTTTCATAATTTAGTAAATATATACTCCAAAGGTGTCTCATACGCGTTAACAGTGCAGTAGTATTGTGGCTATATTGCAGGGTAATAGTGGAGTAATATTACAGGGAAATTACACTGTATCTTTTTCGCAAGTGGCAGAGATTTTCCTAATTCAGTATATAGGCTCCAAAAGTGTCTGATAAACATAAAAAGTACAGTAATATTATGGTTATATTATAGGGTAATTTCGCAGTAATATTACAGGTACATTACACTGCTTCTGGCTCACCATTGGCGGGGATTTAGCACGTAACACTGCACACATATTACAATAACATTGCAATACTACAGTAATATTACAGGGACTTTGTGATATTGCAGAAAGATAACAGTAGTATCACAATGTAATGTATTACACTGAAACATTACAGTAAAATAACAGTGATATTACCCTGTAATATATTACACTGAAATGTTACACGTACACGTTTTAACATAATTCTGATTGTCACAGAAACATTACAGAGGGCGTATATTTTGGTTTACACTAATACATTTCATTTTGCAACAAAATTATGTTACGTTACCCTACAATATTACTTCGCAATATTACAGAAATATCACTGCAACATATTTGTAGTTATTGCGGTAATATCAATATAGGGCGGACATTTCGTGTTACAGTAACATTACTATAATATAACTGATATATCCTACCGTAATATTACCATAATATGGCGTTGTAACTGAAATACTACCTTAGTGTTATGTGCTGTGTGGGCACTAAAAGCTGCGAAGAAGATATTGTTAATATTGTCAACAAACGTTTTACAAATTTTTTTATTATTTTTTTCTATTGTAATTATCCAAACTTAAATTCCCATTTGTTCCAAGTGTACTTGCAGCAGTTTACACTGAACATAACCTAGGAATGGAAGCGAGGCACTTTTATCTAAAGGTTTTGTGATTAAGTAATAAGTTTTACGTGTTTTATTTAGCTAAGCGATCGACTATGGTTGATCATTTTATGTCAAAATATAAAAGAAAAAGAAAGCGACGCAACCTAATTGCCAAAGCAAAAGCAGATTCTGTTACCGACACATGGTAAGATTCGTTCTGAGTTTTTACGACGTAGGTTAGCCCAATGGCCGACAGATGTAAGTTACGGAACATGAAATATGTATTTCCCGCCTTTTCTCAAGAATCTGTTACATTATACTAATTCGAGTACTCGGCACGCCTCCTTATTTATCGTAACATCAGAATATTTAGCAAATACTGTTTAGAATTATACATTTCACAGTCTGCATTTAATGGACTTAGTTTTTTCTCTACATTTTTGGAGTGAAAATTTAATATATTCACAAATAATAAAGGTACAGTTATTAAGTTGTTATCATTTATTACTGTTTAAAAGATCCGATGGTTGATGATTCATTTTTATTTTTGTTATATGTGTTAGTCAGTCGTGTACCCTATGGTTTTATATAGTCATGTCAGAAATATATGAATATTCTAATCAAACGTGTACTTAAATTCTTTGAAAAATGTAATGCCAATATGTAGTTGATGTCGCTTTTTCTAACCTAAAAATCTGTGTGCTCGACGGGTGATCAAAAACTGCATAATATACATAATCAACTTATTTATTGCTTGTATTTTATTACTTTTCATCGGGGAGCAGCAAACGTGACATAATCCGTAGTTTCCGGAAAGAAAAAAAAACAACGTTTAGCCATACATGATATACGTCGGCCCAAAAAACGACTTATTTCATCCAAACCGATGGAGATCTATTAAGTTTTTCTAAAAAAAAAAATTAAAAAATTAATCGCTTGAATGAATTTAATAACCGTTTCAAAATGCATTTAGCTATAATGTTAGATTTAGTATATTCTAATTTTGTACTTTTTTGTATAATTTTTTTTTTACTAATGCAATTAGTAGACCAATACTCATTCAATATAATTGTTTTCTACCGCTAGTGACCATAGAATCTGATTAAAATATATTAAGCTTTACAGGAAAATTGTGAAGAAAACCCGTGCTAAGCACATAAACTTCTACGAAGTAATTGATGAAAATGTTAACGACAATAACAACAATAGCAGTGAGGATGATGCTGATCCTGATTACGATGAAGATGACAATGATGACGATTATACTCGTATTAAAACTGTTGAACGAAGTTCAATCTTTTTCCTAATAATAGTTACGCTCAAAAAAACGTATTTTCCAAAACTACAAAAAATGGATAAAAACTGAACAGAAACTACATAACAAATGTCGAGGCAATTTTTAAGTTATCGTAAAAAAAAACATCTAGATAATATTACCTAAATTATCGTTTCGAAACTAGACTAAAAAGTATTTAAGTTGTTCGTGTTAAATATTATGAGTATTTTTTTTGCGAAAACAGAGCAGAAACTGCACAAAAAGTAGCGAAAAACAATCCATGATTTTGTTACATTTCATATGGAATACTGTCCATGTTTTATTACTCACAAAATGGCCAATAACAAGCTTATTTGTCAAAAACTGGCCAATATTTACACATCATTTTTACCAGGACTATTTTTGTTTATTGTTCAGATGAATTGATTAATTTTTTGTTTGTCTTCTAGTTTTGTTCCATTTTGTACATATATGACATGCTTTGAATACATTTCACTTTAAGATATTGAAAAATAATGTAAAACAAGACATATAATGCATATTTCGAATTACCAATTTAAATCGCGTCACCGAAGTAAGTACATGTAGTTTCACTCAATATCCATTAACAGGAATGAATAAATAATCCTGTTGATATGTGCTTATCCGAAATGAATATTCAATCACAAACTTAGACTGCACAATGAACATAACGTTTACAGCCACGCATGTAATAAAAGCAGATTCTAAACGATTAAATATTTCCCATCAAAAGTGTCATAAAACGGCAAAAGTTTCTCTTGTATCGATTTCATATAATGATATTTGCAACTTTAAAATTTGAAGGCTTTAAAAATATACATATTATATCCCTCTTAGTTTTAAAAGTATATTAAGTCTGACATACATTTATAAAAGAAGGTAAACACTTTTCACCACCAGGAGGCGTTGCGTCACTAATTAGGATTTTCTCACAATAGAAACTTTATTAGACGCACATTTATGACGGAGATTCCAGTGTAATTTCATTAACAATTGTTTCTGACACCAATAATTTAAATTAATACGGTTAATGTTCATCAAATAGTTTTTACTGCATTATGCCGAACTCAATGCAACTAATATAAGAGAAATCTTAAAAATAGATGTGTCTTTATCCCAAGTGTATCACTGCTTTGTAGAGAACAGGATTCATCGACAAACGACATGAAAAGATAATGTAAGAGGGCGTCGCCGACGTGTACGCTCTAATTGCAGCCAATTGTATTCGCAGCAAGAAAAAGCAAAACAAAACCGAAACGACGACGTGCAATGCAATATTAATAACAGCAATTGTT
Organism: Trichopria drosophilae; assembly: GCA_030407085.1. Taxonomy (NCBI): domain Eukaryota; kingdom Metazoa; phylum Arthropoda; class Insecta; order Hymenoptera; family Diapriidae; genus Trichopria; species Trichopria drosophilae. The sequence goes on from CM059586.1 coordinate 102,962,578, forward strand.
CTGAAAATGAATAATCGAGGCAATACTCGTTCGGTTGTATTCCAAATCAGTGGGTTGTGTACGAGAGGGCTTCTTGCCATTGTAGAACTACCTCTGGATAATGAATAAGGGACATTCATGGCGCAATTAGTTATTTAACCGACTAAGTGCAGTAGATTTGTCTGGAATGGTTTCTATTTTTAAGAATGTACAGTGATTTCTGTTACTGTTAGTTGTCCATCTTGCAACATAATTCAACTATTATTAATTATTCATGGTCAATCATTTTTTAGAGATATCTTAGCTGAAGCCACAAGAAGTGGAATTTGCCTCCTATCTTAAATAGTATAAGATGTAATATACATTACATTGTCCGACACTAATTTTTCCTTTGACAATCATTTTCGAACGTATTTCTTTTAGAAATATTGGCCACTTTGCTATATTAGGTTTTCTAACGATGAAACAGATGTCGCTTACGTCATTCTCTTCTTCCGCAAGCTAGAGTTTTACCATTTTAAGGAATACAAAGTTCAAAATATGCTAAAATATAAGTTCAGATGTTAATTTGCGGAGCACAATTAATTTAGCTGTTTCTACATTAATAAAAATAATAAAAATAGCTTTTTGGAATCTGATTATTACTTTACTCTACAGTAACATTAAATTGGGTATAAATAGACTCTTACAAGATAGTACTTTTATTTATTGTCAGTTTTAGTGTTACTACAATTAAGACCACTTTCAACTAGCATCGATTTGAGGACAATAACGCCTGAAAGTATGCATTCCGCCTTTCCGACAATTCAAAAAATGAAAGTAGTATGTCTAATGAAAGTAGATATGTCTATTTTTTTATGCACCGACTTTTTAATTGTCAGCTTTTCGACTGTCGGCTTTATGACTGTCGGTTTTTTACCTACCAGCTTTTTAATTTATCGATTTTTCGACCCGCACTCAACATTTTTGGACCGCCAAATTCTTAAAGTATTTTATACATTCCATTTTTGAGGTCGCTAATTGCGATCAAATAATAGTTACTTTAAGCACCACTAGATGTCGCCAGATGCATTATGGCGTAAAAAAGCTACATAAGGTACACTATGTTGCTAATAATTTGAACAAAAATGAAATCAAATGTTGAAAAGCGATTCATGCACAATCGTGTTTTTCAAACTGGCTTCCAAGATATTTCATGAACTAATAAAGTTATTAAATGTTTTTTTTACAGTACAGTCGAACCTCCATTAAAAAATATGGTCGGGACAACGTGGGCACTTAAATTTCTGTTAACTAATATTTGAGCAGAAAATATCGACTCTCCACCTCCAACTTTTCCTCCCTCGTTAGCACCTGTATTCTTTCACCGCGCATGCGCAATATCGTCGAAACTCCTAAAGGGGTTCGAAGTGGGAATACCGACGGAGAAATTATTTGTTAACGGTAGCGTCTGCATATTCGATAACGGAAATAGTCGAAAACATGATATTTGTTGACGTGAGTTCGAATGTAAATAACATTTAGGGACACTTCAATCTAAATTCGAATTACATTTGCCTTTTTTAAACATTTTTAGAGTACTTTAAAGATAAAAAAGATGAAAAATGGAACTCAAATTTATAATTTTCTACTATTTTAGCAAAGAAGGTTCAAGCGCCAATACATTTGATGTAATTTTATAAACCAACAAATTTTGTACACTATAACAGTCAATAAATAAATATGAAAATAGTGAAGTCGTTCATTTGCGTCCTTCTAAAAAAAATGAAGAAAATCACTGTGTTTTTGGGTTTCTAGAAGGAGCTAACATACATATTTTTTGTTCATTTTTTTAAGTAAAGCATGGAAGCGTATTATATATTAGAAATTTCGTAAATTCGTGGTTTCTCTTAAAAAATACAAGAGGAGAGGGATAGTTATAAAAACAAACGTGAATTTTCCACAAGACTAGAGACTTGGTACTGATATTTTGGAGGGTGACTCGACTGTCTGGAGCCTTGCTCTGCTATAGAAGGGTTGGAACAGCTGCACCATTGGCGACGATCATTATCGTAGCAGATGAAGGAGCTAACGTTTACAAAGATGATTTGAAAGTAACTAATGACGGCGACCGGTTTTATCTGTACCAATTTTTTGCAAAGGAGTTTAAAATGTGTGAAGAGTAAAACATCTATTGCGATTTCACAATTCAATTAAGTCAAAGAATTATAAGATACCAACCATTGGATCGTCATTTTTCGATAAAATTACTAGTACACTGTTAAAATTCTGTTGGTGTGAAGAAGGCTGGTATTAGTTTTTGGCGTTTATTTTAACACCGAAGAAAGGTTTATAAAAAATAGCCGTAAGTGGTGTGAACCTCTAACTGTAAACAAACAAAAAAACAGAAAATAGGGGTCAAGATGATGTTGGAATAGCTCATTTACCTTACTTTGTTTGCAAATTGAACTGGCCGAAGTATCCAACTTTACTGAGAATCTATATTTATTATTTATGCACTCCATACCGATTTAACTTCGCAGTTTTAACAGTGTATGACCTACTAAGGAGTGATGAAAACTGGCAAACAAGAAACCTGTCAGATATTTGGGCTGGAATTTTCTAAAAACGTAGCTGAAGTTTTTTACTGTGATCATTTCAAACAAATTTTGTTACACTTTCGTACTTTTCTGAAACGAAAACACTAAAAAGATTTAGTTACATAATAACAAAAAATGCTAAATCAGTTTAGTAATTTTTAGTTATTGCAACAGAAAAATATAAGGGGAGTAAACATTTTCTGAACTATTGGTTAATTTACATTTATTAATATGTTTTTCATTTAGGGAAAGTAGGGGCAAAGTGGGATGGTTTTGGGAAAACTCGTATACAAAAAATATGGGGCATAAAAATGATTGAGTGTGGTTTCGAAACCCTTATTTAGGTCCTCCACTAACTTATTATGAAACGCATTTAAAAAAAAGTATTTGTTTAACACTCCAAATTTCAATTTTACGAAAAAACTTTTTTTTGAGAAATCTGAAAATTTAGAGGCAAAGTGGGATTATTTGTTAAAATTACTTCGGGAAAGGTTTGACAGAGAGAGAGAGAGAGAGAGGGGGGAGGGAGGGAGGGAGAGAAAAAGAGAGTTCTTATACTTATCTCTGTTAACCTAAATCAAAACGGAACACATCCCACTTTGCCCCAAAATAGAATTTTGTTAAACACGTCGTAAAAAATCATCCTCAACCCCAAATGAAACAAATAAAAAACGAAAATAGACTGTAAGAGAAAACTATTAAGTCATGCAATTCAGATTTTAATTACACTTAATTTATTGGTACTTACTAGTCGAGTGAAAATATGTCTAAATTTACAAATTGACTTCGACCTCCTACGTCATGTTCGAACGGTTGGTAAATAATGAATGGAAACTGAGATATGTTTCAAAATTTGTATTACAATAACTCATTTGTACATAAACAATGCAAACAAACACATAGGAAATATTCTAATACGGCAAAACGCCAAAATCCCACTTTGCCCCTACTTACCGTACATCTTTTTTTTTGATTTTTCAAAATTTAGAGATTGAAAATTGACGGCATTTTGGATTTAATGTTTAAAATCTGTTTAAACTTCTTTTTTGGCCCGCCGGGCGTAAAATAGTTTAACGCCTCCGGGAGCGTAAAATGAAAATAATTTTTTTATGTCAATTATCGATAAATTAGAATTACCTAGTTATTTTAAATTAAAAATAGATTCAAAATAAATTGTCAACAATAAAGAAGCGTGGCATGTAAACGAAAATACCAAGAATTCATGTCTCAGTAAAGTTGTTTACATTCGCCGCAATAAACAAAGTGTACGTCACTATGCCGCAAATTTTGTGTTTTAAATTTTGATTATCATTTATTTCCTTTCAAGTTATGATGATTTATTTTCTTTTAGGGGGGGGGGGTTGTTCAAAAGTGCATAAAATGCTATTTACACTGAAACAAAATATATTATTTTTATTTTATTATTTGCTTTTTAGTACATACTTTTCAAATCGGGGGTGCTTCGCCCCCCAATCCCCCTTCCTCCCTAACCCTTTCACGTCTTATTTATTCGAAAATTTATCATTGAACTTTACACTGCCGTCGTTTCCATTCCATTTTACGCCCTTAATACGAAAACTACTATTATGACACTTACCTGAATACACTTCTTGTATTCCGGAACGAGATAGAAATAGAAAATCAAGCCTGAAATAAAAGAATATGAGGGATATTGAATGCACAACTTTTCGAAAAACAATGTTTATTATCCAACCGTACGATCTTTGTTAAATAGGTCATAACAAAAAAGAAACCGTAAACATTGAAAATACAACCGCGGGTACGCTATGTTTCAACTAATACCATATTAATTATGTTATGTATGTATATCAGAATTTGTCGCGCGAATTGCAGCTCGCTTTGTTTATATACTTCTGTATTTTGTCCTTTTGATATACATGTACATATACATACATACATACATACATATATACATACATATATGCATACATATATATCTATATATGTATATATAGTGTGACGAGATCTTTTATACATATACATACTATTTACAAGACATCCAGCTTATTTGGAAATGAGTGTTGTTTTGATTCTCACATCGCGCAGTCATACGTATAAGTATACTATTATACATACACAATTTTGTATAAGTGACGTGGCCTATAATATATCATATACTCTAGTACATTTTGCGAGTTAGCGTAGATTCACGCGCGACTTGTGTGCTGGTGTCTATATTCATGTTGTCCATCCCCCTCCCTTCACAACAATTCAGGTATTTCCATCTATCCCTCCCTCTGTTATCTGTCAGTGTCTGTATTTGAGGTTATGTAAGGGTGTACCGCTGTTTACACGAAACAAACACGTATTAATCGACAATGTATACGGTGGTCAAACACGCAGGAAACGCGACCGAAGGCAAAGAGTTCTTGACGCGTCGTTTGCCCCTGGATTTTCGGCCTTTCGGCGAGGCTTCGCGCCGCCTCCTTATTATCGCCATATTTGATTGTCCGTATTTTTCATCGGATTGCAGATCGAGCTACAACATGACAACGAATGTTAGGTAGTCGGAACCGGAGTCGAAGTTGAGCAAGAGAGCAAGAAAGTGTATTTTTTTTTTATATATTTTTTTTATCGGTGGACATTCATAACCTATACGCACACCGTTGCTATTATTTATATATAAAATGATTAAAGTAGTCGGTCGCCGATAATCGATGTGCCGTGTGCTCGCCTTTATTCTACACACAAGTAGGTATGGCAATGAAATGCAGTAATTTACATTCCTCGTTAGGCGGTAAGTCTGACTTTAGAAAAGACAATGACGTTCTCGCGTACAATATTTCTGTCTTGGTTTGTTTCGAGCCCAACGAAAGTAAACTTTGCGAAAATGAACGTTACATATTATCGATACGACGAAAAATTTCGTTAGAGAGCATATTTCACAGCTGCCGATGCATCCGGTGCCTTCGAGGACTTCACCGCGACACAGCTTTTTTTTATTTCGCACAATTTTCTTTATTCCCTTATGCTTCGCTACATGACGATGAATATTTATATATAAGGTATGTATAATGCTATACCTATAGGTACGCTATGCAGTCCTTAAATGTTTAATATATGTATAGGTACGCACATTGTGCAGTCACTATATAATACATACATACATTGTGACATGCAGTAGCTGCGACACGTTTTTTACTTCTGTATCTTTACATAGTACACTTTAACAGTCATAATTCATTGGCTAATTAGTTTTGCTAAGAAAAGATCCGAGCGAAACCTTTCCTGAACTGCGAAATTTTCTGCAGCCGATGTGTCAGAAGACTTCGAGGTTCGAGGACTCACGAGGGAAAAAAGAAACTTTACCATTCTTTTCACGGATATTTACAAAACAAGTTTCGAACAATGCCTGCACGATAATTCCTGACGCTCATCGAAGAAGCGAACTCACCATGTCCATCCATCAAAAGATAAAAAAATGTCGCGAGGCCTGATAAAAATAAAAACGGAAATCGACAGCAGTTATAAAATTAAAAAAGATTTTCGAATCTTCCATTAACAACTATTTAGTGCCGTTCATCGAGCAACGGATTTCCACACCGATTGGAAATTTACAAGGATTATCTGCTTCTCAATTCTTCCGAATTGTATTTTCGATGCCATCTCAACGAGCTAAACCTTGAATCGAGACAAACGAGCGGTCAGGTTATGAAATAAATTCTATTACACTTACATATTTAATAAAAAAAGTATCAACATTTACTTTGTACATTAATATTACACATGAATCGAATAAAACGTTCTACGCTGTTCCGATAGGATCCCGATTACAAATTTAAAATGATCTTTCCCATCTCGGTGAACAATTTTGTGATGCATTTGAAAGCCGCGAGCACAATCATTAAAAACCGACGCGAAGATATCCCTAGCAGCTTTTGTTCCTAAAAAAGAAAATAAAGCAATTTCGAATGTCCGCAAACGTCTCGAAATGTTCATCCTTATGCCCCACTATTTCTTCGGATATGTTACAAAACACATATACACATTATGTATGTATGTATATATGTATAGATTTGATGCACTGCCTACATAATATCACATACATATGTTAGTTACACTACTAATGCGCAGGTGTACAGGTAACGTATACGTGTCCGAGATCGTATGTCGCGCGGTACGAATTGTCAGATTCTAACTTTCATCGAACGATGTCACTTCTGATTATTACAATGATTAACATTGTTATGACTTCAAGTTGTAAACTCCACGTTACATATTATTTAGCACGAATCGATTTAGTTAAACGGCACGTGGAGACACCCCAACGCCATCTCTTGGTGTAGCAGCGTAGTTCGTATTATGCGCACACGAAAAAAGTCGGGGACACCGTACAGAGGAATTTACAGCTTGAGTCCGCCATCTTGATTAATCGTCGTAACAATCGATACCGCTTATTGTTGCCGTTTAATTTTGGAAAAGTTTTTGAAATCGTAGGAATCTCACGGATCGTATCGCACGTGTGATAGTCTCGTCAACGTCGTTGTTTAATATGTATATGCGGATGTGTGCTATCTCGCGCGCGAGCAAACACGCACGCGTGTGTACACGTGTAGCTCGATTACGTCTGGAGGATGTAATACATCACCTATGGTAATTATGCGCTTTACACTGTTGAACGTAGAATCGATTCACACCGGCCGAGCTCGTAAAACGCCATTCACGATTGTACAGGACAATACGTTAGAAAATCATATACAATCGTAGAAAATCATACGCAACATACATACTCGCGGATCGCCATGCCCGATAATACCTGAAGAAAACGTCTTGGCGAATCGCACGCAAATATTTTCAAGGAATTTTGTCATCATAGAACAAAGACTTTGGACATCCTTTTGCAAATTTCTGCAGAAATGCCGTTTGGGGAATATCCCGGCGTTCCTCGGCTGGCAATGGCCGTGCTATTATTGTCCGGGACATGACATTGCTGACAGGGCGCGTCGTTGTTCGGGCTCTGGCGACGTTTATGCTTTCCTATGCAAATAGGACGTAATTGGGAAATGGGACAATTTTGATTAATCGCACCGTGGAATCTCGCAAATTCGTATCTTTGCAGTGTTGCAGTATATGCTTGGCACTTGGGACATAATGGTTTAAAGGAGGACTGCAGGGAAATCGCACGTGTCCAATTGGAAAGCGAAGATCGACGTGACAATTAATGGAATGGAATAGCGTTCAGTGGAGGATACGTCGAACGAAATTTTATCGATAAAATACTGAATTCGATGTTTTTCGAAATTTTGAAGACTCGACACATTCTGCAAATTTCGGAGATTCATCCAGCAAATTCCCATCGCCAGATTTTACTTTAAAACATTTCACCAGAATTCTTGTTAATACTTTTTGTAACTAATCGCGAATTATAATAAGTTCTTAACTTAATTACTCTTCAGAATTGACGGCAATTCTGAGATTCTATAATACTTGTTTAGACTAGTTGGGATTCATTATCGTATTCGATGCTTCGAGTACATTGTGTCGAGCGTGGATATATACTCGAGGCATAACGAGACTAGAGATTTTTAAATACTTTTCATAATTTTTTGAGATTCTAAATTTTAGAATTCTCGAAACTTAAACTACTTTACCGATTCTTTTACGCTTTCGAAGTCACTTCGAACGAGGGAAATTTTCGAATTCCCTCGGAATAATATACTAAAATTTAAAAAGCAACGTGCTCTTATACTTACGCGCAATTCGCCTGCAATCCTCGTTTAACGGGTATAAATCAGGTATACGATACGTATGTTTTACATTTTGTTTTTATGTAGCGAAGAACTTAACGTATACATATTGCTTTTCATCAGTTTTTATGCGTTTTGACCGAAGCGCCCTCTCGTATTACGCTTTTAGTTCCGACCGTCTCAAATCAGATCCGACAGCTTGGGGTCCCGCAATTTACTATTGATTTTTTCCCTTAGCGCAATGAAGCTAGATAATCAAACTCCACCTCGGTGTCGGAAAAGCAAGGAAGCAGCTATCGAAACAATTGCACATGTCTCGGAAGAAAGAATTTAAACCCTTGATCCGCCTCTCTCGAATTACAGCGTTCACAGTTTGGGTCATCCACCGGCATATTTTGAATCCTTGATGATGACGTAATATACTGTTGAAAAAACAAAACAGTAAATTAGTTTAGAGTGCTTTTGCAAATTAATTCGAAATGTTTTTTGTCAATTGGATGACACTCCAGGATTAAATAAACCGGCGACGAACCCAAATAAAAAGTACGACCGGTTTTCCCCCTCTCGCCCAAATTCGTAATAATACGTGCTTTATTACGAAAAAAATATTAACAATTGCTAAATAAATTTTCTAACAGTCAACAATTTTCCTAATCGATATTCTCCAATACGACGTTCGTTCTTTTCGAGGTTTTAAAATACGAACTTAATAATCTCGACATGTGTCATCAGAAATAGGACGAACGTCATATAAACATCAGTTTTTCGGCCGTCAGTGGTGAATGGCCTCATTCCGAACAATTTAACCCGTTCCGGTAGCGGTCGGCTCCTTTTCTCCCTTCGGTATTCATCTCCCTCGCTTTTGGATTTACTTTATTCTCGCAGTAGATTGAATATATTGCTTCGAAATACAGCTTTACCCGAGTCTCTCTCCCATGCTCGGGTGCGACGGCGAACACACGCCACCTCGTGTTTTTGTTAGGCCTAACTTCTCTGTCGTAGGATCCTTCGTCTTCATCGTGACTCGCACCGACATCTTCCAGTAAACCCGGAGAGATCTGGCGCTACGAGTTCCGCTACCGAAGGACGATTATTGCATAGATCCGACATAATGAATGCGACGAAGCGATGCGAGAAAACCCTACTTTGTACGCACTCGAAATTCACTTTTGAAAATGTCGCGGAACGATTTTGAGAACTCAATAACGTTCCACACTGAGAGTGTTTTCCGTTAGGGTTCCAAAAGTAATCAAAAAATTTGGTAGGTTGGCACCAATTAATTTACTGTTGGGGCTATATTCCAGACCAGCTATTTCAGTAAAGTGTCAAACATGTGTGTAGTAAATGGAATAAGCAACAACGAAATGTTAATCTCTATCTTTTATATCCCTCAAATATTTTAGCTTCTAATGTGGTTAGGTTCTTCATTAATGTATTGCCCTAATTTAATGCCAAGAATTGTCAGAACTTGAATGCAAAATTGATTCCGTGCATCAAGTACTTTTGTTTATAGAGCCATCTTGAACTGGAGGAAGAGAAGTTTCTCGAAGTTTCGATCACCCGCCGAGTGGTGTTGCATCGAGCACAATAATTTTTGAAAGTAGTAAATGATAACTATGGTAAGCATATGCAGTCAAAATCAAATTAATTTTTCCAACGGCAATTTCGTAGAGCTTCAAGAGGCCAAGAGGAGAACTCCATATGACTTTAATGGTAATTAAAAATGAAGCTCTGACAAAAATCAAGAAGTTTAAGGCAACATCTGTAGGAGTTTATTGGGTTATACGGAATGAATATATTTCTTCTTAAAGAAAATATTACGCATAATTCATTACAGATAAGAAATCCTATAATCAGATCGATATGTGACTTCTCATCTCATTATATTATTAGCAAATTAGTGACAAATAATTCAGTTAAGACAACATATTAATGAAGAACCTAATCTCGTTACAAGCTAAAATATTGGAGGGATATAAAAGATCAGTTTATTATTGCTTATTTCATTTATTTTATTGGAATGAGAAGTCACGCATAATCAGTTGCGCAAACATTTATATTTCCTAATATTCATATTTGTATTTCGGATACACATTACGGACATAAGTTTGGACACTTTACCAAAACAGCTGACCTGGAACACAGCTCGAACCGTAAATTCATTGGTGCCAATCTACCAAATTTTTCGGTCACTGTCGGAAACCCTAACGGAATACACCCCGTAGGATGTTGGAAAATTGATTCCCGATAACCGGGAGTATGAACCGTTAAGGTTCAAACCGTAACGCGCTGTTCTGGCGCCCATGTGTGTAAGGTAGACTTGGAGAAAGTGGCAATCAAGCAAATTTACTCCTTAACGGAACATACTCTGTTACGAACCTTACTACAGCACATAAAGGTGGGATTACACAAGTTTATGCAAGGGAGCTTAGTAACTAGAATCATGAAAAATTAATATAGATCTTTGCGTCATATGTCTTTCGGCATTTGTAAAACTTTGTAATCGCACCTTAATGGATCATCGTTTCTTGGGTCATCTGTCAGATATCTTTACAAATTACGGAAAAACGCTTTTGAGGCTTTCCGTAAGTGACAGTTCCGACTTTGGCGTCCTCGGTATATGTCTTAGAGACCGCTTGAAGAACGCGACACCGAACTAGTCAAATGCAGATGCCTTCAAGACCTCCCTTCGAAACGATCGTTCGCCTGGCTGAGGCCACCGGTTTCGGTTTTGTGAATTCGATGGGGAAAAATTAGGTTTTCTCCCGCGTACATATTACACTTACGCGTGTACATGGAAGTCTATGTTTTACAACGATGACGTGCGTGATGGTCTGGCGAAACGCGTCATTGGCTACGAAGCTCGCTTAAAGCTAACTTTGGCAATACGTGATTATAAACCTAGCACAAACATTATGCGGAGAATACTAGTTTGGCTAATACGGGCGGGTTCGATTGGGATTACAAGTTATAATTCCTCGTCGTAGCTTGTCGCTGGGTGCAGGGCGTAGTTGGGGATGGGGCGGTGAACTTAAAATCTAAATTTGCTTTCGTCTCAGAGACTACTGCCAAATTCGCTCGATCTTCGTCGGTCATTGTGCTTGACGTACGTCTCCGAATATATGCTCTTCGTACGGTCGTCGTACCTGAAACATACGACCGACAAATCTTTTATAAAATCTGAAAAGATTTGAATTTACGAATAAAAAATTACAAATACTTTACGAGATAAGAATGTTATTAGTAATAAGCTACACCATTGTAATAAGTCTAACACAAAGTGCTTTAAAAATGCCGGATTTCAAGCGCAAGATCTCCTCATTACCGAACTGTCAGCAACATTCTATTGTGCTCAACATAAATCGCCATCTCGTTTACGTTGTACGAATAATGCAATGAATTTGTTCAGGAAGGAAACTAGAGAATACTTGGATATACTGTTTCCCCTGCTAAAAGGAATAATGAATTGTCTTATTCTATTTAAGGATCAACGTTTTTTAAAGATGGAAAAGATATAATACGCTGAGTTAACTTATGTACTGTCTAGCATTAAATTCTTATAGTAAAAAAAAGATATTATTGGTGTAAAATAATTTAGACTGTTTAGGAAGGTTCTAATGTATTATATTAAAACTCACCTAAGTGATGGCCTCCGAAAGTCGAGCGCTTCAAGGTCGGAAGGCTCTCTTCGACACAAGGAGCAAAAAGCACATTGCAAAGTGTTTTTGAAAGCTTCCCGAAAGTCTCTGTTGAAATAGGCGTATATGAGCGGATTAAGGGCCGAATTCATGTAACCGATCCAAAAGACGATCGCGATGAGGATGTCCGGACAGGGGCAAGCGTCGCCGCATAGCGCAGTAGTGACGTACCAGAGGAAGAAGGGTAACCAGCACAGAATGAACGTGCCCATGATGATTCCGAGGGTCCTTGCCGCTTTATGTTCCCTCTTCATCTTAATTATGTTTTTGTCTTTCGTGGGCGTGTGTAAATGATCAGCCGCGCTGATCTCGTTGAGCGTGAGGGTTTTCGAAGACCCGCCGCCGCTGTTAAGCTCCCCGTTTAGGTTATTCAGATCTTTGCTGGGCCGATGATTCAGCAGCATCGTGGTGCCCAGACGACTGTGCATCCGTTTTTCCTGGCGATTCGCCTCTCTAAATATCGACAAGTATGTCAGCGACATGATTGTGCATGGTATCCAAAAGGATATGCTCGACGAGAGGATGGCGTATATTTTGTTCACTTTGAACTCGCAGAGCTCAGGATGCTTGTGACGATGCTCGTTGTTTTCCGTGGTCGTATACCAGCCATTGAAAATTGGCAGGAAGGATATGATTCCCGGCGCTAACCAACAGACTAGTAGCATGTAACCCGCCACTCGTTTGGTCATGCTGATCGGGTAACGGAGCGGCTTGACTATTGCATAGTATCGATCGACCGAGATGCACATAAGATGCAGTATGGAGCTTGTGCTGAAATAGACGTCGAGCGAGTTCCAAACGTCGCACATGAAGTATCCGAAGAGCCAGCGCTCGGTCATCTGGACGCTTGCGTTGAAGGTCATCGCGAACATAGCCACGAGCATGTCCGCTAGGGCCAGCGAGACCACGAAATAATTCGTGATTATACGAAGCTTACGATGTCTTATTACCGACACCATTACTAGGAGATTACCAAAAACTGCAGTTACGATTATCGAGCCGAGGATGCAACCGGTGAGAATGGCTCTTGGCACTTCGGGCCAATCGGCTTCGAATATCTCGAGGCTCTCGTTACGATAGGAGTGTCGATGGTCGTCGGTAGTGCTGCCCGTGGAGGTCGCCGTCGCCGTCGTTGTCGTCGTGGTTGTCGCGGTCGTAGTCGCACAATCTGCCACCGATGGTGAAACATCCGACAAAGACATTGCGTCGATCGACGTGGCTGCATTCGGAGATGTCGAATTCCTCGACATGCTCCGTCGCAGATCCGTTTCCCTTTTCAATCGAGTTTTCGCTCGATCCTCACTCTTGTGTTTAGCCGGGGACTCGAACTCCTGTACCAGAGGCCCTAGGTTATGGAAGAACATGGCACCTGCGGACGACCCCTGGACACTGGACGGTACTTCATCTTCATCGAAGCGTCCGTCGTCGCCACTGCTTCTTACGCCCCGGCCGACGATGACGATGATGATGATGACGACGATAAGATGACAGTTCAATTTGTGCAATTTTGCCAGTGCAGCAGCCTTTCTCGGAAGTTACGAGTTTGTTTTTTCTTTCCTGCTTCCACTTTGATTCCCCCCTCGTCGTTTCCCTAGTTTGTCCAATCGACGATTCTCGCACGCATTGCAGTCGCACCACCTGAAAGTAACAAAAATCGATCAGTCAAAGGTTCGAAACGATCAAAAGTTTATTTATTTTTGTGCATAACAAATAAATATCATTTAAGATCTCTCAGAGCAATGGTTTGTTTTCTCAAGCGTCCTCGACGCTTTATAACGCGCTCAAGTTTTTCCTTCCGGCCCGGAAAGCGCCGGCACGAAGGCACGCTCTAGGTCACGGGAATAACATTCGACGGCATAATGGTTAGATGACGGGGATCGTCAAGTACTCGCAAACTGGCGCGACACAACGAATGCACTTAGGTACGTCAATAAATAAGTAAGCAAGTAAGTATAGTCGTTGCGCGAAAATAACTCGAATTCCAACTCGACTATCGTTATAGTGGCCAAGGTCATAACGTGAAGGTGCTACGGTCCGAGTATTCAGGATCAATGTCACACACGAGCCACGCAGACGTCAAGTCGCACGGACCTTCCTTCAAATAAGAATTTCTCGCATTTCCCGTAGGATCTCGAGGACGAAGAATTTCAAGATGCTGGAAATTTTGTCGTGGCCAATGGTGACGACTAGGTTAACCACCCCATATATCGCACGTGTGAGGATATACTTGGGTGCGAATAATTGATATTAATAATACGACAGTACCCGACTGGGGAATACCCTCGCAATTACACTTCTAACCAACCTCGTTCTGAATTCTGAACTTAATGTTACTTAAGTGGAGCTTGAGAGCCCTACATGCACAATGCCGCATGATTGAATTTAAGAGAGGAAGTGCACGTGCTGCCGCATCTTTCCGTGCTAACGAGGGTGATTCAATTATTTAACGGAATCGAGTTATTAATATTGAATACACTTAAGAACGGATTGAAATTGACATGAAAGAAAAATTGCGGGTTTTAAGGGGTTTGTACGGTCGACGATTCCGACTTTCCGATAATAACGTTAAGGGCAGAGCCTTTACACAACTTCATCGTTGATAGAACAATTACATTTTATTAGAATTCAATGAACAGTATTGTTCGTTGATTCTATTCCGTAAATTCGATTTTCGTAATGGATGCAGAAGACGGAGACTGGAAGCGAATACAATTTTGCATATCGATTGATTACTCTCTTTATTATTGGGTTTTCGCTCTCCAATTCTGTATTTGATTTCGCTTTACAAAATCCTACTCGCAGAATGAAGCAAATGAAATGGATTCATTCGATCCTTTGGGTGAGAAATGAAAGTCGTTTAAACGGGTCCGAAAAAATGTATAGCCGAGGACGCGATAAATTGTCCATTACGATCCCCGAACGAAATTGACAACGGGAGTGTCCTGCATTCGCAAAGTTTTAATTAAAACATCGATTAAATTCATTAAATGAATTAACTGAAAGTTTGATCATTACGAAGTGACATAATCCGATGGTGTTTCGCAAAGCGGCGCACAAACGTATAACGAACTTATAACTTATGTATGCTGTCGGATAATGGTGAGCTAATTACCCAATATTATTGTAACGCAGTAGGTCGGCGCAGTCGCGATCATTATGGCCTCTCGAAATATAATACAGGACACAATGAATCGAGTTGCTGATAAAATGCGTTCTCAGGAATAGCTTAAGAGATATTTTTAAAATAAATTTGGTCATAATTTTCATGCATTAAGAAAAACTAATTAAAAAATATGCTGACAATCGGTAGCTAGTAATAAGTACTAAAAATGTAGTAAAATAGCTAAAAGTTGTAAAATTTAACGCATTGATTACTAAACTAGGAAATGTATTATCTGCTACATAAACACGACTGTCGATATGTAAAAGTTTCTTATATTAATTATTAAAAAATGATATAATTTATTACTTATATAATTACATATATTATATTTTTTCCATTTAATAAACATTGTATTCACGAAGGCATTGATATAAATATATTAAAAGTTTCGCTACGTTGCCGCTTCCTCGATATATCGTATCCATGCATCCCATTGTTTATCCTATAAAAATATTATGAATTCCTTCTAGCCAATTGAAAATCCATTTCTACAACGAGAAAAACATTTGTAAAGTAAAAAACACTTAGATATCGAGACAGGTAGTGTCGATAATACAGACTGCATACCGGAAAATAAATAAAATGTACTGAAACGCCATCTACAAGCAAAGTGAATGACAATAATTTAAAAAAATAAACTCTGAAACTAAAGAATGTAATTTCAAGAATTTTAAAATTTCCTAATTATTTCTGATCGTCTTAGGGACGGTTCAAGTTCAAGATATAAAGAAATCGTTTGTTTGTTTACATATCGAGACCCCGTCGACGATTCGTGAAACTCGTCGACAAATTTATTGTTAATTCCTAGAACGGCCTGCGATATGATCGCTGTAAATGCAAAACAAATAGAACACCTTTAAAACCCCATACAAAAGTACTGTTTTTTAAAGGGTTTTCCGAGGTTTACGCAATGAAATTCGCATTGGCGCTAATTTTTACTACGAAATTTGTAAAAAAATGGTTATATTTTGGAAAGAGAAAACCTGTCGTGTGGAAAAATATATAAAATGAATCAATCTATATGATATTATAGAAAAATGTTCAGAATTTACGACTTTTCGCTATACGCATCCCATGAAGAGTGAGATTAGGAGGGAGGGGCAAACAGTGTGAGGAGTAGGGGACTCTCAGATGATACTAGCGACACTGAGCGGATCAATTCTTTGGCCTCAATACGGTTACACGAAAAGTTTGTGCAGCCCTGTGGTTTATAAAATAAAAAACGATATAATGCGTTTGGGAAATTTCGAAATCACTCTATGTAAACAGATGTTTTTGTTCAAACACTTTTTTATTTCCATCGATGTGTCTCAAGATTACTTGGGAACCTGACCACCTGATGGAAAAGTATTTTCTCGCGTAAAAGCATTTTCAAGCTGACCTGTTATAACGTGAATCACATTAAGTGCTAAAGTACATGATTTTAAAATTCGGATCGAATCCGAGTCTTCGATTTTCCTTAATGTCTCGAAGTACAGTGTCGGACGATAGAATCGGTGCATTCACGGTGTTTATTGATTTTCGTCGGTGTGCCCGCGTTAGGTGCCGTCCTACGACCTGAGGGGAGTAGGGAAGCTGGTGGATTTCGTTCGGCTTATGGAGATTTATGGAAATACAAGGCAAACAAAGCGAAGTCAGCTCCCTGCAAGTTTCCATAGCCATGGCCTATCCGGCAATAAAGTAACTACGTGTCGCAAATTCCTACACGGTTGAATGGATATTTAAACCTCCCCCTCCCTTACTTCGCCTTGCGATTGATAAACATGGTCGCATCACGAAAAGGACGATAAGTGGGACACAAGTCTTCTGTGTCGATTTCTGCAAAAAATGACTGAGATTTGCATTAAGTTTTGCTCAGGCGGATATAAAATTCCTTGTGTAATTATTAGATAGGTATTTTTCAAATATTATTATTTTTAAACCTGTTCAATTCCATCGAAATCTAGATTTGTAGATATGTCGATATGTTAAAATAGTACATTTTACGATTTGAAGCACTTTGCTCATAAAAATTGTTTACTCAAAATTATACCATGCATGCTATAATATTATTTTTGTGCTAGTATGTCTCTATTTGCAATAATATATGGCATCAGGACACTGTTGTATTAGATGCTTGTCCTTGGTCCAATGCACGGGGATGGTACTGACTGGTTTTTTATAATTTTTTGAGGCCAACGAGCCCCTCTTCTCTTCGACTTATCCGGAACCTCCTTATTTCTCCTGTCACAAACCGTTCAAATCAGTTTATATTGATTGGTTGAAGTGAAAGGGAAATGCGAGAATCGGCGTCATGGTGGGAGGCACAAGGTGCCCGAGGCGCCGCTATGCGGTTTAATTCGCCTGCCGCATTGAAGTGATCACGAAAAATTGGTCAGTGCCACCCCCCGTGTATCGAAGGCAAGTATAATATGAGTCCCTCTCGTCGTCACAAAGGTCGAAACTCAAAAAAACTGATGGCGACGTTACCGTTGATATTAGGAAAAATGGATACAGCCTATTTGGTAGAGAATTTCATACAATTCCAAACAATACAATTCGTATTTCGTGACGACGGTGTCTATATGTTAAACTATTCATTTTTATCGATATATTCGAAATCAAGAGGTAAAAATGCATAGAAATGTTGTAATATAAATGTTTGTATCAGGATTCTGCAGAATTGTCCTCTCGTCCGCCCCTTCCCCCAACTGTAATGAGAGGCTCGTCCGGGAAAAGTGTAAAAGGAGGGTAAATGTGCATTACACTCAAAAGTTTCGCCGTTTTTTAGCCGTTTCGTTCAGAAATTCCTCGCCTCGGAATCCGGAAAGTTCACGCTTGATGGGATTGCGATTCTTCGGCGTACGCTTGGTATTTGCTTCTCGGGAACCGTGGGAGCTCCCGGGATGAACCACCTGCTCTCAGATGCTCGTCGGTCCATGTGGCGTGGGTGGGTGTATCGTTTCAGCGATGAAATATATACACAACGCGAACGCGGCAATATTCCCCGACCTCGGTCTTATCCAGTCTACTTTGCGTAAAATAAACGTCCGGGATGCTCCGCACTGATGAACCACTAGGAATGTTTATTTGCACGGGCGCCAGTCTGCTGCAACTATTGCTGCTGCATTTTGTAGCCGTGAATCATCTTACGATTCTCTCTCTCTCAAAAAAAAACGGAAGAAAACTCTCGTGGAGGAAATTACTTTGGCGCGGCTGGTGGTGAAATGATTTTCGTAATCTATTTCGAAACTTTGGAAGGGAAAGGATCATGTTCATCTTGCCTTATTTGCATTTAAGAGGATGCGCTACCTTTTTGCAATATCGGCATTTTTATCACAATTTTAAACTGTGCTGGTAGACTTAATCATTTTGTCTTGTACTTCTAACAATATGGGCGAACCGAAAATTTACAAGACATGTACTTATTATTATAAAATGCATATAGTACAAGACATCATTCCACTCGAGGCATGGTTTGAAACAGATTGAAAAATATTTAACAATGATAAATTCTTTGGAGGGTAATAAGAAATTTTCGATGTTGCGTTTTGACGTTCAAATTTTTAGGTTGTAACAAAAATAAACCTCAGATTGGAGAAAAGTCTCCTAAATCATATGATAAAAATTAGTATTAAGAGTTTCCGAGGGCAACTATTTTTTCAAAAATCCAATAATATCTTTTAGAGCGGCCGTTTTGGCGCCAGGACTTTTTAGTCCCAAATTCTTGGGAAAACAATTTCCCGGAATAAATTACCATATCAAGTGTGTGTTTCAGAAGTTGCTGTCCTGAAGTGCCAAAATGGCCGCGCCTGGTCATATAGAAAAATCACCTGTAGATTTAACAGAATCGAGGACATCGGAAAGTAGTTAGCAAAGTGTAATATCTTTGATTATAGTTACTATAACTAGGCAATATGTATTCAATTTAAGATATGAGATCTAGGAAATATTGTAAAAAATCCGGTACTTTTTACAGCCAGAACTCTTTAGTTTCATTATAGGTCAATTGTAACGACATTATGTGAAAGATGAAGCTTCAAACATTCGAAAACGATAGTTACGGGATTTTTCCCAAGCCAATTATACCGAGTGATACAAAGGTGAGAAAAAATAATGGCTTTACAGTCCTTAAAGGGTTAAAAGAGCACGTCATACATCATCGTTCAAAACTTCATCTCGGGATCACCATACAGTCGCGTGCAAAAAAGATTGCATCATCAGCTTGGAATTTATGTCACGTACAAATTTTGCTATTCGTAAGGCAATACATTTATCTCGATATGAAAACTGAATGTTAGGTTTTGTCACGTACTGTCCAGTTTTTACAATTAAAGCTCCAACATCGTCACGCGAATGGTACGTGAGCATAATGAGTCGATTAACTTGGTCTCGTAATTGGCGTGCTAGTATTATTTCCTTTTGTAAATGAATATTTCCTCACGGTAATGTAAATCTAATTAGTACAAATGCATTTTTTTCTCTCATTAAAAACTGTGTATTGAGTGTTAGCTGTAAAGGCATTCGATACAATCTAAACTATTATTCTCTAAGTAGCTAACTATCAATTGGAATTTCACTTCGTAACTTTGATAACGAATTGGTACAAAAAATGGTTATGACAGGATCAATATTTTTTAAAATGAAGGAAATAATTAAAGTTAAAACTTCTCAACAAAATATTGCTTGATAAATAGTTGATTTTGTAGAGATTTTAAATTGGCACGAGCCAATGAAAGAAAGCCATCGAGAATCGTGTCAGGTTAGGTTGATACGAGGTTGATGCGTCGATCGTTTTGATCTCAATTTACGACGACAATGGAAGGTGGACTTTGGGGTGCATCGACGCGAGAAGGAGTTTCATTGGTTTCGATCGGTTGGTCCGAACTTCAATCGTGTGTGCCAGTATCTGCATCGATACGCGTGTCGCTTTGAGCTGAAGCAAGTGCACGAATCGCCGTTTAAATGTCCCGAGTTCGATTCGAAAGCTCGCAAGCTCAAAGGTAAACACGTCGGTGTAATGAGCTTTCGATTGTATACAACCGACATTTTCAACCCACGCGAGTATAAATATGCTTGTTGGCGACACGTGTCCGGATTTGTTGCATCACATGCTTGCACATCACCGATAGGAGCTTTGATTTTCTTTCGTGTTTAGCTTTTCACGATTTAATTTGTTGGGAATGTTCAGCTGGAATTGATTGAGCTCGTCAATATTGGCACTTGTAGACAATTATTTTACTCACCAACCGAAGTTTGAAGCGGGTTGTCAAACATCACGTGACATCATCATCATCATCATCGTCATCGCTGTTGGAAGAACTAGACATCAAGGTACAAGTCACTGTCGTTACACCATCATAATAATATTTGCTTGTCCTTGTTAATTCAATATTTAAAATAATAGACAATTATTTTACTGAGGCCACTAAGTTGGTGCATTGTCAAACAACATGTGACATCATTATCGTTATCGTCATCATTATCAAAGCAACTGGACGCTAAAGTAGCAGTGGATAACTTGACAACGGTGTAACAATATTCGATGTTATAATTGCCAAAAATAAATTAACTAGAAACACAAGACTATGAGTCACTTGATATAAAATTCCGATACGAAGCGTTTTAATCAGGGTTGTTAAAAAAATTATTCCAGACACGCTTCCGGTTTGAACGATGAAGGATTGCCGTCCGTAATCGGATATTTCATATTATATTAGCGACTTGCGATTTACATAGGTTGACGTATTTCGTGTTTGATTAACATCTCCGCACACGTTTTTTTGCTATTTTGGTCTGTCTTCTATTTTGCAGATCCACGTGCGCATTATTATACGTTGTGCAAAATCGCTAGACGTACATGTTTCAAAGCGAACGACGATTACGACGATGATTCATTCCTTCTGATATATCTACAACACAGTTCTTCAACCGAGGACTGCTTTTAATGAGTAGAGTTTGCAGAAATTATCCCCGCGCTAGGTACTTTCATTACCTTTCAATTGTACTCGGATTCGCCCGGTTAAGCACCGTCTGTTTTCCTTACATTGCTGCTAGCGACTATTCTTGAGTTGAATAAATGTTGATAGTTTCTGATCAACGTTACATCGTAGAGGTTTTACGTCATAGTTCCATTGCTTAACTTCCATTGTAAAAGATGACTCAATGAGCTGCAAAAATAGTAACAGAAGAGGCAAGTCTTCGATTCGTCTGATAATCAAAAGTTAAAAAGTAGAGATTGATAAAATGTCGATTATATGCAACCTATTGTATAGTTTTTAAAAATATGTAAATATTTATATGAAGAATGAAAATATTAAATCAAAATCAAGAATTGTTTAAATTAACTATAATGTGTAAAGTTATACTCGACAATTTTGAGTTATTATTGTATCATCATTTGTAGTTTAGTACAAGTAGAATAGTAAGAAATTCTAATGATTGAATAGCAGGTTAAACATCGTATGTTAAATTTATTTGTATTTTAAGTAATTAATAATATAGGTATGAGAGTAATGGTTGCACGATCCTTAATATTATCGATAGACTACATATTGTCATTAAGAAACCAAGTTTAGTTTTCACGAATTTGAAAGTTAGAAACAATTGTTAATTTGTAAAAGAAACTTCAGTGAATATTTCATGTAATGCATTTTTTCACTCTAGATAAAAAACCACTGCGGGTAAATAAAGGAAAAAGAAGCGATTTTCCATCTAGCTCGAAATTGGTTTACGTATAGTGCATCCTGGGACGCCAAGTTCACAAAATCCAAACTAGGTTTAAACGAATTTGGCCCATTTGAAATTTTCACAGCATTCTTTTAACAGCCCTAAAAGCTAAAAAAACTACACTAGTGAAAACATTTTCCTTCCGTGTAAAACTTTTATTTCTTGCCTTTCTGTATGAAACGAGACTCGATTGATGCTTCCATATTTTATTATCTGTCCCCATAATGAATTATAGAAATTTTGAAATAAATGGTGACTTTAATTCTCGACATTCTTTACACGATAACGGAGTATGACATTGAAGTTTAATAAGTTCATTAATTAAAGTAAATGTAGTGTAAATTTTGGCACACAAAAAGAAATTTTATTGTATATTTAGCAATTATTTTTAAAAATAATTATTACTTATTTATAGTTGAATTTTATTTAATCACGGAGAAAAATCATGAACAATATATTTGACATATCCGACTAAATTCTTACATCGAGATGATAGTAACAAGATATTAAAATTAATAAACACCTACTTAATATTTCCTGTTAGTAAATATTACCGTTTATATAAAAATACATTCGAGTATTTAAATAAAACAGGATTATTAATAAACAGCTCATTGACGTCCACTTCTGAGTATGTGATACATTCTTGGCATAATTAAAATGTGCGTCCGTATATTTATTGCATCATGTTTAAAATGAAATACTATAAACGATATCTATATTGAAATAACCTTTGTTTAAATCATTCATTCCAAATTATCGACGAAACCCACTATCAAATTTGACTCGATTAACTAAATTCATAAAAATTTACACTAAATTTCGAAAAGTGTCTCTTTGGACAAAATGTTAAACTTTGATGTAACAAATATTTGATTTATTTTTGTCATGTTATAAAAATAATTTGTGTGTTGAAATAAGAAAAAAATATTAATAGAAACTCATTGACGAAAGTGAATCATTGAATATACGTAGCTTTCTGGCACACGATAGTAGTAAAAAGATTGTACATAATGCAAGCAGATTAAAAGTGTACGTTTAATATCATATTTAAAAATACATAAATAATTGTGTAACGCTGCATTTATTTTAGATGAAAACACTTCACTTAGAGAGGATAAACATAATAACAAATAAATCACACGGTTATTTAAAATTCGATGAATAAGTTCGAATGTTTTAAGGAATATGAAAAGACTAATTTTTGGTCGTAAACTAAATGTTATAGAGTCAAGATTTTTGTTCATATCTCCAAATGTGATTTTTCACTCAAAAAACTGTAAAAAATATAACGTCACCTTACAAATTTGTTAGTGCACACTACATGAACCGACACTTTTTAATAAATATTTGACATAATAAATGTAAATAATATATTAAGTAGACAAAAAATGATCAACATAAATCTAATTTAGATCAGAAATCAGGGAACATAATTTCATGATAAAAGAATTCACCAAAGTTGATTAAAATAAATTCGAGATAGTCTGTAAAAGAACCATCCACTTTCTTTGTAATCAGTTTGATTCAATCTGGTTTCATCTCGTTTCAATCTAAAAAAATCGTGTACGAAGATTAAATATTCATACAAATTCGTCTAAGGATCGAATCATATCTGAAGAAACGGAAATCTAATTTTGCGGACTATTATCCGTATATTTCGATTAACGTAGACAAAGTTTCATCTGAAAACTCCAGAAGTCTCCAGAAGAAAGTCAAATTTCTTTCGTAATTTGTTAAATTAAATATCATCTATAACGTACTCTTAACTAATACTTATTCGTCATTTTTAATACAAAATCAATAGAAATATTATAAAAATTGTAAAATATTTTGTTATCGATGAAAAAACAGTAAAAGCATTTTTTAATTTTTAAATAACCATCTGTTATTTGGACTATGTTTTTGTATGGTCATTGATGTTTTTTTAATATTTTAAATAATTTTAATTCACAGCATTTATCTCTACAATTTTTTTTGTTTAACGTTAAAATCATTAGTTTAGGGCAAATTAAATATTATTTCCTTATTAAAAATGTGTGTATATTAATTTATTTGCGTATAACTTACACGTGTATCTACGGACCTCAAATTTTATATAATTCATTAATTGTTATTTACATTATTTTGTTTCATATACATTTTATTTATGCTATACATAAACTTACGGTTGTAATCGTTATGTATTTTAAGTGTAGGAAAGTAAATATGTTTTTCCAATGATACAACAAATGTTTTTATTTTTCAAAATATTGTTTGTTTTTGTAGACTGTGTTTTAAAAATTACATTTCGAATCCCTAGAGGTATAAGTGAGTTCTTCCATCTGTACTATTCTATAAAATTTTATTTGCCAGTCTAATTTTTTGTAAATATTTATGTCCCTGGTTCCAGATAGTACCCAATGTGGGTGAGATTAGTCATCATATTTTTTGAATATTATCTGCAAAATTTTTGTAAACATATAATAAAGAGGATATTTATTTTTGTTTATCATTGAAACCATTAGTGTTTCTTTTGCCAAACTTTTTCGATTTTTACTGATTTATAGGGTAAAAAATCCGTCCACAAAGAACTGTATAATACAAGATCCAGGTTTTATCTTGAATTGATCAATTGATATTTTAGTTACTGGATTAGTTATTAAATTTGAAAATAATCTCGATTTTATTGAATTTTGATTTTTTTTTTGTGAGGGCATTAGCAATTTGGGAACAACAATAGGGAAAGAGAAAGAGAACGAGCGAGAAAGAGAAAGAGAGAGATAGAAATTGATTGATTGATTGATTAACAATTTTATTATTGCCCTGGCTATTACGGGCCTTGGACAAATCGAAACTCTGTCCTCTCAGTATATTAGTCTGAGTAGGATGGTAAGCCACAAAAATGACATAGAGAGAGAGAGCGGAGGGAGAGAGTACGCGAAAGAGAGGGCAGAGAAAGAGAAAGAGAGAGAGAGAGAGCAAGGGAGAGTAAGAGAGAGGGGAAGGAGTAAGAGAGAGAGGGAAGAGTAAGGGGGAGAGAGAGGGCAGAGAAAGAGAAAGCGAGAGAGAGAGAGATAGGGAGAGTAAGAAAGAGAGAGGGGAGAGTAAGAGAGAAAGAGGAGGGAAGAGTAAGAGATAGAGAAGAGAGGGGAAAGAGTAAGCGAGAGAGAGAGGGCAGAGAAAGGGAGAGAGAGAAGGGGAGAGTAAGAGAGAAAGAGGGGGGAAGAGTAAGAGATAGAGAAGAGAGGGGAAAGAGTAAGCGAGAGAGAGAGGGTGAGAGTAAGAGGTAGAGGAGGGAGTGTGAGAAATAGGAGAGGCGGAGAGAACGAGAGAGGGAGAGAGATTGAAAGAGAGAGAGAGAGGGGGGGGATCTATTCAATTAAACGTGACAACCTACAAAAAGTTTTTCAAAAGACCATAAAATTCATTAATTCAATTAAAATATTAACAAAAAATTTTGGTGGACATACAAAAATTATTTGAATAATTAAAGATAGATTTTAAAAAATTCCATTTTTGTAAAAAGATATTTTACGTTTTTTATAATGTTTCCATTGAATTTATCATAAAAAATTACTAAAGAAATAATTTTTTGTTATTTTTTCAACAAATAATTCATATAGTTGATTTTATACCTAAAACGTGTCATCTTCAACATTCCTCGAAATTTGTTATTCAGAATAGTTTGTTGCGATTAAATGTTTACTTGGAAATCTGTAGGCGATTTATTGAGCAAAAGTATAGTTTAACTAAAAAACTAGTAATTCAATATAGTATCGTGACAAGAAACTACACTTCTTAGAGTAAACATGAAATTCTCCGCGTTCGAGAGTGAAACCTCCCTTTAAGACGAAAAGACCCTCATTCAGAAGATTGGATCTCTTTTTTATTTCATTCCACAAAATTTTGGGAGTACGTATATTTTTTGTTAATAAGTATTAACAATTACTATGGTAATGGCTTATTATTCAGATGAATATATTATTCCAATACATCCCGATACATTCAGTTCATCATAAAACGCAAAAATTGCATTTAAATAAAAATATTAATCAACTTATCTAACCTACACTATAAAAAATCGTAATGAAATTGCCCACGTATAATGGTAATTTTACAAGCTCGTTGTAATTTTCCCACGCTGAATGTAGTAAATTTACCCATACGTATAACGTATACGAAAAGTAAAGTAGGATCCCTCTTATTCTTATCATTTCCACAAGTCTTCCCCCACCACACGCAAAAAACGAATGTAATCTCGATAATAATATTGTCCACGAATCATAAGCACACAGTTGAAGTGAGTGGGGATAAGGGGAAAATTAGAATAAGAGAGGCCAGCGTCATCTTGAAAAACATAATAATTAGAATAAGAGAGGTCTTACCGTACGTTGACAAGTTGTACTTTGAATTATCGAAACACTAAACTGAATTCTTGAAATAAAACCATCAATATTTGCATTTCATTTCCGTATTAGAAAACATATTATAAAGTGCTAATAAACTAGTCGTAATTTAGTGTTAATAATTGAATTACCACTTCTCTTTTCTCATGTATCGCAGTCATTCTTTTCAAAAATTAACTATACGCTCGCAAAAAATATCTGTAATCCAAATTACGTGTGAAACAACACATTTGATATAAAGTTGAAGAGATCAAAGAGTTTAACATTCAATATTGTAAGAATGACTATGGATGCGCAATTACGTGAGTTTTAAAAGCAAAGTATGCATCCGCTGTCGATTATGGCAAAGATCTCGAAAGTCGGACGATCCGTCTCCATTTTGGATGGAACGAAACTTAGACGAATGCGAATTCATCCTTCCTGCTTCGCAACGTTGAGGGTGGCATTCCAAAACGATTTATCACTCCAACGGAGTGAAGGTTTCGCCTTGGATCGCGAAGAGAACGATCCGACCTTTAACACACGCATTTTTCAATTTGGCGAATTGAATTTACTCTACATATTTCTAGAAATAGTTCATTTTAGAAATTCTGATAAAAATTAGCCCCTAGTAGGCGCCATTAAACAATGTCCTTAATTTTCGGAAATTAATTAACGATTAGATTCTTCGGTAGTCTCCGTCAGTTCATGAGGTGGGACGTAGAAATATTTTACCCCATAAGTGTAATATTTTCTGAGTGATACAATCCTTTTCAGGATGAATATTCCCATTCACTCTAATGGTGCGCAGTTTACGCTGATTTGGCGTGACTTTCCACTCCGCTCTGGGAATGGCGGCGAGAGCCCGAGTTTTATGAGGCCGTAAAAGACTTTTAAAGCTCGCATAAACGTCACTCTTTAACGACTGAAATAATCTACAGTTATTGAAAAAGAGTGACAAAATATGCTCGGAGTGAATATTCGAAGCAAAATTCATTTCGACTGGCGCGCGCTAGGAGGAGGATATCTTAATCCGCACCAAAGGGGAGGTTCACTCAAGTTCCTCAATTTCTCGCTCCCGTTACGACACTGTAATTCTACTCTTTTAGATGATATTTCACTCCTTGAAATTCAGAGTAGAGAGATCTTCTCACGAGGTTCTCAGATTAATCGCCGATTAGTGGTTTATGAAAGTAAATCTCCGTGCTAACTTTGTTTTTTGAATCTTGATATAGGTACGAGTACGTTTGAAACGCGAGGGGGATTACTACATGTAATTAAATGTTACCGTACATTCCGGTAACTTTGTAATTAAATGTCACGCTCGAGATAGTAATTATTTATTATCTCTTAAAATGGTTCGAGAAAGATAATGCAAAACCCAACATGGACAAACATTGTTTGTGTTCTTCACGCGATGGTAAGCATTTCCCAACCCCATAAGTTTGGTATCATCCCAAACTTTTATGCTCTTAACCCAAATTTTTCCAAGTAAACCAGGTTTAATATATTTAATCTTT
Organism: Trichopria drosophilae; assembly: GCA_030407085.1. NCBI lineage: Eukaryota > Metazoa > Arthropoda > Insecta > Hymenoptera > Diapriidae > Trichopria > Trichopria drosophilae. The sequence goes on from CM059586.1 coordinate 102,990,300, forward strand.
TGTCTATATTTTCACATGTTAACTGCAAAATTCGGATAGATATTTTGATCACGAGTGTACAATGACAATCTAGTCTGTCCTGAACCCAAACTATTTGCTATGAACAGATTTTAGTGTCTCGAGCGTCATCTGAAGGTACATCAAGCATAGCTCGTTTGTTTACTGTTGCCAACTAGTATTTTAGGGGGGTATTCAGTGCACAATATCCAGCATTTAGGTTAGTCTAATTAGATAAGGTGTAAAATAAAAGAGCTCAATATACGGAGACCAATTTTCACGACTTTACACTCTGCCACATGTGTGTCAATAATTACGGCCAATAGTCACCAGGTTTCTCTTATGCTTGTATCATGCTTTTCGACAATATTGTTTGGAATCGATGATATTCAGTACAGTCTTGTGAGTTTTTTCGTTGTTCAGGATTTATCTTGGGAGACTGTAAATGTTACTAAATAGTGACTTTCTAGTAATTTTAGTAACTCGTGGTGCGTTCAGAGAGTCTCGTACAGTTATATGAATACTTCTAGGGGATTTTTTTAAAGAACATCATATACATCTAAGAAAATTGTTTCCCGTGCGGCTGGACATGATTCGATTAAGGAATTTCTTCAGTAAAAGTTCCTGCTATACATATCCAGTTTCGTTTTCAGAAATAAGTTTTTGTTTAACCCTCCTGAGCACGAGTTTTTCTTTTCCCATATGTAAACAATGTAGTTTGGACGAGTATACCTTTCTTGTGCACAGGAGGGTTAACACAAGATTTCTGGTTCCTGATTATGTCAAACCTAGTTTGAATAGACATTTGACGGTTTAGGGAAGAACCCATACAATTGTTTTTCGCGAGACTGGTTCTAGAGATGTTAATCCTTACAGAAAAGTGCTACGCGCGATTCTACTTTCCAAATTTGAGCTAGTCAACTTTAAATTAATCCCATCTGTAAATTGGTTTCACTATTATATAATTCAATTACTAGGTTACAGGATAATTTCCAACGCTTTCTGATACTTTAACGTGACTAATAATATCACAGTATAAATAAAAACAGAATTAAAATGTTATATTTGCTGTAGTTGTTAATGTATGCTGTTGACTGTGTACTTATAAGAACTTTACGTTTGCCGGTTGGCGGTCTGCCGGAAACTTGGATTTGAAATGACGAAGCCAATCAGCGCGAGCAAGACTTATTACCTCAGCTCTATATTAAGACGAACTCTCGTGATTTAAAGTATGCAGAAATATTAACTAAATTTGATGGTCCATGATCAGATTGAAAACAGTTTACGTTCATGAAGAATTTTCCAAAACGAAGATTGCATGAATAAATTAGGTTTCCCATAGTAACAGAGCGTGTGTGGGAAATCAAACAATTAAGTAACATTTTTAAAAATATTAAACTAGGTCACTCCTCGAATACTGGTATATGGTCACTTATGAAAAATTGAACGAGCGCACAGACACGAATGGTAAATTAATTAAAACTTTTGTAAAATTGTCAGATTGTTGTGGCTAAAATATTGAGAGTGAATAATTTCTGTAAAATATACCGTTATTTTTTAATATAATGATATGAAGCAAAGAACATGTCAGCATGTATACTATAAATGTATTCTTTTGTAAGTGTACCATCGTAAGAAACCAACGTTTGGCTAAACAAGGAATGCGCAATTCAGAACAGACAATATGCTAAGTTTATAGATACTTCATGGTTGTTAAGGTGTGAAGAGGCCAATAAGAGTGGCCATTTTGGATGTCATAACATTTTTACAAGGGATACGTCACAAAAGACGTCATCCGTCAAATCTCAGGATGTATTACATGCAAAAGCGACAATTCTATAAAAGCATCTCAAGAACGATATTCCCTTGAACATCTATTAGAAGAAGATGTCTTCTTTAAAACATCGAAAGAAAAAAAAGACATTTTTGTACATGCTTGCAAAAAAAAATGTTGTCTTTTATATGTGCTAATCAAGCTAAACAACTTCTTCCGTGCATACATAAAAAGAGACTGGGAAATATGATGTTATCCTAAACATCTATCAGAATGTCTTCTTGAGGAGATCTATCATCTTTTCCTGAACATCATCAGAAAATATACTCTTGCAAATATTAGACAAAAGACGATGTTGTTCTGATTATCCGTTTGGGCATCAGACATTTAGATGTCACCAAACTTTTACTTACTAGATTATTTATTAACATGATTACAAACACAATATACCAGATTAGGTTTAATGAATCATGCAACATATAGAGTGTAACAAGTTCTCATCAAAAATAACCCAGAAGTGATTAAGCGGTACTTCTGTTGCACCCAGTCATTAATTTCGTGTTTGTTTCCTACCCAACACGACCTCAAAAACCCACCGAGAAAAATCGCTTATGAGGTCCGCGCGGTGTGTAAAACGAAATAATTAATCACTTAGCTCACGGAACCTAACCTCAAAACCCTTTCCCAACGAGAACGACTCGTACGTCGTTATTCCCCGCAAAAAGCTTTAATCGTCCGATTCAGCGGTTACATCGTTACCGCACCAACATCCAGATTCAGATTTAGCGACCGTTTCAATAACGTTTCAAGAATTTTCCTCTCGAAAATTCCTCCGAAAGCTGCCGCGCCGCAGGAATCCATTTCCGGATGGAAACGTCGCGGTATCAAACGCGCATAATCTCTTCATTGTTTCCGGCCTTCGGTTATACATATATACATAGCGGGAAAGACGAAAAGCTGGATGGATACATGCACGGAGGAGTTGCGGCTAAACGAGCTCTTGGTATTGCACCGTATTGCGCGCGTGTACATCGTACATCCCGTTCACGTACATGGATGGCGAGGATGTATGGGTCGGTATGTACATCGTCGTCGTCGTCCTCGTCGTCGACGTGCACACATGCGCATGAAAGTTAACGTGCAGGATCGATCAACGCTGAAAATAAGTGCAACGTCGAGTACCGTGGTACTCGGCTAGTAAACAAGAGTCTATAGTTGAACGCCTGTCGCACGGTCAGCACCTTGAACTGTGACAATGAACCGCATCCAGCGCTCTCGGTAATGACACGTTACGAACCATCTGCGATACGTCTATCCCCAGCCACCTACGCGAGAGAGAGAGAGAGAGAGAGAGAGAGAGAGAGAGAGAGAGAGAGAGAGAGAGAGAGAGAGAGAGAGAGAGAGAGAGAGAGAAAGAGAGGATATATATATATATATAGTGAGAGAGAGAGAGAGAGAAAGAGAGGAGAGATAGAGAGAGAGAGAGAAAGAGAGGAGAGATAGAGAGAGAGAGAGAGAGAAAGAGAGGAGAGATAGAGAGAGAGAGAGAAAGAGAGGAGAGATAGAGAGAGAGAGAGAGAAAGAGAGAGAGAGACAATACCGAGTTTGCAGCACCGGGCTAATTGCAGATTTCTCCCAATGTGCGACTCAGCTTAGTATTGTCGTTGTTGTCATCAGTTCCTCTATCTTTCTTTGTCTCATATGACTTTCACATTCTTGCCTAATAGCTCGTGTTAATTCCTGCATTCTGAACAGCACGAGCAATAAAAAGAATTCTCTTTATTTTCCCTCCGTCTCCAATTTTTCAACCATCTCTCCAATTATGAGCAACTTACGCTCATAAAGACCGAAACCTCTTTTCTCTTTAATTAGTCAAAGGATTTTATAACGTTAAGGCTACTTATCCTAGGAGGGATTTGAAGTTATTCCGTTAAATCTGCCAGGATTATTTCGGTAGTTACAGAGGTATGCTAGAGATCATAATAAATGAGCAACAAAACCATCTAGGACGAATGGCTCAATAAGAATAATTTAATGAACAATATACCTTTTTACATTTTTTCTAGTATATTTTTAATGGAAGTGTACTTGCATCATAAAACAAATATATAAACATCACGACTTTTCATAGGTTTTTTAGTTTATTTCCACAATTTTTTGAAATTTTGAATTTTTATTTTTTTAATTTTCGAATATCATTACTATAATGGTCCCTCTCCCTCTTGTCTCACTCTTCACGATCACTTTTTCACCTTCACTCTCCCTCTTTCTACCAGTTTCACTTATCTCTTCCAACTTCCATTCCTCTAAATATTCTTTCTCTTTCACTTCATTATAATTTTGGATCATCTCTTGATGAAAATTTCGTCTGGTATTATTAGTTACCCTTATTTTTCCAGCTCCTTTTCCATTCTCTATTACTCTGTCTTAATTTTTTTTATTTTTGAATTTCACAATTACAAACGCTCCTTTTTTTGTCTCATTTTTCATGATCACATTTTTTACTTTCACTTTCCTTTTCTTTATCAGTTTCTCTTACCCCCTTCAACTTCCATTCTTCTAAATACCTTCTGTCTTTCCCCCCTCTTTTCCCCATAACTTTCATCTTCCGAACTCCCCGAGCTCCTTTTGTTTTTTTTTTGGACCCACATTACGCATTAAATTTGTCTTTCTCCTTTCGCTCTCCTCTTTCCTTTATCCTCTCTCTTCTTTTCTCTTATCGCAAAATTTCTTGTTTTCCTCTCAATACTCCTAACCTCGTTCTATTTCTCTTTTTCTTTTTACGCAAAATCCTTTACACTTTTGCCCCTTGTTTCCGCTACTTCTTTGAATTAATATATTCCTGCTTTCAATTGTTCACACTTTTGCATAACGTAGGGGCCCGGTATCTTTTCCTGCTCGGTTCCTAGCTGTCCCCTCACATCTCGTTATATTTACCAAAAGAAGAGGAGCCTCGCTTTTGCCACTCCCCTCAGCCTCGTTACGTTTGTGACGTCACAGAAGGCCCTTCTTGAGGCCCCAACTTGCAAGGTAGGGGGAAAAGAGTGCAGCGGTAGGTAAATATAACAAGATGGAACCTGGCAAATTTGGTGGGATGTAAATATAATGAGACGCAATTATACCGGGACTCTACTGTACACGGCACGAGGCTATGAACTTTTGCAGTCACAAAATAAACCCAAAAAGTTTATTATCATTTGATAAATATTAACAGACCGGTAAGTTAGTTCTCTGATACTTAGTAGATCTCTTGACCACAGTAATAATTGAGTAATCCCAAGTAACATTGCCAATACCATGTATTCACGTTATGCCCATTTTTTATTCTTACGTCCACGGATGAAAATTATATATGAAAGTTATGTATCTTAGGTATGAAGTAGATCAGAACAAGATGTAAGATGGTTTTCGGTATTAATGTTTGCATCGTTGATGAAGAGAAATTCACAATGAGAAATAAAAAAACTGTTCGTTTATTCTTCACGGTTGACACGATTCACGGCAAAAAATGAACACGGCTGATTTACATTACATTCATTTTTTTTTTATATGGTACATGTAAATATTAAATATGATGTTAAATATGATATCGATTTATTACACGCTTATATGAAAGAAAAGGATTTTATACTACCCATTTAAAGTTAAACACTTGCAGAAATTGAGATATAAGACGTAGCCCTCTATCGGAAAAGAATAACACGATAAAACTCGAAATATAAAATCCCGAACACCTGATGTCGTTAAATGTTATTAACCGAGTAAATTGGTTTAAGACGGTTATAATGCTCATCACTTATCAACCTAACCCGAAAATTACATAAGTATATTAAAATGTTTGCATATTTTCTTTATTACTTTTAATTTTATCAATTAATACGCAATATGTTCTCCAAACGTGCTTTTGTTAGTTCATTCAAATAAAGTGGATTATATACTACTTGATTTTAACACAATCGTCGAAGAGCTTAATCCTATGAATATATGAAGTGTCATTCACTAGTATCGCTTCAGTTTTGTACAAATCACGAAAATTACTTGACCGAATTTCATAACTTCTCCACTTTTAATAACCATTCGGTTTATATGTCCTTTTTGGATATTCATAAGCTTGTAATTATCGCAGAGCAATTATGAAAATAGAAAAGTGATCTCTCGAGAGAAAAGAAAAAAGGAATATTTCAGGTTTTGAGGCGCACTTACGAATCACGTGATCGAATTATAGTGGCGCCCCCATACTGTGAATACAGATCGCCAGAGGTCGCTATGCGAATTGTAGTATTATTATAATAAACATAAATAATAAATAAACATTGAAATTTAAACTTTTTTCTAATTGTCATAGAAAATAACACTTTCAACGCCTTTGGTCGTGGGTAGACTAGAGGACTTCAAAAAAAGTATGTACGGTATTCGGAATTTTGCGATATCGTCATTTAAAAAATGTGGCGTTGGAAAAAGTAAAATTAAAAAGTAATAAAGAACCCAAAGAACTCAAGAAACAAAGAACATGTTCCCTAGTTTTCTTTTTACTCGCTATTCACTTAAGAGAAAGGAATTCCGAATTCTATAAAAAATGTTCGATCGCCTTAAATTATTATGTGTTTTTATATATTTATTAGATATATATTTTCTATCGATTTAATTTATTTACGGCAATAACTATTGCACGGCAGAAACATATAGCTGAAAACCAACATTTCATCGAATTCAAGTGCCTTTGTTTACTTCGTGATTTAGCTTCGAGATGTAAACAAACATCTTCTCTCTCCCTTTATTGTTTTCATTACACCTTGAACTTGTACCTGTTCGTATATAACAAATATAACACATTTTTCCAAGAATGTATGTATACGTTGAAAAGTGGATTTCAAAAAGAAATTTTAAGAAAACAACGACTGATGTAGTCGATTACATACTTTTAAGTAGTATCAAAAAGGAACGTGTAATACTTCGTCAATTAGTATACGAATGATGTGAAATTCTGACATACGGGGACGAACATAACCTATACACCGCACTAGATTATAGTACAATAAAAATGGCGGATTTATGATATATTACTAATTTTGAGTTCTACTTTTTGAAATCATAAAAAATATATGTTAAAAATATTTTGTCAGACAATATTTGACATTTAATAAATTTTCAATTTTTGTTGCAGGACTTCAATTAAGGTTGCGCCGGTGTTTTAAATACCCAGAAGACGTAAAAATGAAGATACGAAAAGATTCCGTATCTTGCGAGACTTTTATTATCAGGGAGACATGAAATGTAATATTGACAGAAAGAATAACAATAAGCGAGACGTGTGGAATGAAATGTTTCCAAGAATCACCCGAGCGTAATCGGTACGAGCTGCACGTTGAAGGAATAAAGACGATTGTTACAATTCTTTTTTATTTTCCTTTTCCCGCGTGCAAGACGTTTCATATTTTCAGATAGATCAAGGATCCTGAAAATTCTCTGACATTTCTGCGACTTTTAATTACTTTACACAAACAATGGTGAATATTTTATATGTACGCTGATTCCTGATTAGACTAAATTAAGTTAGCAATAATTCCGGATACTAAATGTGTAGGCGAAGCATATAACAAATTAACTATATGTTTTCTGTAAGAGATAATGCCAAAACACATCCTTAAAGGCTTAATCAATAATTGGATATGCTCCAGGATGTTACGAGCGAGAAAAAGATAAAAACCTTGTGCGATTGCGGAAATTTCGCAATATTGCAGCTTTACACAGGCACTATCATGCTACAAAAGTTACAATGTTTCATAGATGCTTTGTAGTTTAAAATTACTTGAACTATTTTGAATCGTTTGAATAATTACGACCCGCATGGCAAAGACGAAGTGCTCAAATTTACGGCTGAGGTACTCGAGGTGGTCTTTTCAACAGTTTTCTTCGCACTACTGCACACCCAAATAGGGGTACATTTCCAGCACTTTTCTTTTCGCTTTTAAAAAAATGGTAGCTATGTTAATATATATAAAATCTTAAAGGTAATGATCATAATTGTTTTGAACGCTATTGAATAGTTTATTATAAAACACTAAAAATTGAATCAAGAAAATAATACGAGGTTTCGCCGGGTGTACTAGATGGCGCACCAATCCATAAATGAAGTTGTCTAACGATTAGTTCAAAAGATGCTCCGATAGGTGACAAGTTTCAACGCTGTTCTCCGATTGCAAAGCCTTCTAACGTCCGAAGATATATTATGTTTCGACAAATTAATATTTAATAACTTTTCATTATATTTTTTGCGAAAGCTTTAGAATATTCGTACATATATTTCGTTCCTCGACAATTGCCATGTATGCACACTACTTTCAAATATATTATGGAAGGTATACAAGCAAGGAATAAATTCATGATTTAATACAAGACGAAAGCAGTCTGCAGAAAAGGCGTTTGTGTTTGTTTACATCTTGAACATGTAAATTCACCCGGAATTCGTTGAATATCTTCGTAGAATGTAGGTCGATGAATTCGTCAAAAGCTTCGATTCCCGGAACGTTTGAACTACCATCATCATAAATAAATAATAAATGAAATAAAAATCAAACAAACACTTATGACGTGTACAAAAAGGGGGAACAATTCAAAGAATTTACATCTTCTTTGTTTTGTGTGACAATTTTAAATATACTTTTTTCCAATAGCTCTTGGAGGAAAAATGCAACGTCGCATTGTAAACTGAAAATTTTGTGGAAGTGAATAATTGACGACTTTCGATAGAATTTTTTGAAATCCAATTAACCTGAAAATATTTTGGAAATTATAATGATAAATTTACGGGATATCGACAGAGAAAGTTTCTCAATGTACAGAACTTTCGTTATTACCTAAAGTACGCTATCGTATCGCGTTTCTTTACTGCAAGGCTGTAATATTATCTCAAAAATGTAATCTAATCACTTTTTGAGCATTTTATTTTGATAGAAGGAGCAAGATCGAAAGATATGTTTTCACACGTGTCAGATTGCAAAGGGCCACTATTTGCGGAACCTCGCAATTCGCGTATTTACTGGTGTCGGGTGTACTGTAACGTCGGCAATAAAGCGCTAAGCTTCGGGAAAGTTCGGCATTCCAGATCGACCGGAAACCAAGATAGCGTATTTTACCGAAAGACGACAAAAAAACTCGGAAAGAATTCTTCGGCTTTTGAAAAACTATCGTAATGACGAAATTCCACGTGCCAACAGCAGATACCAGAGGAGTCTGGTGTCACGATGTAACCGAGTTCCTGGAACTTAGACGTATATAAAATCGTAAAACTAGACGATGACGAATGGCGCGTGTCACGGACTCCATGTTGTTGAAACGTTGTAGAACGGCGATAACCCTGAAATCCGTTGAGAAACGACACGTACTAAGTGTAAACTGCATGGTGAACGCGTTCCTTCAAGGTCATCCTTGAAAAGGACTTCCCCTTTTTATCTCATCCATTTGAGGACTTTTTTATACTAGATGGCTGCATTGAAATTCTAAACTGCATCCACACTGAGAATTGCAGTCAATACAGAGGCAATGACAAATCTTTATTTAGTGTTTGTTTATTTAACAGTCTCTTGGTCCTTCGATTGGTATTTTCCATATGCAAAGACATTTGTTTGAATTGAAGAGCTTTATTTAGAGTTTATTTAAAGAAAAGTTATTTTACGAAAAGCTTGCTCAAATAAGACTTGTTATTATCGTAATTATTAAAGTAAATCAGTTGGTATCGCATTTCTTGTTTTATTTTTGGTGGTACCAACCAGTCAGTCATTAGCGATCGCGTTTAACATAGTATACATATAAGTAATATGTATATTACACACATTAGTTATCATGTCATTTCATTCTTGTTTTTGCTTTGAATATTCACACAGTGTTCCTTCTGTCTTCTGCCTTCTGTAGTGGTCCTTCTGTACCTTCCTCTTCAATTGGGGTTATATTCTGTCATGTAGTTTTATTTCCTGTAGATATTGCAAGGTGCTTTTGCATAAATGCCTTTGTTTTGATGGCGTCTTTAACGTTATTTAGTATTCTATGGATTTGTCTTTCCCTACACGGAGAAAAAATTCCCAGAATTTTTGTACGGAAATGTCCTGAAAAATTACCGTGCTGTCCCATAAACGCAGTACATGTTGTTGGCAAAGTAAAATTTACATTGATATGCTGAATTTTTCCAAAGTAACATGTAAAATTTCGGATCAAGAGCATAGTAAAAATTCCTGTTCCACGATACAGCAAAAATTCCTGTGCTACAATACAGTATAATTTCCTGGGTCATAGCATAGTAAAAATTTTTGGTTCACAGTGCATTCCAAAATGGAAACGAATCGAATGCAAACAGAAAATACGTGAAAATTTTGCACATGATCTCGTTTCTTGTGTATAGATGAAACAAATTGCAAGCCTACAAGTAATAGTAATATTTCTTAAAATCGTAAAAGCCTTATCCACATTTACTTTCAGCTGAGAAGATATATCAATGTTTGTTGTAAATTATTTGTATGCATGAACAAAAATTTATATTTTACTTTCAACTTGAAAAAGTAATATTTATATTTTATTAAAATTTAAAGCAATAGGAAAAGGACTATTAATAACTGATTCACATATTCATATCACCCTATATAAATTGGCCAAACTTGTTCCAAAAAAATGACTGCAACGAGAACAGAAACAGTTAATCACCAAACTACTCGGTTCGGACCAGTTCAGACCCGTACGTCGGACTACTCGGCCGCCATATTGGTGCTCTTTTGTTTTCACAGCAGTTAGACTCGGTAGCATTCGAATATGTTCGGAAACTTTTGCTTCCACTTCGAGAAGTGGCATAGTAAAAATAATGAAGCAACATATTATAAATTCTTCAAATATTGGGGATTATTTGACTTATACTAACTTAAAAACTCAATGTCCTGTAAATTTTACTGTGCTACACTAAACATTTCGACTAGCTCGTACATAAAAATATCTAGCCGTTATTGCAAATATTCCTGCCAGGAAAGCAATATTTCTTGTCTGTTGCTATAAATATTTCCGAAAAATCAAGTTGCACCCATTTTCAGGTGACTAGCACGGTCATTTTTCAGGAAATTTTTTCTCCGTGTAATCTATATGTAGCAGTGAAGTGTTGGGGGTTTCTTGTCCCTTGGCTGCATTTTTTGCTTAGCAATCAGCTACCTCATTACCTGATACTCCTATATGTGAAGGGATCCAGCTTAATATTACCGCATTTGTGCTGTTTATGCTTTTAATCTTGTTATAAATATTTAGTATTTTGCTAATTATGGGGTTTTCATTTTTGGGATTTTGTATGACTTCCAGTGTGATTTTCGAATCGATCAGTATTATACTTTTATTTATCGCTTTTTGGTCGATAATTTTAATGGCTTCTGGTACTGCATAAGCTTGACTCGAATGGATTGAAAAACTTTCTGGTAGTTTTATTTGTATTTTTTCATGAACATTTGCGTGTATTTCTTGAGGTTGTCAAGATTTGTTTGGCATATATTCCTAAGGATGGTTGGGTCTGGTGGCTCTTTCCTTAGTCCATCGGAAATGCGTATTTGTTGTGGCATAATAGTCAATCAACTGATTTATTTTATTTGTTATTGAACTTTCAAAACTGCGGTGGTCTAAAGATATTTTTGTAGATTCAAAGAACTCACGACAAATAGTAATAAACGTAAATAAATTGTGCATGCACTGCATTTTTTTACTTATTTTGTTTTCTTTCTGGATATACTTCCGATTAGGTAACACCCCCGATTTCAACGGCACTAGAGTATATTTATGTATTTTGATGCGTTGATTACGAATATGACCATGAAAATTGGCGACAAGGGCATTTTCAAGGTCAAAACTGAAAAAAACGCGTTTTTTTTCGAATTTTCGCATTTATTTTCAAAAGTGCCCTAACTAGGCTAGTATAAAAAGGTGGGTCTGGGGGGGGGGGGCGGAGCCCCCAGGACATATGCACCCCCTAGGTGTACTACATGAAATAGCCAGTCATAAATGCGTGAATGTAAATGATGCCATATCCTAATTAGTTTCAGTACAACTGTCCATTTGACCGATCCGCTACCATACTTCACTTGCGAGAAATGGGATATAAAGCATGCTATAACCGTATTCCCAACTTCACCCTTCATTTACAGCATTACCGTTGATATTACGAAAAAAATGTATACAACCTTTTTTATAGAGAATTTGATCCTCTATCTTTTTTGTTTGCAACATTTTTTCATCCGATTTGTACTTTTGAAAATAAATGCGAAAATTCGAAAAAAACGCGTTTTTTTCAGTTTTGACCTTGAAAATGACCTTGTCGCCAATTTTCATGGCCATATTCGTAATCAGCGCATCAAAATACATAAATATACGCTAGTGCCGTTGAAATCGGGGGTGTTACCTAATCGGAAGTACACCCTTCTCTCTCTTATAGAAGAGTTTTTTTTTATATACCTAACATTCATAAACAATTTCGTCAGGGTGGGAGGAAGAACTTTTTACTAAATCAGGTAGTAAACTTTGGCTAACAATTAGTAAAATTCTAATAATTCCATTTAAGATATTCAAGATTATAATATTTCAATCAAAGAAGAAAGTTCTATGAAACCTAAAAAGTTATCACCCAGTTCTAAAAATAAAAAAATACTATTTAATCCCCACTTTGATCTTATACCGGAAGTTATAATTTAGTACGTATATACGATGGAAGCCCGGGAGCGCGGATATCCCGAATCGGACCTAGTTTGGATAGGTTCGATGCGCGTTATTGCAATCAAATCTTGCCCGACGATTTTGGGCGGAAGCAATCGCTACTACCGCGGGAACAGGTGTCCAATTAAAATCCCGAACACCGGCGCCTTTTCAAGCGTGATCGGAGTTGATTGGATTAAAACCGTCGTTCCCCCTTTCCCAAGTGGTCGGAGCGGAAGTTCCGGGACAAAGGAACGCCGAAACTTGCGATTGCCGAACTCACAAATGAACGACGTAGGTTCATACCCGTCCTAATTGCGCGGTGTTGCAATCAGCCGCGGGACGACGCACGTTTATGGTCCATAAAGTCCACGGTTTTCAATGGAATAAATACGCTCTGAAGCGGGAAATTCACGTTTCGGAAAATTGAAGCGTATTAAGGCCGGATCGTGAAAGGGCAAGTGACCATTGTCCTTCGGTCGTCTTAAAATATCTCAAGTGTTCTCTGAATTCCTTGGCAATAGATCTGAATGAATTCTAAGAAGTGCTAAACAAGTGCTAAAACTTTAATATTTGGTTTTAAGACCTAAGTAACGTATTTGACAATTCTCCTGGGACTCAAAGACAAGAATTTTATTGTGTGTTTATGTCCATTGATCCAGAGATCTTTTTAGATCTACACTACCGGCCAAAAGTTCATGAACGCTCTGAATTTTTTAACTCGTCAAATAATGCGTTCTACCTTCGAATCCTTAACGATAATGATAAAACTCATTAGATGTCTTAAAGTACACAAATAAAGCTTTCAACTAGTGCATTTAGTTTTACTTCAGACGTTATAGTTTGGCAGTTGTCAAATTTTAAAAATGTTAAAATTTGCCATTTTTTTCTGTCGACTTTTAACACTAACAAAAAGTCTAATAAATTTTTCTATATATTTTCAATTTTTGGCTAAATATTATAATTCAAGAGCTTTGACATAGCTCTTGTAAAAAGTACATACGATTTTTTTATCAGAGTTACTATTTTTTTGAGTTATCAACTTTTTGCCTTTTTCCAAAGAATTCTGACAAAATGAGGTAAACTGACAATTTTCAAAAAATCATAACTCAGGAACAAAAAATCGTATCGACTTTTCACATTGCCATTTTAAAGCCCTTGAATTGTAGTATTTAGACAAAAATTGACTATATGCAGAAACATTTTTTAGACTTTTTGTCAGTGTTTAAAGTCGAGAGAAAAAAATTGCAACTTTTAACATTTTTAAAATATGACTACGAAACTATAACGTCTAAAATAAAACTAAATCCACCAATTGAAAGCTTTATTTGTGTACTTTAAAATATATCATATGAGTTTTATCATTATCGTTAACGATTCAGAGATAGAACGCATTATTTGATGATTTAAAAAATTCAGAGCGTTCACGAACTTTTGGCCGGTAGTGTATTCACAGATGCGACTTTCTCGCAAGTGTTTAAATACTAAAACGTATCTTGATATTTTGTGTGTCACTTGAATCTTCCTAGATTTCACACTTTTTTAGTCAGATCACAAATGGTCTGCTGTTAGGTCACTTTAAATTACATTTTTCTTTCATTAAATACAATAATTGTGATAGGTAGAACAATTCGTAATGTTTATAACAAAATTTTTGAGTACCATGAAACGAACTTAGTAGAGGAGGTTGCACTAAATTTGTCAGTAGAAATGTTCATAAGTCAAATTTGATGTACAGTAAAACCTGACGACCACTTACATTTGTTTTAAATTTATCAATACTAAAGCGAACTTTTCTTTCACATTAAATCAGTAAGATTCAGAAACTATCAACACTGATGACGAACATTGGAAGTCAGATTTTTCGTCAGTTGGATCAGAACCAACTCGAAAAGAGGTTATAACGAATTTTGTATCCTATACAAAAAAAAATTCGTTTTTGTAAATAAATGAAAAAACATAAAAAATGTTTTATACGATTTCTTGTTAGATTTTAATGTCTTGCAGTTATCGTCGATGTTTTTCGGTTTCTTCAATCAATTTCGCTGATGAGGCTTCGATTATTGAATAGCCGTCGATATCTCCTCTAACTACAAAATGAAGCCTCCGATCAATCGCTTCCAATCGGATTGGAAATTGAAGCGGAATCGTTTTACCGCTTGTTTACTTGCGCTGCACATGCCGTAATTCTATTCCTGCCATTTTAAAGGACGCAAGGAATAACGAGGCCAAAAATAATTTCAGTTAAATGTGGAAAGAATTTAGAAGGAGCAAATTTTTTATTTTCACTCCTGGATGGTGGGAGCGGCTCTACTTTTTCTTCTATTGGTGTGCATTAAGTGAACTTTCTTAATTAAAATATTTTCATAGTGCTAATATTGATAATAGGGTTTGACTTTATATCTAGGATGCAGTTCATGTACAATGATCATATATAGGATCAATATGTAAATAGAGACTTTTTTTTTTTTTAAAAAACGTGTTGACAGCGAAACTTTAATTAAGAAGTTTCTAATTTACCCTAAAAAAGATAAATGACCAAACAGTCTGTTCAAAACTAGAGTTCATGCAAAGTGAGTCTAATCGCTTTATATGATTTCTTTACTAAAGAAATTAGTTGAGAAGTAAACGACAATTCTTTGTACAATTACTTTGTAAAAATTAAAAAATAAAAAAAAAGTTCAATAATTTTTAATTTACGATTTGGCTGACAACTATCCTTTTAGTTACTGCATTTAATTTTGGAACATAATCAGCATTTCTTTGCATTTTTATTTCTGAAAAAGAAATAATACTAAACGTATACGGTTTTTCTTGAATTTTAAATATCTGTTCATTTACAATTTTGAAACTGCTATCTTCAAATGAAGAATGGGATTGCAAAAAGATATTAACTGTATTAATTATCAATACCTAATCTATGTAAGTTTTTGACATCCGATTAAAGTGATGTGTATACATAAGACAAATATATTGGATGATCAACAAAGTAATGATTTGAAAAAATAAACACATAACGGTATTTCTACATAATACAGGACACGGTGAGCCTCGACCAAGTTTAAATGAAAATGTTGTGCACATCACCGTTCTTTGCAGATATTATTTTTGTGATGCCTAACAAGTATTTTCACATCAAAATTAAAATAATCCTGCGAAGGAAATGAAAGAAAATCCATTTTGTTTAGAATTTTAATAGTGTTATTGATATTTTTAATAAAAATCCATTTAATTGAGGTTTATATACATCTTATCTATTTATTTTTTTTAATTACATACCTTCAATATTTTTATAGGCCCAATGGTACATAGAGATTGCGAAATTAGAAAAAATCGAATTTGTTACTTAAAAAACGAATTTACAAGAAGAAGGAACGAAAAACAAGGTTTTTTAAAGACAGTGAAGACTGTTATATTCGCAAAGAGTTCTCTTCAACCTTTCTTGAAAGTCTGAATGTGCGAAAGAGACTTTGTACTTTGAAATTGTTTTAAAATCTGCGTGGACTGATCCTATAGCCTGTTCACTACAATATCCTAGGCCATTTCCTGTTTCTTGACAAAAATCTGGTACATGGTAAAAAACTGCATGTACTTTTGGAGTAACTAATATTTTCAAGTCAACGTAACTAGTTTTGAAATCACTGATCTTGATCTTAAAGGTATGGTCAAGTTTCATAATCTATCATTTTCATAATATAGCTGAATTAAAGCTTCATGAAGAAAATCACAATTTTTCAGAATTGTTTACATTTTAAGTAAATGTAAAAACGTAAAAAATTTGTAAATGTATCAAGAATATAAAAACACAGATTTTATGTTCCGAAATTGCATTTTAATACGTCTTTTGATTCAAATATATCAATAAACCTATGAAAATTCCAAATAAAATGGATTTTCTTTCGTTTTCTTCATAGGATTATTTTAATTTTTATCTAAAAATACTTGTTAGGCATCACAGAAATTATATCTTCAAAGAACGGCGATGTGCAGAACATTTTCATTTAAATTTGGTCCAGGGTCACCGTGAGGCAGTTTATATTTTGATATTAAAATACAGAACTTTGTCCTTGCTTTTTATTAATGAACAAATTTGTTTAAAGTAGTAACAAGATATCAATATAAATTTTTATTCTAATTTTTCTATTGGAATGTATTTAGGTGCGTTAAAAGTTATCTTTAGGCTATTTAAAACTGCAAAATCGCGTATTTAAAACTGCAAAATCTCATACTATAATGGTAAAAAAAATTTATATAAGATTACGTGTTCTTTCTTTGAATGTATCCTGCGATAGCTAAGAAAATAGCGACTCAAATGGATCAAACTACATTCTAAAATTATATGATACATTTTTTTTTATAATTTTTTAACCTCACATTGTGAATTTATGGAATCATTACATGAAGATGAATAAAAAGTTCTTAAAATGTTTTTCTTAATGTTGTTTGTTTGTTTGTTTGTTTGTTTATTACGGCATAGAGTCTAAGCCATTTAGCCAATAATCGATAACATACAGAATTATAGAATAAAAAATATCAATAATTACAAATGAGTATACATAATAAAGTCTAAGTAGAAAAGTATGTGTACATAGTTGTATTAGAAATAAAAAATTTAATTTTACTTGATATAACAATAATAATAATTTTTGCATATAAAATAAACTTTTTTACAGGATTTTCGTAGCCCCTGAATTTGACCTTATTACCAAATATCATTTAAGTGATCAATTTATTTACATAATATTTAATTTTTTTATGATTAAATCAAATCCATTTCTGTATCGGGAGAATTACCCGCAAAATAGCAGAGCGACAGCACCTAGCGGTTACTAGCGTTAATTTCATTACGAGATTTTTTATCCATTTCCTTTGCACTAGTCTGAATGTTATTGCTCAAAAATAATAGATACACTCCCATTATTATCTAAAATGATAATTGATAATAATTTCGCAAATTTTCTTTGTTATATTTCAAGTCGTTGGGATGGTAATTCATCAGCAGAATTGTGATTTTGTACGGTAGTTGGCTCGAATTTGTTCGGTGTAGAACCTCAGGGTGCAAGTGACTTAAACAGCCGTTTCGCCAGACGGTCGTCGTTGGAGAAAGGAGATGAACGCCTTCCTGGCGTCTTGTTAATTGTCTTTATGCTTTTTACTACTTCGCCACCTACTCGTTTCCAAAAATTCTATTATTCAATTCTGACAAAAAAATTGTTATTGAAATATTTTTATAGTTTTAATTTTGTGTTTACAATATAATTATAGTTTTTTATTATATACATTCGACATATTTTAAAATATTGATGATGTTAAAAAGTTTGTTTGTTGATAATAACGTAAGAGTTTTTATTGAGAATTTGAGATCGAAAAGCCGATCAATAAAAAAACCGACACGACAAAAAATGTCCAGCTATCAAAACGACGTTGTTTTTAATGCGAAAATATTCTGGGATAAACAAAGATTTAAAAACTTTGGCTTTTTGACTGACGGTTTTATGCCTCTCAGCTTTTAGATTGCCGGTTTTTTATTTTCGACTAGTGTCAATTGACAGGTCCCTTTAATTTGTTATTAAATCACAATACATACAAATTTAATTGAATCTAAAAATACTATTACTATTAAATATTCAGGTTTATTATCATAACGTTTATATTCCATTTCTCGTTATGTTTTAAGTTATCACGAAAGAAAACAATTTATTGTGCGACTAAAGCATGCAAAAAAAATATGACAAAGGCCGCCAACACTTTCCGTAGAGAATTTCGTGTCACTAATCATTTCATCGCTTCATACGTCGATTCAAATTATGCACATTCGTATTTAATCCTAGCAAAAATCTACATAGTTATCACTATGTACTTAGTTAATCGATTAAGTATCACGTGTACGAGTTACAGTTACAATTTATCTAAAAATAGAATATTTTTCGATAATGTTTTATTTTCGTCGATAAACACACCACAACATTAGTTAGTAGCGTAGTTTTAGATACTTTCGATAGCTTGAATAATTGTCGAAATGATGCAAATTCGAAATTGGCAACAAGTAACAACAACAACAGTTGATCATTGAATCAAGTACAGTTGCAAATTACAGAAGTAATTAAGTAATTAGCAATTACTAATTACAGATCGGCTCATCCCTGCTTTAATTACAAGACCCTCATTTTCGCCTGATACCAAACTGACGTCAATCAGCCATTAGTGGTACCATTAATGCTTTCGAAATCCGGAACAAAACAGTAGTTCACGTTGCGGATGAATTTAATCGATGATGTGTTAGCTGGAAGTGTGGAAATTTTGTGGTCCCGCTTCTGCGAACTAAATTACGAATATATTTTCAAAATTGGTAATATAGCGAATGGACGCCACAATTAGTAGATATAATTACTAGGTTAAAATCATGTTACTTTTTTGTACCATTTCTTGGTCCATCATTCGTTGATTCTTTAATAAAAAAAAATAGAACAAACATGGACCCAGCTTACATTTCATAAGTCAGTTAATATAGTGTTCTCTGTGCATGGGTGATTAAGTCCCGGGATTGATCAGCTTCAAATTTGCATTTTATTCTCTTTACAGTGATATGAGAAATGTTGATACTTTGAATGTAGCTAATGAGAATTAATTTATAATTTTCTTATCCCTTTTCATCCCAGAAGTCGGAAATTTGAACGCAACATTCAGGGTTGCAATATTTGTTCCAAGCACCGTTTGAAAAGTTTGAAATAACTCAAGATGAATAGTTTTGGGTCTCTTCTTTCGAATCTTGTAGACAGAATTAGCCGTCGATTTGAAGCAAACAAGTTCTCATCATTTTTCAAGCAATAATCGTGTTGTTTAATAGTGAAAAGGGTAATATCGACCAGGGCAAAAGGTACTAATCAACTCTTTATTTTCTTCTCGAACTTTTTTCAAAAAACAAAATTGCGGTAGAAAAAAGGCAGGTAAATATCGGAATCTGATTAAAAAATAGAAAAAAATCGGTAAATATCTATCTTAAATATCAGGATGACAATTACTCTTTCATCTCAATTCTCTCATCTCAATTCTCCAGAGTCTGCAAAATTACAACTTACAGACAACTTGAAGACATTAAGAAGCCGCAATTTGGTTTTTTTGAAAAAGTCCGAGTAGAAAATAAAGAGATGATCAAAAAGACGTGATTATTACCTTGTAACGGTCGGTACTGTCCTTTTCACTGTCAAAAAAACGGAATTTTTGCAAAAAATCGTTTTTTTCGATCTTGATTTCCTTAAAGTGTTTTCAAAGGCATTTGGAACAAAAGTTACAATTCTGAAAGTTACGTCCAAATTTCGGACTTTTTAGATGGATTAAATGTAGTGACGCTTTCTATTCTATCGCATCTTGATAAAATCATTTTAAAAAATGTCAACCTTCTACAGTTAGGATTCCATTTGTACTAAACGAAAAATGTACTGAATTGATGATATAAAAGATTATAATTTTAAAAATGAATATAAATACTCGGTCACTGAACTGGCTTAATATGTAAACAATAATTTGTCAACAAAGTATCGACACATTTCCGAAAAGTTAAACGTTCGATAACAGATTTGTAGTTAAAAATATACATCAAATAATTTTGAGATAAATGAAGAAAATTGTTTAAATTTAAAATTACGAGGTCAATGCAAAAATGTTTTTTAACTTTAAACAACAAGGGAAAAAGGGGGAAAGGAAGACAATTTTTGTGTTTGAAATTCTTTTTAGAAACGAAATTGTTTTTATTCTGAAAAAGGCTATAATCTCGGGCTGAAAATTATCATTTCTTTACATACGTTTTGTTTAAAAGATTTGTTCTAAAAATATGTTGAAATACTCTAACATATTCTGTATTTATCTCCTACTAAAAGTTTAAAAATACAAAAAAAAAATTTCTCCCTCCCTCCTCTCCTTTATTTTAAATTAAAGTAATATTGTTAATTTATCTCAAGATTATTTGATATATATTTTTAATTACAAATTTGTAATTGAACGTTTAACTTTTCGGAAATTTGTCGATACTTTGTTGACGTGTTATTGTTTACATATTAAGCAAGTTCAATGACCGAGTTATATTCATTATTGAAACTATAATTTTCACTGGTCAATAATATTTTTATACACAAATATATGTATGAAGTGGTATGAATTCCTGGAATTAATCGCGAAGACTAATAAATATCATATCGGTTCGTTTTGACATGTTTTATTATTTTTTAACGAAAAATGTATAACAGAAAAATGTTCTTTGAAATTTTACCATAGCAGATAGTAATTTGGGCTAGACTTGTAGAATGGATAGAATTGTCATTATTTCTGGTAAACATTACTAACTTTGTTGTAATTTTTACTGCCTGAATCGTAAAATTTTTAAGAACTTATTGTCTTTTTTATGCAAAAATAGAAATTTTTCTCATTCTGCAAATCTGCTCCAAAATTACTACATGGAATGGTAATATATCCAAGAAAATTTTTCTGTGCGTAGTACCTCGAAATAATCATTTTTGTTCGAATTAATTTGATTTATTTTAATTATTATTTTTTATAACATTTATTTATCCCATTTGTATGTTTGAAAAAAATGCGCCAAACCGTAAAAAAAATCGTATTTTTTCAATTTTGATGTTGAGAAAATCTTGTCGGTGATTTTCATGTACTGAGAAAAGTGTCTTATATCAATTACAATCTTTGGTTTATAAAATGTTTTTTTAGCAGTTCAAAGAAATGCCATAACTATTAAAATTCCTTAGTGAATAAAATATTCACCTTTTAAATGTGTTTATTAATAGTTAAAACACATTCTATTCAATGAATCTCACGTAAGGTAAATATCGCAATCGTAAAACAGGCGTTATGAAAGAGGTGTGTATTAATATGAAAAATGAATGAAAAAAAACGTTAATTATAGAATATTTTTATGTTGTATTACATAGTTATGATTTGTGAAATAATAATTACTTTTTTAACATCAATTTGAAATTGGAAAATTATTTTAATACGGACAAAAGTAGACAAACAACACGTCACTATTATGAAACACCAATATGAAAGTATGTCCCTACTGTTTCATATACAATGTCCCTATTATGAAACACATATACAAAAGGCACTTTCTCGCTCAAAACAAAAATAACTTGACACTTTTTGAACGTATTTTGGCTTCCTGATTCCGAATGTAATAATAAAAATTATCAATCGGGTATATTGAAGCCCACATTTTGAAAAAACCGAATTTCATTGCGGATTTTTAACATTTATTTTCAAAAATACGCATCAGGCTAAAAAAAAATATTTAAAACAAAAATAGAGCATCAAATTCTGAACAAAAAAGGTTAGATGCATTAGATGCATTTTTTTCGTAATGTCAAACGTAACATGTACCTTTAATCCTGAACACGAAACTGTTATAAATGAGGTTATGTGACACGACGAACCGAATATTCTCAGGTACATTCGTCTTTAGTGGCATTATCGTTGAGATTAGGATAAAAATGGGAAATATTCTATAGAGAATTTGTTTCTGTATTTTTTTGTTGAAAACATTTTTTTTACAATAAATGCATAAAACAGCAATAAAACACGATTTTGTAATATTGCGGCTTTAGTATGTCTGAAGGGAAATTTTTATTGTCGTTTTCGAAAACAAGAGGCAAAAACGTTACCAAAAACTGCTTACGATTCTTTTTTTTTGAGTGAGGAAATTCACCCGCTGTTTTACCCACTTATTAGGTTAGGTTTATACTTAAATTAAATTCAGTGTGGTTCAATCATACAGACGTACTAACAATTCCAATTTTTATAAAATCGAGAGTTCTTTAAAATGTTTAAGATTTCTTTAAAAAAAACTTAAAACGCGAAATATGAAGTCAATTAAATCACTGTTTCATAATTGGGACAAAGTGTGAGCAGTATGTCCGTATTTAGGAAACAGTGAATTCTAGTACTGGGTAAAAGATTATTTTCTCTAGTGTGGTGATATTCGTGTTCAAAACCATTCTTTTGACGTATTTATGTGTGCTGATTATGAATATTGGAGGCAAGGTCATTGTCAAGGTCAAAACTTAAAAATAAGCATTTTTCTCGGTTTTTTGCATTTAATTTGAAAAATACAAATCGTATGAAAAAATGTTTTAGACAAAAAAGATGGAGAATGAAATTCTCTATAAAAAAGGTTAAATTGATTTTCCTCATAATATTAATAGTAATGCCGTGCACAAGACTAAATTGAGGAATACGAATATAGCATTGTGAACATCAAGAGAGCTTGCATCCTAGGGGTTTCGACCTTTAAACTCTCCTTTTTTTTACAATACACTAACATCCTATACCTATAGCTTACGTCCACTTTCGTTGTTTATTTACGAGCTTATCACGGATATTAGGAAAAAAATTCATAAAACCGATTTAGTGGAAAATTGTCTGCTCTATAATTCTTGTTTGAAGTATTTTTGTATACGATTTGTACTATTCATAATAAACTCAAAATTGGCGTGGGACCTATTGGAAGTGCATCCAAAAATGTTTTTTTCTCTTAATTAGTCTCGGCACCGAAGTATTTCTAGGTAGGTTACCATTTCAAACTTTCTGAACATTGATTTTTCATGTTTTTGGCTCGAGAGAACGCTACAAGTCTGATTAAAAATGAGATTTGGCATTTCGCACCGGGTGAAAATGTTGCGGGCGCACCACGCCGTGGAAACGAGTGTACGCGTGGGTGTGCAACAGTGGGCGCATAGGACGTTGCATAATTGACGACGCGTCGAAATTGGAAAATTGAAAACTGCTCGTATGGCCGAGGAATTTCCGCTAGTCGGCGAATTTTCCTGCGGCGAATGTGCGCCGCACGTGCGACAGATGTACCGAATTAACGAGAACTGTGCTTTGCTCCTTTCCCAATTTCCAGCTTTTGTGCGTTTACACCCGCGCACGCATGCAAATCCCATACGTGAATGTGCAGATGCACGCCTCGCTACTTTTCATTAACAGTACTCGATGAATGCGCTCGGACGATTGGTGGATGAGATTTGGCTAGATTCGTAAACAAAAAATACGACTTTGATGTGTAAACGCTGCGCTCGCTTGCATTGAAAATCATCGGGAAAAATAGAATTTTTCAGTTTATACGGCAGTCGGTGGGTTTTCACATTAAACGGAAATTGATGGTGTGCATTTTCCTGTTATCGCTTCGTTTAAAGACATTTTTGATCTGCAATTTCTCTACAAATTACGCCTATTAATAGTGCTTTGATGCTTGAGGTAAAATTTACTTCATGTACCGCATGAGAGGTATGAGTTTACATATGTATTTTTAATGTAGTGATATCAGCAAATAATATAATTCAGTAATAACTTAAAATAATTAGAGTTAAAGTTTCACGAAAGATAAAATACTATTTAACCTCGATGTGACCATCCAGACACTGCCTTGCGTGGATTTTGCGAATAAAATGGCACCAATTGTTTCCAGAACGGATTTTTTACTGAAAAATTTGGATTGAAGATGGGTGACTAAAATATTAAAACATCCTGGATCGATTAGAAACTGGGTACTTAGTTTTTCAAATTTTGAATTTATAACACAGCACAACAACAAAATTTGTTTCGAGATCACTTGAATAAAAAATAGTGGATCTTTGGCCCATCATGGCAGGATTTTAAGATATCTGGTCCGAAAAATATTCAAAATTATACTTTTTGGCAATTGAAGGTTAGGATATGTGAAAAATTTGAAAAGATGAGTTAACTTAGACAAAGAAATCGTTTTCAGCGACTAAAAATTTGTAAGATTCTCCACTTCTGATTCTAGTTGTGTAAAAAAAAAAATTTCTTTGTCTTGTGTTATTTTTTTCGAAAAGTACTTTCAGTGATTAATTATACAGGACCAATTTTTTAGAGGAGATAACTTGAATCAGAGGCACTACGTCTTATAGATTTTGGGTTGCTGAAAATAAATTATTTGTCCAATTTGACCCGTGACGCCAGATATTTCACATATCCTAACCTTAAATTGCCAAAACGTATATTTTTGAATATTTTTCGGATCAGATATCTTAAAACTTTGATGTCATGGGCCAAATCGAATAATGGATTCGTTTTCAGTGGCCAAAAATATCTAAGATCCACTATTTCTGATTCAAGTGATCTGGAAACAATTTTTTTTTTGGTCCTGAGTAATCCATTGATTGTTTCCGAAGAATCGTCGTTAGGAAATATCAGAAGACTTTTGGTCGATGAAAACTTTGACATCCTTAATTTTGGTTGTTTTTGGGTTAACTTTCTAAACTCACGTAGTAGACTCAAGTTTCCTAATTATTTTCTTTTAAAAAAATTTATGACAGTAACCTAATTTTTGTGCTACAAGTGAGGTTAACTCTTTTGGGTACAGCACTGATTTTATCAAATCATCAGAAAAAAAGGTTATTAAAGTGTTTATAAAGTTAGCTACTTATATTCAAAACAGTCATAAAACTTATAATAACGCAATTACTTCTTTTTTATAACTTACATTCCCTGTCATAAATAATGATATTTTAATATCATTCAGACATTTTTTTATTATATACAGAGTAACCACCTCTGAAAGCGAAGAAGATGCATGACCGGATATTTGTTTGATTTAAAAATTATATGTTAAAATATTATTCTTTATAACATCAAACATAAGTTATAAAAACTAGACATTTAAATGTTTGGATATAACTAATTAGTACTTTTATGAAAGAAATGGTGAAATTATCTATGTTTTTGATCATAAATATATCTTATAGAAAATTTTTATAGAAGACAAATTTTAAGAAAGATCTGAGAAATAAGCCATTTTTTCAGAATTTTTAGAGACTTTTTTGGATTTTTTGAATCTTGGATTTTTTGAAAAACTAAAAAATGGCTTGAACAATTTTGAAAAAGTTTACATTTATTTTTTAGTGGTCTAAACATTTTTTTTTAGCACCAATGAATTCCACGTCAAAAATTACGAAAGAAATATTTTGACCCATTTCAGCGCGAAAAAAATTTGTTTTTTCGAAAACATGCTATTAAATTTATCGAAATTAATTTAAAAATTCAACAAAAATTAGGCTGAACCTAAAAACATATTTTCTGCATAACTACGTATGGATTTTAAAAAATTCCATTATTTTTCGAAAAAGATCATTTTTGTATTTGTCAAAAAATTTGTTTACACTTTTTATTCTAGCACCACTGAGCTCCATGCAAAAAATGAGTATAGAAATAATTTTTTAAAGGTATATTTTATAGAGCTGATTTTTTGCCTCCGTTAATACGGAGATGATACAAAATACTACAATAGACATCAGCAATAAATAACATTCTAGAATTTTTTATTTTAATAATAAATTACTGCAGTTACTTTGGACTAATTTGAAATAACTGTTATATGCGTTAGGTACGTGAACGAGTATTTTTATGATAAATTTCCGCGTTAAAAGTTGTTTACAATCTACCTTAAAACATGACAAAATAACTTTGGAATTATGTCGCTAATAATACAAAAATGTCTCTGACTAATTTTGCAAATTCTCTTTATTTTCTTGATGATGGAATTTCAATATTTTTTGAGACGCACGCTTCCTTGTTCGTTTTCTTTGATTTCGCACGTACTTTCTAATGTTATATGTAATTTTTTATTAAGGGGACCAAAAAAAGCATAATTGGCATCATAATTTAATTCGAATATTGGATTCATAGCAATCTTGGAGATTGTCATGTTAAAAACGCCATATTGAATTTTATAAAGAGCCACCCTAAAAAGTGGCAACAATTTTCCTGTTTTTTGAACACGAAATTTGGGGTAAAAATGTATTAAAAAAAAAAGTTACTGATGTTTGGCTACTCGTGACAAATTTTTTGAAATTGATCATGTATTTTAATGTTGAGGTGTGGGGTGTAAAGGGGGATTTTACTGCGAAAATTGCATTTTTTGAAAATTTGGAATTTTTTATCTCTGAAAATATATATTTTACGAACAATTTTGCAAGAGATATTTTTTGTTCAGAGTTGTCCATTGAGTCTAAACAAAGTTTCTCTGAATCAAAGAAATCAAATTTCCAAATTGTTAACAAATATTTGCCTTTGTTATTAAAATATTGAAAAATTGATATCTTTCGGTCCTCCGAATCCTCCGATTCCTAAATCGGTTATTATTAAGTGAATTAAGCTAATAAATATATACAGATATTCTTTAAAAATTGACTATTTTTATCACCAATTTATTGTAATAAAATTGTCATTGAAAAATCAAGAATTTTTGTGTTACACTTCTTATTCACATTCAAGGACCTGAAGACAAAAACATCTTTATTCCGCGTTCACTGTCAAATAGAACAATACGCAGCAGTAAATATAAACGTCGGTCTTTCAGAGAGACTATGCGATGCAAAGGGTTAGTGCATTTTTCAGTGCCTCGAGAGTATGTCTGACTGTGATGTCTGTATCTACTGCTCACTATTCCGTCAGATGTTATATGGAAGGAGAGTTTTCATCGAAAATGTCTGTGACTATTATAGTATAACACTAAATAGGAGTGTTACCATTCGGCATTGATCAATAAATATAAAATGTCAATTATTTTGGAACTTTTAATATTGTCAAAATAAATATTAACGTCCTCAGTTACAGTTGGTGTGGCTACATTAAAAACTAAATAGATACGAAAAATCATCGGCCTTTACGGTTCCATTAATTAAACGTTTATTATTTGGCCCTACGTTTCGGCATCAAATTTCATTTTATTTAAAGGTTAACCCATGAAGAGGGCATCAAATTGAATGCCGAAACGTAGGGCAAAATAATTTAATTAATTAATGTAACCGTAAAGACCGATTATTTTTCTAACCTATTTAATTAAACACGGTTCAAGACAATATCGTATTCTTACTAATTAAAAACTAATATGTTATAAAGGTATCATTGTTACTAATGATAATCATTGTTAAGTAAGATGTTCGCTTAAGTAAACATCTTCTGACAAACCAATGTGAAATACGAATATTTTTAGTGAAAAATATACTACGTAAAAATAATAATTTGTTGGTTTAAGGATAGTTAACTCAAAAACAATTGTACATTGTTTTATCTTGTTCGTGTAATTTTACAAAAGAATTTCATCAAAAAATGTATTTTTTTATGTATATATTTTTTTACAGAATAAAAATCTATTGAGCACCCAAAGTTATGGTTGAAACGTAATTTTGTTTAACTTATTTCAAATGGATCCTTAAACAAAGAAACTATCATTTTCATTTGGTTATTCAAACAAATTGGATCAATAAAAATAAACAATAAAAATAATATAACATATTCCGTGTAAGAGACGAACGTAACGTACGACACTTCATGGATATTCAATCGGATTCAAAGTTAAAAAGATGCGATTTATTTTAAATAGTAATTTTAATAATAATGTGATCTACCTCGATATTTATAACCAAACAAATATCATGTAATGTCATGAACATGTACGTAATACTTATGCACATGTGTGTACAAATGAACTCGAAGCTACCATACAAAAATAGTTATTTTCCGCTCGTTTTCAAGAAAATTAAAAAAAAACGTATAAAACAAACTTTTCTAGTGATAATGGCTTAAATATAAGAGAATACGACTAGCCTCAGGTCAACATTACACTATTTTTTATGTATTTTGATCTGCTAAACATTAATCTGCCATAAAAACAGGGGGTTTCCTTATATTTTAGAGAAAACCTCAAAGAAATGACAAATTCGCAAAATGTTCGGAGACGAAGAATTTATCAAAAACATAAAAGGTACAGAATAAGCAACCTGGTTGGGCTTTAAAAATGTTAAAAAATGCTAGAAAACTTAAGCTTCACTTTTTTTATTAACATCGTAATGAATTTTTGCAAAACTTTTAGTGAAGAGTAAGTTGAATTTGATTTCACTAATATTTGAAGGAATTCTTTGAAGGAATGAACTGAAATGGATCCTTAAACCAAAAAATTATTATTGTCATTTGATTATTAATAACATATTATGATTTCCCAAAGGGAAAATACAGTAAAAAAGGCAAAAGAAGAATTTTTAACAATTTTTTAATAGTTTTTTGAGGTTTTCTCCAAAACGAGCAGAAAAGCCATTTTTTATGATAGATTTATATTTAGGGGATCAGAATACATTAAATAATGCATTCTTAACCAGGGACAAGTCGTATTCTCTTATAATTGAACCTATATTACTAAAAAACTCGTTTTTCATGGATTTTTCACATTTTCTCGAAAACGAGTGGGGGAATGACTATTTTTTATAGTAAATTCGGGTTCGTGGACCAAAATACATAGCCATAATGTGGCCCTATCCGTAGATTAATGTGGGCTTGTGTAGTTTTATGTAAAAGTTTTGAGTATGAAATAGAATACCCAGAGAAAAATCTAGAAATAGTCAGTAAGTAAGTTAGTCATTTTCACTATTTCTTTCTTTTATAACAAGTGATTTTTTAATAAAGTTTTTTCTTTTTAACATTTAATCCCTAAACGCTAAAAGACGAGACTTTTCAATGCTATCATATTTCTTTCGAGGGATAAAACTAAATCTTTTGTTAAAGATAATTGGCATTTTCGGTAAATTTTAAATCTATATCCCTCCTACCCAATCATACATTGATGTCACTAGATCTTGGCTCATTATATACTAGACATAATTATAATTGTCATAGATACAAAATGGGCAGAGATTAATCATATAACTTCTTTTCCACTAAAGGAGTTTAATGAAGGTTTCAAATTACTTCTGCATAATATTTATGCGCCTAAAATAAAACCAATGCACAGGTTTATGGACTAACTATGGGTTCCCCATTATCATCAGTTTTGGCGAATCTAGTTATCGAAGATATCGTATTAAGAAAATTAACATTCAGCTTATTTTATATCTGAGATATATCAATGACATGGTTGCGTGTCGACGAATCGACAAATTAAAAAGCCGACAGGCCAAAAAGCCGACCATCGATGTGCCTAATTTTTATCTGTTGGCTTTTCGATGTTCAGTTTGTTGACCTGTCGGCTTTTTGATTTGTCGGTTTTTCGACCCACACCAAATGACATCATATTCTCATACTCAAGTGTCAAAGAGGATACAATATTACCATCGTTCAACAACCTTCCCAAAATCAAAAGTTTTACAAATCGTATTACTTTCACACAAGAACTCCAAGTAAATAATATGATTAATTCTCTTGATTTAAAACTCATTAGAAAATAAAGCAGATATTTAGACTAGATTGGTATCATAAAAATCTGGTTGATATATCAATTTTCATTCAAACCACATTTTAAAATTCAAAATAAGTATTACTCATAGACTAATTAACAGAGTCATAAAATTATCTGAGACATTCGTTTCAGACAAAAAAACCTAAATGTAGTGAAACATATTATGCAAAAATGATAATCTAATCCAAATTATCGAGAATTGTTTATGTAAAAAAGTTCATGAATTTTACAATACCCTATGTAGAATAATGAAACCGAAATTATAAAAACATCTGTTGTACCATATCTATATGGAGTCATTGAAAAAATAAAATCGATAATGAAAAAGGAAAAGTTTATAAACTCATAATTAATAACAATGTGTTTACTAAAAAATAGTAATGTTATATATAAAAGCTCTTGACTTTATTGTGACAAAGTATACAGTGGAGAAACTATTCGTTGTTTAGAAACACGATTAAAAGAACACGAAAAAAACGGTGCGGGTCGAAAAAGCGACTAATCAAAAAACCGACAGGTAAAAAACCGACAATCGCAAAACCGAAAAAAATGTTCAAAAATTGTTTCTCCGCCTGTCGATGTGTCTATTTGTTTATGTGTCGGCGGTTAACTATCGTTTTTTTGACCTGCCGCCGTTTTTGGCAGTTGGTCATTCGAGGTATCGATTTTTTGACTGTCGATATTATGAAAATTCGGTTTTTTTACTGTCGACTTTTTTCTTGTCGGTTGTTTGAATATCCGTTTTTTTTACTGTGGGCTTTTCGATTTGTCGGTTTTTGGACCTGCACTCGAAAAAAATATACAAGGAAAAAAGGAAGCATACACAGATCTCACAATGCATTGTATCAATACGAGTAATAATTTTGACTACAATAATACAAAAATCCTGACCATCGAAGAAATACTTGAGGAGTAGCAAATAAGATCATTTATGGTAAGAACTATTTTTTTTAAATCCTGCATATTGTATGTTATAAGCCCTTTCATTATTGTTCTATTTTAATATATCCTGACAATAAACAATTGTATTGAAAAGAACATGTTAGTCATAAAAAATCGGATTATTAGGTCAACAAATATTGATTTTACAATGAAGTTTCTGAATTTGGTACATCCAAACTTGAACTTTCGAAAAAATCGTCATGGAGATAATATCGATTGGGAGCACTCAAAGTTGGCGAAATTTCGCGCCTTTGTGATCGAGCCGGCATTTACGGAGGAATTAGGAAAGTGTAGCTACGTGTCGATATCAATTGACGAGCCAGCCGCCGATGCTCTCAACGCAGCTTAGACAGGCTTCGCTATGCACTCGTCTACGTGTGTCCATGTACACGTACACGTACATGTCCAGGGACTAGTGTTGGAAAGGTACACGACAAAACCTTCACGAATGCATGCGCGTTCGCGCATAACCGAACGAGACTATACTAGAGGGCCGCGCGTGCATGCACTCAGCCAGGAAGATCAAGGCGAGCCGATAAAACCGGAAGCGGCTAAAGTGCACAATGTCCAATAATTACGTAGCGACCGATCCATGAAAGTGACGTAAGGAGTTTCGAAAGGCATCCGCGAAACATGAAAATTATTCGGTGCTAGTTACCTCTCGATTTTCGCGGATTAACTTTCAAAAATTTCCCGAGGGAACTGCGTCGAATATCGCTACGATCCGATTTATTACCTTAATATCGAAAATGCATTATCCGGAGCACCGGAATTATGTGGGGATTTATCAATTATGCAGAATCGTCTATTCAGATAAAAGTTATTTACATTAATTTAACCATTCACCCCTTAGAGAGCCAAAAATCGCTTAGAGGCATCAAAAAATGAAATTTTTGTACTCATTTTTTTAAAATGTAAATTGCTTGTAAATTTATGTGTAAAGGTTATTGATCTCTCATAATACAATTCTGCATCCAACAATATTATATTCAAAATGGCGGATACAATATAGCTAAGTTTTTGAGATATTTCCACAAAATTATAATAGGAGTTTTAGAAGCCACTAGTTAGAGATCTATAAACCGGTTGGAATACAAAGGCAGGAAGCCGATGAAAATGCGAGAATGACTGCATTTTAGGTTCAACACTGCAAAAAAGGTTAAGGTCTTATTTTGAGACACTTTCGTCCTCACTTTTAACCCTTTCCGACACACATTTTTCTGGTGAACCAGTTTTCATAAAACTGGGTACTCGGTGATTTTTGGGGTCGCTGATCACGAATCTGAACTCACATTTTACAAATTCAATATGGCCGATCAAAAATATAATCTCAATCAGGTAATTTTTTACATTTCTATCGGCCATATTGAGTTTTTAAAATCTGAGTTGAGATTCCTAATCAGCGACTTCAAGAACCTCTTAGTTCCCAGTTTAATCTCGATCAAGTAATTTTTACGTTTTGATCGGCCATATTGAATCCGCTATTTTGAATTTTCAAAATCTGAGTACAAATTCGTAAACAGCAACCTGAAAAACCCATGAATACCCAGTTTCATCTCGATCCAATTGAACATTTGCCAGCGACTGCGTTTTTTCTATAAAAATGACGATTTTTAGTTGTTTATTTGTTTATAAACCATAACGTTAAATAAATATTGACTTAAATGCAATGTTATGGATTCCTTCAACTCTCACTTACATTGGATTTAAAAAAATCCGAGCGCAAATGCATTATTTTATCTTTAAAAACTCAAATTTTCAACTGGGTTCCGGTGGCTAATTAATATATTAGCGTTTATTTACGTTTTTGGGTGTGTTATAGAGAGACATTATAAATTACTTCTTTTGAGACGCTAGAAGTGTCTTCAATCGCAATCTGAATGTATTGCTCGATAATTAATACATAACCTAAAAGTGTTAACTATGTTCTTTCACTTTCAAATTGATTTTTTGCATCTTTCATTCGTGCAACAGTGCATAATTTGTTCACCCATATCGGATTTACGAAGGCAATAATGAACCGTTGGAATCACATTACTGAACAACCGCGCATTAACAGAATAGATTATGTAGCTTTTATCGAGACGTCGTAGCTTTGAATTGTTAGGTGCCGAATATTCACAAAGATACTCGAATGGGAAATGTGTCTTCGATTTGCAAGTGTCTCAGCGCGTAAAGGTCTTAAATTAACTAAAATGACTTAAATGTAGACATGTTTACAGTCTTAAGATTATAAGACACAAAAAAAGTTTGATGTGTCCAATGTCTTCAAATAAGACATTTAGAAGACACGAGTTTTTGCAGTGAACTTGTTACTGCAACGAATCTAATTATATAAATCAGTGAGTTACTTTAGCCGCGGATATGGATTTTGGGGTTCTTCGCCACCTAACGGTGATTTTTGCTACTATTTGATGAACATTGTAAAATACGTTGATAAATGCTAAGCAAAATGGAAAACACTGTTCTCAATGGTTGGTGGCACTCTCTACACTGTTTTTAAGTAATAATGATAAAACTGACATTATTTGATCAGATAAAACATAAATAATGCTAAAAAACACGCTATCGGCTAAAAGGTTTTTTATACTTCCTATCCAAATGCTCGAACATTTTTATGTTCGATTTTGAAGCCGCTCATTATGAATCTGAAATAAGAATTACAAAATGCAAAATGGTGGATTGTATATGACGGACTAAAATTCATAAAGGTAATGAATGAATGTCAATACGGGGTCATTGAACTAATATGTAAACAATAATATGTCAATACTATATAACAGATTTTGAAAGTATAAATGTTTACTTTGAAAAGAACAGAATGTATCAATATGACATGAATAAAATTAGCTCTGATTTTGGAGTTTAATGCATGAAAATGTTGTAAAGCTGCATCTAATTCTTAATCAAAAGATTATAGCCCTCTTCAGACAAAAATATATGGTAAAAAAAGTTATGTGACACGCATTCGAAAATCTTGGTAAAACGATACTATCTTGTGATATGAGTCGAAAAAAACTGCGAAAATATGCATTTTTCTCCATTATTCGCTTGTATCAGCCGACATATTCAAATATGATCAGGGTGCTCTAATAAAAATGATCTTTTAGAAAATAAACGAAAAGTTTGTCATAACACTTATTATATTAAGTCACTTTCAAGCTCTACAATTCATCACTTAGGCGCTTTGAAAAATGAATATTTCTTTTGCTACAGTCATAAAAAGGGTAAAAATTTCCATTTTTTGCGACTTTTCGTGTTTATCTCATTTTGATAAACAGCTAATGAAACAACACTACGATAAAGTCCTAATGCGATGCCAATCGATAAAAATTGGGCCCGAAAGGAGCCTCTGAAATTCCCGGAATTGTAAAAAAAAAACGTTTGCGAATTTCAAGCCGTTTTCCGCCAATATTCTGAGATTAAGAGACTCCTTTTGGGCTCAATTTTCATCGAATCTCATTAGATTATGATTTAAATTGTGCATTTTTTAAGGGCAACAATTTCCTTCTAGCTGTATTTCATTAATTATTTATTGAAATGAGATAAACCCGAAAAAACAACAAAATTTGAATTGTTTATACTCATTTTATGATTATAGCATGAGAAATATTTATTTTAAGTCAAAGATTTTCCGAGATGAATTGTAGAGGTTGAAAGTGACTTTAAAATGAGCCTAATTTTGTAAAGAAAACCTCAAAAAATCAATAACCATTTTTAATGTTTTTGTGTCGTAAAAAAATGTTTGTTGGAATTTAGCAAAATGCAGATTAAAGTGCTATTCACCAGGTTTATAGTGCGTTTCTATTCATTCAGATGCAATTTTTTATCGAGTTATTAAAGTTTTTAGCAAGATATCAATATGATTTTTGTACATTTACTAAATTTGTAATTGTACGAAAATAATTAACAAAATGAGGCCCACCTTCTTGCT
This sequence comes from Trichopria drosophilae, assembly GCA_030407085.1. Classification (NCBI taxonomy): domain Eukaryota; kingdom Metazoa; phylum Arthropoda; class Insecta; order Hymenoptera; family Diapriidae; genus Trichopria; species Trichopria drosophilae. The sequence goes on from CM059586.1 coordinate 103,024,911, forward strand.
TCAGAATTGTTCCATCATGTGATGATTTTCAGATACAATTTTTGAGATACAGTTTGTTACAATTTTTAATAAGTTTTGGGATATCTTAGTCCAAAAGTGTAAACAAATCTTAATCGCGTCTTAATGAAATACAACGATGACTCAAACAAATTGAAACGGATTTATTAAACGAGCATGTGAAATCCGATTAATAGTACATCAATTTGCATTTTCCTAAATTGCGAACAAAAGTTTTCTTCGGTCAGAAAAATGCTATTTTTTGCACTTTTAGGTTATGATATCTCAAAATCTTAACGTGATAGAATAATTCTGCTGCCAGATTTAGATTCAGAGCATCAAAAACATTTGGAAAATTATAGTCCTGTTTCGGGGTATGGAGTTCAGCATCATTTTGTCGGCCTGTGTAATCAAAATTAGCTGACAAGAAATGCAAGTCTTTACTATGGGTCAACATTTATTTCACTTAATATAATGTTTCTTTCAATAATAAAATAATATTATCCGGCTCCATTAATTTAGTTTACATTTATATTTAGCGAAATTAAACCCCTGGTACTAAGTTTTACTTTCTAATAATGAAACTTGATTCAATAGGTCCAGGCAGTACGTTGCTTTTTTGGGAAAATAATATTTACAGAACAAATTAAAAAATGTGTGAGTCAAGGGTTGTATCACTAGTAAAATTGTAGTCAAATCAGGTGTTCCTCAAGAGTCTTAACTTTGCACGGAAAAATGAAATAGAAAACTATGAAGTTGAAATGAAGTTGGAACTATAGATAGTATGATAAGACACAGCCATCGAGTTTAGTTATTTTACTATCTAAATAGTTACCTCGATAAATTAAGTACCCAATATTACTACTTAAATAGAAAAATCAACTAGAAAACGTACAGATCCTGCTATTTAGATAGTAAAACCATTGTTTGTCAATTGATTGATTATGACGCGGTAGTGGCAGTGCATTCTCACAAAAATTTGGAGTTTTTGGAGAATTATGGACATAACATTATTGTTTGGTGATAACAAACATTGAAATTCGAACCGATGACTAAAGAGAATTTCGGAACTTATTATTTATATTGTATATTATATTATTTAAAAAAAGGAAGCAGAATTTTTAAAAGAAATTGACGGGTTAAACTAATAGCCATTATTAATGGAAATTATTACTTTTAATTAAGTTTTAGAAATTCAAAATGGCAGTTCGTATAAGACCGACAAACATGTCGGAAAACTATAATTTTTTCTTTGGTATGTACTGGTTTTTATGGTCGTTGATTATGAACCAGATGTCCGATTTTCAAAATTCAACATGGCAAATCCAATATGGCTATCTGAAATTTTGAAAAACGATCTTCTGTCAAATTTTTAGAATTCATAATTACAGCACTAATAAAGCAGACAAAAATAAACACAAAAATATATTTTAACAAACATGTTATCTTTTTATTTTTCGGGGGTTTTTGGAAAGTCTTTTGATGTTTCCATTTTTTTTTTTCTTTAGTAGGTCAGAAATTTCACCATTTTGAGTTTTGAAAAATGGTTACCGGACCCGTAATCCACGAAATCCTTGAAAAATAGTTAGAAAAATTCATGACTAAAAGGATTAATAACAATTTCAATACCGATAAGAAGATTAGATAGTAGCTGTTCTAAACCTTCAAGAATATATTTCTTTTTGTACTTCAAACACATTCGAATGCAATATTGTTCGCTTACCAAGTACGCAAAGTTATTATCATGTCATAAAACTTGACTAAAATTTCGTTCCATGGAATTTGAATAACGAACAATTCATGGTAACCCAGTTTCCATGTTCTAGAGTAGCAAAACTTACTTAGAACCGCTTTACACGAATAATGGCGCTACTCCCGCTCCAATTAATCAATTTCAAAATTTATCGATCAAATTTTTCGAAACAGGAATAATTTACACAGAAAAATAAGTCATAAAATTGTTACATCTCAAATTCATCATCAGCTGAAGCTAAATTTAAGCCCGAAATTGCGTTAATTTTCTTAAAATCAGTCAGTGATTTGGCTTAAAGTCTTACTTTCAGTGAGCAAAACTGACTTTTAAATGATATTTTGGCTTAAAATAAGATTTATCGAGCTTATGGCATCTAAGTTAGACGAATCTTATTTCAAACCAAAATATCGGCTGAAAGTCAGTTTTGTTGACTGAAAGTAAGACTTTAAGCCTAAATATTGACTGAATTTAAGAAAATTAACGCAATTTTGTGCTTAAATTTAGCTTCACCTGATGATGAATTTAAGTTGAAACAATTTTAAGACTTATTTTTTTCTGTGTAATAATTCTTACTGAAACTGCGCAAAATTGAGATTTTTGGAAAGTTAATAAACATGGAAAAATACCGAAAGACAATGGAACATAAATTTTTATTATTGCTCTACACGTTGAAACGAATATACTTAAGTACAGGCTTGTATTGGGCAAAGTTCTCACGATAAATGAGCCTGATAAGCCGACAAAGAAACGTAAACAAACAAACACCAGAGAATCGCAATAGAGACGTTGAAAATATATGAATTTACACCCCCCAAACACCGAAAACACGCGAAGAAACTCATCGAAACGTTTCTCGCACGAATGCGGGGGATGTGCGAGAACACGCGACGCACGCCCCGTCACGCCAACGGCACGTATGCTCACGTATACGAGATGAGTGATCGCATTCGAGATATCAGTCTCTAAGGATTTACCGTATATTATACCAAGGCGGCATATAATACAGTAAGTATCCTTATGCAAGTAGCATTATTCAATTCCGCGTCTCAAGGTTCTGCGCTCGTTACATTCCGCCTTTTACGAGAGAGACGTGTATATAAGTTTCGCCGTGAGCGATGCAGGTGCACAAGGAACTTTGCTAACTGAATGCATTTCCGTAAAAGGATGCTAATTATGCCCCAGAATTATTACCAGGATTGACAACTCTCGTAAAAATGAGTTCCCGCCAACTTTGTTACTTTGAAAGCGCTTAAAAGCGCAACATTTCGGCTGGGACTTGACTTTTGGATTGTTTCAAACTTTGGACTTTTCTTGTTTAATGTTTTAAACATTAAATAACTCTGGGGTTTTAAAGGTTTGTTTGGCTACTCCGCTTTTAGGTTGGTGCGACATCTAGTAGTCGAATCTGTAGTGACAACATTTTCAATTTTATGAATGTCTATTGAATATTCCTGATGTAATTTTCAAAGGAATAATACAACCCCATATGACGAAAAAGTCTTTATCTGTCCTTTACAAATAAAAATAGATGTTATTGATAAATTAATTTTCTTACTTTAGCAACAATAATGCCGTTAGTTTGTAGTCCTGAAATTCATTCCTGGACAAGGGTGCGGGTCAAAAAGCTGACAGATCAAAAAACCGACAATCGAAATACCGACAGTTAAAAAACCGACATTTAAAACATCGACTGTTCGCATTTTTATACGTTTCGCCTTTTTTACTGTTGCCTTTTCGATCGTTGGCTTTATAATTATCGGTTTTTTGACCTGTAGGTTTTATAACTTTCGTTTTTTCGACCCGCACACTAAATTCTAAAATTTCCATACGTTACCGACCATTTCTTGTGTATTAACGAATTTGACCACATTTCACCACTTGCGAGAGTGGCGCCGAACGCGATACTATTCTGCGCCACCGTACGGTGAACGGCCGCACCTACTGCGTCACTTAACGAGTTCCTAATAGTTTCTAATGAAAATCAGCTTTTCCGTTTGAGGTAAAGTAACAATTTCATTTGAACACCTTCAGTAATATACACGTAATTTGTTAAAAAATGACACATCTAAGTAATTACACAAAAAAATAAATAATTTTGAAACAAATACTAAACACTTATGTAAGAATGTTACCAATAACGAAGCACAAACGCATATCAGTGGAAATCGTTCAAACGGCGAACGATACTCGATGTTTTTTTTTATGTAATTGAAACTCGGGTGTATTGGCTCGTATTCTATCTCTCGAGGGCCTTGCAGATTGTAGTCATTTGACGCAGAGAATGATATCGCATACGTATAATATTGTCGCCGCAATGCCAACTGCCTCGCATCCCTCGGAAGTTTCTGCATTCTGTGGCCTTTCACAAAACGAACGAAAGCGGCGCCTCGTTACTCAAGGACGATGACATAAATGTGAGGCATTCGCGTAAAAAGCCGACCACTCTATAAGCCTCCTGATATAAATTCCGAGGGACTAATATCAGCCGCGTGGACCACGAAACCTAGCACCGACGAATTCCATATTTTTTTTTTTTTGAAAATCGATATTTTTCGTTGTCAAAGTTTGATGTACTGCGTGAAGCGGGTGAACGATACCATTTTATTAGAGGCGTTATATTTTTCCCTCATATCTGCCTTTTTCATAGGGATTTTAACGACAATTTTTTTTCAATAATCCATATGTGTATTGTATGGTTATTTTGTGAAATATATTGCAAATAGATAAAACTCTAATCTTCATACTGTACTATTAACGTAAAAATTGATATATCGGTGGTAGAACCTCGATTTAACGACCACAGTATACTTTGTGGTGCTGGTCGAAAAACCAACATGTCATAAAGCCGACTATTTGAACAATCGACATTGAAAAAGCCGACACGTCAAAAAGCTGACGAAAAAAAAACGAATTGTCATAATACCTACAGTAAAAAAACCAACAATCAAAATATTGACATTCAAAAAGCCGATAGGCAAAAAGCTGACACATAATATAGACACATAGACAAGGGGGCAGTAATTTTTTAAATTTCGGTTTTTTGACGTCGGTTTTTCGATTGTCAGTTTTTTAACCTGTCGGCTTTTGGGTTTGTCGGTTTTTTAACCTGTCGGCTTTTGGGTTTGTCGGTTTTATTAATGGGTCTACACCCATTTTTTTGACACAAGGTGTACATAATTATTCTGTAGATTCAATTTCGAAGACGTTGTGCTAAGTATTTTTGTATGTCCACAGCTGGAAGGGACATCGTGGAATAAAGACAAAATGGTACCAAATATTCTTAGCTGTCGCGTCGTTCAGTTGCGGGTCGAAAATCTGACAAATTAAAAAACCGACAGGTCAAAAAACCGATAGGTCAAAAAACCGACAGTCCAAAAACCGACCGCCGAAAAGCCGACATTCAAAACACCGACATTCAGAAAACCGACACACCAATAAATGATTGTCTACTTGTTGGTGTCGGTTTTTTTACCTGTCTGCTTTTTGATTTGTCGGTTTTTCGACCCGCACCCCATCGTTCAAGACCTATTAATTATTTCGATTACCTTCATTATCGTTTTTCAACGTTACTTTCTTTCATTACAATTTTTTTCATATGTTTCATACATAATTATTTATTGAAAAATAAATTTATACAATTTCATAATTACTTCTAACTAATTATTTCCTGCTTCACGTTCGTTGTGTCATACTTTCAACGTGAATGTCAAATGAATTACCAGAATAAAAAAACTATTACACTGAGTAGCTATGGTTTGGTGTAGGGTATTTGGATCTGTTGGCTTTTGGACTGTTAGCTTTTTGAATGTGACTATTTCGACAGTCCGTTTTTTGACTGTTGGTATTATGACAATTCCGTTTTTCTACTGTCGACTTTTTGACGTGACCGTGATTTGCTTGTCGGCTTTTTGCCTGTCGATATTTTGACATATCAGTTTTTTGCATGTTGGATTTTTGACATGTCGGCTTTTTACCTGTCGGCTTTTGTCGGTATTTTGACTGCCGGTTTTTCGACTTGTCAGCTTTTTGATTTGTCTGTTTTTCGACCCGCACCCCATTTTGCGTATCTTCTTTATTCATATTAAGAATTATGCAAACTTTTCTTATTAAGAAGTAATAAACCTTCTTATATTTTTGTCGAGACTTTTTATTGACTTATAAGGTCTTTTATATATCCAAACTTATATACAAAAGATTTTAGAAGCTATTCTCACAAAATTTAGACCTAATTTTCATATTTTGAATAAATATTGCATAAGCTTGTTTTTTCAAATGATTGGGATATCAAATATATGTTACCGCATATCCCATTGTATCAAATGAACTAAATTTAGTCACGAGATGGCGCTAGTACTTAAATTCTCAAACTAGAAAAGCTACAAACCGTCAATGATTCGAAATACAATTTGTAGTGGAAAGAAAGTCCTTGAAAATAGAACAATGTGATGATAAAAAATACTTCCTTTATATTGATCCCATTTTTATAAAAATGAATATCTTTGAAAAATCTTAAATCAGCCACTGCGTCGCCATTTTGTTTTTATATGATTCAAAAACATCTTTTTGAATATACGAATATTTTTTTAAATGAAAATAAAAAAATATCGCCTTTTTTTCAAATAAATCGTCAAAATTAGCAGTTAAAAACAGGTATATCCATTTTATATTAACAGTACAGTACGAAGAATATAAGTACATCAGACTAAGTTTAACTGAGCACACCAAAAGTAATATTTTAATATGATAATCAATTTGATTACGTTACTTAAATGTCGCATTGGCTATTTCAGTACGTCGAGTTTTACCAATCAATAATCATCGTTAAAATTCTGTCCAATAACAATTACCTTAACCAAATCTATATGTTTCTATTTTAATGTAAGCTAGTTATGTAGGAAACAATTAGTATACTCACTAGATATATTTTTACTCCGCCTCGAATTCCGTAGCAGTAGTTCCTCTATATTCGGTATTTCGTAACCTGAAAAATAAATCAGTTTATTAGTTATGTAAATATTATTTTATTACTCGACGGCTAACTATTACTAGATTACTAACATAAATAGCTAATACGTGTATTTAATATCTGCTGAGGAATTCCATATCGCATAGAATAGTCGGGACTTTATATTGATTACACTGCAGATGCACGCCAAATATATTCCGATATTTAGAACTAAATGCAAATGGCGGTGCTCCTAAGGATTTTACATTATTAATCCTAATATTGAAGAAGTATGGGTGTATAACTAAAGTTATTAAATTATTACGACGATGGTTTTTTCAAATTTCATTTTGAATAATTGGATTAATTAATTCGACCATTTTAGTAATTGATCTAATATAATCACAATTACTAAGCCAATAATCTTAATGATCCTTACTATTAAAATACAGTCACTGACACCATTTTTTTGAAAATAAGAAATTAGAGTCATCCTGAAACTCCCCGTCAATTTCGGCCGTTTTTGATTAATGATCGGTCGAGTGCTCAAAGATTAACCGACAAATGACCGCAGAATGTCTTCTATTCAATAAAATTTAGGTTTACTACTCCTTAATTTCATTAAATCGAGTGTTAAGGTGAATAATGGATAGATTTGAGGCGAAATCTGTGCACAATGGACCGATTATCGGTCGATATTTAATTATTGGTTTTGCTATTAGGGTTCTTTCTATATGACACAACAGTATTTTTCCTGTCTGAATAGTATACGCAAGAAAATCGGGGAATAAAGTCATCTAAAGTGACAATTCTTTTGGATTGAATGAGCTGTTACATCAAACTTTCTAATAGCTATTAAGAGTGTGATTGTGTAACTTTTATGTGAGAGGATAATAAATGAACTGACAGGGAAATTTTATCACTTAATATCTTTATATAAAGAATGTATTTCCATTAAATTATTTATGGGGTTATGAACTGTATTCATAATATCAAGTTAAAAAAAGGTTTTTAATGTTTGCCATTCATTATAAAATATTTGTATTAATTTATATAAAAATTAAATTTAAATAATATATTTTTTTACACAGAAATAATTGAAATAACTTAATTTAATTGCTTAATACCTTAAATTGCTTAAGGTAGACTGCTCATATAAAGTTGCACAGCTGAGATTTGAGATTTTTTGAAATGTTTGAAATTGTATGAAGAAATTTAAATGACCTTGTTAATTTATTAAAAATGAAGTTTAAAATACTTTTGTTGTGTTTATTTGAAAGTCAGAAATAATCAACAATTTATTTAACTATAATTTTAGGACTTATTCGTGTAGACTGTAAGTCATTTTTCGTATTGTTAACATATTAATTACAAAACGGATGCGGTAGAAAACCGAGAAATAAAAAAACTGACAATCGAAAAGCCGACACTCAAAAAACCGACAATTCAAAACAGGAGTGTCCGCTGTCAATGTGTCTATTTTTTTAAGTGTCGGTTTTTTGGCCTGTCGGTCTTTAGACTTCTTGGCTTTTACATGTATATGTATAACTTATGTTATTAAAAAGAATGATTTAATATTTGTCTTATAGAGATGCGTACGAGACGAGATTCAAGAACAAGATTAGTTCTTGATCAAGATTCTTGTCGAGACCTATTCCAGATCTCGACATATTATTCTACTGCATTTAATAATAGCATACATTAGGATGAGTCGAGACAGTCGATTTTTTGAAATTAGGAATATTTTAGTGCGTAATACATAACTATGTCGATGAAAATTGTACCAGAAATATTCTTTTTTATCACGTTTTTGAGTCATTTTCGTCTCATTCGAACTTAATTGAGTTATAAAAATAAATAGTATCGTACTTAACGACTGAAGGTAAAGAGAATTAAACCCTTTTGGTGTATTGAGACAAGTCGATTTTAAAAAAGAAAATGTTCAATACACTCCTGTGAACCAGAAGTGATTTTTAAATCTTATCAAGATTTTTGAGAATAGATCTTTAAGAATCTTGAAATTTCGAGCTCGAGATTTCTATTTCGAGAATTTTTGAGACCAAGGGTATCCCTAGAGTTGCTGGAATATTAAAAGAAATCAATTGTTATTTATTTGAGACGATTTGATTGGTAGATGTGTTCTGTTTTAATGTTGTGAGTTACATGTCTTCCAAGCAAAAAATAAAAATAAATAAAATAAAATACTGCCGACTCAGTAACAAATTTTACTAATTTAAACATATTAGTTAGTAAGTAGGTTAGGTTTTTTTACGTTATACGTACACCTAAGAACATCGATTAGTCAAATTAATAACATCATTCTCAATTGTCAATAGTGAACTTTATTTCAGACAAGATGTGAATTATCATTTTTGTAAAAATATAATTCCTCGTTCATAAAACTCCAGTAATTATTATTAAAATTTTCTGACTGTTTTTTATGAAGAAAATTTAAGTACAAAAAATCTGATATCATTTTCATAATCATGAACTCTGGAAACCTCAGAATAACAAGTTTAATGAAAATTTAATAACTAATTTTTGATATATATTAATTTCATTCCCCTTTATTAAAAAAGAGTGTATTCTATCTTTAAAACTAAAAATGTCATGTCAAATTTTAGAAAAATTAGTAACACTTATGTACTTAGTAATCATTTACTAACTTTAAGTTATAGTATTGAAAACCGAATAATTCTACTTGGCACTGTCATCAAAATAGTTTAAAAAACCTTCGAATGCAAACGATTTATAGTTAATACTAATATTTAACTTTATAGTTAATAATAATAATATATAATATATTGGTATTACTTGTTTACTAAATTATCATAGACTATAAGATCTTTGCCACACTAAAAATTTGAACTACATCGACGAATTTATTAAATAACCTCATATCAGTGCTCACAGTAATGCAAATACAACCTGAAAAAACATCAGAAAAAGTACATGGTACATTTAACTAATAGGAATTAACAAAATGTGTGTAAATTTTTGATACTAAAAAGTGCCCTTAACAAAATTCTTCAAATACTAAAGACTGTATTATTTAATAGTTTATTGTTTATTATACTCATAGTGTCTTTCGATTTTATTATTTGTTTAATTATTGCATCAAGTGACATTTAGGAATGTTAGGTTAGTTTCCTCGCGACAAAAAGTAAGTTTATAATACTATCAAAAAGTAAATTTCATTTTTTTTTAATTTCAGGGAATTTTGTTTTTTTTTTGAGTTGTGGGTTGAGAAACATTTAGATGAAAGTTTAATAAAGAAATTTGCTCTTAGATCTAATTGCTGATTTGTAAATATCCTGTGCATGAACAAACAATTTTGTCGTTAAAATACATGATTTTTAAGCTTGTTAAACAAGTGATTATACTTTTAATGGAGTGACGAATTTAACAACATCACTTTTATAGTCCTCAGCCATATTATTAGATCCACTTTGAAAACTCACCTTTTTGTCATTTCAAGTACAGATCACGTTCATTATTAGAGAGATTTAGTTAAATTATGAGAAAGCATATATTATACAATGAGCGATTTGGCCAATTCTAGTAAGGGGCAAATCACGTCGTGTACCAATTCTGAAAATTACATAGTTGTCACAAATCGTATAAGTTTTTCACTATTTTCATAAAAATATTGCAAAGGATCAATAAAGAACTTACTTCAGCAATGTTTATGTATTTTACGCAATGGAACTATGTATTTTACACAATAGCGCCTCTCTAGTGTACTGTTTTTGACGTTTATTTGTTTATTTTACGTTTTTATAACAGAACTGTTACCATCTACGTTTGAACGTGGTAACTGCAGGAACAATTACATAAACTTTTACCATAAATATTAAACAAAAACTTCTCATAACGAACGGTAAAGGTCATGCAATAAAATAAGAAAAATTTAGTGAACTATTAATTTTTCAGCATTAGTCGAATAATATGGACAGAAACTGTACATCATTGCTAATATTATTAACAAGTAAAAATTGTTTTCATTAAAATAAATATTATATGAGATTAAGGCTCTATTTCCCATGATTCTAGTACATTTTCGGAAATTAAAAAAAATGGTTTTTGCTGTTGGATGTAATATGATAAAACTTGCGTAGGAAAACGTACATTGACATACATTCGAAAAAATATTGCCCTCTTTGTAATATTTAGTCGCGTAAGATCAGCATAATCCAATAGCAGATTATTAGCTGGGTAGCGGACTAAGGAATTATGGCAAGGGGCACAGTCAAAATGGCCTGTTTTGGTAATAAACAACTAAATTACGGTCGTTATTCCGTATTATGATTTACGAATAAAAGTGCATTACGAGTAATCTTTACCGCTATTACGAAATTAGAGCTTAATAACGTTTTTATAGCAAGAACTTTCTTACTAATTTTAAATAAAAATTCTGAGTATATAAAATGTTGGAACAAACCATTCTTTAAAAAACACATTAAACCAGAAATTAAATATTTCGTTATAATTGAGAAGATATTCGGTTTATTTTTATATTTTGACTGCAAATTTCATTGCGGACTTTAACGGCAGTCAATAGAGAACGTTAATAAAATATCTGGTAATTTTTGTCGACGGAGTTGAAATATTTGCTAAAAAATTATTAGATTATAATTTTCATATTTTTTATAAATTACTGTATTAACGACATTGGCTAAACAACATGTATTAACATTATTACTAATAAATAACTTAATGACTAAATCACTTTTGCAGATGTTTTTATACTTAAGATTTCTTAAAAATGTTTAAAAGATATCCTTTAAACCGTCAAAGATGTCTTGAAAATTACGAAAACGATATCTTTTAAATATCTTATGCAACAAGATATCATTCAGATAACATTTAGATATCATTAAGACATTTTTTAGACATCTGCAAAATATCTTTTAGACGTTTTAAAAAAACGTAAAAAATTGGAAAATTATTACAACTCTATTTATTTCTAAATCACTTTAACTTTTTTATTACATATATGAATTCTAAATTTACATTAGAATATCTTAAGGTATTTTGAAGATAATAATAAACAATTAATGCTTGAAAACATATAAAAAAAAACTTGCTCCAGCGGGGATCGAACCCGCTACGCTACGTTGTAAGAAGAAGTGCCCGAGTTGAAGAGAGAAAGCCACAAATGAACATTTCTTTCTTAGATTATATATACTTCGTCAAATCATACAAAGTAAAACACACAAAAAACATTAAAAAATACATGAAAATACACGTAAAACATGGAGGATATGACACGAGAAAACTCTTTCTATGCAACATGGCGGCGATTCTAATTGAGACGTAGGAAACGGGGAGAAATTTGCGCGAACCGAAAGAAATGTCCCCTACTTGCAAGAATATGCTGTACAGTAGCGCATCTATTGAACATTTCCAGAAGTTCCACAAACAGATCGTTTTTTTTTATATCAATTGATAATTTTGCATCTACATTGCTGTTTTTCGTGTGAAAAACTCCCAGGAAACATTAAGACGTAAAATGCATATCAAGCACATATATCAATTACTCGTTTGGAACTCGATAGATGGCGCCTAAATCCAAAAACAAAGTCGTGTAAGGTTTCATTGTCGTTGTTAGTATCGATTATTGTAATGAAAATATTCTACAATCATTCCATTGTGAGCTTTCTCATTCATTATTTCACATCCATTAGATCAGTAGTTAAATTTTGGGCAACTTTTTCTAAAGACGCCATCTAGTATTCTTCTAAAAAGCTACTTAAAAATGTATTTTTTTATTTAATCGTTCATATTAAAGACAAATTTTCCAGCACATATTTCTAATGGAATGTTAGAATTAATTTAATATAATCTTTGTTTGGTTTATGATTCTTACGATGCACTGGGAAAACTAACGAACGTGCCAAGTGGCGGCACAAATGTATCCGCTAGATCATCGCCTTATCAAACCCGTAAAAATGTCGCGACAAACGCTTTCCCCTTAAGTTAGTCCAACTTTAAGGTTAGGAAACGTAGGCCGGGTAGCACGCGACTGTTTTACAGACGTACGTGCCCGGATTTTACTGGCACACGCAGGCGAGGCGATACATTATTATAAAAGCTGGATTCCGTTTGAGATAGTTGGTCGTTAATTCGTTTATGGCGGAAGCTCGACTCCATGACGAAAATATGCGCAGGGTCAAAAATATTTTGGGATTGTTTTATTCCACGGAATAGGATATGATTAATTCTTTCTTGACGACATTGGCGCAAAATCCCCGTTATGCAATCTCGTTCTGGATGCGGGAATCGCGACCGTTTAATGGCCGATTAGCTCGTATCATTGTCGGGACGACCTTCTGCAACAGACCGACCGATTTTACATTCGCGGCGCCTAAACAGGCATGCCGACGCTCGACCATTTGTTTCTGCTATTATGGACTCCCGTTATCGAATTATATTGACGTAATCGCTTAATCGACGATACTTGCCATTTAGCTATTTAGCACCGAGCAGTGACTTATGTGGCGGTTGAGAACGTTAGACGATTGCTTTTTTATTCGGTAGGAATCGACCCTGGAATTCGTTTAGTCGCTACGGAATAGTCGATAAAGGGACCACTGGGAATTGGAAATTTTATATTAAGAAGATTACCACTTACTAGTGAAATCCTTGCATAACTACAAAATAAGATACTCCAATTTTATTTGCTAATAACAAATTCTAAATTTCAATTAGTCAACTCTGAAATAACTCAATTAGTATAACGATATTTGACTAGTCAACTTAACAATTTGCGTTGAACAAAACCTATAAATGGAATCGAGACATGCTATTATCTACAGATTTTACTATAAAATGCCGCGACACCAGACACCTTCAGTATCCCCACCTTCAGTCGCTCCCCACCATGTTTCCCCTCCCCACCTCGTTTCATCAACCATTCCTGGGTCGTCAATTGAGTTAAAGTTCATTGGTGGGGAGGCCGCGCGTGGTGAGAGTGGGGATGCAACGTCGGCTGACGAAAATCCGAGGGCATTTCAGATCAAGTCACGGGCTTGTCTGACTGGCCGTATTACCTACATGAGATGTTATATTTCCTAACTTAAAAATCTGTTTGCATTTGTTCCTGAAGTGATCGAAAGTTACACAACGTATATCATCGACTTAGTTATTGTATTGTGTTACTTGTCTTCAGGAAGGATCAAACGTGACAAAATCCGTCGTTTCCGGGAAGAAAAAAACAATATCCTTATTACGATATGCGTCAGACGATGGAATTTTATTAAATCTTCCTTAAGATATACTACGTATTTAAATTTAAATTTTCATATTCTTTAACATATTTTTATGATTTATTAGATTCTTTCGATCAGCAGTCTTCAATTAATTATTAGAAATTGACCATCCCCTTATTCCATAAGTAGAATTTAATTAACAATTAATAAAATTCTACTAATTCATTTAAGTAAGCAATTACTAAGTTATAACTGCAGAACCTACATAACTTTTTACGCATTGTTTATATTTTATTTCGTATAATTTCGAAATAAATAGAATTACTGAATCACCGACTGTTTCATATTTCATAAAAAGTAATCTAGTAGCGCTATATTCTTCAGAGCCAAAAAATAGGTTGTTTATGTCGCAAGCTTAATCCTGCGTTATGGACAGTTGCATTAAGTGGTCTCCGAGAGCGCTCACTATTTTGAAATATGTACTGCTAAAGCGAGGATCGATTTTTCAAGTTACGCAGGCGACTCTTGTGCCTTTAATTGTCAAGCAAACAATTTCATCATTCACGGAGACAATCGATGCAATAAGACGCAATATCGATCATAAATCTGACAACTCTATCGAGTAATAACGAATCGAATTTAAAAACTGACAATTGCAACAATTTTACCCAGTTCTATTAAATGCGTTTCTTTCTTGTGCATGTAGTTTAAGTGGCGCAAATGAATTTTGATTCAGTGTCATTTTGGAATATATTTCCTGAATTCTCTCGGAAAATTTATCATCTCAGATGGCAATATAAAAAACGTTCACACGGAGTAAATTTAAACTTTCTCGTAAAAATTACGATTTAGTTATTACTGCTAGTACTGTAAATATCTCAGTGATATTTAGTAATTTAAAAAAAAAGAATGACATGTTACTAACTTAGGTACACATTCCGGATAATTTTTGTCTTTTTTAGGAGTTATTTTAATATTTGGAATCCTTAAAGTTAATGTTTTTTTTTTGTACAAAACACGTAGTTTTTTGGAAATTAGAACAAGATTTCATTTTATTTAAATATTATACCTGCTTTTACTTTTCTAGTAAATTGTATAAGGAACAGAAAATAATTATTTCGCTCCCTAGGGAGCGAAAGTGTTATTTTCATCCCGCAATTTAGGAAACCACTAATAAACAATCATTTTTATATGTTTATTTCGGAATCTTTATCAATATGATTTTGTCGATTTGTGCAGAATAGGTTATTTTTACTGCAGACAGGTGATTTTAAAAAAAATAAAATGTTTCGAAAGGTAAAGAATTAATGAATACGTTATAAAAAAACCAAAAGTAACTTAGCTTAATCAAAATACAAGATTTTATCTGAAACAAAATTACCTATGGGGAAGGTCATATTGACTTTTGAGGTTATGTTGACAGACGTGGGATTTCAGGCTGGTTTTCATTACATTAAATGTAGAATATTGATTAATTCAATTAAGTTGTTCGCTTATTCCGTTTCGTAATAATCTGTAACATAAATACATTAAAGTGATTGATGTTTACAGTGACTGATTGAAAAAAAATTGATGCTCGTTTTGGTGAGTCGTATACGTATAACTCTTGTTATTTACTTTTAACTTTGAAATACCTTTCTATTTCTGAAAAACAAGAAATTGTAACAAAATACAATCCACTCAACTGAATATTTTATATTCTAATTAATCAATCGTTTTATGTTGCTTTTATTACTTACGCTAAACAGAGCTGTTGGGAAATTATTCGTAAATGTTCCAGATTAATTACGATAAAATTTTATGAGCAACTGGCTTGATGTTTCTGTTTGTGATTATAAAATACTAAAGTTATACGAAAGTTATTATTAAATACTAATTTATTATATGTAGTCATATAGTTTATAGCAGTACAGTGCAATAAACGACTGTAGTTAATCATGATTATAATTAATAGTTATTGATTTATTCGCTTCATTAACAATGACTATAATTTTATAATTTAATGATGTCCTAAGGGATAAATCCCTCCCCTCTCTTCCATCAATGGTTTTGTAGTAAAATTTCCGGTATATTTAAACAAAGAAATATCATGGAATAGGTAATTTATAAAGTAAACAAATCCGTTTTTTACATTTATACTTCCGTTTAAATTACAATACACTAAAATAATATTGCCCCCCCCCCCCACACAGGAATTATATCCTTATCCCCGCCCATTTACTGCGCCAATCACAGGGATTGTCGAAGGTGACATTGTAGTGGGGATGAGTTTAAAACTCAAATTCTATCGTTCTATGCGTTTGATGAAGTATTTCGTTTTCTTTCCTCTTCGACTTCAATTTTCACTGTGTGAAAGAGTTAAAGTATAAGTAGTGTGTAAAGTAGCACATTATTTTGACTACTAATTTATTAATTACTATTAATAGTAATAAAGAAAAATTTGACGTACAGAAGGACACTGGAGTAGTTTTGTCATAGTAGGCGTAAAGAATTTTTTTCCCAACTTCACCGGAATGACCACATTCCGTGGCAGCAACGCGGGACGAAAGTTGCCGATTCCGCCCCGCGCATGCGCACTTTGGTTCAATTACTCCCTTGGGAAGGAAAGTGTGACGTCAGAGGGAGTAATGAGTGTGGAAGTGGGGGCATTCCAATGAAGTCGGGAAAAAAATAGCGTAGGTACGCCTCGTGGGAGGAAAGCTACGCTCGGGCATCAAACCCCCCACTCGAAATGGCGCGCTTTTGTTCCCTTGAAGCGTAATATACTATTTTACGCCCCTTTTCACGGGCGCAAAGTGGTCTTTTGCGTTAAAAGTATTAGGTTTATTTTGTCTCCTGCCCCGTTCCAGTCCATGTTATTTATAATGGCGAACTTTACGCTAATTGCAACGTAAGTAATGTTCTCGTCTTGTGGACGTAAATTTGTAATTTTCCCACACGGTACGAAAGTAACTGCTTTCTTATAGTGTATGCAAAGTGCCGCTATATGTACTTTTGTCTTTTTTTTGAACTGCACTTTACACACACGAGGAATGACAAATATTGGTCGATACACATGTAAAATAGTACATTATGTTACTAGTGCGGAAATGGTACTTTTTCCCACGACTATTATGTCGTATTTTTAGTGCTGGAATGCGTAAAGCAGTGCATAAAATGGCACATAAAGTACATAAATATTTTTCTCCTGAAATTACTGTTAATGGCATTCCGTAATAAGTAGACTGGTTTTATTACTAACAGTTAGTCGCCACCCGTAACACATTTCAGTCAAAGTGGTAAAATGCAAATAACCAGTCAGATCAATGCTTTATGTACGTTGCTTCGGGTATATATGCCGTGATCCAAGTAAAGCACTTTGTAGATGTTCATCAAATATTCGGACTAGGGCGCACATCCATCCCTCCGATCTGATTGACTGTCTCACTCCCACCCACGTGGAAGCAGGTATATAAAAGCGAGGGAAAGGCCGCAAATCCGAGGGAGAGAGAAACAGGCGCGGTAAGTACCTCATCGGGTGCGTGTAAATAGCACACGCGCCACTCGTGTATAATCTCGAACTCGTATGCGCGTTCGCATTCCGCAAATAAGCACGCTGATTTAACGACCTGGCAATTCTGTGCTTCTCAACGAAGCTTTCTTCTTCTTCGTGCCCTTGACGTTTATGCGCCGGCCGTTTCGATGGTTTCATACGCAGGGTGCCCTGGTACCGTGATAAGCGACGGTTTTTGAAAATTAATGACCCGTACACTTTCCGACGTTTCTAGAACATCGATCCTACCACGCGAAAAATAAGTGCGGTTAGGTTAGAAATATGTCGAGGATCGTTGAATTTTTCTAAATATCCTTTCTTGACAGTCAGGAAATTAATAAAAGTTCAAAAATATAGAAATAGTCTATGATCGCCGTATGTATATCAAAGAAATACGCTGTAACGATCATATCAATATAAATATCGGATCAATGACCTTCACAAAAATAAATATCATTCACAAAATCGTATTATAAGTAATTATAGAATTTTAAAACTTGTGTTAAAAGTGTAGTTATTTAATAGATTGATGTTTTTTGACCACAGTGAAATAACACAAGTAAAGCAACTTGGTGGTTGCACGGAAGCAACCAATCAGCGTTGATTTAAATTGGTATTTATTATACCAATCTTATTATACCATGGGATTAACTGAAGCGTACGCCATACAAGCTCCTTGTGCCCCCACTCTCTACTTCCTGAAGCTATATTCCCCGTACCCCCTCCTCGTCCAATTCTCTTGTCACACTCCGCTCACATCGTAAGGTTTGAGAGGAAGGGAGGACCGACTTAGATTTGACGTCTAGTGGGGGGCTGCATCAGGTGATCTACGCTCCGCCCTCATCCCCACCTTTCTTACCCCCTCTCTATACAACTTCTCCCGCTCATAACAAAGTGATAATAAAAGTAATCTATATTATTTAAATACCTGCTTTTTAAACTTGAAACAGTAAAATCTACAATAGGGGCTTTAGTAGATCTTAACTGTTAATAAATTTTTATTTATTTTTATTGAAAATTGAAGTATTAATGCTTTTTAATACTGGTCAATGACAGAATTTGAGTAATTGAAAACAATTTCTTTCTGAATGATAACATATCACAAAACTGGAGTTTCGCCTTCATTTTTCTTGCAAAAACAACAAAAAAATATTCATCGTTATTAAGTGACAGTTATATCTTGTAACCAATACAAATTATTCCGAGTAGATAGGTTGGAAAAATTAAAATATTATCTCGTGATACGTGAACAAAAATACCATTTATTTATATTTAAGTTTGAAACAATTCTTTTGTTTATAAAACACAGATTTACGTATCGAAATTTAGGAAAAAATAAGTTTTCTCACCGACAAACCAGTGTTATTTATTTCTAAAATATCCTGTTAAACGTTTCAACGATTTCAATCTTTTATCTGCTTCAGAAGTTTGGTCTTTAGTATAGACTCTTGACGCAAGTTTTCGTACGTTACAATCATTTAATCTAGAAAGAATGTTTAAGGGGCAAGAAAACCATCTTAAAGAAAAACATTAAGGAGTCAAAGAAAATTCCCAATCTCCATATCGTGCTTAGGACGCCCTTTGATAAAAAAAAATACAAATAAAACCGTTTTTTGTATCAGAGTGAAATTTTTTGTTTTCGGCAAAGTAAGTATAAATAACTCTTTCAAAATAAACAATTTGACAGTTGAGAGACGTCATATTATTTGTTTTTTTGTTAGGCTATATATTCTTCAGTAGAATCAATTCAATATATATAACTAATTAAAATTAAAATAGTTAATTTAAGGCTACGTTATAGAAGAAAAAGTTTAATGATTCCAACTTCAAATCGTCAAAAAAGTGACCATAGAAAACTCATCGAGAAAAAATGGCTGAATAAGATACAGGATATATTAATTAATAACACGGTCCAACAAAAATTTGAGAATTTCTTGTTGTCTTATAAGTAAGAGTCGATTCTGGTAGATTTTTTGGTCATTAAAACATCCGATTTCAAGCATTTTGAACATCTATTCACAGCAAAAAAAATGCTCTAGTCAATTCTGGTAGGATTTTCCCTGCACAATCCAAATATGTACGCCAAAATATTTATAAAGCATCAAATTTAGTTAGGTTAGGTTAGGTGACGTATTGTCACGTGTTAATTAATATTATTTAGATTTAGACATATTTTTATGTTTGTCGCAATTTGACGTGTATTATCAGATAATATTTTGATGTTTAGTTATTTATATAGAAAATGTGGACCTTTTGAGAAAATATTACGTTAAGTTAAATAAGGTTCGATTAGGTTATGTTCAATTCGATCAAATATTTTTCAAAATTATGAACTATGAACTTCAGATTGTGAAGGTTAGTTATGCAGACTTTATGGTGGTAAAGTGATGATGTTAAATATAATAATTTAGAATTTCACTCTTGTAAAGAGTCACTAAGAAAATCACTCCAAACAGAGTGGATTTAGTGAAATTCGACTTTAAAAAGAGCTCTTCCGATAAGAGTGAATTTATAAGTATAGATGAAACGTAAGTAGCTATAACCGCCGCTAGGAGCGTTACCGACTCTCGCGGTTCTATTTTGTTCCTGTTATGGAAACGTATTTCTATTTTGTAAATATGCCTTCAAGCAACGTTTTGATAATGCATATCCTATTTATTATATCTGGCGGATATGTATGTAGTAGTTATGTATTGCACATAAAATGTATTAGCACTTTGTAGCATTTTATTAGAATGGAATATGAAATTCATATTTTCTCTAAAATTACGAATTCGAACAAGTGTTTCGCTTTTAACAACACTTGGTATCACGTACGTAGAGGTTTTTGGAGTCATGATTTTTTATGAAAAACGAAAAAGCTTTATAAAATTTGATCTGCTATTTGGTTTTCTGCCATTAGTTTTATATCTCTCCCTTTGTAACTATTTTGTGCTATAAAGTCGCATGATTATTATTGTTATTACAAAAATATATAACCCTTTATTAAAATCTGTAAATGTCTCAAATCTGTTTATTTCAAAATACGTATTGATTTGACGTTTTTATTGTGCCGAGACAAATAAAAGTCACGAATTTCATCAAATTACAGAAATCGAATGGGGGAAACACGTCGAGTGCTTGAGCAGCGCCTGCGGAAGATTGATTGGGAAATCGGAAGAAGGGCGAAAAACCCTCCATTCTGTCACGTGCGTGTCGAAGAGGAAAGTATTTATTAATATTTCCTTTTTCCAACAATACCGGTACAATAATAATCGAGTCAGCAAGCCGTAACTAATTGATCCGATCGCATCTAACAAACTTACGTCGACTTAAACGTATACAAATGCTACCTGTGGAAAACTCGGCGTGAGAAAACTCCCAATCCTCCTTTAAATTCGATATTATGCACATAAAGTTTCGGGGATTTTACAAACTTGTAAGTATATTTACATCGGATCATAATACCGCCTCGACGGACGGTATATCGGTAATAAAATAAACCGATCTCACGGCGTACCGAGTTGTAAAACTTTCCTCCTATTTTTCATTCGGAAAATTATGGAAGTGAAATTGTTACGTCCGGAGAGTTATTATCGTAAGTTTTCGTAAGCACCATCCATTTATGCTTATTGTGTGCGTTCGTTTTTTACGACGCGCATTTATTTCTGCTCGCTTTAATACATATTTTATAATGCTATTTGTATGTAGTTTTAGGAGATATTTTTATTTATACTACTTTTTATTTCGTTCCTTTTAATAATGACATAAATACGTATTACCTGCTTTTTTCGATAAAACGTTTCGAATCTATAAAAAGTCGACGTAAAACATGTTATTGTTATAATTAAAGGAGCTTAATAAAGTTTAAAAACATCACATTTTTCTTATAAAAATATACTTCAACAAATATTTACCGTTTAACCAGAAATTTTACGCAGCAACTTAGGTTAGGTTAGGTCAGTTCCTTTATATGTACTAAATTGTTGTCTTGTTTTGTTAGGTTAGATTGGGTTACGTTAGGTTAGGTTAGGTCAGGTCAGTTCATTTATATGTACTAAATTGTTATCTAGTTTTACTTATCTTAAAAATGAAACGTCGTTAATTTACATAGTAATAAAGGTTCATAATCGCGATTAAATTCGTTGGGTTAGGTTAGGATAGTTTAGCTTAGGTTAGGTTAGGTTAGGTTAGGTTAGGTTAGGTTAGGTTAGGTTAGGTCAGGTCAGGTCATTTATATATACTAAATTGTTGTTTTGTTTTGTTTAACTTAAACATGAAACGTCGTCAATTTACATAGTCATAAAGGTTCATAATCCGGACTAAAGTGGTATGTTTTATTAGTAAGTACCCCCTCATATTTTAATAAATAAACGAATATTTAAAATAAAAAAAATTTCTGTTTAAAAACTGCTCGTTTTTCTTTGTGCAGTACATAAGAGTACTTGCGGCAACGACGTAAATCGAAAAACGGAAATGTCGTGGGCTGTTTATTATTGAGTGGCCGTAGAATCGATAATTGCACCCAATGGACGGTTTTGCATTGCAATCACGTATTTCGGCTCTTCTGGCAACGGGTGCGAATTTTCCTAACACGTACACCACTTAGGGAATTGTAATCCTTATTTTCGATTATCCCTACTTATTTGTTTTTTTTTATTGCGGTGTCGGATACTGAATAAATAAAACGCTTAAATATTATCCAACATTCATAATGTAGTGCACCATTTCTTGTAGAATTAAGGTGCTTAAATTGTGATTGATTTCAAACTTGATGTTTCAAATTGTAAATAAAGAAAATAGTTAAATGTTTATGTATAATTTATAAGTACCAGTTGAAATGGGTAAGGGAACGTAAGCCTATTTTTAGTGGAAGATCATTAAATTTATTACACAAAACTCATTTCACAGATTGAACAACAAATTTAACAGGTTAATATTAACAAAAATATTAAATTTGTTATAGTTGAATTGCAGGTGGTCATTGTGATGTGCAGTATATTCCGTATAAAATATAGTATTATCGAAATAAACTGAAAACATAAACTAAGTTAACTCGACTATAAATTTGATGCAAAAAAGCATTTGATGGACGCCATTTTATTGAAAAGCTCTTAAATCGATTGCTGGATTTCCGAAACACGCGAATTCGTGATTTTTTTATGATTCGCCGTTGCAAATTATGGGTGCAATAGCAATTCGATTCATGTTTTTTTAATTTTATGTAGTATACGTTTTAGATTTGAAATTTTATTTGTAAAGTGTCGAAGAAAATATGCTAAATTCAGATAAAATTGACGATAATGAATTTAATAGAGGCAGAAACTAATATTTTTACAAATTACAAAGAAGTCGTGGAAATACTTCTTTTCTAGATATCATTCTAGATAAATCCTTCTTTTTAGTTCATGACATTTTTATAATGATAATAATTCAATTGGTTTTGAGACATAAACTTCCAATAACAATTATACAACATTTTAGACCAAAAGTAAGTTACTATTTATTATATCAAAAGAAATACCACGAGTTTAATAGTTAATTATCGGTAGCTACTATTTATTCGTATAGTTATTAATAATATGTGAAAATATTATATATCTATGTAAATACTAAATTTCTTTGTTCTTCGTAGTATTTATATCGCAAGAGTATATTTTTTGATACTATATTTTTGATGATACACATAATAGATAACTGTTTTTACTTCAGTTTAGTATGCAATATCATTCAATTCAAAGAGGGTTAATCATTCAATTAGTAACAAATGTTACTAATAAAATGTAAAAAACTTCTATTTCTGCATTCAAATATTATTTTTTCCTATTACATTAGTGTAATCAACTTTTCGATTAATATCATTTTACTACTATATTAGTAATTTTATTTCTTGATCAACAATTGACTCATTCATAATAACGTCCTTTTCAGTTTCAAATATTATTTTACTAATTAAAATTTAGAAAAATAATAGTAGCTTGATCGCCCGACAATTTGATGAAATTTTCGTTGATACTTACTAGTACATGGAAAAACTAGTTAAAACAACTAACCAAATAATGAAATATGACTATTTTAGTCGCATTTATTAATTCGACAGTGAACTAAACTATCTAATTATACAACGATACTATTTAAATAATAAAAGCAATTAAAAAATTAGTTGAGTATTGACCTACTATTTTTAGTAGTTCTAAATATTTCTTTACGTGTATCTAATGTAAAATGATAAAACCTCCACATTTTGTTTTAAAGTTGGATAGTACAATAATAATGTATGCCACACACTTTACTACATGAGTAAAGAACTTTTGTAACTATTAATGCGAAGTATGTTTAATATAAAAATTTAAAAGTTATAAAACTTTTTAAATAATCACATTTCGATGACGCACGAGAAAACTTTTGTTATACATGTAGTAAGTTAAAGGATACTTCCTACAGTTATATAAATGAGAGTATAAAACTATTTATATTAATACCTTTACATGTATAAATAGAACACTTTTAATAAATAAATTAAAAACCCAAAATAGTATTAAAAAAGTTTCTTCAGAGTTATCTTACGTTTAACAATTATTTCCTAAATCACTAAATTTACATCAGTTTTCTTTAAAATCGCTTACAAAACAATATTTTAGGTAATTATTAATGTAGAGCAATAATAATACAATAATCGTTAAAAACTGTTAATAAATTGCTAATTACACTTTTACGTTTGTCATTAAACGCACATTTCAGTTTCTTTACAGCTGAATTTATTTTAATGATCAATTAACACCATATCAATATTATATGTGTAATTAGTGTAAATTTTAATTCATTATTTGCAATATAACTCGTTTGTGTCAATATTTCGAATTATATACAATGGAAGACAAAAAATTGTTTTATTATTATAAAATCTATAAATACTATTTTTTAATTTGTAGAATATTATAAATCAAATTTAAAAAAATTATCTATTGATATCATAATTTGAAACTATAAGCATTTTTTATAACTTTAAATGCACGGAAAAAATTCGGACAAATTCAACTAGCGCTGCATAACTAAGAGAAAAGTCGAAAAAATGAAAATAATTGTTTAGTTAGACAAATTGTGTCGATGCTGGATTTTATTGGTTTTATTCTGTGTTAATAGTTACTCATGAATTAAATTGATTAAAATCAGTAGTTGGCACAATCTTTTTGACGACTTACATGTATATTAATACACGTATATTATGTTTAATATTCAGGTGTTCTTTGCAATTAATACAAACATGTTTTAAATTTCATAAAGTGAATATTAAGATTCATTCGAATGTGTGAGTTAATTTTTATATTAGTTACAATTTTTATATTAGATACATTTCTTCCTACCTTATCCTATTTTTACATCTTTTACAGCTCGGAAATAAATAAGAAAAAATCTCGCCCCCGCGGGGGAATCGATCTCGAGTCTCTCGCTTATTTCTCTGGCGCCTTAACTTTTACGCTACTCTCGCAGTATGATTTTACGAAAAATGAATAAGAATAAATTTTTATTATGGGGTCGAAAAGTAAAGTATGTGAAGCTATCTCAATTAAGAAATTATAATCATAGCGTTTTGAATATTGTGTAAATTGTCTGAATGTATTAGTTAATGTTAAATATGCAATAAACTAAACGTAATGAATTAGACAAAGAACGCTTTGTCTAAAGGAGTTTAGATTAATACAAATTAATGATTAATATGCCTATAATAATATATTTATAATGAAATTCAAATACTCGCGTATATTAAAACAATATTAAATTTACAATGAAGATTTAGCAATTGTTACAATGTAATGTAAAATTTTTATTTTCTATCAGAATTTAGTATTTTTCAGTTAATACAATCTGACTAAATTTCGAATGTTTTGATGATTTTAAATCAGTACTTTAATAGCTTAGGTACAGTTGTTTCCTGTTGTTTTTTAGCTTCTTCAATAAAGTATAATCATGTTATCCTATTAAAATATTAGTGTAATGATACAATTTTAAAAACCCCCGTTTTTTTCTTTGACTAATTCTTGTATTAAGATATTAAAGGAAACGTGAGCCGTTCTAGTGCCTATTTGCTTGATGTATTAGAAACTATAATATAAGTTGATAATTACGAAGTTGACTATAATTACACTTGAAATAATTATGAAAAAATAGCTACAATGGAATAAGATAGTAACAGTAGCAAAATAAACGTATATAATCCAACTATTTAAAATTTCATTATGTGATCTATTAACAACAAAAAAAGTAGTAAATTTGACAGATTTTCTGGTTTTTTTATTGACTATTTTTAGGTAGTTACACACTGATGAAAGAATTTATTTACTGTATAGAGGGCTTCATTAAATATGGCGAACTAAACCAATTCTTAACCTTAAACAACATTTGTTAACAGTTAAAATGCATTTATTAATAATAGAGAAATTTTAGTTAGTAACAAATATATTTTAATTAGTAACAAATGTTGTTTACAGTAATAAAATGCTTTTAGCCATATTTAAAGAAGCCTTCTTTATAGTAAATAAATTATTTTATCGTACATATTTAATAGTGCACAATTCGACAAACTTTCTTATTGTATGATTCCTATTCTTTTGCAGTATTAATTACATTTATATATTATGATTTGTAAATATTTTCATGGAAAAAAGAAACAGTTAGTTTTACTATCTAAATAGTTAATTGGATCTGGCAGAATTACGATTTTTAGTTGGTTTTACTATTCAAACAGTTAGGATATCTATTTAAGTAATAGGTCGCCTAATTTGTCATTATTTAGAAAGTAAAATTCACTAAACACAATGACTGTCTTTTCCTATACTAATTTTAGGATTCCAATATTTTAATTTCCTGGGGTTTGCACGTTGTTATTATTTCCCGACAGAGGGCTACGTGTGAATTATGGATTATTGCAAGTACTTGATCTGGAGCTTTCCATTCTAATCAGTATGTTCCCGTTTACAGTTTTATGAAAGTTTACGACCTACTTGGATTTTTACATAAAACTGTTGGACAATAGTATTTTTCGATACCAGGCCGTAAAACGAGATTTTACGGCTCGAATGCAAAAGTCTTACGGCAGTGTGTCCAACATTATTTTTCGGTACTGAAAGCGTACAAATTCGATTTCGCAGACTGCATTTAGTCCGTATGGGTTATATTTTTGACAGCTCAGATTCATGTTACACGTGATCCATAAAAATTCATTTTAGGGATTAAAAGTAGGCCGTGAAATCGGATTTTACGGCTGTAGTACCGAAAAAACTATTAGGGCCGTTTGAAAATGGAGTAAGTTTTTGAAATTCAGACAAACCATTGTTAATTATTAAGAGCAAGTAACTTTTGCAGTTAACTAACTAGTGGGCTGTTCATAAATAACATAATGCAACTTAGGGGGGGGGGGGGTTTGGTCCATCGTTTTGAATTGTCGCTGCAGGTAGCGAAAAGCGTTTCGGGGGGTAATACTTCGTAATTATAAGAGGAATTCTTTAAACATTGTATTTATAAGTATCACTACTATGAAATATTTGATTAAATGAATACATTTTGTTTTTTACAAGTCGCGTTCATTGTTTTTATAGTTATTTCAATCATTTATAATAGTCGAAACATCTATTTAAGTTAGGACAAATTACGTTTTTCTTGTAGTCATTGAATAACAAATCGAGAATCGTTACACTAATTAAAGCTAAATTTGTGGTAACTATTTTTAATGTGAATTAACTAATGTTTTAGTTAGATTAAAGTCTGAGAAAATTGAAATCAGTCTGCTGGAGTGAACGAACAGCTTAGTAATTACTGCAATATACATGGACTGCAACTGCGCGAGCAAAGCGATGCGACTGATGGCTCTTCACGGCGTAAATATATATTGGCGCTTAATCGAGGTGGATTAAGTGCCGTATTCATGAGGATCGATTTAGAAACCGCGTAGGTAGCGGTAAAGGAAACAATGATCCCAGTATGCACTGCGCTTCTTGGACGTAGTTTATTACAGGTCGAAATTCTGGACTTGGACGAGACATTTCTCTGACTAAAATCTAGTATTAAGTAATACTTAAATAGAGCATGTCTATTTTTAGATTTTACTAAAATGAATGAATTTTGTAGTCTAAATTAACAATATTATGAGTTACTGTTGTTATGTTTTTTTATTATAAGCTGAATTGAAATTCGATAAAATAATTTTTAAATTCAAATAAAAAATGGATTATCTAGAGAATTTCTGAAATACTTTTCATATTTAGGAATTTGCATATAAATGTGATCAATTTAACCTTTTTCATCCGGAAAGTCCAATATTTCGAAGCAATTTTCAGCGCTGCAACTTTCTATTCAAATGCCATTAAAAAACAATTGAAATAAGTAAAGATCGATAGATTTGACATCCTTTTTTGAATAAAATCAGCCAGTGATTTTACAGAATTGATCATTTATCATTTTTTCGAATAAAATGTCGATTTTCAAGAGCTTTTTGGTCTAATATGAGTAATTCTGATATGACAACCTTATAATTAATTTGTTGTGTCTTACTTGATTTTTAGGTTATAGATTGATTGGTAAGAAGTGTACGTCATTTTCATGTATGTAATGAAAACTGAGTGAAATTCAGGCGAAAATTTGGTAAAATTTTAAGGTTTATAACTGAGTTTATAATTTAAGGTTATGATCGTTTATAACCGTAACTTTTTCATTACAGCTCGCATCTGTCGTTATGATTTTTGAAAAAATCGTCATGTAACCTCATTTTTTTACAACTTGTTTTTTACTCACATTTCGTGTTTTTCAACACCATTTTGGAATTTTTCTTAATTGTATTTTTTGAATGTTGATCGTCTAAACCAAGAATTATTTATGAAAATTATGAAAATTGAAAGCAAGCTGTCGACAAATAATATTTGTTGCTCATGCAACTATTTACGTCATATTACCTCTTTCAATGTCAACAAATTTTTACGAAGAAAATTAACTTCTTACTTTCAGGGCGAATAGATTAAGAGGTCATATTACTTTTTTTGAACTTCGTACAAATTTGAAATTGTCGATTGTTAAATGCGTTTTCTAAGTTTTTTTATCATTTTCCTGTTTCTTAAACTTTAGGAGAAAACTTCATGTTTTATAGGTTGCCAAAATTGGTATTGTCAAATTAGGATTCAACTATTATTGAACTCAAGAATATATTCTATATAACTTATTATTTAATTTAAGTATAATCTCTGAAAATTTTAAGTTTATATCTGCTGTATTTATAAGGTCACGCAATTTAAAACTTTTTGGACATTTTGCTTTCTCAAAACATTTTTTTTTGGTCTGGGGCGGTTGAGATAAATTTATTGAAAATATTTGCCTTTATAACCCATAATTTTTAAGATTGATAAATAGTATTTAAGGACGTAATAATATATTAATTTCTAGATTCTTTTCCAAATTTATAGCGTTCAAATGGGTCATAGCAGCTGTTTGTACTATTTTTATTTTGACACACAGTTACAGTTATACAAACCTAGTTTTATTGGATACTTTTACTGTTTTATTACTTTTTAATTATTTATTCTAATTGCTTTGTGAGACTCTAATGTTTTTGAAACTACATTTGTACATATTGCATTTATTGAACAATTAATCCAATTTAGCAAAAACCTTCCAGGTAGAACTTTCAATATATTTTTCAAAATTCTCTTTCAGGTTTCATATTTTGATTCTATGAGTCCAATAAACTCGATTTTGAGTAGATAATACCTAACAAAGTATTATTATTTTAATAAAAATATGTATGAAAAACGGACCAGTTGGATTTTGAAAATTTCAGAAACTGCTAGCAACTTTATCAAATTATTTGAATACAGTAGCCTTGAAATTTATTTTCTCCTGCAAACCGGAATAAATTCTTTAATTTTAATATAGTGGAAGCAGAAGTAAATGTTACATCTAATTACATAATACTTTAAGTACACAAATTTATTATTTTTTTGAGTAAACAAATATTGTGATATAAAATGTTCGTATTTGTTACCCAAGAACTTTTTCAGTTCTTGATTGCAACATAAAGAAATGTTTATGGTGTCATCGTGTACTATTACATCAATGCATTTTAATTTTCATTTAATAAACATTAATAAAACGCAATAGAAAGGTGAGCAAGTTTACTTCTAAACGCGTATTCATTTTGAAAAACAATAATTTACTCTGATTTTTAATTACACATTTCGCATCATGGAAAATCAAAGTGAAAGATTTACACAATTAATTTACATTCATAA
The DNA here is from genome assembly GCA_030407085.1 of Trichopria drosophilae. Taxonomy (NCBI): domain Eukaryota; kingdom Metazoa; phylum Arthropoda; class Insecta; order Hymenoptera; family Diapriidae; genus Trichopria; species Trichopria drosophilae. Next base: position 103,054,603 of record CM059586.1, read on the forward strand.
GCAGAATATAGGAGGAAGTAAAAGCATTAATAAAAAAATTAGTATGTATAAAAAAAAATAAATAAATTAGTAAATTAAAAAAAAACTAATTATAGTTGACAACTTAAGCTGCTACATCGTGAAAATCCTAATTAAAATCATGAAACTGAGAATAAAAATTTAAAATATCATTTTGCTTAAACATTCATAAAAAGTAGACGTTCAAATGAGCAAATTCTTTTTTTTTTAATTAATTTACTACCTCGATTTTGATTAAAAATATTAGTATGAAAAACTGATAATCACATTATGAAAATATAATTTAATTAAAATCGTATAAAATTTTGTCGTCAGGAAAAACATGCTTTTTACTTTCAATTTACTTAAATTTTATGAAATTTGTTACTACCAAATTGGACTGCACAGTTTAAATTTTGGAAAAATAACAACGAATTTGTAATCAACTCTCCAAAAAATTTAAAATATATATTGTCAAGTTTTAGAATTTTGTATTCCGAAAAATGATTTCTTTCAAAAATTCTGGAAAACTGAGTGTAACATGGTAGTACTCTAAGAGTAACAAGAATGTGACACATGAGGTGTCAATTACATTTTTAGAACTTCACTCTATCACGATAATGCTGAAAGTGGTAAATTAATGAAATTCATTATTAAATTTTATTTAGTATTCAATCACCATTTGCTGCCAGAGGGAAAAAACGCAATAATCAATTAAAAATATAAAGTAAAGTGTTTTATTGGAAAGTGAGTCCAAAAAACGAGCTAGAAATGGGCTTTGAACACAATCGGAAGATTGAACCGAGCAAATTTATTTGTCTCCCCATATAAAAATTCAGATAAACAAATTATTGGAAATTAACAGTACCAGGAAAAATATTATTGTTTAATGAATTTCAATGCCGCTATCTAAAGAAACGAAGTAATGAGAGTTGAAGCTCGCAAGAAATAATTGGCGTCATTTACATCTCTCGTCGGTTCATAAAATGGTCATAAATTACTCAAGTAACGATAAAAGCGACTATAAATAAAAATATCACCGTATTATTTCCGTTTCGGAATTAGCTCTTTGATGGTGACTCTTGGGCAGAGGCTAAAAAAACTACCCCTCGTCGAATTCGTCGAGTGCGCCATACGGGAAAATTGGAAAAAGTATACGGATCTCAAGTTTTTTGCTCGTTACTACATCGCCGGGATTTACAGTAGGGACTCCAGCCATAAATAAAACAGTTTCGAATTAAATTATGGCTTACATAATAGACCTCATAAAAAACCAAGTCAGAAAATCGAATTACGACTTTAAAGGATTATTCTTCTTTTTTTGGGGAAATGATGACCTGATACGGATATCGATTGCGTAAAGCATATAACTTGGCTTTCGTGAGGTCAACCGTGAAACAGTTTCAAACTATTTTTAATTAAAGCATCTATAAATAAATTTTTTGCTGACATTTTTACGGTAATTATAAAATATTTAATTCCGGCCCTATTCTCCGAGCGCGTTTATATATGCACGTGTCGATCTTTATTTTTACGTTGATAAATTGAAAATAAACAATTTACTATGTCGTTTTATATTTATTTATATTTTCCGCGAACAACGTGCTTGCATTTTTAAACCTAGGATGCAGATATTTTCAAAACTTGTATATTTAGGGCGTTTGTTGATCAGAGCACTGCAAACTTCGATTTGGTAAGTCGCTTGATGAAAATTAAAATGCCAGAAAAGATAAATCGTAAATGAACTTGTGAAATAGATGGATTTTCATCAATCAGGTTTCGTAAAAATGCATTTTTACCTTTCTTCCAAACGTGTAAGTAACTAAATGTATAAAAGTATTAAAACCACATGAGTTTCTTACACGGAAAGAGTAAAATAGTTGAAACTACTAACTAAACAGTAGAAGAATACGATACAGACATCATATCTAGTCAATTTTACTAACTTTAAGTAATGCCCTCGACAAAGTAGATTGTCAATGCTACTATTTAAGTAGTAAAACCAGCTAATAAAGTAATTGTGGTTGATCCTACTATTTATAGAAAGTAAACCCAACTTTTTATTTTTTTCCGTGTTTCAATTATTAATCCAACTGGCAACAAAAAGTAAAAATGGACCAAACCCTCAACACTTTTTTAACCCATTAACGCTCAGTTAGATGAATTTTCAGCATTAGTTTGAACATTGATAATTTGTATATAAATTCCTTTAGAAAAATATGAGTACTACTATTTCTAACGTAAAATTGTATGCTCTTTCAGAATCTTTCAATAAAATTTCTATAAAATGAGCGGCAAAAAAGTTATACACGTTTTTCTGTTAAAAACATGGTTTTTTGCATTTCGTTTTTCACAAAACCATCATTTTCACATCGAAATGGGGTTGGGAACATATCTAAGTTGAAAATATCGCGTCCATGGACCCCCAGGATTAAAAGGTACCATATCTGAATTCATAATTCAAGATGGCAGTTTTCAAAATGGCGCCTAGAAGCTCAAAATTCTTTTTAAAACTTAACCATTTTTTTCTTAAAAACTATAGACTGTAGAGAAAAGTTTCTAAGAACAACAATGCTTTGGAATGAGTCAAAGAATACTCTCAAATTTTATCAGCATGCAATAATGCACTGCTTGATTTTTAAAAAATTCGAAAAATAGAAATTTTGAAAAAGTTATTTTAAACCAATGTTTTTTATAGAAGCATACAATTTCGTGGAAAATGACTGGAAGAATGTAGTTATGAGTTTTTGGGATTGTTAAGTATGAATCTGGCCTCAGATTTTCCATACTTAAAATGGCGAATAGAATACGCAGAAAATTTTCCGTGTAAAAGTTTCCATACTGTCTGGTTTCCGAAGGATATGTGCTTAAAATGCCTATATTTTTTACATCTTCCTGAAAAAATTCTTATATTGACGAGAAAATATTTACATGGGTATTCTAATTATTTTATAAGAATGTATAACCTTTTTTTTATTTTCAGTATCCTGCTGAAATTAGGGAGCATGGGAATTTGTCCATTGAACATGATATCAGTGATGATGGCGGACCAAAACGATCGTTAAACCAATATAATACATAAAAGTTTAAGTTTTTTATCAATCGAGAGGATTATAAACTTGTCTGAGACAAGGGAAAAGAATCTAAAAACAAAGTTAGAAAACGAATACTCTATGCAACTACAAGTATAGCCAAAAAAGAGTCCGGATCGAAAAACCGACAAATCAAAAAGCTGACCGGTCAAAAAAACAACTTTCATAAAGCCGGCAATCGAAAAGCCGTCACATAAAAGAATAAATACATCCACAAACGGACAGTCATTTTTGTAATGTCGGTTTTTTGATTCTCGGTTTTTCGACCTTTCCCCCGAAAAATAAACTGTTTTCGACATTCACAAAAAACAAATACAAATATTTCTATATACATTTTCTAATAAGAAATTCATAGTTTAAAAAGTGAATTTTTTTAATATTTGCTTATTGATAAAAAAAAAATTCTAATAAAATTCACTACTTGTGTGTAATTTTAGATTACCTGACACGCTATTATATTGAATTAACAAAATATTTAAGATAATTAAAGTAAAACTGACAACAATTTTAAAAATATGCTTATAGGTTTGTTAAGTATATATTAATTCAAAGATTGTTTATTATTCATATATTACTATTTGATGTCTGTTTTTATAAGAAATTTGTTCGTTATTTAAACAATTTTTCATCCATTTTGAATTTTGAAAATCTGAGCTTATATCATGCTCAGAGACGAAATGAACCCTTCGAAACTCAATTCTATAAAAATCAACAGATACTTTAAAAACAATTGTTCGCCATATTGGATCCATCATTTTGAATTTTGGAAATTTCACCTCAGGATCGTGATCATTGATCTGAAAAAGCTCCTTAGAATACACAACGTTTCAAAAAATTTGTTCAGGCTAATATTATAAAGAAATGTTATTTTTTTAAGGGGGTTCTAATTTGCTGGGCAGATAAGATAGGAATTTTCACCAAAAATTAAAAATCTATTTTTCAAAATTCGGGCTCTGTATGGGCAATTCTGATTTCTACAAACGTTATCCTAGAAAATGCCGAAGAAATTTATGGAGAACTGACTGAGAGTTTTCGAAAAAGTAGTGATTTTTATTTATTTCTGAAACATCTCCATAAGTTCTCAATTAATGTCGCTGATATTTTCTAGGAAATCGTCTAAAGTAATGAGAATTGCCACGACATGGTCAGAATTTTGAAAATGTTATTTAGTCATCTTTAATTTTTTAGTGAAATTTCCTACCTTAACATCGGACCACTTTTGAACCCTCTTAATAAAATAATTTCTATGAATTAATGAATTTTTTTAAAACCCTCTTTACTGAGTGACAATATCAAAGCAGACAATTTAATATTAAATGTACTAAATTTGATAAATTTAAAAAAAAATTACAATAGAAATAATTTTTAGAATGATAGATGAACAGGAAATATCGGATACTTCGTATTGCAATTGCAGTTTTGAATGTAATAATTGAATATCTGCATGTACATAGACGTACTTATGTTACGCTTGAAATAGATTGCTTTACGTAAGTTTAGATCTCGGCCCGCGGCGAATTCGCGATCGGGAATGATACTCTCTCACACATGCGTCACTCACAGCCGACTTTAATGAATGCGATGCTTCCCGTTTAATTTACGCGTGTCAATTGCTTATTTGCACATTCAAGAGCCGAGCGATTTTTATTGTTCATTTCACGAATTAAGTTAAAATTTTTTAAAATAAATTTTTGAAAAAAATGAACCGATTGTGACAAAAAACTCTTTTAAGACAACAGCTTATTGTTTGAAAAAAAAGACAAAAATGTGTGGATTCAATAAATAATATGAATTATTTTGAGAGAAAGCTAATAAAATTAATATCATTTGTTTGTTAGAAGGTCAAATCGTTAGAAACCTCCTTATATTTAATTTAAAAGATGGATTTTTTGAATAAGTATTCAAGTTTTAAAAATTGAACATTAGTCCTGAATCGTGATCGGGCTCGACTAAATTTGTTAATTATAATTCGTTACCAGCAACTTAAAAAATACTAATACGTCATAGTTGACTTAAAGTACGTCTCTACGTCAACTTTTGCGGGCGTAAAGTTGACTTTCAAGCCGACTAGGCATAAAGTTATGCGCGCTTCTCCGTCCCTCGGGCATCTGGAACTCAACCGGGCGTAAAGTCGCACTTTGCGCCCACCTTATGAAAATAACTATTGAAGGTTAACCTCAATTCACAACTAGGACTGTTGTATGCCGCTTTTTTGGGTGCGGGTCAAAAACCGACAAATGATAATGCCGACAGGTCAACAAACCGACAGTAAGAAAACCCACAATCGAAAAGCCGACAGTCAAAAAACCGACAGTTCAAAAAATGACTGTCCACTTGTCGATGTGCCTCATTTTGATGTGTTGTCTTTTGGACTGTCGGTTTTTTGACCTGTCGACTTTTTGATTTGTCGGTTTTTCGACCCACACCCGCTTTTTTTTGTAACGATTTAAATTTGGAAATTTAAAATGAAAAATACTTTTTAAAACTAAGGACAAACTGCTGAATACACATAAACAATACAAAAAATGTATTTAAGGTATCTTCTAACTCTTTAAATTTCTTAGAGTGAAATGTGAGTCTGTATAGAAACTTAAGCTACTGTAGTAAATGAGTGAATTCTCATTATTTAAGAGTAAATTTTCACTCTGTGTACAGTTTTCCCTTCATAAAGAGCAAATTCTCGATCGTAAAGAGTGAGAATGCACTCTTTCGCCAGAGTGGCTCAAATTTCATTCGATAAAAAGTGAATACTCAGAAAATTTAGAGGTAAAGTAATGCATCTTGATATGCAACAAATCTCGAAAGTTTAATAATCTTTTCGGTCCGATTATTATTCAAAAAGCCAGACTCTGATAAATGTTCCCTGCGAGAGGAGGAAATACTTTGCGAACTCCACGGTGTAGATCGTCAAACTCGTTCACTTCACGATTGAATAATGCTCTTACTTCCCGTCTGTCATCTCCTGTCTTTTAAATGTGCTTCTTTTTGTACATCTATTTCCGAGGATAGCTAATGAAAATTCCTCTTCACCGGATGCTACTGTATAAAACTCATAAACGAATATCCAAGCACATTTTATTCCCGGCGACGAACTTTATTCGGTGGTTCTGCTTCCCTGAGCTTTTCTGAACTTTTATCTCACATGTCACATTCAATTTCGAAACTATGTGTGGATATAAACATTTAATCAAAATTGAAACAAATTCAATTTTTTAACTGTTTGCTGCAATTAATTTCGTGCGGAGGATATTACAGAACTCTATAAATGAAATTTGAACTTCTATGCAATTTATTGAAATTAAATTCCTAGTACACAAAGCGGGTGACGCGGCTATTCAACACATAACTTTTCAACACAAGTATGTTTTCACCCCAAGATAATTTCATCAGAAACGTTTCAATACACCAACATTTATTCATAAAATTTTTCAACAAATTACCATTTAAACATAATATATTAAACGTTTTAACAAAATAGATTAAGTTAGGTTAGATTAGATTATAAAGTTAGGCTAGGTTAGGTTAGGTCAGGTTAGGTTAGGTTAGGTTATAAGGTTAGGTTATGCTAGGTTAGGTTATGTTAGGTTAGGATAGGTTAGGTTACATTTTTGTATTATTTTACGTGTATAATATATAATTGTTATTTTTAATTATTGTATTTAAATGCATTTTTTGGTTCGTGTTGAAATGATCACGTGATGAAATGTTTGTGTTAAAATGATTGTACGTTGAAAAGTCGTATGTTGAATTTCTGTGTAGTACCTACAAATCTCTTTATTCACAACGTTTGTTATTCATTTAGTCAATTGAATAGAAAATTGTGTCATTTAGAAATAATAATAAATAATGCCTCTGAATGCTTTTTGTAACAAAATGAAAGTAACATTTTTAAAATCTTATGGTGTGTCAGACGTTTATTTATTCAGGAAAGAATAATTTTTAGCAATATTAAAAAAATGTTCGTCAGAAAATGTAAATATCAAAGAATTATTTTCTAACTATCTTTTTTCAAAATTTTAACTGCAATGCAACTGCAGAATGATTTTATAATGTAAAATACGTTAGCAATTATTATTATTGCAATTATTTTTCGTCTTGTATTTGGAAAATACAAAATCTAATAATGTGATGAAGTAATTAGTTCGAAATTCAAATACTACATCAATTAGTTGTTATAGATTCTAATAATAATTATTCTCTAGTGTTATAATACCTGCTAATGTTCACTCGGAATTAATCGTGCTACTATTACTGGTTTCCAATAGTTGCTAGTAGAAAATTCTTGGTTATTTGTAGACACATTTGTACAGTCAGTATTAATAGTCCAAAGATGTTTTAACAATAGATTTCATATTAATTTGTAAATAATCAGAGATAAAATTCGATTATTGTTGTTACATGTTTAATCTTTCACAAAAAATAGTTGTACCGTAGTTAACTATATAACATATAAAATGTCAACTTAATAGTATTACGCACTAAATTTTTCTAATTTATAACTAATCTGTTTATATATATATTTTCTTTTAATCTTAGGGTTTGGATTTACATAAAAACGAACATCTTAGGGTCGTTTATGTTTGGCCATCATGTATTTAATCACACTTAGTAACCATACTAACTAATTACATCAGGCAATCTATATTTACATTAATTATACTATTCGTTGTAAACCACGAATATTTGGTATTGACTTGAATTTTCACTTAGTTTCTACTAATTATAATAATAATAAAGTAACAAATTAATTAATATTAGTTTCTAAAAGTTAGTATTGGAAGATAATACATGAACGACATTGATAACTTCGACTACTACTTAAGTAATAAGGCCTGGTCTGCATCTTTTATTATATGCCGTTACTACTTAAGTGGACGGCATTATACTACTTAAATAGTCACATCTATGGTTTCGTCAGGCTGTTACTACTTAAGTAGTACCCTAGAAACACCTTTTTTCCGTGTAGATTTTACTATTGTTTGTAATTTTCAGAAGCATAATACCGGAAACGGCAGGCCACTAAGAAATTACATCAATAGTTTAATATTTAGTAACATAATAACGAAAGTTACTGAACCAATTATTATGGAAATGAATACCCAGACAAGTTTTAAATTATTTTACGTTAAACGAGAAAAGCTATATTATATTTTGGTCAATAATTTGCAGTATTACTAATCCATACTACATCGACAATTTGCTGCAATAATGTTTTATTAATATGTGAAATAATTATTTAAAATATAACGAATAAATTATTGTATAAAATTACAAAGTACACAGTCTAATCAACAGGTAACTATTAATTTTGTAATAGGGTTCTATATCTATTTACAGGATGTACGTAGTATTTAGTAAACAATTTTAGTTCTAATGATCATTAAAGATCTAACTTTACTTAAAAATATTATCAAACCCATCATACCCAACGTTACAACTGAATTTTAGGTCCACTTATATGGTTTCTATCAAGAAACAATAACTACTTTTTAAAAAAATTCTTGCTGTTTTAAAAAATAAAAATTAAATGAAATTAGTAACAAACATAATTTAACACAAAATTAATAAAACTATAAACTAAAAACTAAAAATTATTATAATTATTTTTATTAAATTCGGACTCTGTAATGACTGACATTCAAAACGAACAAAGAGCAGAGAATTTCGTTAAGAATTGATTGAGAATTTTTGGAAAAAAGCATAAACTATCTTTTTCTAAAATCCTTCGTCGATTCCTGAAAAAGTTCTTTGATATTTTTTAGAAAATCTTTTATAATGATTGAAATTGTAGTGACTCAGCCCGAGAAACCGTTGAAGTAATTTTTAATTTATATTTTGAATACCTAATTATAACGAATTTTATTTCTGAAGAAGGTCAAATAATTGAATGAAAACGTGAAATTATTAATTTTAGCTAATTATTTTTTCACTGATCGATTATAGAAGCTAATCTAATTTCAATTTGGAATGCAGCAGCCGATAAGAAAAACTGTAATTTATTAACTATATAATGTCTCAGAAAAAATACCAAAGAAATCACGTGAATTTCATTAATTTCGTTAATTTAACGAAAGTGGCATAGGGTTTTCACTTATTTCAAAAAATTTCCGGTCAGTTTTTTAGTCATTATTAGGAGAATGTATATAATAATTAGTATTATTTTTACACAGCTAGAATTATAAACAATTGATTCAGACATTTTTAATTTACGATTTTTAAAGTAAGTTCTTACCTTATCGGTATTTTAGAACCCTTTTAAAAGTTATTCTAAACTCTTCTTCTATACGTTTTTAGAGGGTGTTAATTCTGAATATTTGAAATAATCGTGATCAAGCTCTACTATGCTACTTAGAAAATTTGAAATTACGTCTAGTCAAAAACATTTCCATAACTAGTTAGGTGTAATGTAACTTCTAAGAATTTCAAATTATTTTAATGAAACTCAAGTTAGGCTAATAATACATTTCTTAAATTAATTAATACGCAATCTATGCTCTATTAAAAGTAGTGTGCTCGTTTTTGTCTTTAATTGTATTTTTGATCTCAATTTTTTAATCTCCGATTTCAGCTCAGTTTCTACACTAAAAAGAAGATTTTTTAATTTCTAGAAGATACCATTTCTACTATTTTTAAGATTTCCATTACAAAAAAAAAGATTAGTTACATAAAAATTTTAGGTTATGTATAATTTGTAGTACTTTCACCAAAATGTGTCACGAAAACTGTCTACAATCAATGAAATGCATAGAAAAAAAGGCATCCCGATTGTTGAACATAAATAATATGGTAGTAGAATGTTTTTTAGAAGCCATGACCGATTCAAAATGGCGATGAGAAAAGGATTAACAAACTATGGAATAGGATGAATAAAGTACCTAAAATTCCTCATTGTCTGTAATCGACATTATTAATTTTGCAAGTGTGACTTCAGATTTATAATAAACGAAAATCTATAAAAAATTTCATACAATTCTGACAACATTTAAGACACTAATCAGCCATATTGGATCGGCCATTTTAGAATCCAAATTTTTAATGACGTGACTTAATTGTTAAGTTTTTGCGTTAAGTTGTCACTTTAGAAATAACCTGTCCGTCAATTTTTCCGTCTCAAAAATCTATTTGTTTATTTAATTTCCTTCATATTTGATCTTCTCTGCGTTTGGAGACATTTATTTAATGAATTTATGATGTTAAGAACAAAAATTAACTATAGATTGTCATTTATTCAATATTTTCATCTAAACTCAACTGTTTTCTAGAATACACTCCCTTAACTCCTCCCTAACTTTCCATGGTATACGTCTGATCATTGCATTATAGAAATTTTAACAATTTTTTCAAGGAAGCAATTATATTTACACGAAAATCACTAGAGGCACTTTTTCTTGACAATTCTAAAAAAAATTTAAACTTCAGAAAGTAAGTCAGCCATTTTTAATTGCGAATTGACTACAAATTCTTAATATGCGATCTCAAATGAGTTAGATGCAATGTGCGAATAGTAAAAAAAAAGAGAAATGGAATCCAAAAATTATGGTCATAAACAGACAATTTTTATGTTTCAATTTACACTATAATATATTTAACAGAAACTGGAATTAAACTAATTGTTATTAACGGTTATTTCTGAGTTCAAATTTACACAAAATTGTTAATATATCTCCCAGAAATAAAATTCGAATATCATGAACTATTACTTTGAGAGTAAAGAATTTGGTTATATGTCTAAATATTACAGTATTTTATATGACGCATCAAAATATTAAAAACAATATAAGTCAAAATATTCGATAAAAACAACAAAATATTAACACAAGATAAATAAAATAATAAATATAAAAATATAACATAAATAACAGTAAAATCAATCATTTTTTGGACAATTTATAATTAATAATAAATTTTGACATGGATATTGATCCCGTAGAATATTTACGGGAAATCTCTTATAATTTGCACGTGTAAAATAGTAACTTTGCCAATAAATCTATTATTTGATGATATTTTATTGTTTTTTTATGTGTACATTTTTAATTTTGTTTTTCAGTCATGTGATATTCTTGTCAGACCTGTAATATTTTTGTCTTGTAATATTTAGACATGTAACCAAGAATCTTTGGAATGAAAACATAATTGGTTACGCAATTTAAACATCTCAGAATATGAATTATTGAAATCTTTCCAAAATCGGATAACTCAGAACGGCATCAACAAACATGTCACGGTTGGACCGAGTTTCGTTGAAAAAGAGGATGTAGTACTCTTGATGGAAAGTTTATTCGAGTTACCCAAACACGTTACGACCAAAATATTTATAATTCAAAATTTCGCGAAACGGTTACTCAATCTGCCCACGCGAATCGGACTGTTGACTATCCGGATTTCGCCGACAGCTAAAATAAATCCTGCTGAATCGAGTGTAGGAATTCCATTCAACCATTAGGCGTTTAATTCTCAGTATCTTCAGAGTCATTAGTCGACAGGGTCTGATCATTGTTCGGAATTCAGCCGACGAAAGGTCGTCTCTGACGATGAAATCTCGACGAGCGTGCATTGTTCTCCTATCGTGTGTTTTCAGGAGAGGACGGAAAAGCGCGATTTATTCTCAAGTATGACAACCCGAGGGCCAGCCGTTGCCAAAATCGCATTAAAACTTGCGAGCGTTGAGCGATGTTCTTGTCATTAAAATGATCTGTAGCCGCCAGCCAACGTCAGCCGCGAGTGAGGGGTACTTGAGCAAGACCTTAAAATATACCACGATTCTGAAGCGCATTTGCTGCGTTACGAATAAACGATGTCATGCAGGCGTCTGCATCATCTCGATTAAAACTTTTATATATGATAAAAATTATATTTAGAATATATATAAAACAACAATGGTGCGTATGGACCGATACTGGGTCGCACTTTGACCACTACCGTCAAGGGTTTTCGTTTTTGAGGTTAAGTTCCGCGCCCTCAATCGTTCCCCCACGAGTAATTACGCTTCAAAGAAAGAGTCAATTGTCGCTTCTTTGAACTCTCAAAGTAAGTGTCTCTCGAGGTTGAACGAAAGTCCTTTTTAGCACCTGCAAATGACTTTGCTAAACTTTCGCGCCGACTCATTCAAGAATAAGAAAATCTTTACTTCTGAAAGTGTACCGGGATGCTGCATTGATAAAGCTATATTTAGCAAAGTCGGTCTTTGCTTCGAAACCCAGTGATAAACTTCGCGTGGAGGCGCCTACAGAGAATTCGCCGCATGACTTGCTCCTAATCAGGAAGGATATCACGTTTAGTAAGTCCAAACCGTAAACTTGTCTAATTTCGAAATTAGAAGAGGTATCTTCACTAAAGAACCGAAACCTTTCTTTGCTGGAGGATGACATGAGAACTTCGTTAGATTGTGTATTTCGATAATTCTGATGAAATTTAGTTACCTTAAGAATGTGAAAGGAATCTTACAGCTAGTTAATATTGTATCTAACTCTAAGTCTGGTCCTGCTTATAGAGGTAATGGATTGCTTTTGGACAAACCAAATTTCGATGTTTCCGACAGCTATGTATTCTTTTGAGAAACTGGGATGCAGTGAATAAGGTTAGGTTCAAAAGCCATTTTCTCTTTAGGAGTACAACTCCAGATACTGCATTTAGAAGCGTGGGAGTTGTTTTAGTAATATTACATTCTGGTAGTCTTTTTACCCAGATAAGCGAATATTCCAATTGTTTTCATTTATCAGAATTCGTCAAAGCGACATACGTTTCTAAATATGACGTTATCGCAACACATTGATGGAAATCTCCATTAGTATGTGGGTACCATCGGTTGGTCGGGCGTTAAATCGTTCGCTTATGAACACCTACAAACGATAACGCCGACGCATGAAAATTCTAATTGCAGTTTTGAACCGCGTCAGCGCACACGTGAAATTATTTCGTCCGGTTGCATTCCAGCGGAAAATGACGATCACAGCCGATTATCTCGGATCATCATCATTTCATCACGATCTATCAAAATCACTTTTTTTTAGACTTATTGGTGTTGGTACTAGGCGTTATGAAGACTGACGTCAAAGGGACCATTGCTGGTGTTGAAAATTGCTCCGGTCAATTTCAGTAAACGAAACGAAAACTTATTAACGGCAACGATGAATCGAACGAAACTACCGAATTTCCTGTCCATTCGAGAAATCGAGTTTTTTCATCCATTTTGTACCATCATCGGGGGTTATTTCCTGGACTGAAATGATCGTATCAATTTAGTCGTTAGTCCTGCAGTTGATCGGGTTGGGTCAGGGTCGTCCGATAGTTCCACGGAGCATGACCGGACAACCCGTTTCCTCTACCCGCGGGTAGGAGGGTATGGTAGCGTTACATTACGTTATCGCGTTATGTTATATCCTTCGAGCGACATTTTCTTCCCCGAGGTGAATTATTGCTCATCGGATTCCCTTGAAACGCCAATCCATCGACGTTCAAAATCGAGCTCTTAAGACTTCGCGGTCCTGGGTTAAACCCGGGTGCCAGCGGTACGGAAAAATGGGCGACACTCGGGAAACGGACGGTTACTTATACGATATTAAATGACCAGGAGTGACGTTTCACTTCGGGCGTCTCCGTGATAGAGATAACGGGATTTTCCGAAGGATATTTCGTCCTAACCGTCGAGCACCGAATCTACGAGATCCGCAACTTTATCGAAAATATAATTCTATTCTGAAAAGACTCCAAATGATGGACTGGACAGAGTCCATGGCAAATTTGATGGTAAATAAAACGTTTTGTAAATTCAAGTAAAACTTTACTTAAATTAAGCAAATTTTCTTCAATCACGATTTAGATAATGGATTCCATTTGAAATGTTGTCTATTAGAGGTTTTTAGGGTTACTGATCTCGAAATTGAGGTTAGATTTTCGAAATTCAAAATGGCAGCTTTAAAATTGACACGTTCTCTAAATGTTTAAATATCGTATAAAATTATAGTTATTTAGCAGTAGCAAACAGTTGCTACTATCATAAATGCTTTAGAAAAACATCTGCAATAACTAAAAATATATCCACAAAAAGAATCTTTTATACCAAATTGTCACATTATCAAAATGGCGCCCAAAATAACATATTTTGTAGATCGCATTAAATATTTTTGTTAAAATTAAGATGACGGATTTAATATGGCCGGTACATAATACTGAAAGTCGATTTTAGTGATTTTCAGTACTGCAAACATTTTTTTTTTTACATTAAGAATGTGACGCATGTTTCGAAACATCAAACAACTCTTTCAGAATAATGGATGCCATATTTAAATTTTAAGTTGTGTTCTGAAGTTTTTGTCCCTGAATTTAATAAATTCCAAGACCAATTCATAATCCAGTATACAAATAAAACATGGATACTAAAAATTACTTTCTATAAAGGAAAAATATATCTATTAAAAGAGTTCTTAAAAAACTCACAATTTCTTTTCGTAAGTTTGTTAAGGTAGATAATGCTGGTTTTCTTTTCGCCATTTTGAATTTTAGATCTGATTTTTTACGTTTCGAAAAGTTCATTACGAATTTCTAAATGTATTGTTAAGTTTGAAATTTGTTTTAGAGGGGATATTGGATATACTTCAAAAATATCGTTTAATAAACGTTTATTATACGTTAGATTGGTATAAAAATGATTTAGGTATAAGATATCAACGATTATTAGTAAAAAATTTATTAAGTGGTCATTACATGTATGTATATCAACGTCGTTTATAATGAAACGTATTTTAAACGTCGAAAAATCCTTATTATACGTAAGTTTAGTTTAAAAATGGTTTAGGTATATGATATTAATATTTATCGGTAACACATTTATTAAGCTGTCATTAAATGTACATTTATTGCATACGTTTATAACGAAACGTATTTTAAACGTAAAACAACATTTTTGAAGTAACAAATAGGATAAGTTTAAAATGCGTTTAACAACGATGTATAACATAAAAATATACGTGTACGAAGAAAATTTATATACATTGGTTAAAGGATACTTCATTTATAAAACGAGTATATAATTTAGTTTAATAAACGTTTATTATACGTAAGTTTGGGTTAAAAATGGTTTAGGTATATGATAGCACAGTTTATTGCTACATTTATTACGCTGTCTTTAAGTATACGTTTATCAACTTCGTTTATAACGAAACGTATTTTAAACGTCAAAAAATAATTTATAAATTACCACAAATGGCTTAAGTTTAAATTCGAGTTTAACAATGTTGTATAACATAAAAATATATGTAAATGAAAGACATTTGCTAAAGGATACTTCATTTATAAAACATCTACATAATGTAGTTTAATATTCGTTTATAAAATACATTAACAAAACGTTGAATTTGTACTACTTTTATCTGTTCATTCTCTTAATGAACACGTATTTACATACAATTCAAGGGCCTTAATTTTCAGCAATAAATAGAAATCGATATTTATAATATGAAAAAGTTTAATACGATGATGTTTTAAATATATTGAAAACTCACAAAATTGTTTTATTAGAGTAGAATTCTAACGTGAAAATAAATTGAACACCGATATCGGAAATAAGCTTTCATTTTCATTCTGTGCACTTACATGCTCGACGTTTCGTTGGATTACATCAAGTATGTTATCATGCAATGAAGTGAAAAATCTGCATTAAATGCTATGCTAAATTGGTGAATTGAAAAGCATTTTCGATATCATCAGCGTATTTCTAAGTAGAGTGCATTTAAGAACAAATTTATAGAATTTTTAACATTACCAATTTGTAATACTTAAAAATTATCTGATCGATATTAATTTCATATAATAGATTAATAAAATTTAATATTGGTACTTTATCAAATATACATAATTACCAAGAAAATTATAAAATATAATCTTTTCAGTCTAACCCACTTTAAAGAAATGAAAACTTATAAAAAAATATTATCCTGGTAATAGATCCGCAATGTTCGGTGAAGTTTATAACAAAAAATTGAATGGATATACGCAACACTGAAAGTAGGTCGGATCTTCTGCCCTTTTAATTTTTGCTATCTAAACCGCACGAACTAAAAAAGTTTTCAATTTTCAGGACTCAACATCGAGAATGTCAGCAGCGGTTGTGTTAGATAAAGCCATTACAGAAGTCTAAAAGGGTATTTTTTATAGGGCGACGATTATTTTTTCAATTTTAGATGATATTTCGGAAATCACTTTTGGAAATTCTATATATTTAATATTTATAAAAATCTAATTCGGAACTACTGTCATTAGTAATGAACTTAATTCTGATGTTGAGAATTATGTGGTTGAAATTTCACTTTCCGGAGGGATAGTTTAGAATTTTGTAGCTTTTTTTTACATTTGAAATAAGTACGAGACATTATTAAACTGATTTAGTATCATATAAAGGAGGACAAAATATTTCCCTAACGAATCATTCATTATGACGACATGTTTTCTGTACGAAATATCATTTTGAAAGTGTTATATGTACAACTTATAATCATTTGCAAAAATATTCAAAATAATCAAATAAATAAAACTCCTACAATGGCAGACGTATTTTATGTTTTTTTTTTATCGTTTTTTAATTTTTTTTAATGAGATAAAACTAAAAAAATTTAATGCGCGAGCCAGGAATTGATCCCGCTACCTTTTGGTTGATTGTCGAATGTTCTTCTAAACAGAAATTTGTTCAGGCCCTGATCAGGGCCCTAATAAATTTCTACTCGGGAAGCTACGTGCTGTCCTGAAAGTTTATATTAATTTCAAGATCTAATCATATAATCGGATGATATGTGCTACTTATTTACAAAATATTTTGTTAAAGTCTATTGTTTCTCAATAGTTAATAAATGCAACAATAATTTTATGTACAATGGTTTTTAACTGCACAAATAAATTTCGATTTCCAATGAACAAAATAATTTGTACAGATTTCAAAACAAAATAATTATAGTGACTATTTTTTGCTATGAATTCTGTAGCTGGGTACAAGGAAAGTAAATTTCACTAATACTTATAAAAGAGTAATCCACTGTGACCGGTGACGGTCAAAAATGAAAATTACCATTCCCAGAAGAGTGAGAACAGCTAAAAATCTTTTTCATGAAACTGCATATTGCACTAGAATCGTTTCGAAACTTTCGGATTTTGCTTTGCCAAATTAAAGTTGTGTACTTCGTCCGCGAATATAACGAGAGAATGTAATCTATTTTTTAATTTTGATTGAATATTAAAATAAAAAATATTTGATAATTGAATCAATTTTTTACTTTCCTTGTTTATGAATGTTTTACTCTGAAATTTGACAAAATCTATAGAATATTGTCTACAATTACTGAACATTATAGATATTTGCGTTTTCTACAAATGAAAAGAAAATCTCTGAAACTAATTATAGTACTTATTTTTAGTGGATTTTAAGAACAGGTAAATAGTTTAATAAATTAATATTAATAAAAACGTAAAAAAATGATATTGTGTAGATATTTTTGGCTATGATTCTAAATCTTATTTATTAAAGTATGTTAGTTAATCTTCAAGCGTGCTTTTTAATTAAGCGCACAAGGTTATTTCCTGAAAATTAAATACCGTGAAATAGTTTTTGTTGTTGTTTCTTAAGTAATAATAGAAAAATGTTAGATTTACGATTTCGTAAGTTTGGATTTCAAATTTTAAAAAACAGTCGATCTTATTATAATTTTTCTATAAGTAACTGATATTTTTTTAAACCTTAATATGTAAACTAAACGAAAAATAAACTTTGCATGACATTCTACTAATTTCTTTACTAATTAGTTAACTAATTATCTATCCAAATTTATTTGCACGAATAAAGAACCCAGACTATTGTGATATATATTTATAAATTTTTGTAACTATGTAGTAGTTGTTTTCCCAAAATTAAGGATAATTTTGCACGTTTAATTAGACGGTATATATTTACAAATCAATTACCTGAAAGCTAATTTAAAACGACTTTAAAGCCTTAATGATTCGAATGCAATCACGTTTATTTTAAATCGTGATGAATGGAAGAAAAACACCTAAATGACAGATAAAATAATAAGCCATGTACGGTAATATATATAATATTCCGAGTGTATTACATCCTTGCATGTCACGAACTCATTAGTGATGATAGATGATCCGACATTTATAAACGAACGGATGCTATTAAAGGAAAACCGGTTTGAAGGCGAATTGTCATTTATTTCGAATGCGACATAATAAAATCTTTTTGGCGCACTAATTACGGACCTCTTTCATCTCGAATTCCCACAGACGTAAATGGCAAATTGAGACTTTCGTGGCTTCAGGTTCCATTTAATTATATAATCATTCACGTGGTTATTATATAATTATATATTGCTTATTTTTTATTTATCGTTTGGGAAATTATTATTTTTATTCTAATGCGTTTTTTAATCTTACAATGAATTCTAATTTATATAATTATGGTGGTTTAATATATTTTAAGCCTTTCATTAAGCTTCAATTTTTCACTTTATTCATTCTATCTATTGTTACATAAATTAGTACATAACGATTGCTTTGTTCCAATAATAATGGTGAACTCATCCCCCATCAGTACTTTACTTATCTAGTTAAAACTAATCTAAATAAACTATTTCCTTACAAAATATATGATAAAAATATACAGTATTTATTTAACAAGTGTGTGAAATGCGATTTTACGCTCGGTATTTTACGGCAGTAGAATTGGTGACAATTTAGTTGATCTCGTAACAAATTACGCAAAAGTGATAACTATTGTATTATTAACCAATTAATAACACCTAGACCATTTACATTAAGTTTGTTTATAAGTGTCTAATAACGCTAGAGCTCAGGTGGTTCGGATTCCACCTTCATAAACTGCAGGTCCCGTCGCGATTTAGTCCTATATGGGTTGAGAAAAGTCCACGTAAAATAATAATAATAAAACAAAAAAACATTAAGTTTGTCAGAAAAGTTCAAAACATTGCAATATTGCCAGACGTTATTTAGTATTTTAAAAACTAAATTTAGAAATAATAAAACAAACAAAAATCGATTGGATACTAGGTTTGAAATTATTTGATCGATTATAACAAATTCGTGCGCCATGATCATTCGTGATCCACCATTTTGAATTTTTGAAATCTAAGAGCACATTCATGAGCAGCGATGTTAAAGACCTCCAAATGTCTAATTTTGAGAAGTTTGATTGGAGTCAGTCGATTTAACGAAAGGGAAATTGGTTTTTTAGAAAAAAAGTATTATACATTTTAAAATTTAGCTATCTTATCTTTCACAATAAATATTTTGGACAACATATATATATATATATTTCAGTCTAAGACATTCTATTTCAAGAAATGTTAAAAATAACAATAGGACCTGCGAAATTGAATCTCATCCGTTCCGACAACCTCCAAAATTGTCTGCATGCGAAAACAAGTGAAGGGGAGATTGTTCCTACTTCACGTTTATTTTAACCTCACATTTTTAACCAAGAGTTGTTAAAATTTTGATTAGTTTCAATAAGTTGGTGAAAAATGACTGCAATAATTGTTTCTTTTTTATTTATTTTTTTTTCTATACATAATATATCAACAGAGTGGGGGAAAGTGTTTCCTCAATGGCAGCAAATTTTGAAGGCTTCCGTCGAGTAAATCTTAAAAAGTTGTGATTTTTCTTATATAACAGCGTAATTACAAAGAAAAAGAAGATTTCACCTTAATTCTAAAAAAAAAATAACATACGTCTTCATTAACTTTCATTACTCTATTAATCCCTATTAAATTATTCGGATTATTTTTGACGAATGTCTAAAATTCACATTATTTCGCAGTAACGGATGAAAAGAAAGTTTAATTTCAAACATGGAAAAGAAGACATCGAATATATCCGCTATTAAGTATTCAGCGCTGCAGAATAAATGATTTTTCCTCGGAACGTTACCGATACAGTTCTTTTATGAAGAAATATCGATTTTTAATCCAAGTTACGATGTTGAATAAGGCGAGGAAAATTGGATTTATAAGCATTGTTTCGAAAATTACATTTTCTAACGAGTTTAGGTTTTTTAGTTGTAATCTTTTTTTAAAGGAAGTTTCTATTTTGCCATAAGAATATCTGGCATAAAAATCCCTGGTTTTATGATAATTAATACATTTTGTTTAAATTTCCATACTGTTTTTTAATGAAATAGTTGTATGAGAGGTGAAATTCATACTTTTGCAGCTGGGAAGAATATTAAGTTTATCACATGTAATTATGGCGATAATTTATAATTTAGTTATTAATTTAGTTAATTTTACTAGACAATGTCTGTATTAATTTATTGAATGACTTCACATTTATTCCCTCGTATTTACATAATATTCTATGAACTACTAGAGCATTTCACTTTTCTATGCCCTACGTTTCTAAACTTTTAAGGTTTTCTTAAAAGGTTAATAAAAAATTAACATAATTCTTGTAACTATTGGTTCTGATTCAACCACTCACTTTTCTTCTCTCTCTCTCTCTCTCTCTCTCTCTCTCTCTCGCAATTCCCATCCTCTATACCTTTTTTATACATTCATAGCTCCTTCCATCCACATTCAAGATTTTCGTGTTTCTTCCCACTTCATTTTTTATAATCTTGCATATTTCCCTCATGTGTTCGATCACTGCCATCCCAATGCCACACAACCTGCATACTTTCTCTTCGTCTTTCATCCAATATCTGTTTCCCTTCATCTCGTTTCCATATCTCCACCTTGCTATTCTTTCCAACCTTTTCCCCTCCTTTTTATAATACATCATTAAATATTCCGGTATTCGTATCATCGTCTCATACTCTGGATATAACCTTGACGCTATTACTTTTTCACCTCTCTCTTATTCATCCAATCAATCTCTTTCTCTAAAAATCTCCCATTTTTTTGTTGTAATTGCGGTTATTATTGTATCACTAAACCCCCTCTCCATATATACTTTTTCCCCTCTCCACATAATCTCTTCCCTCTACACGTTCATTTTCCCACCCCTTTATTTTTTTTTCCATCTCATTTTTTTCTTCGCTCCTCCGTACACTTCATTCCAATCGACCCTCCTTTCCCTTCTCTAACTTACTTTGTATATCCCTGCTCTCCATCCCGTCTCTACCCTCGAGTTATTTATTTACAATTCTTCTCTCACAATATATGCTGATGTTATTCCGTCTACCCCTAATACACATTTCAAATACCTCTTCCGAAGCCCTTCAATGTTCTTCCATTCATTATTCCACCATATTTCTACTCCATAGAATAAAATCCCCTTCACTATGCTATAAAACAAAAACCAATCTCTATTTTATGTCCCCCTTAAATTTTATTTCTCCGTAACTTCAGACCCAGACCATTGCTAGTCTTGTATTACTTATCCTTTCACTTACACGCTCTTTTTCCCCTTTATTCTTTTTAATATGTGCCCTAAATATTTATATTTCACTTCACTTCCTCTAATCTTTTCTCTCCCCACAACCAAAATCTTTCTTTGTCCCTCTCTCCTTTATTCCTTAAAACCATCATTTTCGACTTTTCTACACTCAAATCGAACTTTTTCTTCTCCAAATACACCTTTACTCACCGTATCTTATCTCTTAATCCTTCTTCTTCCGCTAATATCCGCACATCATCTGCACATTCTAAACATCATACTTTCTCCTTCCCTACCTTTACACCTCCTCTACTGTTTCAATTAGTCTTCTAGACCCTCTACATATATATATATATTAAACAATCTTGGGCTTAATGGAAACCCCTGCCTCACCCCCTTCTCTACCCAAAATTCTTTGGACAACTTCTCTCCTACCTCCACCACAAATCTGTCTGTCCCTCACTTCCTCACCTTACACGTAAGAGTCCCCAATATTGCACCAATAATATTTAGATTTAATTTGATATGAAATTGTTATAAAAAATAAAACATAAAAAAAAGTTTTCTAGTTTTTTTACTATGGGGTTGTAATCAAACGTTGTGGTTTTTGAAAGTAGAGGAGGCGGAGAGGACGAAATGTGTCGGTGGTGTGAGGAAAAAAGACCGGACGAAGTGAAAGTCTATAAATAGTTAGTACCCTAACAAAGGAAAGGAATATATAAAAAAAGAGTGAAAAGAGATAGGGTTACAATGGAGTGGCTTTGGAGATATAGAGAAATTTAAAAGAGATGTAAAATTGCTCGATAGCATAGTGAAAGGTATGTTATATTGCGGAGTGGAAATATATAAGTACAGTTAGCGGCCAAAAGTAGGGGCTTTAGCGTGTACATAGTTACTGAAAAGAAATAAGTGATCGGTGGAAAAGGTTAGAGAAAAGAGATAGGGACGGCAAGAGAGGGTAAAATTACCGAAAAATAATTTTTCCCGAAAGTAATTTGCCCTAAATAAAAATTAAAAATTCAGAACATAAAATATCCGAACAGTAAATGTTCCGAAAGAAAATATTCGGAATAGCAAAAATCCAGAATTTAAAAAATTCGAAGAGAAAATGTTCTGGGAAGACGTGCATGGAGGAGCAAAGAAAAAGGGAAAGGGAAAAGGTCTTGAGAAATTGGGAGACAGAATGTGTAGAGAGATGAAATTATCTACAGTAAGGGGGAATGAGTGAACTGGCTTTGAGAGAAAATATGTCGAAAATATTAAGTATGTCTTGTAAATGTAGACAAGTAAGCGAAAGAAGAGAAAATAAGAGGATCGAGATCATGTCAACATTACGAAAATTACTTGACTACCAAAATATATTAGAACGTGCAAAAGGTAAGACGGGGGAAGTTGGAGAATGAAAGACGGAGACGTTGAAATGAGAAAATAGGAAATAAATATTGACTGAAAGAGCAGAGGAGAGGGTGTAGGTTATGTGAAAAAACGAGGGAGAAAGTGGATTATTTACGAGTGAAATGTGAGTATATAAGTGAAGGGACAAGACAGAGTTGTCGATGTGATGAATTGGGATAAAACGGGGACAAGTACATGGAAATGATACATAGGGTAAGAAGCATGCGAAAGAAAGAGAAAGAGAGAGGGGGGGTGGAGAGTAGGAGAGAGGGGGGCAGTAGGAGAAAGAGGAGGGGCGAGGATAGGAGAGTGAGAGAGTATAATAAGTATAAGATAATAATTATTAATTATTTATTACTTATGTATCCTAAACTCCTGCAAAAAAAGTAGGCCAATTTTTATGGAAAGACATTAGACAATTACGACGGTCGATTTGGAGTGTCTTTGGAGAGTCTCCAATTCACTAACAGACGGAGGACAAAAACCCTAGATTATATATTTTATGAGAATATAAAAACTTCTAGACAATTTGATCGGAAATTTTGGATCCTCCATTATAAACTTTACTGTATTCAAAATTAGCGACACGAAATGCCCATATCATTCAAGTTTTAGGAAAAACGAAAATGTTTTTAAAAGTTTACCGCCATTTTGAAGCCGCAATATTGAATTTTGTTAATCTGACCTTACGTGTTATTTGTAAGAGTGAACATTTTCACTTGTTTAGAGTGAATTTTTATTCTTATCGGAATGCCAATTTTCACTCTTAATCAAAGAGTTACTCTGTTTGCACTATCAGTGTGGATGGACATTATTGGCTTAATTGTAACAAAAACAAGACCAATTAAAAACTGACATATATATTGGCTTAATTTGAGACGTAACAATTTTAAGACCTTTTTTTCAGTGATTTTTTAAAAGCAATGTCTGTATGTGAACGAAACGGTTTGTAAAATGATGCAGACTCGCATCGTTTTTTCCCGCCATAAATGTGCGAAACCAACACATCGATCTTTACCCGGGGGAGTGACATATCGCCCGACAAATCGGACATCGCAGCCGAATTTACGGGAAAGAAAATCGCGTCTCGGGTGTACCTGCATCGAATTGGCTCTGGCCGATTATTGATAGCCCTCAGCTGTTTTGTTTTGGCAAGTCACCGCGCTAGACGCCGCTGCCGCTCTGCAAGCATATGTCGTCACGTATTATTGTTATTTCGAGCGTTGTCGAAGGTTGGTGCAAATTATAAATTTACCGGCGGTGCCATCTTTATATTCCTCCACGCGTACGAAATTGCGGTAAATTTTAATTTTAGCGGCTACTGCACGTATTTCGGATCCGTTCTCAATGAGCGATGGCCGATGGTCACGTGATTGACGGAAACGTCGCTGCCACGCGGACGCGAAACGTCGCTCGCGTCTGTTATTGAGATTTTTAGGTTATGGCACACTTATTTCGTTCGAAGCAATTAACCCATGTCAAATTTAAATGGTACCTGTCCATTTGTTTCAATTTTTGAATATATACTACGAAAACAGTAGACTGGTGATGGAACAACATTAAAATGATTTTTAAGTGGTTCTTTTTTGGTTAAAATTGACGTGACCGACAGAGTTCCCTTAAGTATCCCCTTCCCTTCCCTTCCCTTTCCCTTCCCTTCCCTTCCTCCCTTCTAAGGTAGTATAAAGTGATGAGTCGATAATTTACGGTTCAAAATTACTAACGGCTTTTAAAATATGTCCTCGTATATGAAATCATTAAAATTGTCTATTTCAGAAAATTTAATGGTATTTTAGACGATCAGCTGTGTTCATTATAATATATGTTATTATAAGCTCTAAGTTTTGAAAGACTGTTTTTATTTTTTAAGAATTGATTTGTTGTATTATTGGTTGACCACTCCATCTCAAAGGGGTGCTAAAGTTTACTGGATGATTCCTAATCTGAAATATTTAAATTCGAAATTCATATTACCGACAGTAAGTCATTTTAGAGGCCCTTTAAGCGAATCTCAAGTGCTCAGTCTATATAGTAGTAAAAAATGTGGGAAAGTCATTTTCATCGTTATTTGAGATTCCTTAAAAAGTAGATATTAAAAAATTGACCAGCATTGAACTAATTATTTTTTAATTTTTTAGAATATCTCGGTTCTTGTTTAGAATATTGTCGAGATTCTGAATTTTTAAAACGTTTTTAATTTTAATTTATATTTTTTAACACTTAACCAGGATTTCAATAGTAAATGACTTTATTTATAATTCGTAACTGTAAGTGGTAAACTAAAGTAGTACCTAACTTAAAAGTCAATAAAAACTTTTCAAAATAGCCTGTGACTTATTTTATGTATGAAGAGTATCGATCTTCTTGTACTCCCAATTTGAACTTACCTTAGTAACACATTTTAAATACGTTCCATATAATCACATCGTTTCAGTTTTTCGTTTACACGGAATATTTCAAAGTTTAAAACGCGATATTTTGAAGTTTAAAAATTGTCGTGGATTTAAAAAATTTAATCACATCAATATAATACTAAAGTTACGAACGGTATTATAAGAAATAAGGAAGTTTGGAGCATGATGAAAAGCCTTGAAATATGTTGTTCTCAAGAGGCTATAATTCTCTCTACCCAATTATCTTTGAGCATGAAAATTCACCGGTGGACTTGAAACTTTCGATGCACGAATGAAGTGCCGATTCAGGCGAGTTTTTCCGGAAATCCATCATTGTGAGTGCTGAAAACTTTTATCATTGTTGATATGTATTTATTCCAATAAAGGAACATGGACCGTCTCAGTTTCATTAAAAAATTAATTTCTTATAATTTTTTGTTCCATTAATACATTTCGAATTCAGTATCGGACTTTTTCCCTTTTTTGTTTCATAAAATTTGACATAATCCTGAATTTACGATTTTTTCAGAATATATAACTGTCAAACAATTTTTCAACTGATATCATTGGATTCTAATGTGGAGCGACTCTCTGAATTAATTCAAAACTACAAATAAGCAGGGGAGTCACTATTCAATTAATAATTATGTTTTTTAATATATAATTAATACCCTGGTAGTACTTTGTCCAGTTTTTTTGTTACACTACCCAGTTTCCCTGTACCTTTAACATGGGATAAAAACTGGATAGAAACTAGCCAAAAACTGGATTCATTTTCTACCAGGGTAACCGCTAATTTGTTACTAATTCTCAAAACTACGCGAATAAATATTCAATTTCTACTTTTAGATTAGTAGAAATTTATTAATAAAATAGTCCTTTTTCCCCGGTGCGAAAAACCGACAAGTTAAAAAGCCGACAGTAGAAAAACCGAATTGTCATAATACCGACAGTCAAAAAACTGACTACACATGGTTCGGTGTTGGGTACTTGGATGTGTCGACTTTTCACTGTCGGATTTTTGGCAGTTGGTTCTTTGAATTGTCGGTTATTTGACTTATAGGTATCATGAAAATTCGGTTTTTCAACTGTTGGCTATTTACCTGTCGGTTTTTTGAATGTCGATATTTTGACGTGTCGGCGTTTTGAATGCCGATATTTTGCCATGTCGAATTTTTGACTGTCGGTTGTTTGATTTAGCGTTATTATGGGAATTGGGTTTTCTACTGTCGGCTTTTTGAATTCGGTTTTTTAAATGTCGATATTTTGACGTATCGGTTTCTTAACTGTCGGATGTTTGGCGTGTCGGCCTTTTGCCTCTCGACATTTTGAATGTAGGTATTTTTGACTGTCGGTATTGTGAAAATACGGTTTCTCTACTGTCGGATTTTTGCCTGTCGGCTTTTTAACGTGTCGGGTTTTTGAATGCCGATATTTTGACGTGTCGGTTTCTTGACAGTCGGATTTTTGGCGTGTCGGCTTTTTGCCTCTGGACATTTTAAATGTCGGTATTTTGACTGTCGGTATTCTGACAATTCGGTTTTTTTACTATCGGCTTTTTGACGTGTCAGCTTTTTGCCTGACGGCTGTTTGAATGCCGATATTTTGACCTGTCGGCTTTTTGAATGTCGGTATTTTGATAGTCAGTTTTTGACTGTCGGTATCATGACAATTCGCTTTTTCAACTGTTGGCTTTATGACTGTCGGCTTTTTGACATGTCGGCTTTTTGACATGTCAGCTTTTTGCCTGTCGGCTTTTTGCCTGTCGGCTTTTTGCATGTTGACGTTTTGAATGTAGGTATTTTCATTTATCGGTTTTTCGACCCGGAACCCTTATTCCTATTTTCTAGTATACAAACATGACTATTTGACGGCAACTTTTTAATTTTACATTAGTAGCGTTTATGTCATTCAGATTTATAGAGTATATTTTTATAATTTGACTTGGGTATTTGTATGGTTGTATCTAACATAACAATATCAATAAATACACGAGCTGGACTTGCATTGTTACCTGAAAAATCGATAAATAAATCCAGACAAATTACTTCCATACTAAGGTAGTTACTTCTATTTATTATAATCACTTAATATATTACGTTCTAATAATATTTTTGACAAACAAGGTTCTAAACTATCTGAATTATTTTATAATGAGATAGTGCCATGTATTTATTATTTTAATAAATTCTTTTAGCTTATGTCGTTCTAAGGTTCGTTTAATTTTAACGATGTTTCGTACCTCTAGTGCCTTTTCAGGTCTGTACTAGGAATCTACCTAAAGTAAGTTATTAAAGAAAAGAATTTAAGTTAGGTTTCAAAGAACTTTTTTTGGAAAGTTTCAGGTTCACACCTGAAGAAAGCTTCTATACTATCGAAACATCAAAATAAAAGAAATTTAGTAGGGTATAACCCGAAGGAATTTATTATAATTAAAAATAAATTTTGTTTTCTGGGTGTTTTTTTTATTATCATAGTCAACAAATTGGATGCGGGTCGAAAAACCGACAAATCAAAAAGCCAACAGATCGAAAAACCAACAGTTCAAAAAATGACTGTACCCCTGACGATGTGTCTATTTTTTTATGTGTCGGTTTTTTGACTGTCGGCTTTTTGATTTGTCAGTTTTTTGACTCGCACCGAACAAATTTTTGTGTTTAGATTATTATTCTGTCACATAATACTTCTGATTTCTATTGCCGTATTTACAGTTCTACACTGGAACAAGTTTTTAGTAATCGTAACTAACTTACAGTGTATATTTTTATATCATTAGTTTTAACAATATTAAACATATTTCTTCTAATCGTTAGTATATTAAACTATTTTCAACTTAAACAAGGTTTATTTTCATGAATTAGTTTTCAGTACCACTAATATTCCATGTTTATGTTAAAAATTATACTAATAATTCGAAATAGTCCTATTTAGTCGAATCGATTCAGTAATTTTTGTGGTTTCCACCAAAATGCGACAAGAATAGTATAGAATTGATATGAAGTCCCATGAACTAGAAAATAGATAAAATTAGCAATAAAGTCTGCTCAGGAAACGTATGTCGCGTTTCAGTTCCAATTTTATTTGCGTAATCGTGTGCATCAAGTCTTGCATTTGAAGCGTCCATTTTCGTCCTTGCACTTATTTTGAAGATGCGCTTTGCACGCAAGGGGCAAAGATAACGTCGCCGATAAAACGCCAGCGCCAGGAGTACTCGTCGCGCCACTTAAATTCGGACACTGATTGCAAAAAAGCTGCCGCAGTGACGATTTTAGCGAAATTTATTTTAGTGTCTGATCATAAAGTTAGATCTTAGAGGTGTGGGTGATATAAAACGTAACTGTTCCATTAACCCAATAGGACCACTTTCCAGAGTTTTCATTAGGAATTAAAAAAAAAATCGCCCACGAAAACTTTTTAATTTTTTTAATTTTCGAAAGTTTACATTTAAATGCATCCAATTTCTTTGTAAGTGAAACTGGTCTTTTCTAAAGTAACTATGTGACATACTAAATAAATGTATTAAACAGTTTAAAAAAGTTATAAAAATTAATTTTATTTCTTTATTTTAATATTTCAAATGGGAATTTTGCATATATATTATTCTGTGACATGCAGTCCATTTATTAAACATTATATTCTATAATTATATAAAGAGAGAAGTCATTACAATATTTACAAAATCACAACTTTTTGATTATCTAAATAAAGTTTTTTATGTGTAAGGAGAAAATTATTTTTTATAATACCTACGAACTTACATCGATTTTGCTTGCAGTAAAACAAGAAATTTCATTTTTTTTTATTTATTAGACTTATGTTGACCTTATGCAGGATGGCAAACCTTTGTACCTAATCTTTAAATACTCGTTAGTTTCTGAAATAATTTCCATTAAATTTATCGTTTATTCATAAAAAATGAGTAGAAAAATTGCAAATTCTGTCTGAAACATATGTTTTTAACTGAAAATAAGGGATCGGTCAAAACTAATTTGATTATGTTGGTATTTAGCTGCCCAAATGATAATTATGTCGTTGAAAATGAAGAAATAAATTTAAAAATTATGAAAAAAATGTGCGACACCTTAAATGACTAAAAAAAAAGAAAAATCCAGCTGTACCCTGGTAGAACAGTTCATATTTTTCTTACACTATCCATTTCCCCACCAGACACTAAAACATTAAACAGAGAAACAAAAACCGGACATGCCAAAAAACAGACATTTCAAAATACAGACTTATTTTTTGAAAAGTCTTATTTTTGAATGTCGGGTTTTTGAAAGGTCAGTTTTGTGATTTGTCGGGTTTTTGAGGTGCACCCTCTTTAACATAGTAAATGTAAACTGTCTAATATTTACCCAATAATACGTGGTTTTATTTTGATTATGGAAAATATAAAAAATGATTGAAGGTACAAGGATTAATAATATCTATAACACAGAATAAAATTAACAAAAGTAAAATATAATTCCATATTCATTATAAATTTTCGTAACTGATTTGTTTTATTCTTTGTGTGAAATCATATTGAATTGATAAAATGCCGGAGTTAATTTAGTATGGGATTGAATTGGCTTTAGCACTGATTAATATCGACTTGTTAAATTATTAATACAAGCAATCGTTTGTATCTTCTTATACAGAAATTAGGGTTACATCACGTGAAAGCTATTTTTTAATATTAAACATTAATTAAAATGCAGTAAATAATTAGCCTAATTGAAATAACTTACAATTTATAATCTTTTGTAAATTAATCGATTTAAAAGGCTCGTAACAAAAATAATATTTAAATATTTAAACATGTTGTTCATTATATTTATTCAAAGCGAAAATGTACATTTGTTGCTACCATTTTCTTCTTAAATATATTTATCACCATTCGAAAATCGCATAGAACGAATCTTTTACGTTTCGGTTTTGGTATATTATAGTTTTAATTTGTTTTCGTTTTTAAATATCTTTATACAAACACTTTTTTTAAGCTCTTAAACAAATCATTTAAATAATACAATAAGTATATAGATTATTTCCATAAAAGTTGTCTACAAAATAAAAAATGAGTGTGGGACGAAAAACCGACAGGTTACAAAACCGACAGTCAAAAAACCGACAATCGAAAAGCTAACAATCAACGATCCGACACTTTAAAAAATAACTGTTCGCTTACCGATGCGTCAATTTATTTATGTGTAGGCTTTTCGACTGTCGGCTTTTCCACTATCAGCTTTTCTACTGTCGGCTTTATGACTGTCCGTTTTTTGTTCTGTCGTTTTTTTGAGCTGTCGGTTTTTCGACCTGCGCCCCAAAAACTAAATTGTAATTTGTATGCTAATGTAGTTTGAACCACTATGCTAAAGCCTATAATAAGATAACTTAAAAATGTCTAAAAACTATTAATAATGATTTAATCCAACGTGTATGTATGGCTTAGCCATAGAACGCACAAAAATTTTTTTAAGACTAATTGTGTCAACTATAAATTCACAATTTTACGTAAAACACTCATACATATTTCTGATAGATGTGACATTACAAAGAAAAAGTTGTTGGATCATTACTTATTTATCAAAAAAAAAATAAACATTTTTAGAGGTTTGATGCACGCGGATCCTACACTTACTTAAGTAACAAATTCCATCGTTGAAAAGAAATGTGTCCAACAAAAATGTGCACAAATTTCTAAACTGTACAGACAAGTTTCTGACTTCAGGGCTACAAATGTTAAAAAAAAATGCAATTTCTATCTTTTTTTCAGCATAAGGTGTAATTATTAATTAATATGATATTAATTAATAATAAGTTACAGACAAATTCGTCGTAAAATATAGAAGTTCCTCTGTAAATCTTATATATTATTTTATTTTATATTTTATTAATATTATTTAGTAAAGTGACCGGTTTTACTTTTGCTCACACCAAACTGGATTCTGGCCGAAAAACCGACAAATAAAAAAGCCGACAGTTAATAAAACGGACATTTGAAAAAATGACTGTCTACTTGTCAATATGCTGGGAGTGGGTCGAACAACGACAAACAAAAAAACCGACACGTCAAAAAATCTAAAGTTAAAAACCAACAGTTAAAAAACCGACGACAGTCACTAAGCCTTTAGATAAAAAACCATACAAATTAATATACAAATTTTGATTTGTGGGTTTTTTTCTGTTGGCCTTTTGACTGTCGGTTTGCCGACCGGCACTCGTCGGTTTTTTGTTTCGTTGTTTTTTTTATCTGCACCTGACACATTGAAGCAGACACTCAATTTTTGCAGTGTCAGTTTTTTTACTGTTGGCTTTATGACTGTCGGTTTCTTTACCCGCACCCACTAAGCTCTATCTAATTTTAACTTTGGGTAATTTTTTCTTTTTCATTGTCATAAAATGGTTTTGTATCTTGATGTTGAAAAAAATCTTATTTTGTTTTCTAAACTACTGAATATATGGAAAAAGTAAGGAATCGTTAATAAATTGTGGTTTTAAATTGATTTCTTATGCCTCTAGGACATTTTGTAACTCGAGATATGTCCTAAGTGTGGCTATTTCAGAAAAAAATCGAAATAAAATATTAATAATTCATGTAAAAAAAGTAGTTTTATCTTCAGAAAAATGTTCAGTGTGATGTTTGAGTTTATTGGCTAAAAATGGCATTAAATATACATTTTTTATAGGATTATTTTACTAATGTTTGTACGT
The DNA here is from genome assembly GCA_030407085.1 of Trichopria drosophilae. Lineage (NCBI taxonomy): Eukaryota > Metazoa > Arthropoda > Insecta > Hymenoptera > Diapriidae > Trichopria > Trichopria drosophilae. The sequence continues at coordinate 103,086,557 of CM059586.1, forward strand.
GTAATTTTTGTTTAAAGATCCAGTTTTATTTAATTTTTAATAACTTTTATTAACACTTGTCGAATGGTATTTTTTTTTTAAATTGAATGTTAATTTTATCTTTTGACAGTTTTATACAAAAGTAGTTTTTTTTCAACGAATATTTAATTCGGGAACGTAGCTGAAAATCAAGAAGCGCTAGCGCAAATTTCCAAGGGTGTACAAATGAATATAGATCTGATTTAAATTACATCGCTAAAATTAGTCGTTGATCGATACATCCTAGAAATAATGCGGAGTTTAAGTTTATGTCTAGAGAGCCACCGCCGGGAATGTTGCATAAAATATACGAAATCGATAGCGTATAAAGCTTCAATCGCGGTGCTAGCTAAATCACGTGAAAAATGGTGTTTTATGACAGCGCATGGATCGAACGTAATCATGCACAATTTAACCGTTGGTGACAAAATAAAGTAGGACGTATTTCTGCAGCAAAGTCAACTATGTTAGGAATAATTATTCCCTGGATTACTTGTCATCGTTGAAAAGTCTGTAGATCACATCCTAATTGGTTAACTATTTCACTATTCATATAGTGCAACGTCGCTGTTTATATAACATCGCATAATACAGCTCCGCTTAATTATCCGCAACATTCCAGGATATTACGCTAATAAAGATGAGTTGTGAAATAATAAGTAGTCAACTAGCAACTAATTTACCCTCCAAATCTAAATTGGTAAACAAATTCGAATGAAAAAGAGCAGTCGGTGAGATTAGTAATAATACTGATTAATAAAATGCGAAAAACCCCTAAAAATTCGTCAACTTACTTTAATGTATATGAGAAATTTTCTTTAGACTCTGAAATATTTACTAATAATTTACTAGTTTTGCTATGAAATTTTATTATAACATATTTATTTTTAACTTTTTGCCATAAATTAAACTTTAAATTAATATATATCAATAAAAAAAAACTAGTATATTATGTAACAAGGGCGGACTTATCGATCGTCGACGAGTGCGAAGTTTGTAGCACTTCACTGCAGGGCGCAAAGTCGAGTTCTACTCCCGGATGGTTAACAAACCCAAATTGGGGTCCCTGGCCCCAAATCTGAGAGTAGTTTTCAAACATTCAAAATTGTGGATTCAGCATAACCTATTTTGTAAAATATCAATGACTTCATTCTTGATACTTGGTGCTTTTTGGGGTCCGTAATTACGGATTGTGGATCCGCCATTTTGAATTTTTGAAAACTAATATCAGATTTGGAGTCAACGACCCAAAAAACCGCAAGTTTGAAATGATTTCATTCATGTCAATCGATTCAATGCATACGACTATGGTTTTGAAAAAAATCTACTTTAGTGGGCATTTTTTAACCGCCATTTTGAAATTTAATATTTTATAATACTTCCATATTCTTGTCTAAACATTTTTTTACGCAATATTTATAATTATCTGAGGTATTCTAATGTGGAAATAGATTAAAAAATAACGATAAGCGAAAAAAACATAAAGAATTCTTGATTTTTATTAAATAAATGCTAGACAATTTTTTACTTTTAAATTTGTTGCATTTTTCGATGCACCATTTGAAAGAAGGGTTTAGGCAATAAAAAACGTTAATTCCAACATTTCACTAAGCTTTACTACCAAATTAAAAAGTACTGTCAGACATCACGTAGAGTTTACATCACGTTAAAATCTTTAGTAGTTAAGTAGAGATTAATCATAAAATGGAAAGTTTAGTTATGTCTCTGTATGATTTTAGAACTATAAAATAGTTACATCAAAATATTTAGTATAACTTTTAATTTTAATTCAGGCCAGCAGTCAACGAACTGATTAAACGTATATTTAAATATTCAATTACTTGGACTTTTTGAGCATCGTGAATTTAAAGATAAAACCGTCTAATAGTATAATAATACTAAAATGCCTACTCTCTAAATATAAATTACTAAAAAAAATAGTAATTCGAATTTTAACAATTAAAAATTTTAAAAACTATTAAATAGTAAAAAATTATTTAATTATATTTTAAATTACGATACTAATCGAAATGTTCTGCTAATATTCAACAATCGACATTCTACTAATCTAATAATAATAGTAGGTTTTCACTTTTTATTAATAAAATGTATTATTACGTGAATAAGTTTTATGTAAACTATTTGTTTATGAATATTAATAGTTTTCAACTAATTTGTAGACCACATTTTATTCATTTTGTTGTATATTTTTTATAGTTTTATGTTTATGTTTTATAGTTGTATTTTTTTACGCGATGGCGTTTGTTTCTTCCTATTCTCGTTTTTATGTTAGTTATGCTTTATTGTAATTGTAATCGGTGTGATTTATCGATAGATTTATATCCTTTTTTATTTTTTAATTATGTAATGTATATTTGTCTATATTAGATTAAGTAGGTCAGTCCGTAATACAAGGTTTGCTGTGTCTGGCCTTTTCTTTTTTATCAATAAAGACATATTATTATTATTATAAAGTATTATATATAAAATAATCAAAATAAAAGTAAAACAAATAATTTTTCTCATCTTTCTAATTTTTATTTCACTTTCATGGTACTCTAAATAAAGTTTCACGTAAATGTACATTAAAAGTGCATTAAAAGTTTTAATACTGTAACTAACGACGTTTTTTCTTTCCCAATGGTATTTCCGAATCCAATAGCAACTTTTCATATATGCGCATTAACTTTTTTTCAATATAATGCTTTTTGAAATATTATTTTTTGGGGTATAATAATGTTGAAAAATTACGAAAAAAATAATTACCTGTCAATCGACGATCTGGAACGATTTAGTAATTGATATTTTGTTAAAACTACACTGAGAAAAAACGTAGTCTTAACATTGACTAAATATGTGTGCAGTCCGTAAAACCGACAAATCAAAAGCCGGCAGGTCAAACAACCGACAGCCAAAAACCGACAATCGAAAAGCCGACAGTCAAAAAGCTGACACATAAAAATTAGGCACATCGACAAGCGGACAGTCAGTTTTTGAAGTGTCGGTTTTTTGACTGCTGGTTTTTGACTGTCGGTTTTTTGACCTGTCGGCTTTTTGATTTGTTGGTTTTTCGACCAGCACCCCTAAATATGTGTTTGAGCGTTAGTAGCCAAATAATGAGTAATTTCGGCTGCAGGTGTAAATATTACTATACATAATATTATGGCCGAATACATAATGTAAAATATATTTCGTCAAAATATTACGGTAAAAAATGTTAGGAATAATAAATTTTACCAACATAAATTTTACGCATAATATTATACAAAGTAAATGGAAAAACTTTATATGCATTGCTATATAATCTAACTTAACCTATTCTAACAATCAAACTTATTTGAGAATAAAATTTGTTATGATGTTAACATTAAGTACTTCTCTAATATTTAATATTTCCAGTAATATTTTATAAACTAATCTTTTTATAATAATTATTTTTGTAATATAATTATAGCTGGAATTATAATATTAAATAAAAGTCCAAAATTAGGTCCCAATAATTTTTTATTTTATGCATAACGTTTCGTCGAGCTTTGTCGTCCTCTTCAGGGGCTTAAACTAATGTTTTTTTTCTTTTTTTTGGTTGCGGGTAACATCTTGAAAGAAACGTAATGCCATTCTTAGATGTTTATTTGGGTACACCTCAAAAACCCGACAAGTCACAAAACAGGCACTTCAAAAACAGACATTCAAAAACCAGACATTTCATAAAACAGAGATTCAAAAACCGGACACTTAAAAAAACAGACTTTAAAAAATGTCTGGATCTTGAAATGTCTCGTTTTCAATGTCTGTTTTTTAAATAGTTTTTTAAGGTCGAGTTTTTGAAGTGTCCATTTTGTGATTTAATGTGTTTTTGAGGTGCACCCGTTTATTTAAGTCCACCAGTAAGAATAATAAAGTAGAATACGAAATAAACCGTAAGTAAATTAAATAATGATTATATTAAATAAACGACCAAAATGTATTCCAATGGTTTTTTATTTTATGCCCAACATTTCTATGAGCTTATTGTTAAAAAAAAGGTGCAGGTGTAAAACTTGTTGGGAGTAAAATAAAAAATTAATTGAACCGAATTTTGGCCGATTATTTAAGATTATGATTATTTAATTTACTCACGGTTCTTTTCAAATTCTATTTTATTATAGTCTCTAAATTCCGTGGAGTGAAAATTAAGCTACTCTTTTATTAAGAAAACACTTGCTCCTAGAAGAGTGATATATTACTCTCAATAGAGTTTTTTACTGTAATATTTAGATCGAGTACCATAAATTTAACTACATTTTAGATGAATTGACGAAATTTTGTTCAATCGCTATTACGATTCCGTTGCGGAAGAATATCAATTTGAATTTACTAAGTAAGGTGCTAACCAGCGAACATATATGTATTCAATATTACTACTGGTTTTCGGTGTACTATAACAAAAGTAACAATAATAAATTCTTTTTTATTTTTTTCCCCAATGTATTCAACCATAACGAACAAATCTTGTTATGGGAAATTTATTGTTACAACCATTAACTATTTTATGTGCATGCATGTTAATGCAAACATATCCAAAGTAAAGTTATTATATCCTGACTTGACTTATATTGAAATCAAATAAATATTTAACAAATTTAAATTTAACAGAAACCATTTTGGAATTACTACTACTGTAGTCATTAACGTCATACCTAATTAATTTAAAAATAACTGTAACTTATATATATTATTTTGTACATGTTCATACAGCAGAAATTGAACTACTTTTATTAAGAAATAAATTGATTGCAAGATTTTGTTAAAAAAAATATAATATAAAATATAAAATATAATAACTATATTAATTTTGGTAATATTTGTACACGCCAACTGACCTTAATTTATGTTTTTAATTTTTATTTTGCAATGACCGATATATACCAAAACTTGATTAAAACTACATTAATTATAAAACGGTCCAATTAAACTAATTAATGTTTTACAATAATATCTATATTTTTTATTATGGACAATTACTGTGTAATATTTAAATGTATAAACATATCCAGTCGTGTTTTATAGTGTCTTTTTATAATTTATTCGTGAAAGGTGAAAAATTAGTCTTTCGTGAGAACATCTAACCTTACTCTTTAAATTTCTTAGAGTCAGATTATACTTTTTACGGAGTGAAAATTAAACCACTCTAGACGAACGAATTGTTCACTCATACCATTTTAAAATTAAATCCACATGGAGTGAAATTCTACTCTTAACCAGTGGGAATTAATTATTTTACTATATTTCATGTTCACTCCAGAAAAATTAAATATTTAGTCCCACTCATTTAGAGAGTTGTATTGAATTTTCCGTTATTTGTCAGTGAGAAATTATATTTTCCCATTGATTCTTTAAAGTAAAATACATTGTTTATTTTCTTTCTAAAAATTCAAACTTTTTTCGTAGAAAAAAATCACCGTTATTAAGTATCCGGAAGAGAAAGTGTTTCGAAACGTGATGCACACTCAAATTTTATATAAGCGCATCAAGCAGGAGGTTTGTATCACAGCTTTACATATTCCACCTCAATTGTGATTGAAATGCCAATAGTCGTAAAATCCAACTTCACAACCTTCAAAAGTGTACTATTTTGAACCGATGAAGGTGTAAAATTCTAAAAGTATTTTTCTTTGTTATGGTAGGAAAGTACAGTAAGCATAGAGGAGAATTTTATGGGGACTGAAATTCATTTAACTTTACAAACATTTTAAATATATTTTTTTTGTAAATATAATATTGAAATGCGAACCATTTCATATATTTCAAAACTAATCAATATAATTTATTTTCTACTTTTCAACCGTATTCTATTAGGTATTGTCATTTTTTACCATTCAAATACATAAAATATTTTAATAATAATTCAACGTGAAATATTTTTTACGTGAAATGTGAGATAAATTATAGAATCAGTATATTCTTGAATTCAGGATTCCAAACATTATTAGAATATGTTTTGAATCTGTGAAATATGAGTGCTAGAAGAAAAGTCCAATATCAATAATGAAAACGTCAGTTTGAAAATCATTTTTTGTATTTTTAAAAAGAAAAATCAAATCTTTAGAACAGTATATGTTCTCACAATCATTAATTTGGTACATTAATGGCTATGACCTTGCCGTCAATTTTCAAGGTTATATGGAGGTCAAAGTGAATAAATAGAAATCCTAATTTCTAATACCAGATTAAGAAACGTCGGAACTGACCCTGAATAATTTTCCAGAATGACCTTCAACATTTTTTTACTAAATATATACATTAGTCCTTCCCTTATTCTAATTTGTCCAGTCAGGCAAGATGGCGGCCTTCTTCCCTTCTTCTAATTTTCCCCTCTCTCACTTTTGTCTCCATTTCTTTTGTTGCGCATGCGCCGTTATTTGTATTTAGAAAATCCACACGTCAACACACATCAGTGGGGAGAACGCGTGAGGGGAAATATTAGAATAGGAGAAAAGAAAAAATTAGAATAAGGGAAGACATTAGAATAAGGAAGATTAGAATAAGGGAAGGAGCACTGTAATGTCATGTTAGGTGCGCGACTGACAAGATTCGGACCCAGGTTCGAATCCCAAGGGAGGCAAATATTTTTTTTAAATTTATTTGTGATTATTACAAAATTCATAAATAAATAAAATTGTTTGAAATTGAAATAATTCTTAATTAATTTAATCTACACAATTTGTACGATACTTTCGCGATACTAACAATACTTTCCTATTCATGGAATTTCAAGTATCGAATTTGCCTTTCAGAGATATTTTCGTTATTTCCTAAAAATCACCTCTGTGAATTGACTCTAGGAAATTTCTCTGGATATGGGTAGAAATTCCTCAGATCTTTTTCTAATCGGTTTGGAAAATTGAAATCTCAGAGGTGACGTTACAAGTGTCAGACCACACGTGTAAAAAAAGAAACAATCGTTATCGTCCCGAGCTATTTTTGTAAATATTAAAAAGTAATTCATGTTAAAGGCTCGTGCACGTAAAAAGCCACGCGAAAGACAACAAGTAAATTCAAGGTTGAGAAACTGAACTTGATAAAGTGCACGACCAGAACACGCCACAGCTATTCCAAGCGAGTACTCGACGGCGATCGCGTCGCGAAATCTCGCCTGACGCGTTACACCTGCGATAAGCTCGCTAAACGTGCCTGGCTGATCGGTACACTCCAAGACTTTCAGCAACTTTCGATTAGAGTGACCTTAAGCCCCTGCTGAGAAGTGCTTCGATCCAGAATATTCCAAAGTTAAGATTTTTCTGACAACGAGGATTTAGTCCCCTTCAAATGTCTTGGGGTGAAAATTCACTCTTTGTGAAGTCAAAATTCAACTATTAGAGTAAAATATTGAATTATTACTTTGAAAAATGAAATCTCGTTCAGTATTGTATAGAAATTGACTCTTTAAAAGTGCATGTACTGTTATTTATCAAATAAAATGTCATTTTCGCTGTGCTTGCGAAAAGTAAGGGCAGCCACAGTCATGACTGCGCCTAGCGGTGAGAGTAGTAACTACATTACGTAGCACTGCGGTTTCGCTATGTTATTTTTACATTAGTATATCGTAATGGTGAATCTCACTGTTCTGTCCTTATAATATTTATTATAGTCTGCTATTTTGACAAAAAACTAATAGCTGACAAAACTAACATCTTTCCTTAGTATTGGATATTGATCCGATTTATTGGAGTGTTTAAAACACTTTATAGCAATTTTTTATTTAGCTGATTACAGCGCCATCTCTTAATAAAAATGATAATGATGATAGGAAAATCTTATCTGAAGAAATGAAATCTGCTATTAAAAAATGAGGGTTTCCATTTTAAATGTTCCAGTTCCCCACTCTTGAATTTGGAAAATCGTTGATAACAACGATGCCATTAGATAATAAGTTTAATAAAAATCCTGCCAGTCGTACCTTCAATAGCTTTAATGGAAAAAGCAACAATCTACGTATCAAATAGTTTTAAGAAAACTACTAATTTGTCAGTATTAGAAAAATCGGTGTATGGCACTTCCTGAGTGTTACTTATTAGTATTCAAAGAGATATTTAGTAGTATTTCCCTGTTACTTTTCTTACTGCAAACTCGTATAGAAAAAACTGCATAAAACTATTGAAAAATGCCGGTTATTAATTTTATAATTAGAAAATTAAAAAATTTAAAAAAAAAAATAATTTAACCTCCAAACACGATAATTCACTCTCCATTGAGTGAAAATTAAACCACCCTAGCGAAATAATGAATTCTAATTCTTAACCAGTGCAATCTCATTGTGCATAGAGTGAAAATTCACTATTAAAGAGTGAAAAGTACATATTCAATGCTGGCAAGGAAACATTTAAGCCTATCAAATTTGTTATCATAAAGATACTCTAATTTACTATCAAGATATAATAAACGTGGACAAAGGTAAAGAAAATTAACAAAGCGTGCATGTAATATAATTATTCTTGCCGCCCCTAGGTGCAATTGTGACTTTCACTGTCCTTGCTTTCCGCAAGCGTTATGCCAAATAACCAAAATGCCAAACAAAAATTTTGTTAGATTTTACTTTAACTTATGTATAGGGGTATTTTGGGACACTGATTACGAATCTGAAGTCAGATCTTGAAAATTCAAAATGGCAGATTCAATATGGCGGACAAAATTTTCAAATTCCAACCATTTCGCTTGAAATTTGTTACCCGGGGGTTTTCGAGGTCGCTAATTACAAATTTGAAGTTCGATTTTGAACATTTTTCAACCAAAATTGTTCCATTTTTGGAAAATTTCTCCGCCATATTGTAGCCGTCATTTTAAATTTTCAAACATATCGTTAGATTTGTAATCAGCAACTTCGCAAACCCCGGAGTAACAAGTTTCAAGCAGAATGGTTAGACTTTTCACAAAAGTGTCCGCCATATTGGATCCTCCATTTTGAATTTCCAAAATCTGACTTTAGATTCGTAATCAGCGACTCCGAAAACCTCCAAGTAACAAATTTCAAGCAGTTTTATAAACTTCTTATGCATAAATTGATTGAACACAATGTCTTACTTCATGACTAAGATTTTGCAAAAATTGTGAAAACTACCATCTTTGTGGATTTATATATTTTTTTATGCATAGCAATTATGAAAATGGACAACGCCATCATATTTAGTACATCTTAGACTTTCTGGAAATGGATTTGGTTTTATTTTACACAAATTCGAGAATTTGTTAGTATACTTTATATCATGACAAAGATTTGCCGTTTTCTGGCAGTCTGGGAAAAGTACAAAATGACAAAGATCATCGTCATTGGGAGGCAAGGGGTTAAGAGTATATTTTCACATAATATAAAACGAGTTTTCACATGTTAAGGATAATCATTTACTACTTTACTAGAGTAGGCATATTTTCGCGTCTTAAGTAAATTATCACCTAATTTTTGCAGACCAAGTGCCTAAACTTTTCAATTTTATAATCACAAAATAAAGCAATAATTATTGATAATTTTTTAATTTATCAGTATTTTACGGGATGGTTATTAATGATAATATTGTTTAGTTTCTATTTATGGTACTAAGTAATCACTGTCTGCTGAATTTAATAGGAATTTTTATTCATACATACGTACGTGTAATAAACCATATACTAGAAAATGATTTTTATTCAAAACTAAACGCAAACTCGAATTTTCAGATATTTTTGTTGATCATCCATCAATATATGCCACATATGAAAACTGGTTTCTCGTGAGCTTGTCATCTTTCAATTTTTATGACGAAATATCCAATTTGTTTTTTTTTTTTTAGTTTACAAAAATCCCTGTGTGCCATTTGTATTCAGAACCAACTCGTTGACTTTGATGGCACGATTTCGAAATATTTGTAATTTACAATTCTACGTTTTGAATAACAATTTAATAAAAGTTTATATTTCACTGGCGTTTGAAACATTCTGAATTTCTATAATATTTTCAATGCTTCAAATTTAAATCTTCTGTAAAATTTGTATTAATAATCTGCTTGCTTTTTGTTCCAATAATGAAAAATGTACCGCTACATTGGCAATAGATAAGCCTACGAATATTTCCAATGGATTAAAAAACGAATGTTTACAAATAGAGAAGGATCGACAATGTTTTTTTTTTTAATTTTCATTTTTTGGTTTAAATGTATGATTATTTCTGTTATCTCCTCAAAAATAGCATTTCAGTAAGAGTCAATTGTGCTTTCTCTTGCGGAATCCAAACGTGTGCGCCAAAATATTGAATTGGTCCTACTGTTTGCCAAAGGAGTCAAAAATCGTGTTTTAGGACGTTGTTTTCTTTTTTTTTTTTAAAAACAGCAAAGATGATAACGTGTTTGAAGTTCGTCAGACATACTGGACCTGCCATTTTGCATTTTTTAATTTTTTGCGTTGCATTCTATAGTACGGATGTGAAAATGTTCAAAAACACGATTTTTTACCTCTTTGACCTTCAAGTTGGTCAAAAACTAGTTCACATCAATGTTTTGGCATACATATTTGGATTCTGTGGGAAAAAAGCATATCAGAATTCAGTCTTACTAGTGGGACAATAGCATGATTTTGGGCTGTAAATAAATTCTAAAAACGTCTGAAATTTATATAATATTTTAGAAATTTCGTGCGCCATATTTGATCAACCATTTTGAATATCGAAAACGTGACCTCGTATTTCTAATCAGCGATCGCAAAAACATACATTTAGAGTTATAGAGCAAATGCTGATTTTGAAACTTCTATTGGTTTACTAACAAAAAAATAATAAACAGAAACACACCCTTTAGTGTCATTTAGTGCCATTTACAAGTCACCATTTTGAAATTTTAAAAAGTTGCAGGTACCATTCCGTATTCTGTGTTGCTCCTTCCGGATGTAAATAGCACATTTTAGAAAAACATTTTTCAAAAAAGTCTGCAATAAATGAAACAGCTGTATCTTTTTTGGAACGATTTTGGAATGATTTTGGACCAATTCTTTTGACAGAATCTTAATGAACAGACCTATGCACGTAAGAAACATGGTGTGCACAATTTTTGCTTGGCCACTAAGTAAATATATTTTACCAATGAATGAAGAAAATACTTCCACACGTTCTATGATATTAATTAAAAATAAGAAACCTTTCTCGGAAATAAAAAGATATTTTCACATTTTAAATAAATTTTTCTAGGCTGTGATTAATAAAATTTAAAACTTGAAATTGTCGTATATTTTTTTTTAAAAGTTCCATCATGATAGTGTCGTACCAATCGCTCAAAATCAGCAACTGAAAATCGGGTCACCTGAAAATGAAAAAATGTCAGGAATTTTGAAAAATTGCATTTTGAGATTGATCCGTTTGACACGTCCTATTCGAGGACGTCTCTCTGAAACCAGAAACAAAACGAAGAGGCCAATTACTCGATGAATTATCCGTCGCGTGGAACGGCGCTTTTGGTGAAGCGGCTCTCGCGGTATAACAACATTACGGGTCGTTCCGCTTCGCCCGTATGGAAGATAAGCGGCCTCCGGCCGCGCTTCGCCTCCTCCTATCTTTACTGGCCTATATATGTGTATGTGCCATACATGTCGTCACACGCCCGTACGCACACATATGAGAGACAGGCACCTGCAGTTCGTGCCGAACCAAGGCTACCTCGCGTATTTTGATAAATACAGCACAAGGCTCGTCGTAAATGCTTCGCCGACGAAAATTCGCGACAGTGACGAGGACGCAGCGAGAAACCTTTGTTTTCCTCCGCTTTTGTTTTTCAAAATTCGCGTTTCGACTTCACTCCCTGATCCCCCTTTCTTGTCACCTCGCTACCTCGTACCATCCAGTGCAGATTGGTTTCCTGAGACGGAGAGACAATTACCTTCATTTTCTTAAGAAATGGCTCCTTAGAAATCTTCAAAAATCATGGAAAATACTTGAAAATTACTTGTTCACATAACATATCGCTTTAAGAGTTTGGTTGTTACTTTAGTAAACTCCAACAGGATGTATTTGCTAACGATGATCACGTTTTAGATGTCTTCGCAGAAACAAAGCAACCAAATGATTGAGTTTAAGACGTAAACCAGTTTGGTTGTACTAAGCAAGTTTGGTCATCAGCACCAAATATCCCACTTATCAAGACAAAATCCATGTTGTAATCGTTTAATTAATTATGTATTATGTATGGCATTGCTTAGGCCAAGGATTTAGAAGCCAGTCATCATCAATAGCAAAGATTACAATTCGACATCGCTCGAGGATACCAAAGGATCATTCGGCATCCTTTGTATCTATTAAGTATTCAACATCACATGGTAACCCGTATTGTCATCATGTAGGCGGGATCGTCATTCATCAGCATCAGACCAACATCCACATCCTTTATTGGTCTATGTCATTTCCCAAGTCGTGTCATATTGTCTGTGCCATTTCTTCCCGCGAAAAAAAATTCAAGATCAAGCGATATCTTTTCAGATCCGTTTGGATCTAATGAGATCATATTTGATCTGCGTTATGACCACATCTGCAGAGATCTGTAATTTTTATATCAAATTAGATCTAATCTGATATAACAAGATCTCATGTTAGATATTGTCTGATCTTGTCAACGATCTGATGAGATCTGCAGAGGATCTGATGAGATCTGAATAAGATCCTATTTGATCCAGTAATATCTGCGCAGATGTGGCCATAACTCAGATCTGATTTGATCTGAACTTTTTTTCTCGGGTTTATACTTCAAAATCGGGTGTCTTATGGGTATCTTAAATGATGCCACTAAGACACTTACAGGTATCCATTTTTAAAATGTGTCTTGATTTGGTCATCTTAAAAATGACAGTTTATTATAATTGGACAGTGTAGATAATAGTTCAATTATTTATGTTCGTATTTATCACATCTAATAGGTAGTAAATTTGCCCATTTTTGGTCTCTCAGTGAAAAGCATTATATTTACTACATAATCCATCACACGTCGCGATTGGCAAGTTTAGTCACTTATGCGTGTCTTATATTCCAAGGCACCTAACAATAAGACACCTTAAATTAAGAGACCTGATTTTTCAGTGTAATAACACATCATTCCTCGCCATATAAGATCATGCAAAGATTCGTTAGAATTAACATAAACAATTTCGACATTGCTGGATGGAACTCAAGGATATGATGACCATAGTTTGACATTCATCAGCATTGGTTTATACTACCATGAAACAAACATCCATGCTTTCGTTATTATTGTCCTAAGTCATTGAGCAACTCCCATATTGCTGATGCAATTTTTCTGCGTTGTTCTTTAAAATTAAGTAGAAATATCGTTTCCATTCCAGAAGGGCCCATACAAAATTAATTCTATACGCACCCTCCTGTACACTCAAAAAAATGTTCGGGTTAAATACGAGCGTACTATTTTTTCTGGTTATAATAACCTGAATTCTAGGTAGCTTGAAATAATTGTTTTAACAATGTTGCTAACTAAACCAACAATGTTTCTGGTTAATCCAACCACAATTCTGGTTATTTTAACCAGAAAAAATAACAAGGGCCTATTTAATCATCTTTTCTGGTTATTTTAATTGTTTCTGTAGACAGCATGTAATTGGATATGGTTCGGTTAAAAAATGGACTAAAATGTGGAATTAATCAAGTATAAAACATTCAATAATTTGACTTATTAGATCTAAAATGTTGGTCCATTTTGAATCGAATCGTCTCCAAATATTTTCAGTCGCTGAAATTTTAAAATATTTTAGATTAGTATAGGACGATAAATTTCTTTGAAATTTTTAATAAGGAATTTCGCAAATTCAAGAAAGAGCAAAATCACAGTCGAAAGGGGCAAAAGTCCGCAAAAGGATCCGGTGACCTCAGTTGAAATACTAAATTACACGACGAAAACATCGAGAAATAAAGGCACATGGAAATGTGGACCGTTTCCTGAAAAATAAAATGAAACCACCGAAGACTCACAACCTCTGATATCTGCTGATTGACTTCTGGATTATAAGATCAAATATTTAGAGATTTAAGCTGACAGAATATACTTCGATTCAAAATGGACCAAAATGTGGAATGTTTTACGATTAGTTCCACATTCTGGTCCATTTTGAACCGAATCATGTATAATTAGACACTGCCGTTAGAAACAGCCTATGTTGATTTCGATAAGAAAGTGATCCAATTCTGGTCAACGACTGATATAATTTGAGCCCATACAGTACCTTCACAATTGTGTGTGTATAAAAACACATCCAATATGTATCTGAATAAGACTTCATTTTTGTGCAATTTTGATCTAATTCGCATTAATTGTCGAAAATTTTTACATCTTGAAATGTTTCAAAGTCATCTTATTTTGAGCATTTTTCGATTCATTCGCTCTCGGCCTAATTTGATCAACTGTAGATCAATTTTTTTATCTCAGCCGAAGGTACTAAAACATTACCAAAGCTTAAGGTCGTGAGCATTCGACATCAGATAGCCATTACAATTTTAATATGGCACGATCAACGTTCATTAGGATGAATCCACAACACCATGGCGCTTTTATTATCTTGTTAACATCATCAAGTCGTTCTAAATTTTGATGATATCTAGAGGATACTAACCTGACGACTGCAGTTATAGGATTTTTAATATTCTGTCTAGGAGTAACTCATGTTTCTGTTAAAAGTATTTTGGTAAATTTGCGCATCCCTAATAGAGTAATTGCTAAATTAGAATAACACCTTATCTAAGTTAAAGAATTTACTATAATAATTTGTATATACACGGAGAAAAATAATCAGCAAAATCAGTCGAAAAATCCGCAGATTCTACCAATTTTATCCTATAGGGACAGCTGTTGGAATTCCGTTAGGGATAGCCGATAATTTCAGCTAAATTTACTGAAAAAGTCCGCAAATTTAACGGAACAAATCTGCTAATGTAGCGGAAATTTAGAGCTAAGCGCGAATTGAGTAGGGTTAAGGCTACATTAGCGGAATCTAAACAGCTAAAATTGCATATATTTTCGGCAATTCCAGCCGAAAATTTTAGCTGATATGAATCTGCTAATCCAGCGGAGTCATTTTTCTCCGTGTACTTTTAGGAGCGTCCGTCAAATATTAGTAAAACCAGTAAAATGTCCTATATATCTTAGTATATAAAAATCTTTTCTATATAGTGACATAAAAGAGATTTTCGTTCTACAAATCTGCATAAGCGATGTACTTTTACAAACCATGGATATAAATTTAACCGATACTTGTCCCAAATTTCCAAAAGTTGATAAAGTTTATTCCTATGTATGAAGTAGTTGACTCTTACTTGACAAGTTTGCTAGGCTAAGCTTCATCCCTCTAAAATGAAGAGGGTTACAAAAAAGCACACATGTATACATTCTTCTTCATTCTATACTTCAATGTTAAAACGGTAGATTATCAACTCCAGTCAGATAGAAAAGATCGAATAGTATTGAACATTTTAGTTATCAGTTCCAGATGTGAAACTATTGCTATGGACATGCTCCGGAAAAAGGTTCACTCTACTGAAAGATGCGGATGTTACGACAAAGATGGATATTTTCCTGTAATCACAGTGAATATGGAGGTATTGATTCCGGACGTAATTTCGGGTAATGGTGTCAGATGAGAATGCCAAATGGCAGCAAAGATGTCAAGACATTTATGTTTAGAGTGGTGGAACACCAAGACAAGTTTATGTTTACTAACTTCTCAACTAGGTGTATACCCCAGACTTCTAGGATGGTCTTATATATTAACTAACAACAAAGGTAAATTGTGAACTTCTTTCAACAATTATCAACATTTAACAAAATAAAATACATGAGAATTGACAGATCAATTAAGTCAAGAGTTCAACAAGATCAAGAAATGTATCATCTATGGCACTCTGTTCGTTTAATATTGATTGATAATATTGATTTAATATTGATAGGATGATAATATTTTATAATGGCATGATCTGTTAATGATGATGATCACGGATATTAATGGCACCATATAATGATGTTACTGCCGTTGTTAATAGTACCATATTGCAAACATACCAGAAGATCTCCTATTGACATTGTCAAAACATCATCACGACATCGAACGACTTGATGTAAACAGGATAACAAAATTGGATATGTCGACATCCTCGTGGATCTGCTGAATAGGGTACGAATTATCCACATGTTTAGTGATCAGAGGTAGACCCCAGTTGTATTCATAATTACTAACTCTGTTATTCTATGATCAGACAATTGGATTTCGATGATTTTAAAAGACTCTACAAATTTATTCAACCCTGAGGAGTTAGACGCATTGCATTGTCTAACTCTAAATGGTAAAACATCCATCTACGTTGTGTAAAGAAAAGAATTCTTGCATGAAATATGCTCATTTCCTGTCATTTTTTCGAAAATTCTATTATGAATTTCCGATAAAAATCGTTCTTCAACTTAAAGGTCCTCTGTTCTGTTTTTGAATCTTCAATTTCCTGTATTTACCGTCGCTTTTGTTCTCCTTTGTCTATCGGTTTGTCGCTAGCAGGTATTTGCTCGGTACTCGTTCCTAATCAAATCTATCGACCCCTTGCGATATTTCTGTTTGCGGAAGTTACCTCGGCGGTATAATCGGCGTAACTGATTATAAGACACGAAGCAATCGAAGTTGTGATTTTACGATCAGTACACGTCTATCTACCTGAATGACAAATATTCAAACTACTTTCAGGTAATTACCCAATGTCATATTTAAGTCGTTAGTCGGTGATTATTAGAGTTTTTAATGGGCTCTCGATTATTGTTTTTCGTATCTATTTTACGACTACCATAAATAATTGTTGAATATGTACACACAATGAACTATTATTGTATTTTTTTACAGAAAGAGTACTATATATTATTATTTTGAGTATGGCAAGTAGTATTATAAGAATAATTTTGTAATATTAACGATATCATATTCTAATAAAGAGTAAGTAAACAATAATGGAATAAAAACTATGTATTACCTAATATTTATTCTTGAAAATTTAAACCTCAAGTTTTAATAAGAAGTATTCGATTTTTATTTAATATGAATTCTAATCAATTCGTTTTAATATATTGGATGTATTAGTTATTTTTATTTGTTATAAATGGAAAATAAAATAAAATTATTATCTTAAAGACAATGTTTTTGGTTTTAGGTTATCTTTTTGTCTATGGACAGTAGATCGAATTTAATTTAACAGGTGGCACTTTAAAATTATTCAATGTAATGATCCTCAATCTTATTAAAGTCTCCAGGACTAATCCCCTAGTTTTAAGCATTTTAACTCTGGTTTAAGAATAAACTAGTTTTGAATACTTCGAAACAATGCTTCTTTGCCGAAATCTTGTCAGTACTCCTGAATACTTCTGAATAATTTTTGGAGCATTCGTAGCATTCATAAGTGTTCACGCTGTGTGTAATTAATATTTCTAAATCATTTTGAATACTTCGAGGCTAAGAAATGTAATTCCGAAGTATTAAGGATGATTTAATGTTCTACACTTCTAAATAATTTACAACTAATACTATAAGTAGTACATTACTTAAAAATTCTAGCGTAAAATATGATAAATAGACACTTTGCACCTACGTCCAGCGATTTGAATCCATGCATTTTATCGTAGAATACTAAAATTGAATAATTTGATTTAGTTAAATAAGGTCAATATATAATCTCAATGTTAACTTTTATACTAATTAACTATGTAATTATTTACATATCCTTCAGAACGTAGAAAAATATTCAGAAATTATATTTAAATTATTACCGATCCTTTCGAAGCTTTAATCGTAAGCAGATGTTAGTTACAATCTTGAGAAATAATATCATGTTATCGAAATTTTTGAAAACTTGACACGAGCTTCTTAATCTTAGGTAATCGCTATCTTCTTCACTAAACGTAGATTATTTTGCTTTATTGTTCTGTCATTAAATTATACTAATCGAGTCACTTGCTGTTGAACTGAAAGCTGAAACGCATGTAATTTGATAATCGTTCAGTACATGTCTAGACTACAATATAAATATTATAGTAAAATCTTAGACAGTACTTGGAGTTTCTTGGTAGACGATTCAATAAGAATAACAAATAATTTTGTAAAAAGGTCTTATTTTTAATATTACCTTCATCGTAGAAACTAGCTCAACTTTTTTGAATATTTCATGAATTGTACAGAAATATAATTTCATTGTCCAAAACATTAAAATACTAAGGTATATCCAGAAAATATGGATATTAATATTTAAATATTAAGTAAGTAATGACCACAATATCTGCTGATTTAACACTTTTCGAGTTCTAAATTTAGACGCAACTTTCAGTGCTGTATTTTTTACAAAAATGCCGTTAAAAAATATAAATAAGTCAAGGTTGAATAGTTGTTAGAAATCTTTTATTTGGTATTCGCATTTTATTAAAATCTGTCATTTCTTAAAATTTACTCTCTTCTTGCAAAAAATTGTACTTATATTGTATGCAATTATGTGTAAATTTTAGTCCATTAATTTTGTTTGGTTAGGCCCTCTTTCTCTTTCTTATTTATGTAACTTTGTTTTAAGGTTATGTATTTATTTTAGGAGGTCAGTCTGCAAAACAGCTTTCGCCATGGCTCGTTTGTTAATACTTTGTCAATAAAGATACATTATTATTATTCCAAAAACAAGAAAAAAAATTTTATTGTTCCAAAATTAATATTAATAAAACTATAACATTCAACATTACGCCATTGTGAAATTAATTTTTCTAAATCTTTATGAATACTTTTCAATAGTGTGGTCAAATATTTAACTTAAAAACATAACCCTAAAAAATTTTTTATTTTCATCATAAGGATTTAATACTATATTGTTACTTTTAGTAAATCTTCATGATTTAAAAATCCTTATTGGACTCACGAATCTGTAATTGATAACATTTATAATCCATATAAAGATAAGATAGAATATGCAAGAAAAGGATGTAGTATCAAAGTATCAAACTGATTATCTAATCCAACAAAGTTTGAGTTATATGTAGCAGGAAGTACAGAAATAAATGTAGCAGGAATATTTTGCCGTACATTCGCCTTTCTTGACAAGAAACCTCAATGACGTTTACAAGTACTTAAATAAAAAAAATCATCATTTCTTTTACTTCTGACCAAAGTTAGAGATTACACAGTAATTTTTTTTTATTTAAATAGTAGACAATAAGGAGCAATTCTGCTACAACTTTATTAATTTATTATTCGACAAATGCACTTATGTATCGTTTCTGATAAAATTGTTTGCAAATCATAATTTTATTGACTTAAAATATACCATAACTGTGCACTCGGCGTATCTTCTAAAATAATATATCACCAGATTTGTTAGATTTTATTAACAAAATGACGGTCAATACGACGAAAAACTTGTGTGTTTAAAAAATTGTACTAAATTGGACATAAAAGTGATTCTGTTGAAACAAATCTCATTTCGGTGATTTTTTTAAACAGAAAGTGAAGTTTGACGGTACTAGAAATTTAGTAGTAAAACTGCTCTTTCGAATGATGTATCGAAAAATGCCGCAATTTTAAAAGTACAAAAATTACGAGCTTTTATTTAACAAATGTCAGGAATTTGTTAGGTTTTTTTACTTATCTTTATTTTTTTATCATTTCCCACAATAGAATATTTATAAATATGGCATCAATAATATTTGGGCTACAAGATTGACCTATTGTAAAAAATTAAATTTCAAAATGGCGGCTCAAAAACGCCTACCAAGATCGATTTTTTGTCGTGTGCAATCAATCGATTGATCTGAATGAAATTACTTCAAACTTGCAGTTTTTGAGGTCGTTGTGTTCAAATCTGATTGTAGTTTTTAAAAATTCAAATGGGCAGATCCACAACCTGAAATCAGCAACCCCAAAAACTACCAAGTACAAAGAATGAAGTGATTTTGTTTGATTTTAGTAAATACATTTGCTTGTTAGATACACTATTTTGAATTTTTGAAAATAACTTCAATTTGGAGTCACCAAATCGATGACTACTGAATATTTTGGGCCTACCATATTCGATCCGGAGTCTACAATTTAACAAAACTAACACGACATTCGTAATCAGCTTCCATAAAAACTACTGAGATGAAATTTGTTTCAACGAAATTTTATGACCAACAAACAAATTGATGAGAAACGAAAAATTGCCGTTAAAAATCACGTTCCTTTAGATATCTTTGCAAATAAATATTGAACATTTTTCAACAAATGTTTGGGCTTTTAAACAATTAAATCCACATATTTGCGTTGGTTTTTATTTGATTCATGTGAGAAAAACAAAAACTGATGTCGAGACTAAATTCCAGTAGATTTGTAGGTTAGTGGATTAAAGCTAAAATTTGGTTCATAGAAGAATCCTCTTTATATCAAACCCTGTAACAATACTACGAATTTTTTTATTTCAAGCTTTTTTTTACATTTCATGAGTCAACATATCATGAGTCTCCACTACATCATAAGTTTGTAGTAATTATCCAATATCATTACACGAATTACGGTTGCTTGATTAGAGGAATGAACCAAAGACGTTGTTTTGCTAAATGAAAAAATACAGCTGAATAATTCGACTATTAAGGATGAACTCGTTCAGAATAGTATAAATAACCAAATAGAAGCGATTAGCAAGGAAAGTAGTCAGTTTTAGTTATTTTTACTAACACCAGTAAGAATACAAGTAGCTCCAGTTATTATCTAGTTAGAAATCGTAGTGTTTAGATTTACTGAATGAAACCAAGTAGAACTACTTCTTAAAATCTAATTTAATCGAAATCAACAACTATTTTAATACGTAAATGTAATTAATAAAGATGATCTTGTTTTTTTACTAAGTTCAAATAAATAAAAGAAAACACTAATCAATTTGATTAAGACGTAACCAAATTTTAATGTTTTGAAGGTACCATGCCAATAAAGTGATGAATTCCCTGTGTACGAAGCATAAAGTATTCAAGATTTTTTTTCCAAGAGGGAAGTTTCGCGTGCGACGAATCCATTTTTCTCTATGAAAGAAACCACTCCCTAATTCAAAAAGACACTCCACGTAATATTGACGATTACAATAAACCATTTTTAATTCATGTATCCTGTCCTTGCTAATCGCCATTCCACTCTGAGGTCATCCGTATTTCAACTCTCCGGAGTGGAATTACACTCCAAAAGTTTGGAGTGTACTTAGTAATCGAGTCTCCGCTTTCAAGATGACAAAAGCCAAAATTCAACGATCCGCATTCTCGAGCTAAATCTTCTTCGAGATTCAAAAATCTGCATTCCAAATTTACCCGTCGATGTCTGGGATGTGCCCAAATAAACGATGCGCTCTATTTCAAACGGTTTAATCGATTTGTCGGGGATTTTTTTTTTACTGGCATTAAATTTCGTCATGCATGACATTGCGACATCTGGCAATTTAGGAAAGTGATTCGCTCTGTGAAGCGCATCGCTTTTTCTGGTGATTTATGTGTTTGCATAATGGAGTGTACGAGCGCTGCGATGGTAATGAAGGTAAAGCGAAGGCATATCAAACCCTGTAACAATTCTACGAATTTTTCATTTCAAGCTTTTTTTTACATTTCATTCCCTCTTCTTTACTCAGAGAAATGAAAATTTTTTATTTACAATATATCCACATACATGCTGCGTATTTGACACAGTGGAAAATGGTTGTAAAAATGAGTGATAAATCGAGTTCTTTTTCTTAGTCTCTCTTAAAATGATGTGATGATCATTCTTCCTCATATGATACATGAAAAGCTGAAATCGCATATGAAATATCGAATGTAAAATAAACTTTGAGAAGTAACACATTATGTTAGTTGTAAAAATAACTAAACTTAACTACTTTTCGAGTCAGAGAATGTAGTCATTTATACTATTCTGAATGGAGTTTATAATTTATAGTTCGAAAGTTTAGTAATATTTTTAAATTTACTAAAACTTCTTTAGTTCATTCCAGTAACCAAATACCGGTAGTTCGTGTCATTATATTTGATAGTTACTACACACTCATGAAATGTCGTGGATCATCTGTTGAACTACTCAGAGTGTTTAAAATGTAGCCAATTTAGTAAGAATTTTCTTCATTGCAATTACCTCTGAGAACTTAAGTTTTTATCTAAGATACTTAGTAACCAAAAATTCACTAACTAAATTACCAAATACTTTTTGAGGGTCAAATACAGATCTTCTATATTAAAAATGTATTATAAATCCTCATATATCCAAAATGGAATTTTGTACACATTTAACCCCACTTTTTTCAGAAAAACTTCTGACAATTCCATCAGAGTACTAAATTCTTAGAAATTTTACTAATGATTCCTTGAGTCTATATTTCAATTTTATTAGCTAATATTAAAAACAAAGCTTTATTTATAAGAGCTCAAATTATATGAAACGTTTTTTTTTTATTTACCTTTTATTTATTTTATATTACTAGGGACAACTCTAATCAATATCGTTTAAGATGATTGATGAAACTAAAAATGAATCAATCATATTACCGCACTTGGAGTCGAGACTAGTTAAGTTGAACCTTCATAAAGGTTAACCATTGTTTAAATTACCTGATAACTGTGTGTACTTGTCCACTGATTTACTCGACTCAATGCTAAATTTAATTTAATTAGAGTGTACCATGAACTCCATGAATGTGATTGCTTAATTCACAGTTTAACCAATGCTTTTTAATTAGTATTGCTGGAACTTGTCCTTCTTTTCGACCTTTTTACAATCTCTGTAATTAAAAAATCAATTTTATTTTTCAATGTTGTTTTTAATTACATATCTCGTACCCAGCTTTGTATTTTATATTTCGTGTAAATATGTGGTGGATAAAAATTACTAACATTTATATAACGTCCGTTCGTATTACTTCCCTTATTAACTCAAGCATTGCATTGTTGCATAAAATAGAAAGAGGACAAATAGAGAAAATAACTAAACATCTCTTATTTACATGACATAAATAACAGAATTATTTGGATATAAAAGTAAGAATCAGATAAAAATATAAGCCTGAATTTAATTAAAAATTGAAACGTTTACTAAAATTCATAAATAAACTAAACATTCATAAATGAAAGAGCAAAGTAAACAAAGCAAATGAATGTAAATAAGAAGTCATTCGGAATGAAAAGTGTATCATAGAAGGGGTAAAGAGGCCGTTTAACGTCTCGTTTTCAGGGCGTAAAATGACAATATCCCGCCCTAAGTATTCGTGTACATAATCTATTAAATAACGTTATCCTTGCCACTAGCTTACAATATTTAAGTACAGTAGACCCTCTCATAGTGTCACCGTCTTGGGACCGAAGGGGAAACAAATCCTCTATCTGTGTCACACCCCCACTCTCCGCATTCTTTACACTCTAAACACCTCTCGTGGTCAATCTGTTGATACAAGACGAGTCAAATGGTGGGGAGCTTACTGCGACATTATCAGAGGATTTTTAGATAGCGACACTACGGGAGGGCGACACTATGGGAGGGTCTACTGTATTCAAGATCAAAATTGGTGTTTTTTATGAAAATTACACGAAAACAACATTTATTTAGTTATACGTTTTAATATTATTTTATTTTAATTGTTGTCCAATTGCCGTCCAATTCAATTAACGGAAATATGTTCTTTTAAAGCAGTACCAGATTCATAATCTTTTTTGAAATTTCTTAAACATTTTTATGTTCAGTCTATTTTTAAAACTCACGGAAAACGTGTTGTTTTTAATAATTTAGAAAGGACATAATGAAAAATAACAATAGATTAATATAATACAAAATATAATTATATTATAATTATATTATATTATAAAAAATGATTTTTTAGCGAAACATTAACAAAGAACTATCCAAATTTGTAATTTAAAAAAAAAATAAATAAATTTTCTCCACATTTAAGTAAAACCAAGTACCAGAGTTTTAGCATATTTTTATATAGTTAAATAAAAGTTCTCCTTTCCTCGGGGTCCATATGGTTTTTTGAAAAAGGATGTATGGTTGATATAGTGAACTTTGAAAAGTGACCAAAACACCTAACAAATAAAAAATAAATTTCAACGAAACTCAGTGAGGAGTAAAAATAATAAATTTATATAGGAAGCACTACTGAATTTAACATTGAACATTAAGAAGTTGTTTGAACTTTTATATTCAAAGAATACAATTCAGGGTTACCAACATAAACATTTGTTGATTTGACTAGTCGACAAACAAACACGCAGAAGTTATTTGAACTTTTACATTCACGTCAAGTCAAGAGTCCCTGATATTATTGTATAAAATTGTAAAAATTCGCAAGATGCACGACAGTTAAAAATGGAAATGATTTTAATAATTTAAATCAGAGAAACATATGTATAAAGAAGCCAAGGTTGTTGTAATGTAATGTTGACTGCATTTTTATTACATTTAATGAAATAATTTTCAGTATATTGACTTTCTAAAATTGCTAAAATTCAAATATTAGTATTTCAAAATCATGTGCCTTTTCAAGCCTGTGTAAAGTTAAACCAGTATGTTCATCTGGTTTATCTAAAGTGTTCTTTTCATGTTATAAACTATTTTTTAACGAACCCACAAATTCATTGATTTATTATGAAAGTTCCTTACAAATATTGAAATATGTTTTCTTACAGCATGAAAATTAAAATTAGTTTTATTTAGGACGCTAAAAATACCAATACGATTCAGTTTTCATTTTCAGTCTTGTCTAGTAACTTATTACACAAATTACTACATGCCCAGCGTTTCAAATTATAACAAGTCCTCAGGATCTTCAAAAGACACACATAAAATTTAAATTATGAATACAAAATACCAATTAACGAAAAACTAATTTACGTACCAAGTATACACGATAGTATTTACTCTCTGTGTTTGAATTAGTGACATGTTCACTAATTCAATTATTAGGACAACTTTTGGCTAATGAATTTGTTATTTATGGTATTTTTATTTCAATTAGTAAAATGTTTAGGTGAGATTTTATTAATTGCAATTAGAACCGTTCTCCTATTTAAATAGTAATTCCGTTTTACTATTTGAAATTTGTTATTTGTTTTTACTACTTGAATTAGTTAAAGATTATTCAACCTTACATGATATTTGTTAATGGACAAGGGAAATACACCTATTTCATTCAGGCTGATTAAACATTAATAATCCTTTGCAAGCATTTTTAGTATTTTATTTAAAATGCACTAGGTGTTTGACGTTAAGTCTGCACACTCCTTTATCTATTTTCTAACTTTCTAGATTTTTTTATTTAAAACTATATTCAATAAAATTTTAAAAATCGGTCGCATGTCCCGGCCTGTTTAAAACAAAAATTTTCAGATTCCACAGCGGAATCAGGCATTGAAAATGCACAGAAAATCTATATTGATAAGCGTTCTTTACTGAAAATTTGACCATTATAATTGTTAACTATGTTTATAAATAAACAATATCAAAAAATAATGTATTTGATATATTGTTTATCTTAGCCTTTTCTAACCTTAATATTGTTTCGTAATTCAATTATGCTAATTCAATTAGTAACCCATGATTAAATTGCTAATTGGAATAGTAAAAAAAGTAACTAATTCAATTACTATTCTTTCAATTAGTATTTTTCTACTAATTTGTAGTAGCAGCGTTTTCTCTGATTCAATTAGTGGAATTTTACTAATTCATTTTCAGAGAGTACGTCAACTTTCCTGTCATGTCATGTATTATTTATCATATTTCTACGTCCCAAAGCCATAATAATACAGTATAGTCCCGGTATATTTCCCCACTCCGTTCCTGGCCTTCCCCTCTCGTCTCGTTATATTTACGAAAAGAAGAGGAGCGTCTCTTTTCCCCCGCCCCTCAGTTGCGTTGTGTTCATGACGTCACCAAAGGCTCTTTCTGATAGCCCAGTTCGCAAGGTGGAGAGCAGCGACAGGTAAATATAAGGAGATGGAACCGTGCAAATATGGTGGGACGTAAATATAGCGAGATGCAATTATACCGGGACTCTACTGTATTTTGATTTTCAAATATGTATGAATTATCCAAAATGGATATATGATACATTTTTTTTCTTTCAATATAAGAAAAAAAAAGTCAAAATTACATTGACGTATGATCTAACGTGTTGTTCTTACTTTTTTATTACAGTTTTTGAAAAACTATGTTATACTTGAAATTGTAAAGAAGGGAAAATTATATATATATATATATATATATATATATATATATATGGGCAAATCCACGAAACCTTTGAATTTTGAATCATAAAATCAAAAAAGTTTTCTGTGTTAAGCACATTATTGGAATTTTTATATGTTGTCATATAGATTAAGAGGTAACAAATGACGCAGTGTGCTTCATTTTTTAAGCAACGCTGAGGAGTGAAAATTATCATCTGAGAATTTTTATGTTAGTGATCTTAACTCTTAAAATTTAGAGGAGACGTTCGCCATTTTGGAGCTGATATATTGAAGCCGCCATATTGAATTTCGAAAATCTGAACACGAACTGAACTGCACATCAAGAAAGTACTTTCATTTGAGAAATTGCTACATGCGATTATCAATTTGAATGTAAAATTTATAAATAAAAAGTACTGAAATAATACAATTTTTGCATTGGTATGCATTGATACATGTTGGTTTGAGAATTATATACGTTGAATAAAATACAACAAATATCATGTTTTTAGATAGAAATTTATTACATAATTACATTTTAGTACATTTCCGGGCTGGTCCAGTTTTAACAATTATAGGAGTTTTTTTTAGTACTGGTAGGTTTAGACTTTTTCTTTATTGTTTTAGAGTTTTTTGTTTTTCTATTTTTGTAAGTATCCTTATCCACAGACCAGCTGTGCGGTTCTAAGGAAAAGTGATTACATGACACGTGCAAACTTTTTGCATCTTCTGGTAATCAGAGACCCCGAAAATCCTCGAGTTAAAAATGTTAAGCAATTATCACGAAAAACATTGCTAATAATGAATTTCTTCGGAGAAACCGGAATTTTTCTATTTATATTACCTAAATAATAAACAATAATGTCTTCTTAGCCATTTATATATGTTATTTTATCACTAAACTTGCAGAAAATCGTAAAAAATTGACATGAATGCGTTAACTGGAATTTTAATAATGAAAAATCAAAGAAAACGTTATTTACCCTCGTGATACAAAGGGTTAAAAACATTATTAGATGTTAGCATTTTCAAGTTACCTCTATTTTACGCTTTTCAAACGATCACACATGTTGCATATAATGTTCTTTTTCAATTGATGGTGTGCCATTGAAAAATTACCATTATTTTAACCAGTTACGCAAGTGCTTTTTAACTTCAAGCATTTATTTTTTTGACTTCTCTTGTGAGTACATTCTTAAATGACGTCTGGATTTCCTCCTTTTTCTGTGTACAAAATTATCACTTTTAACTCGTAACGATTAAAGATATGCCGCACGTGCAATCAGTGAAAAATGAACTAAAATTGTTTTTTTGAAAAAACGAGGGACACATTTTAAGGGCACTCTTTTGAGACTTTCTGAAAAAGGCACAGAGCTCTATAAGGGTGCAAATTCTTTGTTTTTTTGTCTATTAGTACGTGTAAAAAATCCAGACAGATTAAAGAAACGCTGAAATCGCTACACGACCAAACTTTTATCTCTTTACATATAATCGTGTATAATTGTATACTTCGTATATAATTATATATAAATGTACCAAGTTGTTTCTAATTTTACGTACAATTATATATAATTCATTTTTTCTGGCTTATATTACATTTATATCAGGAATCAAAATGTAAATAATAAAAATTAGTACAAATAAATAACCACAAGATTTCCGGGACAGTATAATGACATAGTGAGACATTTCCACCATAATAAGTCGTCGATACGACAGTGACACTGCAGGAAAAACGCGGAAAATGGGTAAAATTGTGGTAGAATTGTATCGATTGTCGGATGGTGGTTAATATTAGCACACCGCTTGCGAAAATAGCTGCGGCCTAGGGACAAGCTTCGACGTTACGGCGAACCCTCAATGAAAGATGACGTACGGCCAATCGAAAGCTCCCTATATATTTATATATATATATACATATATACGTATATATAACCATCTGTATTTACCCCCTTTAGAAAGTCGCGCGTGCCTCTTCGAATCGACGGTATATCGAACGACGACGTTGACGCGACACGACGGGATTCTACCCGAGAAATGCGTCATTTATGCATTGTTCATCGAAAATTCCATCGATTTCTTTACATGCTTTATTTTTATCTGAACTGTACCCGTTTCTTACAGTTTTAGACTAAATTGCAACAACAAACCTCACGGCAAAATTTGATTACATACTGTATTTTTGTTGGATATACGAGAAAAAGAACATTTTTTATAAGGGGGGATGTTTTCTGAACACTTATTTTTACTTTGCAATTTCAAGTATTCCAAGACAGAATTAGATAAAACCTGTAATAAAAAACGTAAGAACAACACATGCGATCATACGCCAATGTAATCTTGCCTTTTTTTTGCTGATATTAAAAGTAAAAAATGTTTCACATATCCATTTTGGATAATTTATATGCACATATTAAAAATCTAATAGTTACTAATTGTTAGACAAATTTTAATAACTAAATTAGAGTAAAAGCGGTTACTAACATTATTAGTAGAAAACTAAAAATTGAAAGTTTAGTTCTTAGTGATTAATTAAATTAATTACTGCTTTTTTACTGTTCCAATCAGTAATTTAATCATGGGTTACTAATGGAATTAGTAGATTTGAATTACGAAGCAATATTAAGGTTAGGAAAAACCTAAGATAAATAATATGTCTAATACATTATTTTTTTTGTGATTGTTTATTTATACACATAGTTACAATTATAATGGTCAGATTTTCAGTGAAAAACCCTTATCAATATAGATTTTCTGTGCATTTTCAATGCCTGGTTCCGCCGTGGAATCTGAAAATTTTGTTTTCAGGCCTGGATAGCTGCGACTGAATTTTTTGAACTCGTTATTGGACATAGTTTTGAGTAAAAAAATTTAGAATGTTAGAAAATAGTTTAAGGAGTGTGTAAACTTAACGTTACACACGTAGTGCATTTTAACTAAAATACTAAACGCCCGCAAAAGAATCAGGTTTTTTGGTAGTCTTATTAATGTTTAATCAGCTTAAATGAAATAGGTATCTTTCCCTTGTCCATTGACAAATATCATGTAAAGTTGAATAATCTTTAACTAATTCAAGTAGTAAAAACAAATAACTAATTTAAATAGTAAAATTGAATTACTATTTAAATTAGTAAAACCTCACATAAACATTTTACTAATTGAAATAGTAAAATACCATTAAATAACTAATTCATTAGTCAAATGTTGTCCTACTAATTGAATTCGTAAAGGTTTTACTAATTCAAACTTAGGGTGTAAAGACTATAATCGGTACTCGGTACGCAAATAAAATTAGTCATATACCTATATAACAGAAATGTTATATTTGTATTTGGAAGAAACTGAAGATTTGTCATAGTTTGAAAAGCTGGGCAATGAATTATTTTGTGTAATAAGTTACTAGACAAGACTGAAAATGAAAACTGAATCGTATTGGTATTTTTTAGCATCCTAAGCAAATCTAATTTTAATTTTTATGCCGTGAGTAAACATGTTTCAATGTTTCTAATCAACTTTCACAATAAATCAATCAATTTGTGGGTTCGTTAAAAAATAGAATTTTATAACATAAAAAGAAGATTTTAGTTAATCCAGATAAACATACCGGTTTAACTTAGCATTGCCTTGAAACAGGATATGATTATGAATATATTAATCTTATAATTTTAGCTACAGAACATAATTTACGTAAAAGAAAGTATACTGAAAATTAGTTCATTAAATGTAATAAAAATGCAGTCAACGATAGATTCGAACAATCCGAGCTTCCTTACATATTTTTCCCTGATTTAATTTTAACATTATTTTCATTTTTAATTGTCACATCACGAATCTTTCGAATTTTTATAATTTTACACCATAATATCAGCGACAGTTTGTTGGCAACATTAAATCGTATACTTTGAATCTAATTTCAAATAAATTTTCAGTGTTCGATTGTCAACTGGTTAAATAAATTAGTTTAAGTACCAAAACTATAAAAATTACTTAAATTACTAACTAAAATTGTTTAAACAACTTTTTGTATATAAATTGCAACATAAGAAATTATTATTGGTTTTCCTTAAAAATTGTGTTACTCTTATGATATTACCACTTTTCTTTTTCACCTTAGCCTTCATAGATAATAGGTAACTATTTTTTGCCATTTAAGGTTATGGCACAAAAAATCCTGAAGTGATGGGCCATTTTTAAAGTAACATTCGGTTTCTGCAACAAAAACTCTACAAGAACCACATTTTTTTTGTAACAGTTTTGATTTAAATTTTGCAGGACATGTGTTACACATTTTTAAAAAGTGAAAAATTTATGTTCTGGAATATTTATATTAATTTCTACCAAAATTCTAACTGAATTTAATACCTTGGGATAATAAAGAATCTGTCTAATATTTACGATTTTTCTGATTGAAGTAATGTCTAAGATTATAAATGACCACTCGGTCCGTGTATAAGAAATTTATTCACAACAAAATTGTCATCTTGGTACATTGAGCGTAAAGTATTACTTTGCGCCCGGTTTATGTATCGTTTGATCGTCCGAGGGCGTGTTGGTACGTGTATTTATTATGCCCTATACGTGTGGATATTATTTTTCATCCCAGTAGATGATTCGAGAACATTTTATTTCAGTTTTTTATGTAAACTTCTACTTATTTCGCGCCTAAAAGAGGTAAAGTTCTACTTTTTATCTAGTATAGGTATAAAATTGAAATTTGCGCCTGCCAAAGGGACGTATTTTAAGACCATTATGACGAAATTATCCGAAATGGTAAACAGCTTAAATATTTTCAAAGGGATCTTCAAAAAATGACATATGAAACAACAGTGCAGTAATTGTTTAAATTAAGAGATATTACTAATTTTGAAAAATTATTTTCCTACAGATTTCGTTTCAAAACTTACATTTTGAATACTTTTTCAGGATTTCTTTCTCAAAAACCCTAAGCCAATAAATATGCGAATCGTTTTCAAAGCATTTCTAACTTCAAATTAATTTGTTTGTAAATGATTGTAACTATTTCGATAATTCCTGTATAACTCACTGAACGTTCAGCCCTGATTACATGAATACTGTGGTGGGCATTACGAATGTATTTGCTAAATAATTAAAGTCGGTCTATTCCAACGCGAGGTTTCTAATCATCAGCGGTTAAACATTCCCGTTAAATTATTGTAGGGTTGTGCAATTCGGCACCGGATCTATTTGCAATGATCAGTAATGTAACTTTTGGATATAAAATGGCGATAATCCCTTGTTTAATTCACTAAACAAATGAATATTTCGTTAAATGTTTTGTAGTTTTTCCATGACATATTTGTTGTCTTTTCGCTATTTAGTTTGCATTGGTAAATATTTGGATGTTTATGAGGTCGCTGATTCGAATTAGAACACCAAATTTTGAAATTGAAAATGGCGTACCCAATATGGCGACAAAAAATTAGAAGAACTCAATGTGGCAGTTCAAAGCAACGTTCAGAGTTTTTTGGGTTGTTGATTATGAATAAAATATCGAATTTTTAAATTGAAAATGGTGGACAAAAAACAATATTTATTAATTTAGTATGTAGTAAATAATTATCTAGTTTCATTCATATCAAGTTGTTTTAAGAGTTTTGGTCAGCCGTATTAGATCCGCTATTTTGGATTTCAAAATTTTGTCCCCTTATTCGAAGTAAGCCACTCCAAAAACTCCTCACTGCCGAAATTCATCGACATCAAAATTATTGTCACTTTGTTTGCCATTTTGGGTCCCACATTTTGAATTTTAAAATATTTAGCTCCAATCCTCCAATTCATATTAAAAACATTGTATATCTACTAAATCCTGATGAGGAAAGTCGCATCTCCAAAAACTTCGGAAAACTGCCTCCGAAAAAGACGCCATTTCGGATACTCTATGATCAAATAAGAAAATTCAATAATTTATTTACAATATAGAAAATTAATGCAAATTTTATACATTTTTTTCGCTCAAGTGTCATTCATTATCCGATCAATATTACTAATATTACTAAGTAATTACAATTATAAAGATATTCATGTAATTTTTCTATATAATAATTGTTTACAAATTTGATTACGTCATTCGAAAGAGCAGTTTTGAAAATATTATAGAAGGTATTTTTCAAATTAATACTTCATTTATTTTCAATGATATATACGACGGAAGTGATATCAGGTGGCATGTGCAATTTGACGTTAATGGGTCAATTGATTGCTAATTAAAGTGCTTGATTCAAACCATTATTTCGATAATTTTTCAAAAAATGTATGTAACAGCCTAGTTAAAAAAGAATTACAGAGGAGGTTTTGTAATCTTATTTCTAAATTTTATCTAATAAAAAGGGTTAAGCAATGTTCAAGTTATGTCTAAGATTTGTTCAACACTTTTACACAATAATTAAAAAATAATTTTACGATAAAAGTACTATAAACTTGAATCCTGAAACCTGAAAAATAACTTTTTTACCAATCAATGTTGTTGCTTTGTTCAACCATTAACAACAAGTCACTGAAAACTCTCTAGATTTAAAGTACAAATTTTCTATTTCCAATCCACAGGTGATAAATTGAATTATATTTATTGAAAATCACTTCATTAGACGCAGCAAGTCGGGATCAATTTTGCATGCCTTTAGCGGTTAAAAAAGTATGTTCGATTAAAATTTATGACAATTTTAAGTCTTTTTGCAGATTTTTTGCTTGTTTACCGCAAAAAGAGTTTTTTTCTTATTTAATATAATTAATCCTTCGGTTTAATTCCGATTATAAGTAAAGTGAGAGCTTTAATTTTGCACTTGAATTACAAAACAAAATGAAAAATTTTCTGTAAGGGGCATTCAATATCAAAATGTAACACTTCGCGGTCGAAATTCTTTGATTTGTCTGAAATTTTACTGGTGTTTTCTACATCGAAAAATGTGTGTCTAGATAAAATTTCAAGTCCTTATCTCTTACAAAAGAGTCACAAATATCAATTTAGTAAAATTGGAAACTTTTTAAAATTAATTTTTAAAAACTCATTTTTGCTCTAAAACCCGTGATTTTCAGTCAAAAAAGTATTTAAATAGTACAAATCGATTGGAAATTTGCCAAGGAATTCAGTCCATTTTATGTTATTTAATTAATATTTAACGCGTAAATGGTAAATCGAAAAAACGACTTTTACATTAAAAAATCTTTACTTAAATATACACATACCTTTTTCGATTTGGCTCAAATTTTCAGTTTGAAATAATTATGTAAGTGATCTGAGGTTTTTCTGTTTTTTGCTATATTTTTACAAAATAACGTGAACATTCAATTTTTTCAAAAATTTGTCCCAGAAGTAATCTGACCCGAAATTTCGATTCCTTGGCAAATTTCCAGTCAATTATGCATGCTGATACTTTACAGTATTTCCTGTACACTCTCAAATATTTGCCGCGTCCGTCTTGGCTGTCCTTTTCCAACCCTCCCAATATTTGCCTAGTGAGGGGAAGAAATGTTTCCCCCATATCTGCGCCAAAACCTTTCCATCATCGCGCATGCGTGATGTCGCCACAGAATTACCGTTCCGTGAGAAATGGTGGGGAACAGCAATCGAGGGGTAAGACAAACATTGGGAGGGGCCAAGTGGCAAATATTAGGGGGTAACAAATATTGGGAGGACAAATATTTTAGGGGACTACTATATTTTAAGTTAGTTTCTTGGTAATTTCTATCGAAACTAAATTAAAGAAAGTATAAATTAACAAGATATAGAAAACACCAGTAAAATTTCAGATAAATCAAAGAACCTCGGCAGCGAAGAGTTACATTTTGATATGGAATGACCCGTAAATTTGTCTTCCATTTTATCTAAAACTGATTTTTACTTATTTACAGAAAAAAAAACAGAATGGAGTATTTTTATAAACTTCAAGACTCTTAATTTAAAGCCGAGATCAATACCAAAGGAAACGATACTGAGACGAGACTTTCCGTTTTTCTTTCGGGACCATTTCGAGACCGAGACCGAGACCAACGCAAACAATACCAAGACATGTCACTTCGAGACTTCATCGAGACCAAGAGCAATAGCTTAGTCTTATCGACACGAGACCAAATCACTGAAAATTAGTAATTTTTCATTCTTTAATAGTAAAAATCATTATTAATTAAATTAGGCAATATCTTCCACAATTTATGATCATAAAAATCGGTACGAACTGTTTGTTCATGAAATTTGAGAAAATGTATCAATTTAGCAGTAGGAAACGATGAAAGATCGAGATCGAGGGTCCGATTAATCACAGATCTAATAAGGGAAGAAATATTATCTCCTCGAAAATTGAACAAGCTCATTATTCCGACGTACAAATAAGCAAGACTGTTAACTACCGTCAAACAAAAAGGAGCGGGTAAAGGCCGCGATAAAGTACGGCTTTCAGTTTCAACACGCGTCTAAATGTGCACCAGTCAAAACTCACGGATTCGCCCACGCTCCCGCATAAAACTAACTTAACGCGCGTAGTATAACATTTCGTTTCAATGGTACAATACCAAACTGCTCTTCAAACAAATTGTTTGCGTTTTTTATTGTTCCCGCACTTTCAACGCACCGCCACGTACTCGTACGCCCCGACCGGTTCGAAATCGTTAATAATAATTATTTTACGAAATGTCAAACAAATCGTTCGAAAAGTTCTCGGGGGTTTGTTCGTTAACGCTGCTTTTGTGGTTTGTGGCTCTGCGGAAATTATGACCGACGCCGAAAGAAACAATATACGAGAACGTTTTTCATGGAATTTTGATAGAGTTCCCAATTTCACCGAGAAAAGCGAAAAATAAGAGATAGGCGAGATGTTTTTTGCGAATAACGTACTCACTAAATTAGTAGCTGGTGAAGAATAAATAAATCTAATTTTCATTTTATGTGATGAACTATTCATGAACATTAGTCTTAAAGGAATAATTTTTTGTTTAATTTCAGTGATATTTTTATTTAAAAAATGCATAATGCATGGAATGCACTTTTTCTTATCAGTATTATAAAGTATCCCAGATAGATTTACATGAAATATTTGTCGTTCGATAGTGGAAATTCAAGATAAACTAAATTAACATCCAATTCCACTAAATGTCCATTAAATATACCTACAAAGAATATCCTTAAACAGTCATTTTTAAGGTTATTAAATTGTTAGGTTAATTTATAAATTCATTCTCTAAACTTGAATTAATCAAAAGCCACTTATATAAAGCGACATATTCCATCCATATTACAGGAATATTGAAACATTCTGCATTAGAAATATTATAAACAATATAAATTTTGTTATAATATTCCAAAAACTATCAAATAATATACGAAATAATAATCAGAAATTAATGAGTATCATTTTTTAAGCTGATTTCAGAATATTTCATTGAGGTGTCACACTTATTAAATGATTTCCTAAAAATTTAGTACTTTATAAATTGATGTAAAAAAATGAGCATGATTTTAAATCCTCAATACAACTTGCGAATCTCGAACAGGAATTTTGTTGTCCCCTTTGCTGACGATGTTTGTCTCTGCTAATGCAGAAAACTCGATGATGAAGATAAATTTTTCATTGAAGTCAACAAGGACGATGTCAATCAATTATCATTATTATTATTTTAGAAATTTTTACTCAATTTGTATAAAGTTCACCTGCATTTCCGACTAACAAATTCTAAATATATGATGAAAAATGACTAAGATGAATAAGGATATTAAATTTAATTTCATTCGGATTATTTAGAATCTACCTTAAACGACTTTAATCAACTTTGATCTATTGAAAATATGAAATTCGATTTAAATCTTTTCTAAATTAATGCAGTTTATTATAATTGTTATTGACCAAATTATTTAAATTTAGATTTGAATTAGGTTTCATATGTTTGTCACATTAAAGTTCATCTTAGTTGATTATAACCGATCCAAGTAGATCCGGAAAAGTCTAAAAAATTGTGAGACCTCAGTGAAATGTTCTGAAATCAGCATAAAAAATAATATTTATTTATTTCGCATTATTATTCTCTCTACATTAATTGATAGTGTTTTTAAAATATACGAATAAAATGTTCAATCTTTAATGCTTAATAATATTTATGATGCAGAATATTTCAATGTTCCTGGAATATTTCGAACGTTGGACATTTTAATATTCCAAGAATATGGATGGAATAAAGTGTGCTATTAGAGTAAGTTTTTTACTGGCAAATAGTACGAAATTACTAATTCACTAGTAAAATTCAACTAATCTACAAGTAGATATTGTCATTTTTAGTTTAGTAGTTTCTAGAATTAGTAATAAATTAGTAGGTTTTAACTTTTTAATAGCAAAAATGATTACTAATTCATTTGCTGACTCATTTTTTGTTTTCTTATTGGTAGTTTTTAACTAATTCAGATTTAGAGAGTATAATGCCCAGACTTTTTAACTGCCTATCTTTCCACTATTTGTGGACATCTTCAAGTCTCCTTTATTATAATTATTACCTAAACTCTACTTAATACATGTATGTTACTAACAAACTGATTATCTAGATCTATGAATTAAAGTAATGAGAAAGTAAAATATTATTTATCAGGACTTATTTACTACATGATTACTTCATCTTTACTTCAGCCTGAATAAAATGTTTTTAAACAATTTCTTTGGAAACAGATGTTAACTTTTCAACCAAACAATACTTTTTTATGAATGTAAATATTTACATGAAACGTAATTATTAGCTTACCAAATGCCTCGTGATTCTCGCTGCATTCAGTACTACCTGAAACACACAAAAAAGTCAGTTTTTAATACCTTAAGAGCTTTTGAAATAATATTGCTAATGGAGTTTACGAATTTCAAATATATGCATATATATTTAACGTTAATGGTTTTGTAACGATTTTTACAAGTAAAAATAAAATTAGGGTAATTCATATTAGTCATAAAATACATAAGTAAAAACCTGCGTTCGTTAGAAGAAAGTCATTAATATAAATTGAATCGGAATATTAATTTCAATCCACTTATTTACTTTAAAATGAATGACTTTTCGTTGCTTCGGATAATTATTTTGATTAAAAGTAAGTCCATTAATGAAACTTGTTATAAGCCCTTTTATCCCTTTACATCTATTAACTCCTTTCCTCCTTAAAGTTAAAAATTTTGATGAAAATTTCAGTGTGTTACTTTGATCTAAACGCTGTTCATAAAATTTATAATAATTAATTTAAATGTATATTAATTCAAAATACTTTATGATAAAAAATGTAAATAATTAATTATGATTAATTTATTATATACCTAAATTTAACTAATATTTCCGAATAAATTGCACAATATTTGCGAAAGCTGGGGGTAATGTTAAATAAGCCAACGTAGTAAGCTGAAGAAGACCCGGGTTCGATCCCCACGTAGTGAATTTTTTTTTTATTTTTTTGCGATCATTAAAATTTGTAAACAAAGGATAAAACAAGACGTATAGAAATATGCTTAACATATAAATAATATAAAAATTAAACCAATTTAAAAACACAAAATAATTCTTTCGAATTAACAAAAATATATAAATTGTTTATGTAATGAATTCGCACATTTGTGTATTAATTTTTCCATATATATTTTTAACAGTAGTATACTAGATATCAACTAATTAATGTTTCACTAAAATATATTAACAAATAGAAGGCATTTCGCAGTTAGAATTATTTTTGTCGATAATAATGTCTACTTATCGCAATTATGTACAAGAACACAATATGTAGTATAAACGTTTGCTTTGTAAATTTGCTATGTAAATTTGCCATACGCTTCGGTAATTCCTAACATAAATATTTGTTAAAAAACTTCAAGTTAGTGTTAGATATTGATGCACTTAATGTTTAGTATATTTGATTACTTTTTTACCACTCCTCACATTTGAATAGGTGGTAGTTGCAGTAGCTTTGATAAAAAATTGGAGGCATAAAGTAATTAAGTATTTTTGTTGCATATTTTTGGGTATAAAGTAAACTTTGAGTCAACTTCTAAATTCCGTTTTCTTATCATGACAATCAAATGATACTATGTACAAATAAACAACAGCATTTTTTAACCCATGGACCAAACGGATAATTTTTTGTGAGTAAAAGATTCTGGAGCTATTCGCTGATATTTTCGTGTTTTAGCGACCATTTTGGAAGTTTCCAACTTTATTATGAAAATGCTATCACGCACATTTCAAAATTAAAATTAAAAAAATTCCAAATTTTTAAAATCCTGTTTCATATAAAATACCGCCCTAGAAGTCGACTACGAAAAATTGTTCATTTGTTCCCTAATGGGTTAAACTAAAAAAGTTTACATATACTTCAGTAATTATTAGTAATAGAGCCTTGGCCCACCGATAGATGGCGTACAAAACCCCCATGTAAGTTGGACCTAGAAATGAGTAAATGCTTATGTTGTGTTTTTTCAAGCTAACCAGTCTACGTAATTGGTAATTTTATTATTTTACAGCAAAATATTACTTTTACATTCCTTCCACAGATTAATGAATGACTAACGCTAATGAATAACTAAATAACATAGTTATTAAATAGAAACAATAGAAATTTAGTAGTAGTTTTTGAAAAAATAGTTAAAATTCAATATTTATACTAAATGGCGGTTTACTTATTAAGAAGAATATTTGAAGCGGCTCTGAAACTAAACAATTTTTAATTACTTAGAATCAAGAAGAATACTAACTATTACCTTTTCAAAACGATTAGCATTAATGGTTCCTTAAGAAATAGGATCGAATTACATAAAACTACCAACAATACCTAGTGGTGAATTTCATATAGTTTTTGGTAGTTTCTGATTCTTTTCATCACCCAAATTTGTAACCTATTTATCAAAAAATTAAAATAAAAATTTTTGACATAAATAAAGAACGATACTTTCAAAACGACTAAATTACAGTAACTAATCCCAGTGCAATACTGAAATAGTTAATTATGATAGTTACAAACTCCATTGTTACAAGTTGTTAACTGTCGTATGCAAATCTAATAAATGTAATAAATTCGCGTATAAACAGTGTCATTTAATTGCGTTTATGCCCGTCAGCTGACACACAAAAACTTTTGTAAAGCGAACGTCAGATGTTGTGGATGTAGCGTTTCGTCGCCTCGTGCTAGTTCCCGTTGAGTAAACGCGAATACATTAATCATCACGA
Organism: Trichopria drosophilae; assembly: GCA_030407085.1. Classification (NCBI taxonomy): domain Eukaryota; kingdom Metazoa; phylum Arthropoda; class Insecta; order Hymenoptera; family Diapriidae; genus Trichopria; species Trichopria drosophilae. Next base: position 103,125,982 of record CM059586.1, read on the forward strand.
CAGAACCGGCAATCTGAGATATGACGAATTATCTCTGTTCGTGTGCCACTCAGTCCTATTAATTACTTTTCGAATGCACAGTGCTTGTATACTGGCCTAAGAGTGGTAACAGTCGGCATGGACCGGGTCGTGATTGATAGGTCGGATTTATCGATGTGTGTTGTAAAAGCGCCAATGCTGCACAAATGGATTTTAACATTTACACTCTTTGCTTCCAGTGATAAACGAGAATTGCAAAACAATTGAGGTGGTGAAGATATAGTCTATATAACAATAGCAAGAGTCGAATTTCCAGGAGCTTCCGTGTCTGATCAGTAACGACTCTTTTCACTTCACACTTTTGACGTACTTCCAGCCGTATCGATTCTAACATTTTTTTAACTACACGGAGAAAGTTGTCCGGCTAAAACAGCTTCCCACTGTCCAGCAGATCGCGATGTAAGTCGCGAGTGAAGACGTAAAATGACAATTAAAATTCGAAATCCTCAACATTTTTTTTCTATAAATAGGTATACTTTTCTTATGTCTTTAAGAATATTTCTACATAATTTCTAGATGATGTGTTTATTTATATTATTTTTATATGATTTTTTAAAGTCGTTAATAGTGAAAAAAACACTACTTTTTTCATTTTAAGGATTCCGTATTGATTACCGTGTTAGCTACGACAAAAATGCACTGAACCTTTTTTGTAGAGCACAAAATTTCCTACAAAAGAGCCAGTGAGAGCCATAGTCTAATGTTAATATGTACGGCATGAAAAACATTGGAAGTTATTGAAAAAATTATTGAAATTTTAGAACAGTGATAGTTATCTTATTCGTCGAAAAACGAGTTCTGGTAAAAGATTTTCACTCAATTTTTCGGAGTGAAAAATCAAGCTCGAAAAGTAACGATTGGAACTTATTGGAAATTGGCTGAAATTTCACTCCAATAAATTTTTTATTAGTACTTACTGATTCGTAATAATTTTGAGGTACCAAAATAAAGTGTAATATAATATTCATACTAAAAATTGTAAGAGATACATTCGCCACATAATTCCTTTAAAGCATCGCCGGTTTTTATACGACGTTAAAGAACTTTTTTTGGTGGTCCATTACGATGGCTTCGTACGAGCGTCGGAAAATAAATTTTGAACTTCCGTCGGGCGAGAACACGTCTCGAGGAAAAGTCCCGCGAAAAAGCATCGCAGATACTATTTTGAACGTACACTCGATTTTGGCTGTTCAATTCTCAAGTACTTTTTTTACGAGGCCCCCAGTGCGACGGGCCGCCGGCTCTAAAAAGCGCTCGCGAATTCTACTCCTACGCACTCGACCAAAAGGACGAGTACGGAACAAGGATGGCATAAATCGCGAGCTTTACGAGTCACTCGAGTAAGGAGGGAATAAAAGGCGTATTTCGAGCTTTTACCTTCAGATCTTGGAAAAAACGAAGGAAAGGTACGTCGATTTTCACCGCATGAGAAAGCAGCTTTACTTCAGTTAACAATTCAATTCAGCTTTTCGGGGATTCTTATTCCTATTCTTGTTGTAAGGGTTTTTAAAAATTAGCGATTAAACTCAGAATTATGTAAGAAATATGCATACAACAAGAAATTAATATTAATGTGTCTGAATTTATATGTTTCCAGAATATAATTAGTAACTAATTAATCTTCTCGAGAGATTTTCTCGACCACGTTACATTTCTTTAAAATTAAAGTAGAATTACCTTAAGTGGAGACAAAAGTAGAAGTAATTTATGGTCTAAATTTCGTGATGCATTGAATTTTTTTTCGAAAAGTCGCAATCCAAATTTGGGAAACTTGACCTAAATTTTGCCAAGAAAAAATTCCGGGATAAGAACTTTTCATTCTTAGCATTTATTTGAGTTAGATGTTTATTTTAAGTGTTAGGTTAGAACATCCTTTTCGTCGGTGGCCATTTTAGAGACTGCCGTTTTTAATGTTTGAAAATCAGCTTCACTATATTGAAAACCAAATATTTTTTGCACTTTATTTATACTTGTCTAAAATATTATAATGCGGGAAATGATAACAAAAAAAAGGGTAAAGTAACCATGAAAAATCGTGTATTTTTTCATTTGTAATATTTCTCGATCCGCCATTTGAAAAAGCGGGGATTCAGCGATGAAAAATGTCTACCACAAATGTTTTTTATTGCGTTTTAATACTAAAAAGTACTGTCAAAGATTACATAAGAATAAAACTTCTTGATAAACATTGTTCAACTTCAATAATTGTAAATACACAATTTTTACTGCCAATTTTGTGAGTATTATTCTCTAAACTTCAATTAGTCAAAAACTACTAATGAAGGAGTAAAAACGTGGCCAGTATTTAAATTCGTATTCGTGTTTACTAATAACCCGATTTAAATTCATTATTAATCAAATTTAACTCATTAACACCAAAAGACACTTTTTGCTTCAATTTCCCTGAAGTATTTCGTATTAAAATTGTTGAAAAAAATGAAAGGTACAAATCCTACTATTTTCAAGATTGCTCGTCAGGATTTCAAGGTTTCAGCCATCAGGAATTCCAATATGGCACGAATTAGACAAAAATAGCCAAAAAATTAGGAAATATTTACACCTCTCAATTTTTGACGAGCTATTAGGACATTGGGATTCTATTATGTACAAAAGTGATCAAAATATTTGAATTTTAAGAAAAAATGTTAGTTTTAAGTCCCACGTCATTGTAACGACCTCAAGATGGCGTCCGCAATGAAAATGTGTTTGAAAATTTCCAAATGCCCTAACTATAAAATTATAAACATTTTTACAAAAATGATGAAAATGAAAAGTTCTTAGAATTCAGTGAAAAATATACTGGAATTTGTTTAGATTTTTTAATGATATTATTGAAAGTTTATTATTAAATAGTACCTCAAGTTCAGTCAAAAAGTTTCGTGTCAAATCTATCGTAAATTTTTTGCCAATTTCCATGTTTTTTGGGCCATTGTCATGTTTCAACGTTTTTTTCAACTTTCCATATATTAAGAGTTTGCAATTGCATTATTTATTGACATAACTACGACGATCATAATTTTCAAAGATTTTTACAGGAAATTTTAATAAATAATTACATATATTAACGAAAAAAATACAAAAATGCTCCTTGAAAATCACGATCTTTCTGTTTTTCGCATTTTTTGGCAAATATTTGTAAAAGATATTTTTATTTAAAAAAATCCCAACTTATTTTGGACATAAAAATGTATGTTTCCAGCAAACACAGTGAAGAGATATTTATTTTTACTGTAGACAAATGTTAAAAACGTAAAACGCCATTTTTTCTATTTTCCAGGAAATTTTGAGGTTATTTTAAAAAATGAATACTAAAGTTGTAGACGTTTTTAATACCTATAATTTTTCTATGTAAAGATTTTCGACTCGAAGCATAGTTCCGAATAAGTAGTATAAGTTGACTAATGGATAACTAGATTTTTACTGTTTATTTGTATAAATCATCATGATATTAAATAGTTACAAATTTTTTTTGGAATTTAGTTGGTAGTTCTTAATGTAAGTTTAGACAAAAGTAAAAGAAGTGTCCTTTGGGCGTTAATACGTTAACTAATTTATTTTCTTAATAAGGTATTAAAAACGTAATAACTAATTTGAAATTAGTAGTGCTTTACAAATGGTGTAGCAATGTTTTTACTGTTTATTAGTGTAAATCATTATTAAACTAAATTGTTACGGACCGTTTAGACATTGGTTAGTAGATTTTGACTAATCACACAGTTAGACAGGAGCAAAAAGAAGCGTCCTTTGGGGGTTTATGTGTTAACCAAATCATTTGCCTAACAAGTTACTAAAAAGCGCGGACTAATTTGACATTAGCAGTACCTGACTAAAGGATTAGTAGTTTTTCACTGTTTACTAGTATAAATAATTATTGAAATTAATAGTCACCGATCTTTTAGACTTTGATTAGTAGTTGTTGACTAATCCAGAGTTAGATAAAAGCAAATATATGTGTCTTTTGGGCAATAAGATGTTAACTAAATCATTTTCTTTATAAGGTATTAAAAATGCAAAAACCACTTTGAAATTAGTAGCACTTCACTAATGGATTATTAGCTCTTTACCGTTTATTGATGTAAATTATTATTAAATTAAATCATGATAAAATTAAATAGTCACCGATTTTTTAGACTTAATTAGTAGGTGTTGAGTAATCCAGAGTTAAACAGTAGCACAAAAAGAGTCCTTTGGCATTTAATGTGTTAAAGAAATAATTTACTTAACCAGATATTAAAAATGCAAGAACTAATTTGAAATTAGTAGTAATTGACTGATAGATTAGTAGTTTTTTACTGTTTATTAGCCTAAATTATTGTTAAATTAAATAGTCACAGACTTTCTAAACTTTGGTTAGTAGTTGTTGACTAATCCATAATTAGACAGTAGCAAAATATAGTGTCTTGTGCTAAGTAAATCATTTTGTTAATAACGTATGAAAAATGGAATAACTAATTTGAAATCAGTAGCTCTTGACTACCAGATTAGTAGTTATTTTACTGTTTAGTATGTGTAAATCATCATTAAACTACTCACGGACTTTTTAGTCTTTTTTTAGTTTGTTGACTAGTCCATAGTTAGACAAATAAAAATAGTGTCCTGTAGGCATTAATGTGTCATCTAACTTATTTTGTTAATAAGGCATTAAAAATGCAACGACTAATTTGAAATTAGTAGTACTTGACTAATGGATTATTTGTTTTTTTACTTTTGTTAGTATTTCATAATTAATGGAATTAGTAGAGTTTTTTACTGTTTATTAGAGGAAATCATCATGAAAATTAAATAGTCACACATTTTTTAGATTTTGGTTAATAGTTGCTGACTAATCCAGAATTACACAGTAACAAAAAAGTGTCATGTGCTAAGTAAATCATTCTGTTAATAACGTATGAAAAATGGAATGACTAATTTGAAATCAGTATAATTCTTAACTACCAGACTAGTAGTTTTTTTACTGATTAGCAGTGTAAATCATCATTAAAGTAAATATTCACGGACTTTTTAGTCATTGTTTAGTAGTTATTGACTAGTCCATAGTTAGGCAAATAAAAAAGTGTCCTGTCGGCATTAATGTGTCAACTAACTTATTTTGTTAATAAACTATTAAAAATGCAACGACTAATTTGACATTAGTAGTACTTGACTAATGGATTAGTAGTTTCTTTTACTTTTGCTAGTAGTTCTTGATTAATGAGATTACTAATTTTTTAATGCTTATTGGTGCAAATCATCATTAAATTAAATAGTCACCGACTTTTTAGATTTTGGTTAATAATTGTTGACTAATCCAGAATTAGACAGTAACAAAAAAGTGTCATGTGGTAAGTAAATCATTTTGTTAATAACGTATGAAAACTGGGATGGCTAATTTGAAATCAGTAGTTCTTGACTACCTGATTAGTAGTGTAAATCATCATTAAAGTAAATATTCACGGACTTTTTAGTCATTGTTTAGTAGTTATTGACTAGTCCATAGTTAGGCAAATAAAAAAGTGTCCTGTAGGCATTAATGTGTCATCTAACTTATTTTGTTAATAAGGCATTAAAAATGCAACGACTAATTTTAAATTACTAGTACTTGACTAATAGATTAGTATTTTTTTTTAATTTTGTTAGTATTTCTTAATTAATGGGATTAATAGAGTTTTTTACTGTTTATTAGTGGAAATCATCATTAAATTAAATAGTCACACATTTTTTAGATTTTGGTTAATAGTTGCTGACTAATCCAGAATTACACAGTAACAAAAAAGTGTCATGTGCTAAGTAAATCATTCTGTTAATAACGTATGAAAAATGGAATGACTAATTAGAAATCAGTATAGTTTTTAACTACCAGATTAGTAGTTTTTTACTGATTAGCAGCGTAAATCATCATTAAAGTAGGTAAATATTCACGGACTTTTTAGTCTTTGTTTAGTAGTTATTGACTAGTCCATAGTTAGGCAAATAAAAAAGTGTCCTGTCGGCGTTAATGTGTTATCTAACTGATTTTGTTAATAAAGTATTAAAAATGCAACGACTAATTTGAAATTAGTAGTACTTGACTAATGGATTAGTAATTTCTTTTACTTTTGCTAGTAGTTCTTGATTAATGAGATTACTAATTTTTTAATGCTTATTGGTGCAAATCATCATTAAATTAAATAGTCACCGACTTTTTAGATTTTGGTTAATAATTGTTGACTAATCCAGAATTAGACAGTAACAAAAAAGTGTCATGTGGTAAGTAAATCATTTTGTTAATAACGTATGAAAACTGGGATGACTAATTTGAAATCAGTAGTTCTTGACTACCTGATTAGTAGTGTAAATCATCATTAAAGTAAATATTCACGGACTTTTTAGTCATTGTTTAGTAGTTATTGACTAGTCCATAGTTAGGCAAATAAAAAAGTGTCCTGTAGGCATTAATGTGTCATCTAACTTATTTTGTTAATAAGGCATTAAAAATGCAACGACTAATTTTAAATTACTAGTACTTGACTAATAGATTAGTATTTTTTTTTAATTTTGTTAATATTTCTTAATTAATGGGATTAGTAGAGTTTTTTACTGTTTATTAGTGGAAATCATCATTAAATTAAATAGTCACACATTTTTTAGATTTTGGTTAATAGTAGCTGACTAATCCAGAATTACACAGTAACAAAAAAGTGTCATGTGCTAAGTAAATCATTCTGTTAATAACGTATGAAAAAAGGGAATGACTACTTAGAAATCAGTATAGTTTTTAACTACCAGATTAGTAGTTTTTTACTGATTAGCAGTGTAAATCATCATTAAAGTAAATATTCACGGACTTTTTAGTCTTTGTTTAGTAGTTATTGACTAGTCCATAGATAGGCAAATAAAAAAGTGTCCTGTCGGCATTAATGTGTCAACTAACTTATTTTGTTAATAAACTATTAAAAATGCAACGACTAATTTGACATTAGTAGTACTTGACTAATGGATTAGTAGTTTCTTTTACTTTTGCTAGTAGTTCTTGATTAATGAGATTACTAATTTTTTAATGCTTATTGGTGCAAATCATCATTAAATTAAATAGTCACCGACTTTTTAGATTTTGGTTAATAATTGTTGACTAATCCAGAATTAGACAGTAACAAAAAAGTGTCATGTGGTAAGTAAATCATTTTGTTAATAACGTATGAAAACGATGGCTAATGGAATCAGTATTCTGGGATGGCTAATTTGAAATCAGTAGTTCTTGACTACCTGATTAGTAGTGTAAATCATCATTAAAGTAAATATTCACGGACTTTTTAGTCATTGTTTAGTAGTTATTGACTAGTCCATAGTTAGGCAAATAAAAAAGTGTCCTGTAGGCATTAATGTGTCATCTAACTTATTTTGTTAATAAGGCATTAAAAATGCAACGACTAATTTTAAATTACTAGTACTTGACTAATAGATTAGTATTTTTTTTTAATTTTGTTAGTATTTCTTAATTAATGGGATTAATAGAGTTTTTTACTGTTTATTAGTGGAAATCATCATTAAATTAAATAGTCACACATTTTTTAGATTTTGGTTAATAGTTGCTGACTAATCCAGAATTACACAGTAACAAAAAAGTGTCATGTGCTAAGTAAATCATTCTGTTAATAACGTATGAAAAATGGAATGACTAATTAGAAATCAGTATAGTTTTTTAACTACCAGATTAGTAGTTTTTTACTGATTAGCAGCGTAAATCATCATTAAAGTAGGTAAATATTCACGGACTTTTTAGTCTTTGTTTAGTAGTTATTGACTAGTCCATAGTTAGGCAAATAAAAAAGTGTCCTGTCGGCGTTAATGTGTTATCTAACTGATTTTGTTAATAAAGTATTAAAAATGCAACGACTAATTTGAAATTAGTAGTACTTGACTAATGGATTAGTAATTTCTTTTACTTTTGCTAGTAGTTCTTGATTAATGAGATTACTAATTTTTTAATGCTTATTGGTGCAAATCATCATTAAATTAAATAGTCACCGACTTTTTAGATTTTGGTTAATAATTGTTGACTAATCCAGAATTAGACAGTAACAAAAAAAGTGTCATGTGGTAAGTAAATCATTTTGTTAATAACGTATGAAAACTGGAATGACTAATTTGAAATCAGTAGTTCTTGACTACCTGATTAGTAGTGTAAATCATCATTAAAGTAAATATTCACGGACTTTTTAGTCATTGTTTAGTAGTTATTGACTAGTCCATAGTTAGACAAATAAAAAAGTGTCCTGTAGGCATTAATGTGTCATCTAACTTATTTTGTTAATAAGGCATTAAAAATGCAACGACTAATTTTAAATTACTAGTACTTGACTAATAGATTAGTATTTTTTTTTAATTTTGTTAATATTTCTTAATTAATGGGATTAGTAGAGTTTTTTACTGTTTATTAGTGGAAATCATCATTAAATTAAATAGTCACACATTTTTTAGATTTTGGTTAATAGTAGCTGACTAATCCAGAATTACACAGTAACAAAAAAGTGTCATGTGCTAAGTAAATCATTCTGTTAATAACGTATGAAAAAAGGGAATGACTACTTAGAAATCAGTATAGTTTTTAACTACCAGATTAGTAGTTTTTTACTGATTAGCAGTGTAAATCATCATTAAAGTAAATATTCACGGACTTTTTAGTCTTTGTTTAGTAGTTATTGACTAGTCCATAGATAGGCAAATAAAAAAGTGTCCTGTCGGCATTAATGTGTCAACTAACTGATTTTGTTAATAAAGTATTAAAAATGCAACGACTAATTTGAAATTAGTAGTACTTGACTAATGGATTAGTAATTTCTTTTACTTTTGCTAGTAGTTCTTGATTAATGAGATTACTAATTTTTTAATGCTTATTGGTGCAAATCATCATTAAATTAAATAGTCACCGACTTTTTAGATTTTGGTTAATAATTGTTGACTAATCCAGAATTAGACAGTAACAAAAAAGTGTCATGTGGTAAGTAAATCATTTTGTTAATAACGTATGAAAACTGGGATGACTAATTTGAAATCAGTAGTTCTTGACTACCTGATTAGTAGTGTAAATCATCATTAAAGTAAATATTCACGGACTTTTTAGTCATTGTTTAGTAGTTATTGACTAGTCCATAGTTAGGCAAATAAAAAAGTGTCCTGTCGGCATTAATGTGTCAACTAACTGATTTTGTTAATAAAGTATTAAAAATGCAACGACTAATTTGAAATTAGTAGTACTTGACGAATGGATTAGTAGTTTTTTACTGTTTATTAGTGCAAATCATCATTAAATTAAATAGTCACCGACTTTTTAGACTTTGGTTAGTAGTTCTAGACTAATCCAGAGTTAGACAGTAGTTAAACAAGTTTTCTCACAAATTATTGAGAATCATTTTCCTAAATCATTTTAAATGGAATTCAAGCATATCTTGTATCTTCGAAAACGTATTATTTCCAATTTTTTTTCATTTCTGTTTCAGCAATAAAAATAAGATATCAATATTTCGAGCGATTTCCATATTTCTCTCGAGCCGCGAAGTCTGCATATAGGGTTTCGGTCCCCAAACGCCCGTATTTTTCGGTTTACGGGGAGTGGAAACTATTACTCATGTGCGAAAACAAAACGGATGGGTCTTTCGCTAAAAATCCACATCCCACCGGCCACGATTTATAAATGACGTCATTGTAGGTGGCGCGCAATGAACGAAATTGTGTAACTTCCAGCAGCAGGCTAAAACACTCGCAATTAAATTGCAAGCGCATGATGTGGTGCGAATTAAAAAAGATTCGGCGCTAATTATTTTATTCCGGCACTATGCATTCGCATTTTCCCGGGAACGTCGCTCGTACACACGCGAACAATTGAATCGATATGTATTGTAGATTATTCGATAAACTATTGTTACTCGCCGGCGTTGAATATAAATTTACACGGATATAAACGTCCGCGCGAAAGGATTGAAAATTAACGCGATGCTCGTGTTATTTCATAATTATATGGAACGCTGTTTTATCATTTCTGCTTTTTATAACTATTTTTTTATTTACGTAAAATTATTCACCGTTTGTTTCCAGCAAAAATTGTATTTTTAATTGAAATACGTGTAAGGTACTTTGTTTTTTGATTTACGAGCGTCCTTTTCTTTTTTCCCTTTTCAATTTACATCCGTACATTGTATGCTATCAATAGATTATAATATTTTACAGTATTGCTGTACGTAGTTTTTTCCTTGATATATTGCATCCAATACAAATTAATAACGTATTTCTGTTTTTTGATAATAAAAGAAGAAATTCGTAATATTTTATGAGCTTTTTTAAAAATCTAAAAAAAAATACTGTATTGCATGAATTTATTTCAAAACTATAATTAATCAAACCTTTGGTTTTATTTAAAGATATTTTTTAATGCAACAGTAGTTAACTATAAGTTACTGCTGGTTTTTAGTACGATTTCATTGAAATATGTTCCGCGTGTTTGCATACTTCGACTCGTTGCATTCATTATTACGTTCGCGTGGAAAATTCGATAAACCGTTATTAATCAACGTCCTATTATTCACTAAACAAATGGAGCGCTCTGATCTATGAATAAGCATGAAAGTCATAAATGTCGAAAATTTAAAAGAAATTACTGAAATTTTGGACCTGCTTAATATACAATTAATATTCTGGAAATTTGTACAAGCTGTTGTCTTTCATGTATTATCTTCTTAATGAAATATATTTATTTTAATTTCGAGAAACTTACTAACCATTTTTAAGTCAATGAAAATGCACTTTTTACTATTTCACATTTAAGGGGAAGGATAAGCCAGAAATTAGCTCCTCGATGTTAAATGACATTTAAAATGTTATGACAAGTATGTAACATTGTAATTTAGTTACATTTTCTCTTTAAAATTATGATATTCTAAAACATTTCTTATCATTTTGAACAATTCCTCGTTGGAGTTCTTAATATGTTATATATTTCAGGAAATAAAAATTCTAAACGAAGAATTTTATATATTTTTTTACTTACTAACATAATTTTCAAGAACAATGTGACGAAATTACAACACTTACATATTTGTAACATCTAAAAGGCGTGAATTAATTATTAGTATATCAGAAATAGTTTTCGAGCATTCATTTAGATTGACCATACAAAATTTTAATACGAAAATTTCTTTGCAGTAATGGAAAGTTTACTAATGTACCAATCATATGAAATACACTAATATAAGGGAGTTTTGTTCGGTTTCAGGATACTAATGAATGACGTATTTTATTTATAACTTATTTATAAAAGTAATTTCATTTTATTAAATACAAATTTTAAAAAATTATTTATGAAAAATGGTTGATATGTTTACTTTATATCTCAAAACTTTTTACTTTCTTCACTGACATATTTTTCACTGTTTTTTTGACCTTTTTTGTAATAATATTATTTACAATTGTGAAAATTTATTCTTATCTTATATTTGAAGGGGAAAGTTTAATAAACCATTGTCGAAGTCGGGAAATCATAGGAAAATGCAGTGATGTAAGTAGTAACAGTCCGCATCTTCGTTTTTTTGTAACGGATTCGCTGTTACTACTTACATTACTGCATTTTACTATGTAAGATCCGTGATTTCAACAACACTTTTTTAAGCTTTCCCTCGTGATAAAACAATCGAATTTGGTATCAGGTGTTACATCTCATTATACTCTATCCGATTTATGTAGTTTCGGAGGTCTCGGGGGCATTCTTTAAAATGTAACTCCAGTATGAAGATACACGATTTTTAGCAGTTGCGGTTGTAGCTACAACATAAAATTTCGTTGAGGACCTATCAAAATACGCCAAGTTTTTTAAAAAGTGTCAATTTACTAAACATTTTTCTGTATATTTTTTAGTGGAATTATGTTTAGTAGAGCTATACCCGTTTTATTACTTCAATTAGCCTCTTCCAGTTTGTCACAAGATATTGCATTTCTTCTTATTTCAATTTTTCGTTGATGAAAAAATCGCCAAATGTAATATCCTCTACATAGTTATACAGTTAATATACTATATATTGTTAGGATGTAATTTCATTATTATTAAATTGACATTTCGTTACGTTTCTAAATGGGTTACTTAATATGTTTTTCTCGTTGTTCGTGATATTATTAAAAAAAAGTCTTGAAAAAGTCTGTATTTTGAAAACCATTTTTCGAAATTACACAAGTACTTTAAAGTTCATGTAATTAAAAATCCCTTTATATTTAACATACAGCTGTTAATATTTCGCACGATATGGTCTTAGAAAAATTAATAGAATTTAGGGTAACTTAAACGTCGTCGCAATTAGGTGTATTATAAAAATATGATTGGGTGATTAATTGTAAATTTAAATACTATACAATAAGAAAACAAATTTAATTTCAAATTTATTTCTGTTCTAATGATTTTCCGAAGTATTTTTAGGTCATCTTTTAATGAAAAATTAGAAATTATTACAGAATTTTGAATGTAGGAACATTTATTTAAGACCATATCGTGGGAAATATAGGTCACAGGTGGTTAAATAAAATAGTGATTTTTTGAAAAATTTATACCATAACATTTTCAAAAGACGAATGAAAATGTATTTTATTTTTATGATTTCACGAATTATTTAAAAACATAGAGAAATTTTAATTTAATAATATTGTTATTACATTATAAATACATTTTTTGTTTAAGAAAAACGTTTTCAATATTTTTTGTATTACATTCATAATATCTCGCAGCTAAAAATTTACTTCTTCCGACAAGTTTTTAACAATACTGACAGGATATTGACAGATAGAGAAATTGTAGACACTTTAAATATTTAATATTCACCTTATGTAATAACGAAAAAATAGGCATGCTAAAACACAAGCAAGCAACAGGTCTAGTTCATTAAAAATAAAAGTTCCACGTTTCTTAAAAAAATTGTATCTCGACTATTTTTATTCTCTACAATTATTACTTTTCGAATGAGTCGCGATAAATTGATTTTTCAACTATTTACAGGTTGGGTGTTTAAGGTAGTATGTTCAAAGTCACACTAAAAGGTGCATATACATCAAAATCAAGCTTTACGCCATTTTTTCCCTCTAAATTCCGAAATAAGAGCTAATTTTGATGGGCTATTTGTTCAAAACAAAAAGACAAGCTAAATGGGTTACACTCTCCATAAAGTATAATATTTCTTTTAAGGACAATAAGCAATCATTGGGACATTTACGTTATAAGGATTTTATAAAGAAGATATTTTCGTTATGGATTGCAAGGCGCTTTTTTTTTTAAATATCATCTCAATTACTCTTATTTTTAATGTAAGCCTTTTATCTATTTTTATTAATGGGTAGAACTTTCATTTCCTCTACTGACATAGTTGCTTGTACTCCATTTTATGTATTAATTCTAGTTTCGTTTAGATGAGAAAGGATGAAATTAAACAATTTTACAAAATCAAAATATCATTTTCTTCTGTATTCTTAATATTTGATTTAATTTGGGCATTTTATACCATATAGTGTATGTAACATCGGAGTCCCAGTCTGCAATTTTTGTATTTACAGAACAGCACCTAGTTCAATTAATGTTTACAACGTTTCAATATATGGATGTCGTAGCTTATTTTTAAGAATAAATATCTTTTAAAAGCAATTTTATATTATAATGTCATCATAAATATTTACTTTCAACAATAGACATTGCTTTAAGGGAATAATGGGGCTAGTTTTGTTACGAAGCAGAGTTTTCAGTTTGAGTTTTTCGAAATCTACGCAATTCAGCATTCTGATTTTTTTTCTAAATTCTTTAATATAAATATTATTCGAACAAATGTAAAACAAATTGAACTGAAGTAATCAGCAACCCTGAGACTATCCAGATTTACGATCAGCTACTTTTTCACATTTTGGACGGCTATCTCAAGTCGTCCATTTTGAATTTTTAAAATTGTCGACGACTTCAAAACGTGTATATATCAATTTGCATGAAAAATCTGTTGAAAACGTGTACAGCAAAGGGTTAATCAAAGCGCATGCGTATTTCAAATTTCTAAAAAATATATGCATAATAATTTATATACTAACTAATAAGAATTATTTGAGATGAACACTAACACTAAAAAATATGGAAACGTATTTCATAAAGTTATTTTTTTTAAATTGTTTTTTAAAATTCTTTTTAATTTGAACCTTAAACTGTATCTCCTACTTGATTTTTTGACAAAAAAAAAGTACTTAATTTATCATATTAGATTGGAGTTGATGACAATAAATATTTAGATCACTAGGGCAATTCCCTCGATTGAAGAGTTATTTAATTAAATAATCTCCATTACTGGAAATAATCTATATTACGTGAATTATTCATTAATTCTGAAATTATTATTTTTCGATAAGTTTTTAATAAATGTTAGGAACAATATATTACAACAAAATTTGAAGTGACGTACCTCGTATTGTTTTTAATGACAATTGTTGCATATTTTAGGATTTTTAGTTACATTCAAGATACAAAGTATTATACGTTCTCTGAATGTATAAACTGATGTTGCACTTCGATAATATGCATTTCATGAATGAAGTATTGTCTGCGAACTTCCCATAGGAAATGTAAGAGCAACAATGGGATAGCGCCATTGCGTTGAATCTATATTCAGCATACGAAGAGGAATAAGTAGATGGTTATTTTTATATAAAACGATATATCAATCATCGATAGATTACAGAATTTTTTAGCGCAAGTGAAAAATGTATGACGAAAAACGAGATGGTTCATCGATTTTCCCAAACCAAAGCGTCAAATTACTTTGCTTCAATGTCATTTGAAATTCTTATTTGGAATTTCCGGTAAATTTTATACATTCTCAGAATGATTAAATAACGTTTATTTGCTACTATAAATGATTTTGAACATATTTTATCGTTTCACTTTTAAACCAAAAAAATCCGAGTTTGATGCGTGCCGAATTGTTATTTAATGTCAATAAATTGCTACAGGGATAAATTCCATTGCGATTAGCTTGTTTAATTTCCCCACATCGACTATAAAAGGATTGGATGATTTTCATCCCTGATAATAAAACGTTGGTAATAGCTACTCAATTCACATTCAACTCAATACGCATTTGCGATCTGATCATTCACGACTCCTAATCGACATTCATTCGATTTGCTTCGACGTAGTATTTCGTTTCATAAAAAGATTTTTCAAAAAGTTTTCCATTTTATTTTTGTTTCATTTATTGTTATTAATTTGTTTGATATTAACTGTAGGACTTGTGTGAAAAGCGCCATTTTCATTTAATTCCTTTATTAATTACGTGAACTTATATGATTAGTCTTGTCAATCATAGTTTTCCATTATTCTAGTTAACTATTTACGTATTAATAAAATAAACAGTTTAATTCTATTTCTTTCTTGCTTCGTTGTCTATTTTTCACAATCATTTAATGAATTAAATCGTTTGATTCATTTATTTTCATTCAATTATTTCATTACTTTATACCACATTTAGTAAATTTCCTTTTCGTTAAAAAATTTCCTGGAGCTTTTAACATCTCAGATATTAATTTCGGGATAGACTTTCATTATAAAAAAATTGACCCTTATTTCTCGTAAACATGACAATATCGATTTTAAAAATGTCAAAAGGTCTAGTCGATTTAACTACAAGAAATAGTAAAGTTACTAATAATATGTACTAATACTGTCTCTAAATTACGATTTGAGATGTTAAAACAATTTTCAACGTATAAAGAATTCTCCGTAGTTGTGTTTTATGTGAATTACCTAATTTCAATCTTTATTAATGTTACACGTGATTTGCTTAATTGCATAACGAGTAACACCAATAACATTACTAGTTATTCCTATAATTGCAGTTTATTATAATTATCGGGTGTAATTAGCTATTACGCATTTCTTTGATAACAATCAATCAAATATGCAGAATTTGTACAATTTCTCATGTTCGATATTTCATTTCATTCGTTATATAAAATAGAAATTCAATATTTGTTTATGTTTATATAACTAGTACACACTAATTTCATAAATAAACATAGAGTTTATATAATTGCCAATCACGTGACTGTAGTTAGAGGAACGATTTGTTTTTTTATAATATGTATATTAAAGAAAGAAGATTTCAAAAGGATAATAGGTTCAGTCTTCAAAGGTCTACTTAAGAAATCTTTTGTTATTGAAAAAATCATTGGTACGAAATAGTTCTGTGGCTTCTTATGCTTTCTTATAAATATAAATGTTCTAAAATTCCTTAATGCATATAATTAGAATATATTTTTAAACTTAAAAACGGGTAAAATATATTTTTTTAAACTATCAGTAGGAGTTATTTCCTAATTTCCTCTCTGATGGCGATAAAAGATTTCAATCAATTCATTCAATGGTTGGCTTCATTCAGAATTCCATTTATTCCATTCATTCATTACATTAACTCTTTTCATTAATTTCTTCGTATCACTAATTAATTTGCATTTCATTCGTATAAATCATTGAATTGCATAATCATATATTTCGTTGAGTTTAATTCTTTGTTTCATTTTCCCCATATAGATTCTGTTAGTGCGTGATCTTTTATATCAGTAGTTTAATGAATTTTATATTTAATAACATACGCAACTGAAACGAAAAATTTGGTTTATTCATTAGTCCAAAAATTATTTATAATTTTCGCAAATTTTGATATTTTATTAATTTAAGAATTTTTAAATTATAGTTACATCTCGTATATTAAAAGAATGTGAGAATTCGATAGTTAAATCATTATTTGTCATTGAAAAATTAGAGTTTACCAAATATTTGGAAATCCATTTTCACTTTCTAAACTTGAATGAATAAAAAAACGACCTATCTATAGCGAAAAGTGGGTTACCATCAATTAAAAGTTTTTTACTGACAAATAGTACGATAATACTAATTCACTAGTATGATTCTACTAATCTACAAGTAGATATTGACTTTTTAGTTTAGTAGTTTGTAGAATTAGTGATAACTTAGTTGGTTTTGACTTTTTATTAGCAAAAATGGTTATTAATTCATTTGGTGACTCATGTTTCATTTTCTTATTGGTAGATTTTAATTAATTCGGATTTAGAGAGTACGAGACCGATTTTTAAAACAGTTCCAGACAAAACATTGAAAATTACTGGCCTATGTCGATTCATAATTGTATCCTTAAGACACTGGATTCTTTTGTTACAAAAGAAATAATAACTAATAGATTATCACTGTAACATGACTTTAGTACTGGTTGACAAACCACAACTATTTATTTTCTATTGGTGCATTACCACTGTTCAATTTTTTCCGTTATCCAAAAAGATCCTTACCACAAAATTGTTTCACTTATGAAAATAATCAATAAATATAAGCATTTACATTTATTAATTTTTTATATAAGATAACTACTCTTTCATTATATAATCAGCATATAATAAACGCTTTCCAAAGCCTTTGACAAAGTTAATCAAGTTTTCTATTATTTAAATTACAATGCTGGAATTCAGACTTCAAATTAATTAACTATGGATTGGATCATATTTAAATGATCGTACACAGATGGTTTTGATACACGAATTTCGTCTCTGAAACGATCAATATAAAATCAAGTTTTCCATTTGGGTTGCATATTATTGTTAATATTAATGGATTATATTACACAAAACTTGGGGTAATCGACTCCTTAAATGTTCGCCGATGACTTAAAAATATGCTGAGCAATTAAAAATTATTAATTATTCAAATGGACTTGAATAAAATTAGCGAATGGTGTAAACAAAATGGCATGAATTTTAACATAGTTAACTGTAACGTTATCTCTTTTTCACGGTCTGATACTGTTTTATTTGATTACTAGATACTAACGGGAATACGTATATAAAAAGAACTGCTATGCAAGATTTGGGTGTCATCTTAGACAAACAGATGTAATTCCAGAATCATACTGATTATAATTAAGACATCAAAAACACTGGGTTTTGTCAAACATTTTACGATTAACTGTAACAATTCTGATGCCCTGCACAAACTGATGACACTGATAAGGCCGGTGTTAAAAAAAAAAAAGGATTTCCGATGAGTTTTAATAACAATAGCACTGGTCTACAAAAAACAGGATCTTGGATGTTGTTGGAAATCTGAGAATCATGTCCAACGTAATTGCGTGCATGGAATCGGAATCCGAAGTCAGAATTGGTCTGTCACATCAGCATTTTGAGATATTAGAGGTTATGTACTCAAAAAACTTTTTTTTGCTATTTTTAAGGTTACGTACAGGATACAACAGGATATTTTTATATTATCTATACGCATCATATAATACTACCAAACCTTCAAAATCAGCTTTTACTAGATCATCTATGATTTTTTCTTACAAAGTTACGACGATTTTAAATTATGATATTGGTTCCGAAAAACGTCATACGCAGTCACATTAGCTTTTTAAAATCATGTTTCTACTTAATAATTTCTTTTTAAAATTGTTCTTGTATGTTTCTGGGTTTGTTAAGTGCGAACCTAAAGTCATAAAATAGACATCGGCATTTACAAGATGGCGGATTCAAAATGGCGTATCAAAATGGATAAAAAATGATATTAAACCATTTTGTATTTTTCAGTTTATCGTTTAGAATCCATCAAATAATTTTTTTTAAATTCCGCTTGTATTTGTAAAGAATTCTATGAATACCTTTATACGTTATTTATTCAAGTTTGATATTTTTAAGTAAGTAGAACTGTAACTTATTTTCCTGTTCCGTTTCGAAATTTTAAACAAATGATTGAAATATTATCGATTTTATTTTGTGGGTCAATAAATGTCCCTTCATATTTTCTTCATTTATCACCATAAATAAGCAATTTGCAGCTCAATGAAAGGGTTGAAGTAAAGTCTTCTTAATATGCGGAAATCATAAAAATTACATGTAGAAATAACATTTTATTTCATAACATTTCTATTTTAATCGGAAATTCTCAGTCCGCTGGGATTTAACTTTGAACTCTATTAATATTTCGTAAAGTAAATATTGTAAGTAATAAAAAACAGTCCTGACATCTGTAATTATCACATACACGGACAAACATTTTTTTGAAAATTTTTATTTTCCAGGTAGTAATTTTGGGACAGACTTAGAAAATTAGATTTATTGTAATTTCAGTGACTTGCAGACTTTTTCTACTAGAATAAATAACAATTTTTCTTATTCTGCAGTCTTTCTGCAGAAAATTTTTCTACGTGTATTATATATATTAAAACCAATGTTATTTATTAACTTAATATACAGTTTTTCATTAAAAACCCAGATTAATCCATGATCATACTTTTCCTTCTGATTCCCCTGGTTTGTTATAAAATGTTAAAACAGAGATTTTTGAGAAAGTTGATTACAGATTTGATCTTTGTATTAAAATTCAAAATAGAGGATGTAACATGGCTGATTATAATTAAAAATTGCAAAAAGTAGATCACTATGGTGTTTTTGAGAAGAATAGGATTTCGAAACTAAATTTTAACTTAAAATTTAAAATACTACTGAATATATAAAAATTCGGTTTTTAGTGGTTTATTGTTACAACTATAAATTACCGTAAAGATACACGAATCACAAGTAATAGTAAATCATTTTTTATACGAATAAAAATTAGCAGGTAGTCAGGCTAGAGATAAGCACGACGCAAAAACTCATATTTCGAGTTTAATTTAAATTTAGTTATTAGGTTTAATTTTGATCCGCCATTTTCGATCTGCCATGTCGAATTTCAAAATCGTGAGATGAAAACAATATAGTAACAATTTTTTTTTATGAATTAAATGTTTAAAAAAACTATTTATTGTATTGACTATCAGTTACAACAATAATAGTAATAGTATTTTATTAGTACTGTAATCTAGTAATAGTTTGCACAACTTTGGGACCAAAAATACTCTCAAATTTCGAAAACATAATTTCAGGGGGTTACCTTCCAAACATTACTATTTGACTTTTTGTTTTATAAATCGTTTACAATCAACATTTTCTAAAATTTGTTAATGCAGATTGAATGTTAAAGTTCTCGTATTTCTTCTATATTACTTAACTTTAAAACTGAATTTAAGTAGTATGAATATTATAATTAGATGACATTTCCGAACAAATTAAAATTATAATAACAGATTGGGAAATAGTCTGAAAACTAGCAACATTATTTCTCGTATATTCTCCATGGAAATTATACTAAAAGAGTTTGAAACCAAAATTCGATTCGATGCATACAATTTCAATGACAAACATATATGAACCTAGAACTCGTCGAACCAATCATTGTTCTGGATGGAAAATGATGAAACTTTCGACTGTTCCAATTGGCCAAATTCTCATTCCGTTCAACTCATGGAAATATCGTTTATGCGAGAAATTCTATTCAAAATTGTTTCAACCTCTAGGATATTCCTATTCTTAGTCTTTCATTTATAAAAAGTTATGTAATACATAAAAAAATGTCATAAAATAAAATAAATTAAAAAAGCATATAAATATTCAATAAATAAAAATGAAAAATGAAAAATTTCTCAAATTTTTTAATAAAAAAACGCATATATCATTTGCTATACTTGTGTAAGGATTTTCCAATAAATTTTCTGAATATAACTGTTCTCTAATTATATGGTACCATGACAGGTGAACGTTTACAACAAATTGATTCAATGGACAAACACGTAATTGTTTTTAGCAAATTTACAAATTTAAAACGCTTGGGGCCGTTGAAAAGAAAAATAGACGAGGCATTTGTCGAACGTAAGTAAAGCTAACCTTGGAATTAAATCGCACAATTGTGAGCAAACCGAACGTAAACCGTAAATCACAGTCTCAATGTACATTTTTTCGTACCATTTCCTGTGCCCGTAACGACTACAAGTGCACTGAAAAATATACATTCGAAAATTAAGTTTTATGAAACCTTGTCCACTTTCTGCACCAGAAAGTACTATATAGCTTTTGCATTCTTATGCTCCAAATAGTGTATTTTTTCGATATTTTTGTTCTCGTGTATAATGTTATGAACGTTCACTGTTACTTAAATTTTTGGAATTTATTGCCTCTATTAAGAAATTTTAATTAGTTTGTAATTAAATATCAATAGGATTCCATTGAAATGTTTTACTTGCTTTGAAGTTTCTTGTATTGATCCTGGAGTCGTTTTGAGCAATTTTGTTCATTTAAAATCGAGAATCCAATATGGCGACGAACTTTAATTTTTTTTTTTAGATTTGAAAAGGATTTCGGAGTAGCTAATTACAAACTTAAACTCAGCTGTAATACTATTAAATTTGTAGTATTATATTTGTGCAGGAATTAATATTTACATTTACATTTTTCATAGTCAGCAACCCAAAATTTGTATTGGAGTGTGTAATCTTTCTTTAGACTCTTTTTAAAATTGTTTTTCTGTTTTTGCTTCCTCAGTTGTTTTTCCTACGATAAAATTAGGAAACACTGCTGGTTGATTGGAGTTCCCCCACTACCCGAAGTGATTTTTAACTTTCGCGTAGAAAATTCAAGTTCTAAGGTTTAATTTCAACCCTGTTTGAAATTGTGTATCCCGTCCTTTTTTAGTCTTATTGTGACTTGAACCCGCTAAAATTTTTTGACACTTTAACCTCTATTGTAATAGAATTGACCACATAGAAATTTTGGATGCGGGCCAAAAAACCGACAAATAAAAAATTCAACAAGTCAAAAAAACGACAGTCATAAAGCCAATAGTCGAAAAGCCGATATTCGAAAAGCCGACACATACAGAAATAGACACATCGACAAGTGTACACTCAGCTTTTGAAGTGTCGACTTTTTTACTATCGGCTTTTCGATCTGTCGGTTTTTTGACCCGTACCTGAAATTTTCTAGTTCATTGTATCCCAAACATTGAAAAAAATAAAAGAAAATATTATCTATAACAAGGGAACTCGCAACGCTTGGACGTCAAACTCTAACTCGCCGATAAACACCTATTTTGCGCCCTATTTTTCAAATATTAGAAACCTTGAATTAAATTTATAGAATACTTGAATATTGCTGATGTAACCTAAAAAAGATATTCAAAGGAGAAAATGATTTTTAAAGAATTTACGATAAATTTTGTTATTTCATGTTTTAATTTTCCGTATTTCTCTCTTTCACAACTAAATTCATCAATTGACAAAATTTGTAACATTTCATTCTATCAAGAATAATTTGCGTTAAGTTTTTCATCCCTGCAAAAAATACAAGAAGCAGATGGACCTCCGACAATGGATCCTGCCATTAGCATAGCATTTTTCTTCTCAGCAGCGCACGCGCGACGTAATTGCAAAAGCAACGACGTCGTTGCAACGTAATTAAAAGCGTAACCGCGTACTTAACCATCGTCTCCATCGACGACAGATTCGCTCCAACGTCATCGCAGGAAAAAAGGGTTGAAAAAAAAAAATGAAAAGAAAAGAAAAGAAATTGCAAAGTGTCGCCTGCAGATTTTCCCATTCAACAATGGCGAGATGCATAGCAGTATTGCATTTTCCTGATAATTTTCCTTCAAGCCCGAATGAGCGATGACTCGTATGACGAATCGAGCCGGCCAATGCCACGGGATTTCGCAGCTGCGACGAAAATAATGCTCGTCAAATGCAGCACTTCTTCGCTCATGCATCCGCTTTCCGCATTCCACTATTTTCAAAAATTGTCTCGAATTGGAAAGAAAAAGATTTTCCCGCAACATCAAAGATTTTCTCTTACGCAATACATATATTACGATAAAAGATCCTATTTCGTAGGATCTGCCGTTTCTACGCCGTATGCATTCCTGAATTGATAAAAGAACTTTTTATCAATATCGACATGAATAGAATTGATATATATACGGCTTAATAGCGATGCACTTACTTTCCGAGCAACCTACTAATAAAATTGTACCATTTCGAAAAATTCGATTTTCTCACCGACCGGAAATGCTATTGTCGTAAAACGAACTCATATCGCGGAAGAATTGCGCCGAAGATGTACTGCGTATGGCCTTTCGCGTATTTTTATCATTTCTGTTATATATTTTATAGTTACGTGGGATACTTCACGTTCAATTAATTTTTTTAATGCGGAACACAATAGAACAAAATTTTGAAAGATACAATTGTATCATACAGCCATTAGTAAATTCTTTCATTTTGTTCATTTATTTTATTTCGCCTTGTGATTTTTGTATATATCTTGGTCGAAAATCTATTGAACTGGTTTAGATGATATCTATAGTACGTAGCTAATCTGACCGGTGTAAAATGTTATAACTACTTTATAAATACAATTTTAATAGAGGAATTAGTGTGTCGAAGTTAGTGAGAATAATTGCGATAGTATGCCGCACTACATAACGATTGCAGTAAGATCCTCAGTCTCTTAAAAAGTAAGTAAGTTTCGTAGAGTAAAGATATTTGAATCTTTTGGAGTACTATTTGAATTCCATGAAGTAAATCATTAATATCAATCCACAGCATAATATCATTGCATAGAAGTACACTATGAAATGCAAGTTTATGTCTTTAGTTTGGACATTTTTAAATTTATTCTGGGTTTAACAGTTCGATTTTTATTCTTCTGGAATTCAATTTGACTCCAACAGTTTTAATATGTAGGGACTGATCATCATGGCAAAGAGCGCCATTCTTACGTCGCATAATATTTCTTCTAAATAAAAATCCATTTGATCAAAATTACCATTTTGTAATGGTACAAAAAGTAAAAGTTTGGAAAAGTACCCACCAGAAATTATGTTTTCGAAAAACAAGGGTCTTTCTACAAAGTTGGAATAATTTCAGAGTATTTTAGTCCCAAAGTTGTGCAAACAATTGCAACAATACTGTACTAATAAAATACTACTATTATTATTGTTGTAATGGACAGTCGATAGAATAAATAGTTTTTTTAAATTAGCAATTTATTAAAAAAAAAACTAGTTACTATATTGTTATCAGGGTAACATGTGTAATCAACATTATGAAATACTGACAATTTCAACATTTAACAAATTCAACATTCATTTTAGTTTATTGAATTATTTTGAATTTTGAAAATCAAGGGTAATAACATTAATCGTCACATAAATTCAATCTTAAATCTATATTTATAAATGCCAATAATATAAATGAATGATAACAATTAGTATTAAAGAATTTAATGAATATTGTGCTCTTGTCCACGGCGATATTCCATAAAATTACTATTTCCGTTAGGTTAGGTTAGGCTAGGTTAGGTTATGTTAGGTTAGGTTAGATATACCTTTGAATGGCATATGATAATGTAGCACGTTGTGTTGAATGTACATGAAATTTTAATAATTTAATACTTTTTTATATTATTTATATTATTTGTTGATTTAGTGAAATGTTGAGTTCGAAAATGTTAAGTTTGTTTTATGTCGATTAGATATGTAACCGTTTTCAGGGTTACATTGAATTTCATCTCAGGATTTTGAAATTGGGCAGATCGAATATGGCGGATCAAAATTAAACCTGATATCAAAATTTAAATGAAACTGGTAATATGAGTTTTTGCTTCATGCTTATCTCTAGACTGACCAGCTGCTGATTTTTAGTATTATAAAAAATAGTTTACTATTACTTGTGATTCGTATATGTTTGCGATAATTTTTATTTGCAGCAACGAATCACTAGAAATCGAATGTGTCTTTCAGTATTATTTTAAATTTTAATCTGTCTTCAGTAGGTCTGTCTTCAACATATTGTAATTATATAAGAAATTCAACATGTTGAATTCGCCCTTATGGATTTTTAAATTTTAACATCAGACTTGTAATGAACAATTAAAAAAACACAAATCGTAATTTTTATAAAAATACAATAAAGTAAGTAATATGAAAAAATTATTATTTATGCCCTGCAAAGTTGTTGAAAACAGGTGTCAAAATATAGAGTTCAACTTTACGGTAGACTCTAGACCATTATCAAGAGGAATTTTTTAAAATATTAAAATTTTGTTAATTTTCTAAATATTCAAAACTAAAAAAGAATGTTTAAAATGCCACTAAATTGAAGAGTTTTTAACAAATATTTTACGTGTATTGCCCACAATTTGGCTTAACATTTTCTATACCTCGGAATTTTACGAACAAAAACTGTTGGCAAAAAAAAAGATGTCTGTTTATGTCAGTAATAGAACGATAAAATATTTTGGTAAAGCTTTGCATTTATTAATTTCATCACTGACCTTAATTGACATCGTTTAGAATATTTAATCAATCATTCTTTCATTTACTTTTTCCAGTCAAACTACTTTATTTCATTGAGCCATTCATCAATTTATTTCAATATCCTCTATTTGTATCAAGCGTTTGAAGATTTTATTATAATTTGATATCTTTTATTCATTTATATGGCAATTAGTAAGTTTCTTTTATTAGTCGATTTACTATTTCAATTATTGACGTTTTTCATTCATTTCGTCCAGTAGTCAATTTCATTAATTTTTTTCCTTCGCTCATTTCGTTGATTTATTTCAGCAAATAATTATCCAAATAGCACAACGACATCTTTAAGAGCTGTTTAGGAAGTCTTAAAAATTGTAAGTTGTCTTAAATACTTATCAGATAGAACTCGTAAAGGGATATATAAGAAGGCTTATGCAACGATTTTAAGACCTCTACAAGACTCAAATATGAGGCCTCAAAACAATGATTTGACATATAAAATATATAATCTAAATGAAAAGCAAATTTCTGAGAATTATAGATTCTATTTTTGTAGCTTAATTATTAATTTACATAATGTTTATCTTTGTCGTTTACATAGCGACCCAAGCAGCAAAATCAAAAAGAGTTCAGAATAATTTCGAAATGTGCTCTGAAATAAGTCGCATGACCCATTTTCTGAACATGATGTTATTATGAGATCTTAATGAAATCATGTTCAGAAAACCCTAAAAAATTGGGATATTTGACTTCTTTTAAAGCTCATTTCGAAATCATTCTGAACTCTTTTCTATTTTGGTGTCTGAGTCACTATAGAAACGATAAACATCTCAACTGTGGGGATTGCTTTACCAAAAGAGAAACGAGATACATTTAAGACCTACAACATAAGACCTCTTCAAGATTTCTAGTTTACGACGTCATAAGTAAGACTTCTTTAAGAGTTCGTTTTTCAGATTATCCTAATTAAGACCTCTTCAGGAGGTCTTTTTCGAAATATCTTTAGAATGAGCTTTGGACAACCGCTTTAATTTAATATATTTAAATAATTAATAATATTTTTGACAGCGTTTCTTCATGTATCCAATTAACTAATCCAGTCATTTCTAAAGATCTTAGCAAATGTATCTATAAATCATAGATTCTCCAGATAGACCATGAATTAACCCTTCAATTCCACCAGACGGTTTTATTTTCTACGAATAAAAACATCGACAGGAAAGTTATAAGATATTCTTCTTGCAATCCATAAGTTTGAACTCCTGATTCACAAACGATGAAATCGTCTACTTACGGTATAATGAACTATATTTACCGCAGTTAATTCCGAACTTGTCTTTCTTTTAGCAACTTTGTAGTTACTTAAAAATTAAATCCAGGTTGAATAGTAATGTCGTCGTATAATCTATAAATTCCACTATTCTAAATTTACAGATGATACGTAAAAATTCTAACCTGCATTAAACATGACAAAATTTCTCGATCGTTTAAACAGTGTGCGGAAGTATGTACGGTGTCGTTCAAACTTCCGATACTACTGTATTCTGAACTCTACTTACTAATGATAGTATAAGTATTTAACAAGGCCAAGAGGGGAACAAGGTCGTGCAACCTGCCACTTATAGAATGAATTGATATAGATATTTTTACTTAATTTAACGGGAAAATAAACTCGAGTTCGTAAAGAAACTTTAACTTTACTACCGGTACTGACTAGAAATCTTCCTCAAGAAATAATATACTAATATTGATGTGCACTAACATGTACGCTAATATACATTCAATTATTGATTCAAGTGCTAAACTAATCATAACAGCAACGTTTCATTTCGATAAAATTCTAAATTTTACATCAGTTTAGTGATTTTTCGCATTTTGACTAAAGCATAGATTTAATTTTGACCGTAATCAGTTTCCTAAGTGGGTATTACACCAGTTTACGATGGTTCTTGCAGATTCCATTTTTACCTCTGAAATATTTTCGCAAAAATTTGTTCACATATATCTTCGTTGCTAATCCGAATACAAAAAATATTTAGACAAAAGTTATTCAAAGCAAAGGGGCTGACCTTACTGTACTAATGACTTTGGGTTTGTTTTCAAGGTCATTTGAAGGTCAAAATTATTTTTTTAAATAGGAACCCCAATTTTGTAACGCCGTATTTGGAAAGAGCAAGAAATTTCACGCCCAGAAGAGTAGTTTATACATTTTTACCGCGATCGTAAATCCGGTGCTAAAAATAACCTCCGAACGACCTTGAAAATTGACCCCAAAGGACAAAGTTATTATTATAGTAAGGAGACAGTCTTTGTCGTTAGTATCTTTTGTCTGAACATTACTAAACCATCAAGAAACAGTTAATATGTGGATTTTTCATATTTGACCTTGATTTGTCCTATTAGGCTCGCTCAAAATTTATAAATTATTGTACCGGACGTGAAATATCTCGCTCTTTCCGAATCAAGAGTCAAACGTTGGGGTTTCCATTTTAAAAAATAATCTTGACCTTCAAATGCCCTTGAAAATTGACCCCAAGTAATTTTAAGTAGACTAAATTATGACAATGATAGAAATTCATTTTTTCCATTTAAAAATATGAAAGTTATCACCATAACTGTAGAAGTCGTGGTAAAAGTCAAGTTAGAGGTCTCCATTAACCGTTAATCCTGACGTACGGGTCATTTAAAAGGCTTTAAAATAGCCGTCGGAACTAAAGGTTAATTTCTTCATTTGGAAATATTTAAATGACCTTTAACTTTTTTAACAAAATTTTAGTAATTTTCGATCATATAGTCGTTTTTGGGACATCCGATAT
Organism: Trichopria drosophilae; assembly: GCA_030407085.1. Lineage (NCBI taxonomy): Eukaryota > Metazoa > Arthropoda > Insecta > Hymenoptera > Diapriidae > Trichopria > Trichopria drosophilae. The sequence continues at coordinate 103,154,041 of CM059586.1, forward strand.
CAAAATAATCATGTAATATTTCTGCATACATGAATAGCTTTAGTATTGTTCAATGGTAAATCAATGCATGACGATTATATAAAATGAACTCTGGTTTTGCACTTCATAAATCAAAATATATTACATTTCGCTATTTCCACCGAAGTTGACGATGAAATAACAATGTTCCCGCCGTAAATCGCACGTCGGTAATTTCGTAAAACGAGCTAAATACAATCATAAAACCATCCGATTTTCCAACCCGCTTTCCCTTTGAGCGTGCAGTTTTAACGAAATTCATTTATTAACCCCGTAGAGAGGGAAAAAGGCGTTTGCGCGACCGACGAACATAACCTCAAAATTCGTCGTAACCAAATTTTCTCGTTTAGGGATGGTATTACGTTATACTCTTGACAATCGCGGCGCAGCTCAATTATTCACGTCCCGTTGATGTTAAAGCAGTGTTTTTGCGCTCCGACACCAGAGTGCCGTGGAAAAACGGTGTCATTTTCCGCGACACTGAAAAACCACCCCCATCCCCTAATTTTGGCGCGATAATAATGCATCCGATACCGGTGCCTTAGCCGACTTCTCCGAAACGGCGAAGTGTCGCCTAAATGCATAAATGGCGTTGTGCCGTAAAATTGTATTTACTGCTGAAATACACTCTAGTTGCATGTTTTATGTACGGGCAAAAAGCGTTTTACGCCGAGTCGAGTCGTTGCTCCTGTATAATATCATCGGCGTATGCGCCGCGTACGCGATTTGAATATTTTATGAGGCGAGGCGAGGAAAAATCCGTTTAAATATCGACGCGATACTTCTGTTATGACATTAAAAGAAAATGTCGATCGTTCAATTACCATCCGAAAATCAGGGATGGCTAGCCTACGTATTATTCGTACCGTCGGCAAGGACGATTTCTACAATGGTGTATTCGTGCGGGACCAAGATTCTCGTAGTCGAGACTACGGGTCTAGATTTCTTGACATCCACGTGGGTGTTAGTATCATCTTAAATTCGCATATTGCTATTGCAAAAGATTTTGGCACTCTATTGATATTAGTGTTTCAACATTTTGCTATCTTGTTAGTCTTGTACTTACGTAATACCGATACCAATACTCAATATCGAGGCTATTGTAACCATCAAAACTATACCACAAATTGTTAGCAATATTATATTCTTATTTCCTGCTGATCTGCATAGAATTCGTTAATTTCCTGTGAATCATAATATCTCTTTTAATCCGTTACGACAGATAGACTTAAATTTGATGGAATCCTGAAATTCCTCTATTTATTTAATTGGGTTACTTCAATCCGCCCAAATCTCAATCTATCAGAAAAGAGTTGCATTCATATTTGTTTAATTCGATTAACCTTAACATTGATAACACCGCCATATCTATGTATACAAATAACATTGTAACAATTGTACGTGGTCTCTGTATGTTTCTCCATCTGTCCGTTTGTCCGCCTTTCACACCAAAACCAAAATTAAGACAAAGACAAACCGAGACAAAACCGTGGTATAACGAGACAAGACCGAGACCAATCGTAGACCAAGACCATACGATATCGAGAACAATACTAGACGAAATCAAGACCCAGATCAAGATAAGACAAAGACAAGACCAAGACAAGACATAAGCCATGACGACCGGGATCAAAATCAGACAAGCCAAGGTTAAGACCAAGGCGAGACAAGACCAAGAAACACGAGACATGACCGATCTCAAATCAAGACCAGACAAGGTCGAGAAAAATCCCAGACGAGACCAAGACCAAAACAAGACGCAAGACAAGATATGACGACCGGGACCAAAACTAGACAAACCGAGGTCAAGACCAACAAACACGAGACATGACCGATCTCAAATCAAGACCAGATAAGATCAAGACAAGACAAGCCTAGACTAGATCAAGAAACACGAGACAAGATCGATATCAAACCAAGATCAGACGAGCCCAAGACTAGACGAGACCAAGCCAAGCCAAGATGAGACCATGTCTAGACAAGACGAGATCAAGCTAAGTCAAGACAAGAACTAAGACAAGACATGGCGATCGTGACCAAGACCAGACAAGGCCAAGGCCTATACAAGAGCAAGATCAATGCCAAGAACATTGTTAAGGGATGATGGAGCTGGTAAGAGATGACAAGTGTTGATAAGGGATGATTACAATGTTAACAATGTTTTTGGCAACGAACTTGCTCTTGTCTTGGCCTTGGTCTTGTCTAGTCTTGGTCCCGATCGCCATGTCTTGTCTTGGTTCTTGTCTTGTGTCTTGTCTTGTATCTTGTCTTGTCCTGGCTTGGTTTCATTTTGTCTTGGCTTGGTCTCGTCTAGTCTTGGTACTGAGCTGATAAGAACTGCTAAGGAGTGATAAGTGCCAATAAGAAATAATAAGAGATAATAAATTAATCAATGACGAATATAGCGACAAATATAAACCGAATTAATACGTTTGTATTAGAACAAATCGTTTTTATTAAATTCAAATTTAAATTTAAAGAAGCATTGATGATATTATATTTCTTGAGTTTAATCCAATTAAATCCTTGCTGTTAATAAATTACTGTACGAATAGATTCAGTCGAATTGAATCTGATTTTAGTTTGCAATTTTAAGCCCATTTCGTTGAATACAAATTTGATTGTGAATAAGAATTTTGGTAAACATTAACGATACGTTAAACGGATTTAATTCGAATTAATCTGTTTCTATTAGAGCAAATCTATCAGTCCTTTTCGTTTCATTCAATATTTATCGACGTTAATCCAATTGAATCCGATCGAATAGAAAACATTTAATAGTTGCCGTTCATCGAATTCTGAATGAATGTATCATTAACCATTTCGAAAAATAGTCTAAATTCACTACAATTATCAAAATTAATTCGATTGAATCCGAATTTATTCGAATTAATTTTTTCGTTGATTTTGTTTTATATAGATTTTGATTTGAATAAGAATTTTGATAAACAATCGTAATACGTTACACTTCACGAATTTAATCCAAACTAATCTTTTTCTATTCGAGCAAATCTTTCAATCCTTTTAATTTAATTCGAATTTGTCTTTTAATTTGAATTTCAATTCGAATCAGACTTTAGAATTACTATAAACAAAGGCAAATCGTATATTTCTTTAATTTAATCCGAACGAATCAGATTCTATTATAAGATGCTTAATTCTATCTATTAATCGATTTCAATGACAACTATTCATCCGTACTTTTGCCAAATATTTTAAATTAGCTACAATTCTCGAATTTAATCGGAGTGAATCTGATTCTATTAAAAAATCGATTTCTTACACGATATAAATGAATTCGTATTCATGACCCAGAAAGTTTCAATTGTAATAAAATATATGACTGTAGAAAGCCATCAATTGATTCTAATATTTAATAAACATTAATTTTTGGACAATGCCGTTAAGCAAAATCAATCTTAATAAATAATCACTGCCTATTCAGAAGCAAAGTACTAAATAAATAATTCACAGGAAGTCAGTTTACATAAAACATTGTTTTGCACTAAGTTTTATTTTTCCGTAACAATATGAATATTTAAAAAAATGTGCAGTATATTTTAAGCATTAATTCCACGAAGTGTGATTGCATCGCATAACGTTGCGGATGCTGTAAAAAGCGCAAGTCTATAATAATCTCTGGTTTATAACTTCACAGAAATATTTCTAGCAGTAATTTAGAAATAAAAAATAAGGACACATTTTTCGCCTACGTTTTTTTTACAGCGGAGATGGTACAATGTTTATGTATCGTTATGACTGCAACAATTCACATAGTCACAATAGTCTTCAGGAGATTATTTTTTAGTTCTCGCTTTAGTTCGTCCAACGTCAGGAACTAATCGTTTAAGACTTACAGTGTTACGAAACGTAATTTTTCTAATGTCGAAAACTAAGAAGTTATATGCGTGAAGAAATGTGTGGAAAATGTCGACAACAATTTTTGATGTCGTACTGCAGCAGGGAATGATTCATGAGTAGTCAAAAATAATTTACGAGTCTCGGAATTCAACAAGTGTAGGTAATGAAAATACTGCACTATGCGCTACACTATAATGAGTCACAAGATATAAATACATTTCCAGTGTATTTCTGCAGTTTTATTTATTTATTCGTCAAATTTATACATCTGAATTATTTATATGTAAAATTGATTTTCATTTGATATTAATGATATGATATGAATTTTGTTACTTTAATCGTTTTTAAATCAAAAGGGTCCTATTTTTAATTAATATTAAATGCCTACTAAACAATAAGATTATCTTATAAGGTAATTTGTAAATGATGACCCTCAAGAAAGATTTCTCAGATACTTTTCATCCTCTTTAAATAACTGTGATATAATATAAATAATAAACATTCAAATTATTCAAATACGTAATAAAATTCAATCAGTGCAGACAATGAACAATTTAAAAATTAAACAATATGATTACATTTACGCAGTCTTGGAAATGATTTTTTTTCAAAAGAAATTTCATTTCAATTAAAATGTAGCTTTTGAATTTTGTTTCAATATTAAACAATTCAATGATATTAAATGAAAATTATATTTGATATCAATATAAAATACAAAATTATGAAATTTGATTCTTATGTTTTGTTTGTCTTTTTATTGTCAATTAAGGATGTATTAAATACATACCGTAGGTTCTACTTTATAACATTGTTTATTTACATTTTATTTACATTTACGTTTATTTACATAACATTGTTTAGTTTTTTGTCATGATTTAAATTATTTGACAATTTATAACGTAAAGCTGATAATATTGTATTCAAATATATTTTCCGGCCTTGTATAATTCATTCACGTTCATGCTTATTTTATTAACATCCGCTTTTTTTCGATAAATCGATATTGTTAAAATAACGATTTTCGAAATGTAGTAATTGTGTACAATAAATCAAACAATAATTGATTAATGCAAAATCATAACTGCGAGTAATATAAATATCAAAATTAGATCCCCTCCGCAGGTACTAATAGTGATCAGATGAGTGTAAGACATGTTTCGATATCGGACTTTGTATTTTGTAGATGCATGTTTTACTTGATACATATTTTATAAAAATAAACTGATTCGTAAATCATTAGTTAAAAAATTAAAAATGACGGCAAGACAACAGAGGTAACAAGCATATTTAATTTGAAGCATTCATATTTTATTTAAACTAACCGTTTAAATTAAAAACTACAAAGAGTGAATCAAAGAAAAAAATAAGGATTTAAAAGTTAAAATATATATACTTTTATGTAAACTCCCACTCCGCCCTTTCGCGCCCCACCCTGGCTCTACGCTCACTCCGCCCTTCCACTCCCCACCTTGCTCTAATCCCGCCCCTTTCTTATCGCCCCTCCTCCTACGTTTGTATAAGAGACTGTAATTGCTTGAATATCGAGCTTAGTACAATTCTTGTATAAGATTTCATACACTAGAGTAAATTGAAAATAATATTTTTGTATAGTTTATAATATAATTTTTGTTTTCGTCCCGTACAAAATTATTGATGCAATACATCTTGTAACCGATACACATTTTGATTTCCATGGAATAGAGAACAAAATAATAAAAAGAAATTTGGATACAAAGCTCTGAGATATAAAAATTATAATGACGAATTTCTTAACAAGGGCGCGAAATAACATTTTGGGCCTGCCTTTTGCATATATTTTTCTTGCAGTACAGTTGCAAAGAGGACGAAATTCTTTGGTTTCAAGGCACAAAAGTTGTTGGACAAAGACTGATATGCTTACAACGTTACTACTCTTTTAATTTTGTACCCACGAGTGGTTAAAATCGCATTTTGCGACTTACTGGGATAAAAATAACATAGACCGATAAAAGCAGGTTGACCATTTGACCCAGAGACGATATATACTTTTCCGAAAGCTTCGGTGCGCTAAATCTGAAGTCAAAATCTCTCAAGTGGTTCTGGTTTCTTAGATAACCTAACCTAGAAACGCTATAGCATTGGTTTTGGCTAATAGTTGAGGTTAAGTACCATTGTATCATATCATTTAATGTATATATAAACTATAAATTTCATCCTAAAGTATAAGCTTTATCCTACCAAATGCCGCTGAAATGATATGAATATCTATCTTTTTTTGAGATATCTAATTTTTAAAGGTTCAATTTTTATCAGTTTAATGCACCTGAGTACGTATTACAAACAGGGGAATTTCAAAATGTACTTTCTCAGAAGTATAGTCAACGGCATTTGAAGGAGATTGATTTCATCAAATTTTAAGATGATATCTATAGTTTTATGAGTAAAAGAACAAATTCGGTACCGTATAACATCAAATACAGCTGTTTTCGCCATTTAGGTTAGGATATCATGGAAACCATAGCCATTTGTGATATTTCGCAACCTTTGGAAAAGTATATTGTGGTATCCGGGTCCAATGGTCCCGGTCAATCTGATTTTGTCGGCCTGAGTAGCTCTAATTACAGTAGAGTCTCGATATAATTGCATCTCGCTATATTTGCATCCCAGCATTTTTTGTCCGCTTCCGTCCCGTTATATTTGTCTGTCACCGCCCTCTTTTTCCCCCACTTTGCGGGCTGCGGCCTCGGGAAGGGCTTGCTGTGACGTCACGAGCATAGCGTGATTGAGGAGAGTGGGAGAAGCGGCACTCCTCTTCTTTTAACAAATATAAAGAGACGGACGGGGAAGGAGAGGGGCCGAGCGACAAATATACCGGGACTCTTGTATCAAACTTAAAGGAGAAGAAATGTTGAAATTATCATACGGGATTAATATAATAATTAATTAACTTTAAATATTACAGTACTATTTAGTACAACAATGTAAAAAATTGGCTTAATCTCGAGGATAAAATGGTATTGATGCATGTGTAATAAAATTTACAAAATCCAGCTCATACAACTTTCTTTTCCCATATTCGGTCGCTCTCATCAGAGCCCCATTGTTTACATTAATAGTTTGTTTTTATTTTTATTTAGTCCATCGACCGCAGATACCATCAGTTAGATTATTATGTGTAACTTAAATACACAATTAGTATTTAAAATGAAACTCAGGTAATAGAAAAAATTAGATAATAAAAATAAAAAATAAAAAATTATTATTACTAAAACAATATTTGAGAATCATTGAAATGTCCTTGAGGATGATTTTTCTAATGGTGGTTGTTTTTCTAAAATTTTTGTAATAACTTTTCGTTCTTTAAACATTTGTGTATTACTAAAGCCTATATAGATGACGTCTTCGATGTTTAAACTTATAATAAATACGGCAAGCAACCAGAACACATCGTTTTTGTTCATAGAATAGTAATGGCTTAGTATTGATCAGAGAGAGCTCTAAAAATTTTTAGAATGTTTTGATAAGATTTTTGTTTTTTTGACAAAATTCAAAAAATTAAAATTTTAAAAAAAGTTTAAACCAACATTTTTAAACCAATTTTAAGACATTTTTGTTAGATATTGAAGAAAACATTTTTATCAATATCGAAACTATAGACTGGAGAGAAAAATTCCTTAAAAAAATGTCTTAAAATTGGTTAAAGAATACAAAAATTGTATAAAAAAAAAACAGTCTGCATAATGTGAGGGTACTTTTGCACAATTTCAACCCTTAATTCCGACGCAGAGACGTTTTCGATACAGAGAAAATTCAAATTGTACTTTTTCATGAGCATTTTCTGTAAGCATTTTCAAACGGCATGACATATTTAACCCAGGTAGTGAGAGGAAAAGTCCTTACAATAGACGTCGGAACTAAGGGTTAAGATTCTTTCTTATTGTAAAGTGTACAGCTTTCAAGAGAAAAATTGGTGAAGTTTTAAAAAGAAATCAGTCAATGGAATTGCCATTTAGTTTTAACAGACCATTTTCTAAGTATACTTATTGTATTTAGTTTAGACGCCATCGAGGATTTTTCCTCCGGATTTTTCTCCAACAGTATGAGTTCCGAAAGCGCGCAGAAAGATTTTCTTTGTTATGTTTACCTACTGTTTTTGGTTACAAAACTTTTTAAATAAAAGTTTAAGATTTTTTTTGTTAGAGAATAGCGTTTCCTTTGGTTAATTTTCCCGCAAACTTACAAGATACAATGATCCCAACTATTTCTTTTTTCGTGCTCATCATATGGCGACGATTCAAACTTATATGACAAAATTAAGTGATGTTAAGAGGCTGAATAGGTTATAAGTCTACAAGTCTACTTAAATATTATTAAAAGATCTTCTCAAACCGAATTAAAATATTAGTAATCATCAACTGTTCGTCAGGAATTTTTCCATGTAGTTTTTTATGCGGCATTTTTGATACTGTTCTGTCAAGGAAAGTTACTTTTGGCTTCTGTAAATTTTGCCAATTAAAATGTCGATTCGTACACAAATAACATAGGTTCGGTTTGAACGAAGTTTGGACACCTTTTGATTTAACCATTGAGTAATCGATTGTTAGAGATTATGTAATCGATGTAAAATTAGGTGCCTATTAATGTCGGTAAGGAATGCTTTCAGTTTGAGGTCTATTCGATAGAATAGTATCTGTGTCAACTCTTGAATATGTCTATTGACATGCTTGTAATGTGCTCAACAAAGCTTAAGTTTTTTAAAAGAGCCATTATTAGAGCTCATTATCTTATAAAAGCATAGTCTTTTTATCGAGATTTTGAATTATAGCCCAATAATAATTAAACCTTCTCCAGTTTCTGGTCGTTTCTCTTAATTCAGTAGCCCTATATCTTTTTAGTTGTGTTTAATTCGAAATTTCCTGGTTTTTCTGAAAAAAGCAATCAAAACACCAAGACCCCATTAAAACATAAATGATTCTAAATAAAATAAAGACCGTCTAACGCATCCTAATTGTAAAAAAAAATCTCTCAGCATTTAACTGACCATTGAATGAAGAGATCTCATTGATTAATTATTCTGAAAATAAATCTTTAAAAATATAACTTTCTTAAGATAGAAATCTCGTTTATTTCAAGATTATCAACATATGTTTCGTGCATTATCTTTTTAATGACATCTTTAAAACTATCGTCGTTGATTGTTGCATGTAGGTTAGGCGAATGACAAAACTGTTAACTAAACAGATCAGTTTTTGGCAACGATCACGGTGGCTTAATAGTTGCATAAAAGCGAATTCTTACTTAAATTCAGATGTTGCGATTCACTGATTTCGATTCGGATTCGAAAATTGATTCAGATTAGCTTACAGAGTGAATCTACATTCTTCGCTATTTTAAATGCTTCAGAAAATGATCTATTGTTTATTTTATCATTGTATACTTTATCATTGTATACTTTATTTATGGTTCTAAAAAGAAAGGAACCTGTTCCAAATGAAACCGATTAATTACAAAAGAAAAACGAATTGTTATACTCGATTTGTGTTTAATTTTTTATATATTGGTACTTTGAAATCTTATAATCATCGTGTCAGTCATAATTTTAGCTTAAAATTCTCTAATTTTAATCAACTAAATAAATGCTTACTTTAGAAAAAAAAGTTTGTTACTACATTTAATACGATATTTATATCTTTTTAAATATTTTAGAAGTAAACATTTATATAATTTAAAAAAAAAGCACAATCTTTAAACAAGATGTAACCTAACACGTGATTAGCGATGTAACAATTTGTTTTTATTTATTTATTTCCAAGAATTGTCGACCAATCTTCAATTGAATTCTTTCATATTTTTGATGTGGCAATATATAGTAAATTTTTAAAAAGTTGATTCAGTCATTTTTATTTTGCGGTTTTTAGCAGGAATTTCTACGTTATCGGGCGTCTACGTCAAAACCGTCTTTAGGAAGTTCCATCAATCGATAAGGAAGTAATCGATGTAACAAACTATAAATTAAAAATGTTTGAAGTAACTTTTCTAAATTCAGGCAGTATAACCACAATTCTAACTATTATACATCATAACCTACAAAGAATACGTGAGATTCATCAAGAATTGATGGAGTGTTTTCGGAAACAAGCAAAAACGATGTATTTCCGAAAATTTACGGTTAATTTTGGATAAAGTTCGTTGGAATTTTTGACAAGATGTTTTAAAGTATAGTAGACCCTCCCATAGTGTCGCTTTCTAGAAATCCTCTGATAGTGTCGCAGTTCGTTCCTCTGATAGTGTCGCAGTAAGCTCCCCACCGCTTGACCCGTCTCATAACAAAAGATTGACCATGAGAGGGGCTTGGAGTGTAAGGAATGAGGAGAGTGGGGGTGCGACACAGATAGAGGATTCGTTTCCCCCTCGGGTCCGAGGCGGTGACACTATGAGAGGGTCTACTGTAACTGACATTGTAGTTGCAGATCTCGAATTTCGAGAAACCGTTTGAGATATTTTTAATTTATATTTTCACATATATATATATTACAACATTATCAACTAAAGAGTTGAGAACCTCCTTAAGGGATAGCTAAAGCTTCTGCATGATAATTCTTTACTTAAAATTTGCAAATTACAAGAAACTGTATGTATTTTGGAGTTCGGATCTATTTTAAAGCTATTTTATGCGTTTCTTATGAAGGTACAGCAAAATTCAGCGAAATCGGTTCAGAAAACAGCAATAATTTAGAAGAATAAATTTCTGTATTACTCAAACGGTTCGCGAAGATATCTGCGAAATTTATTCGAGTAAATTATCCTTTGTTTCTGAAACAATTTCATTGACATTTGTCGTGAAATTCATGAAAAATTAGTAAAAAATTCATTGCTTTTTGCGGTGCGAATTAATCATTTCTTCCCATTCGTTTGCAATTTATTAGTCGGGGGTTTTCGAGGTCCCTGATTATACATCGGTTATCAGATTTGCAAAATTTTGGATCTAAAATGGCGGACCAAAATCCTTTTATAGGATTTATATGATTCTCGGCACTCAGGAGATTTTCTAGGTCAATGATTACGATATTTAATTGCATAATACTAATTTTAGATATGTAATCTTCTACCTAGAACACCTGCCAATTTCCGAGTAGCATGTAAATCGTATAAAACTTTGGATTTTAGTCTTCCATATTGGATTCGCCATTTTGAATTTCCAAAATGTGACAACGGATTTACAATCAGCAACTTAAAACTAGTTTCATCGAAATCGAATAAACATTTGAGATTTTGATCCGACATATTGGTTTCGCCATTTTGAATTTTGAAAATCTGTCAATAGATTCGTAATCGGCTATCCAAAAGCCTTTATATTAGTAGTCAGTGTTAATGAAATCGAATGAAGTATAGGATTTTTTGTCTGCCATGTTGTGTCCGCCATTTTGAATTCAGAAACTCTAATAACCGATTCGTAAGCAGCAACCTGGAAACCCTTGGGGTACGTAAGTTTAATTTATATTCTTTCTGCATTCTTCAAAAAATTGAATTATTCGAAAAATCCCAATTTGTTCAACTTTATTTATTTATATCAACAATATTATTGACAGAAAATAAAATTATCCTACTGAGGCTTATTATTTAAGGATTTAAGATGCTAGTTTTACCAAATTTTTTGATATACATACTGATTTACACGAAAGAAATCTACAAAATAGCATTTGTTAGAGGTGGGTCTCTCAGTAACCTATCCTATACCTCAAATGTTTAAAATAGTAATTCACTGTGAATTTAACAGGAAACGTTTTTAAATGGAAATGCGGTGTCGGTAAAAGCGAATTTGATTGAAACCCAAATCGGCGTTTAACAAATCATTAAGAGGGTTCTAAAGTGCTGGATCGATAAGATAGGCATTTTCACTAAAAACATTAATTAAAAAGTGACTGAAACGATTTTTCGAAATTCGGGATCTATAAGGGCAATTTTAATTACTACAGACATTAATTGAGAACTGACCGAAAATTTTCGGAAATAAATACAAATTACATAGCCCAAAAACTGAAAAATCAAATCAGTCATTTTTTATTTACCGTTTTTAGTGAAAATGCCTCTGTTATCGGCCGAGCATTTTGGAACCCCGTAATATTTATTTTTGGCCTGAAATATCACCAAAATCTATTTTTGAAAAATTTCATAAAAACTACAGATTTGTTTTCTAATTTCCCAACAATTTCACATAAAACCACGTAAAAATTTCTTTTATAATCGGAAAACGTATTATTCGATATCGTCAATTTTGGAAAGTGAACATTTTTTTCGCATGAATTTTTCCCTAGAATATCTGAAACTAGATTATTGATTAGAAACTACCATTTATCGAATCTTATCTAGATTCTGATGGAAAAAAATATGAATGTCGTAGTACTTTTATAAGGTCTGAAGCACCTACACACGCGGCAGTTTTCCGTCTATTTTTACAAAAAAGAAAATCTCATTATATGCTTTCCCGTATCGTAAATAAAAGTACAAACGCGATAAAGGAAAACTAAAACGAATGAGAAACACCAGGAAAATCGCACAGACATCGCCGCTCTGGCACCGCGACGCGATTTCGATGTCGCGTGCTCTGGTTCCGCTTGCACTCGTAACACTGAGAATATTGATTTTAAAAGTTAAATTTGCACCGGTCAAAGGGCACGCTCAGATTCAACCTCGTCTCCGTTCCAGCATTTCGACGACTCATACCGGTCCTTACGAACTTTGCAATTAAACGAGATATAGTAATTATAAATATTATGGGGTTTCTGAAGTCCTCAGTTGATAAAGTAGTAATCTACGTATAAAAATATAAATTAGAAATGGCATATACTTTTTAATTTACATTTTTAAAAACAGATTACTACCTTATCAATTAGTGAGCTAGAACCCCCGTTGAGAGGGTACTGAAGTGCTTCGTCGATAAAGTAAGAATTCGCGCTGTAATGTTAATTCGATTTCATATACATGATGTCATAAAAAAAACACCAAAGAAACTAATTAATTGCCTGGCAATAGTTGGAAATAACGTAAAAATGATCTGTTTCTGCAATATTTGTTGTCAATTCTCTATTAATTCATTTCGTATTTTCTAGAGGATGATATTTTCTCGATTAACTAGAATTACCCATGACGTGCTCAAATTAAAAAGAAAAACTTGATTTAGACATTTTTAATTTGGGTTTTTTAATATAAATTCCTACATTGTCGACAAATCAGTTTAAAACCTCTTGAATTCATTTTTTTTTAATTTATCGCGTTTAGCCTGAAACGGTGTGTCTTAACTAGCTTTAATCCAGTCCCGTCATTCGAACTTTTATTTATGAATTTGAAAGTGGGATATTTGTACGTGATTTGTCTATAAAAATGAAAAAAAAACGGAGGAAACTATTTCTGATAAATTTCATTTTTAATCTCTTACCGTCACGACTTTTCTCAACGATGGTATTTCTTAGTCTGTAAGGAGTTTTCAGGTTACTAATTATGATTTAGGTGTCAGACATTTTAAATTTCATAATGGCGGATCGAACATGGCCGACCAAAATTTTCAAAAATCATAATTTTTTCTATTATTTGATATACAGGGGGTTTTTAGGTCCTGCTTACGAATCCGGCATCAGATTTTCAAGATTCAAAATGGCGGAGCAAAATGGCGGAGCAAAATATCCGACCAATATCTGTAGAGCTCGTTTTTCATAACTTCATTGAGAATCAGGAAATATTCGTTGTTTACAAGTAAGAGAGAAAGGTTTAAATCTTCGTTTTACTAGTAGAAACTGACTTTAATCGATACATGGACACTTAAAAAAAACAAATTATAGAGTTAAGCGAAGATATCGGGGCGAATTGATGCACCGAAATTTTTAGTGGTCTTCACGGAAAACATTACAAAATTAAGAACAAATCACGAATAATTACATCGGCATCTCTAATAAATACGCTGTTTCCTCTGATGTACGGGTTTTACTACTAAAAATAGCTGTTTTCATGCTTTTGGAACTTGCTATCAAGTGTTATTAAACAGATAATAAGACTCAAATGACTGCAGATCAAGGATATAAAAATTCTTTAAATGGAAGTACTTTCTGTTGAGATATTACTATTTTTTAATGTAAACATCTAAAATAATTTGAATTTATATTTTCCAATAAAATGTTAGTAAACTGTTATTAAAATATAAGAAAACAACGATATTTTTCAAGATAATATACAGATAAATCCCTTCTTTCTAGTCTTTTGCAGTCTACTCTTGCAATTTTTGAAATATTCTAAACTGCCGAAGAAAAAAAAAATTACAGAATATCATGATAAAAAATGCCCAACTGTGTTCGCCGTGTGCAGAATCAATGAGAGGATAATTTTTTTAATTGCTATTTTTTGATAAAAACAGCTAGAACTGTTGCTAAAAAGTATCAAGAACTTCAGAATTGGTCTGCAAGCGAGTAGATCTACTCCACTCATAACGTGATTTGCTGGCAAGTGATCTGCTAACTTGACACACATTTCCTTGGCATTGACACAACCGAATCACACAATTCTTTGTTCATATGAAAGCAAGCATCAAATGCACTTTATAAAAAATGTACGAGGAACAGTTATCAGTTTCAGTTATCAGAGTGCTTGAACAATATGTGAAAAAATATGGAATGAAATACCCTAAAAATAGATTCTCTGTTTTCACGGGGCGATAAATATTATACTTGTAACTCAAAACTATATACTAGTAACTAAAAAATGATGTATTCAAAAGGAGATTAAATTGTAAATCCAAAATGTCTTAAATTGAAGTTTGCGATGTAGAAATAACGAATATAAACATGCAAATGAAGAATATGGCGATTTGGCGAATGACATTTGAATGATTTCGAATAATACTGATAGATAATATTAAAACATATCTTTAGAAGCTAATGGATATAATCATGTTAACTTATTCTTAATTAGTATGAATATTATCCTTTTTTGAACAGCAGGTTTATGAAAACATTAAATTCCTAGTGCTAGACTAGTTTTAAAAGAACCAAAAGATAAAAGTAGTATTAGTAAAGCCGGAAGTCGCGTCAAGTTAATTAGTAATCCATTTTTTTCGTAAACAATAAAGAGCTGCATGTAAAATTTATTTTTCTGTAGAAATATTATTTTTAAAAACTTATTCAATATTCCCATCTCAAGTACGACTTACAATTAAGTCATAGCATTTAGTGAATTTTGGTGAATGTATGACAGAAACTCAGAAAAATGACAGTGAATTTCTTGAATTGGTATAGATGTAATAATAAATATATAATAATTATGAAACAAAAATCAGGGTTGTCCCTCTGTTTTATAACATACATAGTATTTATTCTGCTGCTCTGAAAACGAATATGGTCCTCAAATTTCGGAGTTTCAATATTTAACGAAATAACCGAGAATAGTTATGAAAAATCATAATTTTGTGAACACGTAAGTCGTATTCCTATAATCCATTTTTTCATCAAAATACATAGGACACCGCAGATGTAAGAACAATTAATGGCAATCCTGACAAGTTATCGACGGTTAATATACAATATACACCCATAAAAAATGATGCAATTAATTATTCTTAGTTTCTAATCTCTTTTGCCAATTTTTAGCTTCTGCTACACCTATACAAGAAGTGCATAAAATACAAAATGTGTAGTTCAATACAGGAATTGGCAACTGCAACCTAAACGTTTACTGTGAAAAATTAATGGAAGATGCAAAACATTCAAATCTGCCAAAACCCTGCTTTCAACTGATAAAAGGTTGTACAGCCGATCTGGGTGATCAATTTCCTCCCATAAAGCAGAAAGAAGAAGGGAAACCGTGGGAAACGACTTCGAAAGAAAATGGCGCGCATATAAAAGAAGCAAAACTGAAAATAAAAATGAAAATGAACTATAAATGGTGGTTCAAATATAGTCAAATCTATGCTCGAGGAACACACCCTATCCCCAAAGAAAATATGAATAGCAAAACCTGGAAAGAACTTAACAGAAACCAGCAATAGCTCGGTTAACAATTGGATACACGAAAGTCACTCATCAACATCTAATTATTGAATGTTCCAATAATGAAAAAGAAAGGAAGTTTGAAATTAGCAAAAAGCTGGAAGTAGCAGTTGAAAACACTTGTGAAAGTGTGAAAACTTTAAAATATCTAAAAAAAGTAGACATAATCAAAGTTTTATAATTTATACTAACCGAATTTACTTATTAATCATGTGTATATATTGATGTAGATTGTAAAATACTATTAAGTATCATGTAACCATTGTCGCTAATGACCATGATGTCGATGCGACTTTAAATAAAGACACATTAAAAAAATGCGTACTTTGAGAAGATATACAACGTTCATATCAAACAGTTTTCGGATTGTTCAATATTTTAGAAAATGAACGAGAAGAATCCGAACAATCTTAATTATTAGTTGTATTTGCAAGCGCTAGCGGGATGTTCCTTTTAATATGAAACCCAATAGTGGTTGAATCCGAAATTTTATATAGAAGATATAAATTAATAAATTAACGGGATCGACGTGAAGTAAGATCCCAATTACATCGGTTTATTTATTTAGATTTGTACTCAATTGTTTATTTACATATTATAACAGAAAGGACCGATACATATCAAGAGCGATCATTACTTATTACAATAAAATCATTAAGAAATAAAAGAGTAGGAAAATTGTTTGTTGATATTTTTGAGTTTACCAGATTTATGTAGTATTATATACATTAATTCATAAAAAACCATCAATCAATCGTCTAATCTAATGAGTATTTTAATGAAATTTATAAATTACATGAAAACTGTCAAATTAGTTCTCAAGAAGAAAAGTCAATGAATTTTACATTAAGGAAAATGTAAAACGATCTTCAACGTCAACGTCAACAATGTAGGAATATTGAATTTTTCACTAATCAATAATCAATATCCCCGATAATCGCACCTGACAGCGAACAAATAACTGATAATATTTTGTTTAAATATTGAAAAAAATATTTTCGATACACAGGGTTGCGAAAGAATTGTATTTCGATAAAAGTTATCACCTTGTCAGTTTCACCGACAAAAACGAATCAATCTAGTACTCATTTATTTTTTATTTTCATCAATAATCGAGTATTAATAATGAATTGATACAATAAACATTAATGTCATAATAATAATATCTTTATGTTTCTGTGAGGGGTGTACATTATTTAGTGCAATATTAAATCCAGTACTAAAATTAAAAATGTTTAAATTTCTTCTGTTACAATATTTGTAATTTGTATTTTCATATAAATACATTCATTCAAGTGGTGATGCTCGCGTGTAAATTATTTGAAACTAATTGTAATTTGTGATTTTCTATTCGAGACTATTCTAAGAAATAATAATTGTTCAGTTGTTTAATTGTCATTAACAATTTATATGTTGTTTTAATAGAAGAAAAGTTTCCCTGTACAAATTTAACAAAACATTGTTCTCATCCGCCAGCAGTTATTAGTGAATTTAGTATAAATATTAAACCTGTTTGATGTAAGTATTATAACATATAATTTATTAAGATAGAGTAATAAAAAAATGTTTTTAAAAATGTTGATGGAATAAATTCGATTGTTACTCTCAAAGTAATGCAATATAATTAATTATTTACTAGTATGTTTCTGCTATATTAGTAAAGTTATTTATAATTCAACTACTCGACATTTTTTCATTTTCCGCTGATATTGTAAATTTAAATTAATACATACAGTGTTTTCTGTAAGCAAATAAACTGCCTACATTTTTTCACACTCCCATTAATTTAATTTTCCAAACTTAGAATGAATTAGAATATAGTTAATTTGGTTCATAATCCAATCTTTCAGACTTTTTAATATCGGGATTTAAAAGTATAACTATTGATCTATAGCATTATTTTATTTATTAAAAAAAAGCCTTCGATGATGAAATACTCGATGTTGATAAAAAAATAACATTCAAAAACATTTATCTAATATTGAATATTTGTTAAATTGTTCTTCAATCAAAAATTGTTAAAAAAACACTTGATGGCCAATTTATTTCTAATAAATTATTTTCCTATTACAATCAGCTAGTAAAATAAACAGGATTGTTAAATTGTAATTTTGTATTATCACCGTTTCAGCCAAGAATGCAAAATTATTGATTGCTATTAGTTGCCAGGACAAGAAATTAAAAAAGTGGAAGAACATACTTTTTTTACGTAATTTTACCGAATAATGTTCTAAGGCGTCTTCTAAAAGTTTGAATATTATTTCATTAAAACCAATTTGCAAAGTTTATTTGACTAAACAAATTGACTAAAAAAATTGATTAGTCAGATGAAAATACTGGCTCGCGACCAACAGTTTTAAGATGAATGTATATTGTTACTATACGATCTAACTAAGACTAAGAGTTCTTAATATTAACGTTTTTCATATGACTTTTCCAAATCATGGCATGCTGCAAATGTAATTTAATAATTATTAATTAATAACTACTCATCCTACCAGTTTATGCTATAATTTTATGTTGCAGTTGAAAATTAAATATTTTAGTAAAAATGTCAACAATAACATTGTATCGATTCAGCAATATTAAATAAATACATTCAATAATTCTCATTAAAATAGCGATAATAAAGCGATTTATGACTATAATGCAGATGATAGATCAGGATATATAAACTCCGTAGAATTAACGTATAATCTGCACGTTTTGCAGGCACATTACTTGATTATGAAATTTATTACGTGTCACTCCAAAAAAGAGATATTAATTTATAGTAAGTGCAAAGATTTGTCTTTGTCTTTAGGAGACTACGTATGTTTACACTACATTTTACTGTCAGATGTTCTTGTTTAATTTAATTGATCTTTTTAAAGTTGTGTTGATTAATCTTCTACGGTTGTATGTAGGCATGAGTAAAATGAGAAGTGTACATATAGAAGTCAAATGCTGTAACTAGAGAATTAAGGAATTGATACCAGAGAAAACCGGAAATAGGCTGATACGTAATTCCTAGCCTGAAATCAGGTCCGAAAGTTAAGATCAAGTGATGAAATTATAGCTTATGTAAATAAGATACAAAATCTAATGGACAATATAAATTAGTATAAAAAAAGTTGAATAGTAACACAAGCCAATAAAAGTTTTAACCAAGAAGCTGACATTTTTCCAAATATTTTTGGCACGCTGAATCTCACTCTGACTTTAGAAGAATACATCAGATTTAAGAAATATTCTAATCGAAATGTCATAAAATTTAGTCTTTGTGTATGGGATGTAATAATCAATTTGATTTTAATCACAATATCGAAAAGTATCATTTTCGCATGTGCCATACTGTGGTGTAAAAAATCTTTATCAATCATTAAAAAATCGTCAGTCAAACATATTGTACTAGTATAATACCAGTTATCTTACTAGTTAGGGTGTTGTCTAAGTAATACAACAAATAGTGTACAAAAAAATCCGTTCATTTTACAGAAAGTGACAACAAAATATGATTAGAGAATTTAAAAAAGATTTATTATTATCTGTAATTTTAACAGAATTATTTGTAAATTTAAGAAATAATTCTACTTTTTTTGCATGTTGCTTTCAGTCACAGGCAACCACCAGTGAAAAACATGTTGCTCTTGATTTTTTGACATCTATGAGTCGGCAAATTTTATCTATTCTTGGTCTTGTTTAGATTTCAATAGTTAAACAAATTTTCATATTTTATAATTCTATATAATAATTACCCTGTCCCTACATAAAAATCTGATTTGTACTTTTGACCAAACATACACGATCCCAAGTATTTTTTGATTTGAAGTCAAAATATGGGGTTACAAGTCGTTTTGGAGAGGTAGACGCAAAAAATACGATTATTGATTTTCAAAATTTTTAAAAATAACGAGTTGTAAAAATGAAAATTTTACTCCATATTTAGATCTTACGACTCAAAATACATTAAAACCTACATTTAAAGTATCTTTTTTTAGTTTCAACCCATGGTATAGCTTAGAAAAGTCTAATAATCGTTTAAAAGCTGAAATTAGGCTAAAATTTGTTATTGTGATTAACAAGTTAGCACTCAAAAAGTACATTTTCAGAAGAAACTTGAACTATGGGCAAATCAACCCTTTAACGTCGAGGAGTCCTGAAATTCTAGTTCACCTTTATAAGTTAAATATATTAACATTCTTAATTAGAAATTGTACAAATAATTTCTGTTTTTTCCAAACTAACATTTTTAGACGTTTTCGGGGTCGCTTCTTTCGATTTTCAAGTTTAGAAAGTTTAAAAGTAAATTTTTTCACTTGACTTTTATTGTTTTTTTTTTTTGTAAAAATATCGTGTTGTTGCTACATTTTTTCTCAATGAATCGAAATTTTAAAAAAATACTAAAGAGTTGTGTAGGAAAAATTTTGTTTACACCATGGCGGATCAGATATGGCAGCCACCCTGATCATTTTTTTTTTTTGAGAAACTGCAGACTTTACAGAAAATGTTCTTATAGAATAAATGTAACTTAGAATTGGCGAACGAATACCCTCACATTTTGTTAGAATGTTTTGAAGTCCCGTTCAAAAAACATCATCAGTCTTGAAATCTAGAAAAGTTTAATAATTTTGTTCCTTCAAAACTGTAGATTTTAGAGAAAATTTCCGTAGAATAAAATTGTCTTTAATTTAGAATCAAAAGAGTCGTACAAAATTTGAAGATAATCTTTAGCCAGTTCGGAGATTTTTATTCTAAGAAAATTTTCTCTAAAGTCTATTGTTTTCGAAAGAAAACTGCCATTTTGGATCCGGCACTCTGTAAAAAATTTTTTTACTCCACAACTCTTTAGTAGAATTATTGGGTCCGTCGATAACGTATTTTATATATAAAAAACGGTGGAAAAGCAAAATTTGTTCAAAATTTGGATTGGTTGAAAAAATATGTCGTAAAGACATGATATTTTTGTAAAAAAAAACAAACATTAAAAATCTGATGAAAAAATTTATTTGTGAACTTTCTGAACGTCCCCGAAAATATCCAATTTCTTTACAACAGTAATACACAAAATCTCAAAAAATAGTTAAATTACCTATTTCTGTAGTAAACAAGATAATATTCTTGGGTGTACTATTTATAACGTTTTCTACTTCCCGATCATTAAAAATGGAATAGAATACATAACCTCAAATCTACCACAGTTCATCAATCAAACATTGGAAAACGATAAAATGAATGTCATAAAATTGTTAATAAAAAACGGAAATAGCCTATTGACATAGTAAAAATAGTTACTGCATGGTGTATTTTACAATATTCTGAACTATAAAATGAGCATATAATAACGACCGTAGACGTTTTGAATTCTACTATTATATTTTAGAACCATTTGTACATTATTTTAATAGTTACATTACCCCTTTTTTCTCTCTGTGTATTGATTGCCATTAATCGACGAGAATTCACTTGAGTCCCACGCATTTTTTAACGCTTCCAAAGAATTAAAAACTTCCACTAGAAAACACAAAAAAAAAACACCAGAATCAATATTTGTTTTAAATTTTCTATGCCTTAGTCCTGCCTTTCAGAATGTCCAAATTTTACAACCGATGCATTATTAACTACCTTGAAAACCCCTAAATTACAACTACAGTATAGTCCCGGTATATTTGCGTCTCGCTATATTTACGTCCCAGCATACTTGCCCAGACTATTATATTTGTCTGCCGCCGCTCCCTTTTTCCCCCACCTTGCGCGCTGGAGCCTCAGGAAGGGCCTGCTGTGACGTCAGGGTCGTAAGGCGATTAAGGTGAGTGGGAGAAGCGGCACTCCCCTTCTTTTGACAAATATAAGAAGATGGGAGTGGAATGCGTGGAACCGTGCGAGCAAATATACCGGGACTATTTACTGTCGGCTATATTGAATCCTTCATTTTCAATATTAATAATATGACACCGGATTCGAAGTCTGCAACCTCAAAAACCCTTATATATAAAGGAATTAAATAAAATTATAATTTTTCAATATTTTTGTTGGACATATTGAATCCGACATTTTGAATTTCAAAATTCGATATTTCCAAAAACATATCATCGCAGCTGAAAGGGATAAATCCTCTTGCAGACCAATCGAAACATAGTAATAAGTAAATTGTCTTTGCAAATGGCTGCTTAGGAATATGAAGTTTGATTTATAAATCCAAAATGTCGGATCCAATATGGTGGACGATTTAAAAAAAGTAATGGGACTGGATTGCCACTCGGTACACGGTTTCTTTGTTAGCTGTTGAACACGAATCTGAAATTGGATTTTAAAAATTCAAAATCACGAGTGCAATAAGCTGAAGAATTTAATAGTCTAGAAGAGTTTAATAAGTCGTACCTCGAGAGGGTGTCCAAAATTTAAAGTTTTATGGCAGGTCCGTTTGTGAAGACCATAGAAGCGGAAGGGAGAGGGGGAGAGGGTAAGATGAAGGGGAAAAACATTTTCAAAATGAATTTTGCATAGGAAAAACGAAAATCTTCAAGTATTGAAGTAAGTGAATGTATTGTTAGCTTTTTGCTTCTATCAGAGATTAATTACACTGTGTAATAGAAAAACCCATTTTTATGATCATTTTTAACTTTATTTGACATCCTCGGATGTTATCATTGTTAATATTTAATACTTTAAAATCTGAAAAAATTCTTCTTATACTTTAAAAAACTAAATCTGAAAAATGGGTTAACTAAAAAAAAGTATTTTTTACCTAAAACCCTTGAAATATTCTTAAAAGTATGAGATATAATTTAAAGCAGGAAATATATTATATTCGAAACTACCGAGACGTTGTAACCCATTAAATGTACTCTTAACTTCAAATAATAAATTTCAAAAAATAATAAAATACCGTTTCGCACCGTCTTAATCGTGATATCGAAAGCCGGATTTACTTTTTCGAAAAGTGTCGTGGAAATTCGTCCTTTATCGTCGGAGACGATATTAATGTTTGCCGGCAGGAAATATCGACATATTTACGATTGGGAAAACTCGGGGGTTCGAGAAAGATCGAACTCTGAATTCGGCAAACAGTGAGAGAGTTGCAATGAACCACGGGTTGAGCCTTTGCAATAAAATTTTGTTCCCGTTTTTCGATCCTATGTACACAAAAATGTTTGAAAATATTAATTTAACACGAAAAAGTAATTAGCAATTTTTTAAAACTAAAATTTATATTATTGCATTCTACAAAATGTAATCATTAAATAGATATAACAATAATTGTTTACATTTAATATTGATTTAGTAAATAGTCAGGTGACTTAGTAAAAAAAGTACAGCATAAAACAAAGTGTTAGATGCATTTCAACGCGCAATATAGATAAAGAGATCGTCGAATGTTAAATCTGAAAAAATGAAAACGAACATCTAGTTTCGCAATTTTAAAACGATACATGCCACACCGATTTAAGCTTACGTTTATTAGCGAAATGAACAGCAAAATGTTTCGCGAATATTTACTCGCCAATTTCTCGTCAGATT
This sequence comes from Trichopria drosophilae, assembly GCA_030407085.1. NCBI lineage: Eukaryota > Metazoa > Arthropoda > Insecta > Hymenoptera > Diapriidae > Trichopria > Trichopria drosophilae. The sequence continues at coordinate 103,177,431 of CM059586.1, forward strand.
TATTTTGCAGCATTTTGCCAAATCGCTTTTACGAATCAGTTGGAAATAATTGTCTTACAGTTGCGTAAAATTATGTACATTGAGAGTAAAGAAAAATAAATAAAACAATTATTGCATTAAAAATATAAAGAATACATTATGAAAGAAAACAATTGGTTTGAAACAAAATTTCGAAATAATGATATCATTAAATATTTCGTGTTTGTAATTGTATTAAATATTTTCAAGTCCTTCATGTTTCAAAATTTTGTTTTGGAACGATAACGTGTCGATTTCGTCTAAGCCACCCCTTAATGCGTCACTTTTAATAAAGAACTTTATTTTAAGCCTACAAATTAATTTTAATTTACATAGATGTTATAATGACAAGTTATGTACAACCTATAATTATATAACTATTTTTTTCTCTATTGCGTGCAAGCAAATTTAAATTACATTTTAATCATTACTTTAATCGCAGCACGTGCTTCACGAAATTTCACTACAATATTATTATCGATAACGCTTGAACTTGATGAAGAAATAGTTTCCTTCTCTTTCAATGTTAAGGTCAGAAATCGGATGTAAATTAATTAAAGACAAAGTATATGTTCGTTTCGACATATTTTTGTTAATTTTCTCAGCATTTCGAATGCATCTGATTATGAGGTGTTAACAGAAAAAAATGAGTGTTGTGTTTTCATTTTTATTTAAAAGAAATAAAAAATAAACCGTAAATGACATATTGACATTTGACAGGTAACTTATAAAAAAAAATAACTTCAATACAACATCTCAAAATGTTATTATTCTCTCAAACTTATATCTAGTCGTTTATTCTGTTTTATCTAGTGGATATTTTGAAATTAGATTGAAATATTACAAACTGAAAGTATGTCATTCGAGATTTCTAAGCAATAATTTTTAATGAATTGAAAATTTAACTTACAAATTTTTCCCTGAATTTACTCAGAGTGAAATCTACATGGAATGAAAACTCTCTTTGTTTGGAATGAAATTTAATTCTTTCACTAGTGTGGCTAAGTTTTCACTCTATAAAGACTGCATTAATTTAATTATAAGAAATATAGAAATTGAGTAACATTTATGACATGTGTCGTCTATTAATACTCTACTTTAGAAAATGTTAACCCCCCTCCTATCATGTCTTTGAAAACGTAGTCACTTTGCATCTGATTATCGTAATGAACTTAGTTCGTGGTAGAAATTTGTTTAAAATAAAACACCTGTCGTAATGGGGTTTAAGCAAAGAAATATCAGCTATAAATTTTGTAGTTGAAAAGGTTCAATACACGAATTTTATTAATACAGTACTCTCTAAATTTCTTGGAGTGAGAATTCACTCTTTAGTTAGTGAAAATCGAGCAACTCTCGTGAAAGAGTGAATATTCAATTCTTTAAGAGTAAAAGTTCAATCTAAGAGATTAAAATTAACTCTTTCCATCCGTGTCAGTGTTGTCAACTCTGGAAGAAAGAGTGAATTTTCACTCTTAAATAGTTGAATATTCACTCTTTCATGAAATTTGCTCGGTTTTCACTAACTAAAGAGTGAATTATCACTCCAAGAAACTTAGAGAGTACTTGAGTAAAATATCTTCAATCATAGAAGTAAATTATTTCTACAAAATCATTGACGTAAATGTATAAAAAAGAATAAAAAATAGATACAATAGAGTTTAGAATTTTGAACCGAATTCTTGGTATTATCTTCAGAAATTCGGCTAATGAAAATACGCAGTATTTAAGCAACATATTTCAAACATTTTGGATTCTCATGCTGGAGTGAAAAAAAATAGTAAAATCTACTAAAAAGTTACTACTTACCGTAGTGAATTGATGGAATCACTAATGAAAATTAGAGAATTAACAGTAGTTTCTGGTAAGAGATTATACTAACCAAAATTAAGTTAAATTACTGAGCAAAAGTAATTTTTACTATTTGCATACATTAATATTCTGCTGTACTTATTTCATTCATTTATAAATTAACAAAATGAATTAGTACAAATTTAAACTGTTAGCAATTATACCTAAATTCTAATTATCTCGTAGTACAACTTACTAAATAAATAGTGAAATAGACGAACATATATGACAACATGGTTCTCTCCTTGCAGAATTTTTAAATTTGTTTTAAGAAATTATTTTGAAGTTAAAATAGAGGAACAAATTTCTTATTAACAACTTAGACGTCCATTGTAAAATGGTTTTGTATAAATAAAGATTTTCTAAGTACAGCAAAATCAAATTTCTTACTATTAAATAAAAGTTACTAATATTTCATATGTAATTAATTATTAATCATAATTTTGTAATGAAGGTTTTTGAACAATTAATAGATTGTTATTTCTTCTTCATTATTAAAAATAAATCGTTTATTGACGTCGGTCTTAAAAGTTATTAAATATTTGTTTAAAAATGTCATGGTTTTTTAGGAGTATTCATAAATTTCAGAGTATTCATTTGACTATGCACAAATAAAAAATTAAAAGCGGACGTACATTAAACATTAGTATTGTCGAATTTTGAAATGTATCTTGTATAATGGAGATTTTTATTTTGTCTTTGTATACATGAAAGATGGTCACGAAATGGAGTGATTAAAAAAATATAATTTACTAATTACAAATGAGAAAATATAAAAAAAAATAAACTAAAAATAAATCTAAATTAAATTATTTCCATAAGAACTGAAAACTGTTACAGATTATTATTTTTTATTCCTATCTTCTTTAAACAAATTTATTTTTCTAGAAATATTATAATTTTCAATTAATTTATATTTTTTATATTAACTTTATGTATAGAGTATTGTATGGTATTTGACGTTTACTAATTAAATATTATTATAAGATCTTTGTTTATATTTTACAGTAACTCTTCTTGTATACTAACGATGTTGTACTAATTACAATTAAATTAAAACAATTAACAAAGATTACATTGTTAACAAAATTTACGCTGGTTTATTCTATTTAATAAAATATAGCATATTTAATTAATAATTATGTACATATTTTCATTTGCAATTATAAAAACATCTAATTAGGGACTTTTCCAAATTTTCTACGCCAGAAAATGTCCAATTCATAATTATTTATACTTACAGGAACATAATTTATATAATAATTATATACAAACAAAAATTTATGTAACAATAAAATTTATGCTTTATGACATTTGAGAGCAAAATTGTAATGCGAATGTGCATCTCGTACAGCATCAATCTCTTTCCTGACATTGTCAAAAAAGAACACAATTTCGTAAAAAATGTTTATTAAAAGTTCCATTTATATGTTACAAAATTAACGAACGCAAATAAATTGCTAAAATATCATTACTAATTAAACATTTTTTTCAATATTTATAATATTTTTTAGTAAATTTTGTTCGAATATCTGAAGATTGAAATTAAATATTTTGTAAGGATTCACATTTATTAACTAATGTGCTTATAAATATTTACTTAGCAATATTTGATAAGATATAAGTCAATGAAATATTATCTTAGCTATTTACTTTATAAGTAGTATTATTTCGCTTTAATTTTATATTTGTGTTTACTAATAAAAGATACAATTATTTAACGTTTATTTAATTATTAAAATTTACCATATCTTAATTTACATTTGCATTACAATATTTCGGATATTAATACAATATCATCAATATTGATTACATGATATTCATTATACAATAAAATCAAGAATTTCCGTCTATTTATATGAAATTTACGCAATTATAAATATTTAATTTAAAATAATAATAATTATTCTAACAGTTATAGAAATTGGATTGTAATATGAATAATGATATTTCATTATCAACAAAAATTAAAATATTTTTACAGGCAATTTAAGTTTTTTTCAATAACATTCGTCATATTTAATTATATTTCTAATTTCGAATTCAATTTTTTCTCTGTTGATAATTATTTATTTAAATGATATGTTGAAACCTTATTCTATTCTTTATACGATATCTAAAATTGAAAATTTCGAAAATTATATTCGTAGTTTTGTTTTCAAACACAAAAATGACCCAAATTGAATAATCCAGTGCAATTATTGTTGATACCTCCTGACAATTTTCTAGAACATTGTTTATCATTTTCTAACCTATTTTTCTTTCTTATTTTCTTTCTATTTTTACTTATCGAGTTATCGCTACATTTAATTGTTTCTTGCATTATGGGTGTTTTAATTATTCTTGACACTACAAGTTTGTATAGTGTAAAACCACTTTTATTTCATTTATCAATGAACGTGATAACGAATTGCGAACTCGTCGTAGTAATGTATGGTATTGCAAATAGCAAATTCATGTTTTAAAGTTTTATAGATTAAATGGAAAATTGAAAGCAGTACTTTACTTTTATGTTTTGAAAGAAATACATTGTTTATAGTGTGTACTAAAACTAAAATGTACTTGTCAGATTTCAGTTGTTTACTTCGTAGTTTTTTAATACCCTATTGCACAAAAACGAAACGAATTTTAGAATCTTTCAAGATTGGTATATGACTTTTTAACTGAATAGAAATATGTTTCTGGACATGGAATATATCATTTCTGAAAGAGTTAAATGATAGAAGAATAAAGAGTTGGCAAATGATGAAAGAGTGGTTCGATTTTCACTCCTAAATATTAATGCAACTACGTCACGGTCATAACACAGTAGAGTGTTAAGCTAAATTTAACTTATTAAAATATAAATGGTTGATAAATTATTTTTCTATACATTAAAAGGTTTTAATTAATATAAAAATTCTATTCTTAACATATTTTATACCTGTTAATGGCGTGACATTTTTTAATTATTGTCTCATTAATAATAAGTTAGTTTACTCTATAAATTTGAATTAGCTAAAAATTACTAAATTGTGAATAATAAGTGAGTATAAATCATAAATTAAAAATATATTTTGGCTATTATTCTTTCCGATATAATTGTTTCCGATCATCGAATCGAGTCTATTATTTTTTACCCAAATTTTTCAGTACTATTATGCACTAAGAAATGATATTTCCACAATCATTATATTAAAAAAAAGTTAATCAACACGTATTAAACATTTGCTATTGGACTCGAAGATACCATTGGGAGAACGAAAAGTTTCATTAGTTACGGGGTTAGAACTTTCTTTAATGCACTTTTAATGTACATTTACATGAAACTTTATTTAGAATACCATGAAACAGAAATAACATTTCAGCGACAAATTTTGTACTTTTAATTCCGAATATTTTTTATACAATATTAACTGAAATAGATGAAAACAATTAGTTTATTAAATATTACAATGGAGTTCTTATTCATTTACTAATAAATTGTGATAATAAGAAGTGCAAAACTATTGTTTCCTTAGTCACATATTATTTGTTACTATTAGATTAGTAGAATCGACACTTCGATTACTATCATTTTACCAATATATTAAACGATTTTGGCAATTTGTTAGTGACAAATTGATTAATTCGTGATAGACTTCTTTTCATTTTAAATTAGTACTGTTTTACTAATTCAGATTTAGATAGTAAATTTTGATAATTTTCTGTATTATTTTAATTTTTTTAAAACTTTGACTGATAATAATATCTTTAATAATAACTTTACGAAATTATAAATAAATTTGACATAGTGAGTACACTGATCTACAATCCTAAAATCTACATAGTACAACTACTAGTAGACATTTTTAGCTAACAAGGGAAGTTACAGTTTCGATCGCGAATGTAGCCTTATATATTTTGTTTAAATTATATCAAATTAAATTTAATGTTTTATAAAATATCTTCATATTAAAATAATGTCCCAAGTTTAACAAATTCAAAATGTTTTGTGGAAAACGTTTAGTTAATTGTATTTTATAAATTATGAAAGTTTCTATATCTTATATCTATAGTTATCTATATTTCATAGATTACTAAAAGTACTGTTTTATTTTTAAGAATCTTTATTTCACAATTGTACTCTATAAATTTGAATTAGTCAAAAAATACTAAAATAAAATTTTCACAAACAAATAGCAAAATACCTTACTAAAATTACATTCATCAAAGTATTCATTCTACTAATCTAATAATAAAAAATAATACTTCAATAATGAAATAGCAGTTTTTCACTGTTTATTAGCAACATGTACTACTAATCGCACAAGTAACCATTTATAAGTAGCATTTTTCGTTCACGATTTAGTAATTTTTAACAAATTCAAATATAGAGAATAGTGAAAAGTTGAAGTGACATTAATGTTCATAAAATTTTTCTACTATTTGACGGATAACCATGCATACTATCTTTAACACTATTATTAACTACATAGAAACGTTGACTAAAGAATAATATAATTTATTGTTCGTCATTTTGAATACTGATTTAATGTTGATTTTTATGTGAACAAATGAATAAAATGATTTTTAGTAAACCAAAAGTTCGATAGCATATTTTATTACACTATTTGTTTACATTTTTCGATTATAACATTTTTGTTTCATATAAATATCAAGAAAATTATTTTGAACCATATGCGATACAACTCAAATTTGTGTTCCAACAATTTTATTACTATTGTACTATCTAATTGCAAAAAACTTCAAATATATCGTCGAAATATTTTGTCTAAAAAAATAAAACCAAAACCTATTCACACAAGTAACTTCATTCAAAACAAATTTTCATTCCAGAAAGCTTTGCACGCAGCGTTTACTTTTTTTTCAATTCCATTTTTGTTAGAAATTGGAATTGTGAACGTTTTAGAAACTTATTTTATATTGTGCTACGATAGTGAATTTAAATGCATAGCTTTGTTTTCCATCATAGAAAACGTATTAATTTCTTTTCTGATAGTTTGTAAAAGAAAAAGTTATAAATTTATATTTTTCAAAATTGGTTAAAATATTTTATTTTCGATATTATGAAAGTGACATGATATAAAAAAGTTTTCTCACATGGAATTAATAGGTAAAGGTACTCCGAGCATCTCCCTATTAATTTTAGTTAGCGTTAATACATTCACTTAGCAGCTAGTTTAGTCACTATCATACACTCGATTAAATATTATTTAAGTAGTAAGAGAAACTAATGTCCAGATGTTTTAAGTGTAAGTAGTTGATTTGAAAAGTTAAAAAGTTGTCCTTTTTCTATTAGTAGATTCAAAACGATTTTGAATGAGATTTCTTTACAAACTAAAAATACTAATAATCTAATCAACGTTAACGTCTTTGTACTTCGTCCAAATTTTTCAACTTTAATTTATTTCTTTTACTATATGTCAACTTTATCTAGTGCACAAAGAGAAAGGAAATTATAAACCATGGAATATCTGCCATAATCACCTAAACTAAAATGACTTTCAATAATGCATAAATTCGCTTTTCAAACTGGTATGGAATTGTTCAAACTTTCAACTACTACGGTTTCAAAATTATAGTAAACGTAATAATACGGTGTTGCTATCCTCATTATAAACTTCTCAATGAATATATCCGATTTTTGAAAACACAATTTCTTAGTCGTGGCTTCGTTTTCTAAATCTAAAGAATCCTAGTCGAAATCAAACTATTGATTGCGTAAATATTAGACAGATTACATATTTACTATGTTAACGGTATAGGGGAAATGGATAGTGTAAGAAAAAAATGGAAAGATTTCTACTAGTCTAGTACTCGCATTTTTTTGGTATAAATTTTAAAATTCCTATTTTAAAAAAATGACAATAATGTCGTTACAATGATTATTATTTAGTTGCATATCTCGACGAGCTGACAGACTAGGTGTGATTGCTAAATCTATTGTAGAGTAGGGATATTACATCGTTTTTATCTTATATTTTACAACAAACTTGCATAAAATGATATTACAAAAATATTATTAATTGATACAACTTTCTAAAACTTCTCAGTTTACAACTAATTTAGGTATTTTTGCACTTTTCGTGTTGGTTTCATTAATGACTTTAAACGCAATTAATTATTTCAGAGTTAAATTAAGTCATTTCGAAGTATCAACGCTTCAACCATTTCAGTCACAGACAAAAGTGACAGGTGACAGATGTTGACATTTTAACATTTATGGGCTGGTCATTGTCGTTCTCATTTGTTTTTTTTTTGTTCTCGCCCTCCTAAAGATTCTGATCAGTGTAAAATAAAATAATATTGCATACATTTTTAACTAGTACTGTAATAGTGCATTTCGTTACTAGTGCGAGGAAGCGCATACAATTAGTAATATTTTTGTCATGTTATTTTGTGTTTTCTCGAACATTTGCACTGTTTATGGCGAGGGAAACGATTTCTTGCATACATATCCAGGAAATAACATTTTTCGCACTAACATCAACGTAGGAAATATATATTTCCTTCATACCTCAAGAAAAAAACAAATTTTTTAGAAGAAATTCATGCCAGAATAAATTAATAGCTATTATGATATGATTTTTGGAAAATATGGATATAAAAAAATCAAAATGTCCGCTAAAAATAATAAAAACGATACTTTATTACGATATTTAGCATCTAGGGATTTTTAAGTTCATTAATTACGAATTTAGGGACAGGGTAACAAAATTCAAAATTCTAACGGACGACGAATGTTGCAGTCTTGTACAATAACTTATTAATGAAGGACATTTCATGTGGATTCTATGAATTCTTTAACAACTCATAAAGTACTTCAAAGCCAAGAAAATTCTGTATATCTGAAAATAAATTTTTTGTTATTTTGGATCGATCTCGAACTCGGATATATACAAAATAAATACAAAATTATGATTTTTCAATTTTATTGTCGGCCATATTGGATTCACCATTTTGAATTTTGATAATCTGACACCGGATGCGTACTCGTCAATGTCAAAAAATAAAAAAAAATTGATTTTTGAAAAGTTGACATCGTATTCGCAATCAACAAACTTTTATTTTTTCCCTAAACCTAAACGAACGAAGTATTATAATTAGGACTTTTTTTCACGGGGTTCTTTATGGCAAAAAAATCGAATGTGATGTTATATTAATCGATGTTAATGTGAAAATTTGAATTTCATATTCCATTCTATTAAACATACGCAGTCTCGAAAAATTCCCGCAAGCCATCAAATGAACAAAATAGAAATACAATTCCATAACGAGAATAAAATAGAATAATGAGAGTTGCAAGCGCTCCTAGCGGCGGTTCAGTTACTTTCGTCTCATCCACAATAAATTTCTCTCTTTTCGCAAGTATGTTGCAAATTTCGACTCTTCTTAAAAGAGTAAAACTATCAATTTCTTTTAAAGTCGAATTGCACTGAATCTACTCTTATTAGAGTGAATTTCTCAGTCACATTTTACAAAAGTCAAATTATCACTCCAAGAAATGTAGTGTAATACAGATATAAAAAATGTTTATCAAGAAACATTCTATGTTTTTTCAACAATGAATGTAATTGTGACTAAACTGCATGATAAAAAAGCATTTAAAAAGGCCGTGATGTTGAATTGGTGGTTAGTTCTTAAAAAATCAAATTAGAGGGTCAAATATAGCTTCCAAAATCTACAAATCTTTTGAATTTTCCTGAAACTTTTGATTTTCAAAATTTAATATAATGGACTCAAAACAACGAAACGACAATAATAAAAGAAATGTTCACGATTGAAAGAGGTATACGTGTTTCTTTTTTAAAGATGCAAACTATGAAATTTAACATTCTTATTCGCTGGATTAACTGCAGTGGTAGCCTAAAAGTGGTACAGACTTGTACATAAGATATTCAAAAACATTGAAAGACGTGTTCCATTTTTGCACAAAATATATCATTTAACAGTCAAAAGTCGTCTAGCATCTCTCAAAAATAAAATAAAAATTAAACTTTTTAAAAAATATGACTTTTTTATATTATTTTGCATTATAATTTTCTTTCAATTTCATGATTAAGAATCTTCAGAACGCACTTGAAAATAGTCAGAATAGCATGTTACTGGATTCGCCAGTTTTAATTGTCTAGTTTTTTATGAACTACGGAATCATCGACGTAAAAAATGACAATAATCCAAACCGTACATTTAATGTTATTTCTAGTGAAATTTTAATAAATTGAGCAAACTTACAGCCGCTATATTGATTCCGTCATTTTGAATGATCAAAGATATATATTTTGGTTGTTCATCTTGAATCCGACATTTTGGATTGTCAAAATTTAAGATCATATTCGTAATCAGAGATTTTTTGTATTTCCGAAACCGAAATCATCTCCGCATTCGAAAATAACAAAGTTCAGCCATTTCCGATATCAATGCATTAATGCAAACGGTTAATAATAAAAAATGACAACTGTCAAATTTAAGCCTTTTTGATTATAATTTTGTCTCCTTTCATGATCAAAATTTCGTCAAATAATGAGACGAAAACTTGTTATAAATAAAAATGTTAATAAATAAATGATAAAAATTAAATATTCAAGTATTTGAATAAAGAACTTAAAAAACTACGAAAAATATCACGTGATATTTTTGTAAGGTTTATAAAACGATTTACAATAATTTTGAATATGTTTAAACATTGACACTTTCTTCAAAAACGTTTTGAGAATGTTGCAGATATATCATCGTAATATTTATAATAAAATCTATTCACAACTCTTAAAAAAACATTCATGTTCAATTAATTTTGTTCTAGAACAGTAGAACTAAATCTATAATTAAACCATATGTATCGAGTTCCACTATGATCAATGACTTTATTCACCGATTACACGCGATCAAAGAAAGCTATTAACTTTAACCATTATTAAATCATTTTTAAGGATAATCAAATACACTAAAAATTCACACGAAAATATACTTCTTACTATCTAAACAGTAGGATCTGTCACAACTATGTTTTCTAGTCGGTTTTACTATTTAAATAGTAGGCTTGGCAACCTAACTAGTCATGGATACTATTAAAATAGTAAAATTTACTAAAAACGATCGATGTGTCTAGTTAGTAATTCCAATTGTTTAATTATTTCCTTGTACTAAACTAAATACATTGGTGATCTCCGAATAGATTTAAAATATTGTATGTAAATACTATTACTCGATAAATATCATAAACGAACATGCAACTTTAAGTAAATAAACAAATAGTAAATAGACAACAGGAATTTAATTGTAAAATCTAATATCGAAAAACTAAGATTGATATATTAAAAATTTTAATGTAATTTGTTACAAAACCAATCGCAAACACTCGAGTTAGAACGTAAACTAAGTATTAGTCGAGAACTAACTTCTAGTCTTGTTTAGTTAACCGAACTATTGATATTTACTAAAAATGCATAATTTAATTATTACTTTACTAATTTAAATTAGTCACCTTCTTCTTATTAATTGAAAATAATTTACAGTTCCTACTGACGGCTTGTTTACAAACTTTCACCGTAATTTAAATACTTACTAACAACACCTGTATTTTATTATTGCTTTGATTTGATACTAAGATTGACATCTCTTAATTATTAAAAATTTGTAATGTAATTCGTTATAAAATCAATCGTAAACACCCGAGTTAGAACATGAACTAAATATTAGTCGAGAACTAAGTATTAGTATGGTAGTACCTATTAATCTTATTTAGTTAACCGAATTATTGACATTTACTAAAAATGCACGATTAATAATTTCTTTACTAATTTAAATTAGTCACCTTCTTATTAATTGCAAATTATTTAAAGTTCCTACTGACGGATTGTTTACAAACTTTCACCGTAATTTAAATACTTAGTAGCAACACCTGTACTTTATTATTGCTTTGATTTGATAATTAGATTGACATCTCGTAATTATTAAAAATTTGTAATGTAATTCGTTACAAAATCAATCGTAAATACCCGAGTTAGAACATGAACTAAAATTAGTCGAGAACTAACTAGTAATCTTGTTTAGTTAACCTAATTATTGATATTTCCTAAAAATGCACAATTACTAATTTATTTACTAATTTAAATTAATCACCTTCTTATTAATTGCAATTTACTTAAAGTTCCTACTCACGGATTGTTTACAAACTTTCACCATAATTTAAATACTTAGTAGCAACACTTGTGTTTTAACAATCCACATTAGACACTTAACTAAAAAAAATGTCTTAGTAACAACGACAATAAAAGTATTGAAAATTCGACTATTACACTATAAAACTGAATCTGTCTGGTACTCCGTTTTTTAAATAGTCTCAATGCATAAAAATGGTCACTAATAAACTCGTTAAAAGAAACATTGAATAACTACGTCTTAGTAGGTACATCCAAACCTTAGTCACGTGCCGTGTATGGTGGTTTTAGAATAAACAGTATTATCTTAAGACGACGAATCCAGACCTTAAATCAAAAGCAATTCTTTTCTGATTCTTCCGTTGTTTTTACGTTACACGAATAATACAGAAACCACTTGTAACTGATATACCAATTTTCTCAATAATTTACGATAATCGGCTTTGTTACCATTGGGATAACTGTTAGTAAAATGGTCGTTATTTGAATTTCGTACACAATGCGTCACTTTATCGCTGCCGAACGAAGAATTTTCGATCAATCTCGAAACTGGTGCATAAATTCGCGAAATTCCGACACTATCGCTACTTCCTTCCGCCATCCTTCCATTTTCCGATTTATCGTCAGCGACATCACAACAACAACAACAAAAAAACACTGTCACCTCCTGAGAATCGGGTTAAGAAACACTTCTTGAGCACTTTAACCCCTGGTTCCGAAGGGTTAAGGCAAAGTGACACTTACGTCTGGGCAGTAGCATGTTACTCCGATTTTCCGGCTGTTTGCTGGAGTTGATGTTGCCAACGGGTAAAAAAGATCCGGACCGGCACAGACACACTAACACACACACGCACACACACTCGCGGTTTTTCGATTCGACGGAGCTGCGCGACACGGTCACCCGCTAGCAGCCACGAGTGACTAGTGACTGACTGACTGACGGAGCGGCGGCGGAGGCGTCGGCGGCGGTCGCCAGCCAACCAGCGTGCATATACCCAGACTATATAGCAGCTTTAGCTATAGAACGCATCGGAGATGTGCCGCCGCGTGAACGTTCGGGTCGTCCCTATAGGAAATCCACGTATACCCGGAACTGACTGACTGACTGACTGATTGACTCGGTGACTGAGTGACCCAGTGTCCGTCTTCCTCGTCGGTATTAACCCTGGTGCTTGCTGGCTCGGCCCGGCTCCTCGCCCTGGCACCAAGACCAGCGGTGAGCTTGAATGAATCGCTGCGCGTCGCGCCGGTCGCGGATCCCACCCCCGCCAACCCCTGCCCGCATCCCCCAGTGCCTGGACCCGATGCTGCGACAGTCAGTGTGCCTCGGCACCTCCTAACAGAATGCTTCGATGCTCCTCCACCTTTTAATTATGGCTAGTGACAGAAGTTACAAGTACACAAATAATCCCTACTAAATTAGTTAGGTAAACTAGTAACTAAAAGACCTGTGTAATATTTCCAAAATAGTTTGGGAAAATTCATTAAATGGGGAGCTCCTGAGGACGTCCAAATATCCCCTTTTGGTCCTCGGGAGCTCCTCAGGGGCTCCTGAGGACGTCCTGGGATGGTTTTGTGCTGTTTGGGACATGATTTTTGCGAATAACACGGCACAAAGTGTTTCCGAAAAGAATTTCCGTGCTCAAAAAGATGGAGCTTGCAGGATTTTCCGAGAAAAGTGAGGTTAAGTGTGTCAAAATGTGCATTTTGGCACTGTTTTGTTTTTATAACAAAACCCTGTCGGCCCGGGTCAACTGAAAATTTGCCGAAAATTGTCCCAAAATTGACCCAAAATTGACTCAAAATTGGCCCAAAATTGTCCGAAAATTGACCGAAAATCGACAGGAATTTGGTCGATTTGTGCGAAGAAACGGCCCAAAATTGACCAGCAATTGACTGAATGCCCACTACGGTTGATTTTCGGTCAATTTTTGGTGGATTTAAGGTCGATTTTCGATTGATTTTCGGTCGATATTCAGTCGACTTTTCCGGAGTTGACCAATGAATACATTTTGATTAGGTCGATATTAGGTCGATTTAGTAAATATCGACTGAAAATCGACCCAAAATCGGCATTCGGTCAATTGTCGGTCAATTCTAGGTCAACTCCTTACACAAGTCGACAAATTTTTGGTCGACCTGGGTCGATAGGGAAGAGAATACTTCATATGTGTACAAAAATATACATTTGGATACACTTAAGCTCACTTTTCTAGGAAATAGCGACGTGAAAATTCTACTATCATTTTCACCATAAAAATTACTTTTGAAATGCTGCTGCGATTGTCCAAAGTAAATTCTCTCTTGCTATAAAGAGAATTTCCGAAAGGCGTTTTCTTGACTATAAAGGATGATGTTGGTAGAATTTTCCTGTCACGTCACATTTTCCAGAAAAGTGAGTTTAAATGTGTGAAAATGTTCTTTTTAGCACTATTTCAATTGTCTTTATAGTGAGAGAGAATTTACTTTGGACAATCGCAGCATTATTTCCGAAGTATTTATTTGTGCTGAAAATGATGTTGAAAGAATTTTCCGATCACGTCACAATTCGAGAAAAAATGAGGTTGAGTATCAGAATGTGCGTTTTGGGGACTAATTCCATTGTCTTTGTAGCATAAGACAATTTACTTTTGACAATCGCAGCATAATTTCCCAAGTATGTTTGGTGCTGAAAATTATGGCGCTGGAAAAATTTTCCAATCACGTCACATTTCCTAGAAAAGCGTGTTAAAATCTGGGGTTTTGGCACTATTTCCATTATTCTTCGTATAAAGCAAAAGACTATTTACTTTGGACAATTACAGCATAATTTTCTCCTAAGTATAAGTAGTGTGTGAGTAAGTGTAAACACAGGATAAGTGTTTTTTTATGCTGAAAATGATGGCGCTGGAGTAATTTTCCTATCGAGTTGCATAGCAAAGTCAGGTAAAGTGTGTCCAAAATGCACATTTTTTCATATTTAACCTTATTTTTCTCGAAGATGTGACGTTATAATTTATCTTTTGCTACAAAGACAACGGAAATGGTGTAAAAAACACTAATTTTCCCATGTTTTTCTAGAAAATGCGACATGATAGGGAGATTCGGCGAGTGCCATCGTTTTCAACTAGAAAAAATACTTCGACAATGACGATTGTTAAAAGTAAATTATCTTGTGTTACAAAGATAATGGAATTAGTTCAAAAAACGTACATTTAGACACATTTAACCTCATTTTTTTCTGAATTGTAACGTTATCAGAAAATTCTTTCAGCACCATCATTTTCCGCATAAAAAATACTCGGAAATGATGCTGCGATTGTGCAAAGTAAATTTACTTAACCTCACTTTTCTTGGAAATGCGACGTAAAAGGATAATTCTGCCAGCGCCATCGTTTCCAAAGCAAAAAAATACTTCGGAAATGATGCTTGTCAAAAGTAAATTGTCTTATGCTACAAAGACAAAGGAAAGAGTCCCAAAAATGCATATTTTGTCACACTTAATCTTACTTTTCTAAAAAATGCGACGTCATCATCACCATCCTTTTTAGCTCGAAAAAGCTCTTCAGAAACACGAAGTGGAATTTCATTCGCAGAAAGAAAATTGGATTTTGCAGCATAGTGTAATCAACGATTAAAAACCGACTATTTCTTTCCTATTATATCGTGAAAATCTCTTGGTTATCCCTTACAGGGGTGGTGTAACATAAGTTATACTTTGCGTTATTGACTATAAAAGTAAACTATAAAAGTTGACTTGTTTGCGAACGAAATGCAAATTAGGTAAAATACATGTTGTAAAGGAACATTTTGTGGGTACGATTCTATTAATGAGGTTACATCATGCACGGTGGGTTTTATTTAAAACCATATCTCGCAATATGAGCGACATGGATGATAATAGAATTATTATATCACTGAGATACAAATTTTTAATTGTATCGGATTTATCGAAAGTGCGCTCTTGAATAAAATTTATGAAACCTTATAAAATTCAAAATGACCAATCAAATGTGGCGGATCAAAATTCGAAAATATTTTTTAGTTTAGTTTATTTGGTGCCAATGAAGGTGTTGTTATGGTCACTGAATGCGTATCCGTTGTCAAAACACGAAACAAGTTAATAATTTTGTTTAGTTAAAACTGATTTATTCTACAACAAATTTACAACTTGCATTGTATAATACATTAGCGGATTACTTATTTTATTTGCATTTTTTTGCATTACTCTTTTGCGCGTTTCTTTTTGTCTCTTGGATGTTTCAGAGACCATCTAAATGTTAAGGAAAAAGAAACAAAAACGCTGAAAATAATAGAGGGAGTGTTAAATAAGGTAAGGAAATACTGTTGTTTACTATACGAAAATTGTACGAGTTTGGTAGTGTTTATGAAGCAACATCATAAACAGCATAATACTAAATTTCGTCAATGCACACAACATTTCGCTGCGTATTTTGCTTTTTATTTCATAATGTATGTACACCCTTTAAAGAACAATTTTTATTGTGAACGCGGTTAATACGTAAACATGAATATTCACAATTGATTTTAGTCTTAGTTAGTATTAACTAGTATATTAACAATTAATACTAGTTTTTTTGGCATTTATAAATATTAAACGAAGCATATATACTCGGACTAAGCTTAGGAATTATATGCAAATGCCAAAATATAAAACAATTATAAGTTAGTTTAAAAATAGTTCGCCAAGTTGGAATTGCCATTTTGAATTTTCAAATTTTAATCAGATTCGTAATCAGCGATCTCGAAAACCCCATAGTAATGCATTCAAAGGTCGCTGATCTTGAATCCGGACTTAGATTTGAAACATTCAAATTGGCGGATCCAATATGGCGGCCACAAATTTGAAAATTTATCAGATTTGCGTCAAAATTGTTACTCGTCGTTGCTGATTTTAAGTCCGGCCTTAAATTTTGAAAATTCGAAACTTAAAATTCCATTACTAAAGTTAATAACGTGGCTTAATTTTTTGTTATTTTATCTGGTATTATTATTACATTACTGCATCAGCGTTTTAAAATTTTAACAATCCGATATTAGACAGCGACCGCTAAACCTCAGAATAACAAGAAAATAGGATCAGTTTTCAATTTTATGTCCGCCATTTTAAATTTCGACAATACAACATTACATTCATAATCAGCGAGTTCAGAAACCTCCGAGTAACAAGATTCAAGCCAATCCGTATCATCATGAATCCGCCATTTTGAATCTTCAAAAACTGACCCAAAAAGGCAAAGGTGTCAAATATACTTGACAAAATGCTTCTAAGGATTAATAATTTATTATTTTACCACTCTAGGTATTAGAGTACCATTTTTTTTATTGAACAAAATTTAGTTTTGTATATTTGTTTATTTCCATGTAATTTTTTTTTGTTTATTCTTCGTTGTTTTAATCTTTTTTTAATCTGATTATAATTCAAAAACAACATTGAAATTTACAACTGTTTTAATTCGATAACTTTGTAAGTATCTTTTGCGAAAATTGTATTATACTTTGTTAGTTAAACGTGTTGCGAAAAAAATTGCGACGTCAATGCACAAATTTATACATTTTCGTCGCAGGCCAGCAATTGGTACGTGGTCAGAAATAGGTGCAATAGTGTTTAAACGAACGTTTTCTTGGATTAACAAATTCCTATGTGCTTAGTTTTTTATGTTATCTCGTCTAAACTTGTTTTCTAACTATCGGTTGGTAGGTTTTTCTTAAGCCAGCAAACCCTAGGGTTTTTTTTTAAATACAGGGGCAACAAAATAGGAACAAATTTTCCACCTCGTTTGGTTCGGTTTGTATGACTTTGCCTTTGCAGTATTCAGTACCTCTCCACCATACCTATTTTACCACATCACAAGCATCTCAAAGTAGGATTTAGATGCTTTTGGGATGTACATTTGTCCAATTAGAAAATTTTACTGCCGTTTTGTCGAATATTTCGAGAAAAAATGGATTTTCAAAATGGCCAAAACTTTTTTTGAAAGCGCAAGAGTAGACAGAAATTTTGAGAAATAAAACGTCTTGATAGATTAATTCAAATTTTTGGTGCACTGATGTTTCTTTAACCCTTTGCGGTATGGTGGTAGCCCAGTTTACCACCTTTTTTATTCACAACTTTTCTCTATAGTTTCAATGCTTTCAAAGCAATATTCAAAAAATCTTTTTATAATGATAGATGGGGCTTTTTGGTACGTAACGAAAAGGATAATAAATGTAATTACGCAAAATTATTAACAATTATAAATAAATAAATTTAAAAAAACGTCGATTTTTTAGAAAGAAATCATTTTTGAACGAACTAAAGGGTAAATTAGAACCAAATTTGGTACTCGGAGGTTTTTGGGGTCGCTGATTACGAATTTGAAGTCGACTTTGTGAAATTCAAAATGGCCGACCGAAAAGTGAAAAATTACCGGATATTGATGAATGTGGGTTTTTCGTGGAATTTCGACGTCGCTGATTACGAATATGATCACAGTTTATACATTTAACATTCAGAGTACATAGAGTACCCAATGTTATCTAGATCAAGTAAATTTTCACCCAGTTTCATCAAGTTTGTGTAATTTTTCGCATTTTGGTCGGCCATCTTGAATCCGCCATTTTGAATTTTCAAAATCTGACTTCAGATTCGTAATCAGTGACTCGGAAAACCCCCGAGTAACAATTTTCAGCTGTTTTCCGTGTAAAGAAAAATGTATGCCGCAAAGGGTTAATAATGACGAGGCCATTGATATTTTTGAGTATCTTAATTTAATCCTCCTGAGCACCAGTTTTCCTATATGGAAACAATGCAGTTTGGAAGAATACATTCGTCAATGGAGGGTAAAAAAAATACTTAATTAATTTATAAATATTCGTTAAAATAGGAAGACTTTACGTGGCGTGCTATTATTTACAAGTCGAACTTTTAAAGTTATTTTTATGCTCACCGCGCCTATATTGATTTTATCAAGTTCATAAAATTTTAATGATCAAGGACTGAAAATGTTCCTAATAAGTTCCATAAGGAATAATGCACAGTTTTTTTAAATATCTTCAGTAAACAGGAAGCCGATCGCAAACAGAAATACATATTAGTTTTCAACTCTATTCTCTGAAACTGCGCATATATAAGTTTTCACACCATACATTTATATATACAAAGGTTTATTACATACAGTCTAAAATCCTTAAACTGAAAACTCACCGAGATATCAGTTTTAGCTACAGTGCGAATCGGACCACTCTCCTAAAAATGAAAAATTCGTTTTATTAAACAGTGGATTTTTCAGTGCATATAAAAGTGAAAATGGCACTTCAATGTAAAAAGCAATCCTTAAATTAATACAAGAAATGAGACTGAAATATGGAGTGTAGTAACGAAATTGATTGAAATTAAGATGTAATGTAAATAAGACCACTTAGACGAGGACAGATTTATGCACTACATACATTAGCTGATTTTAATATGTAATTATTTTAAGTATTTGGTTTTACAGTGTGTAAAGTGAAATTCCACTAAAGTAAACATAGTTGAATATTTAATATATGTACAATTAATGACATATTTGTAGTTCACATACGTATTTATACAGACAACGAGCAGTAAAGAATGATTCAGAACGTATATTTCTTATACATATGGAGCGGATCGTATTTTACCGCTTGCGAGAATGGTAGCAAACAGGATGCGCCATCAGACGGCAAGTGTTCGATACAACTTTTAAGGAATGCGTCAAATCTGAGTAAAATTCAAAATGTCCCATGAATCAAGAGACAAAGGCAAATAACAAATTATATGGGCGAATCTACAGAATATTTATACTTTTAGATTGTCGTATCTTGCGATATCTTCCCTTTAAAGAATGTCTTTAGGAATTGCCTGAAATACGTATAACAGAAGTTTTAAAATGGTTTCCATTTTGGTTTATTTTGTCGCTATTACATTAACAAACAAATATAAAGTATACCTAGTATCAATTCGACATTTTCATGTAGATGATATTGGATTTATCATGCTATTTATACTCGTTTAACGAAGAATTCTATGCCTTATAAGCACTTGGAAGAGTAAATGAATGAAAAAGTATTTTTACATGGATGTGCCGGCCGTAGAAATAAAATTATGCACCTTCAAACTTGAGAGAAAACTTTTTTGAAAAAATTAGGACTCAATTTGAACTCACTTCTTGAACAAAAAAAGAACTTTGTAATGGCGTTACATTGTCTATAAAATAAGCAGGAAGTAGAACATCCTTACGCAAAGATGTGCTGCCTATAAAAAATATGATTCCAAAAGTTAAATTTTCGAATCTAACTACAAATTACATACTAAAAAAAAGCATAAGCTGAGTTTTGTTTGTAAGTAACTTTAAAGTATTGTGAGGTCTTCTGTATTCTAAAATTGAACAGGAAAATTATTAATTTCAATACTGATATATAGCAAATTCGTATTGATAATTAGCTTTTGTTGTCCACATGTTTTGGCAATGAAATAAACGAACAATTTAACTGATTTCTACAAAATTTGTTATATATGAATTTTTACATAATGCTGGTGTAAATTTAGTAGAAACAAACATGTTAAATGACTAATCCAATATGGCGATTTAAAAGAATGTCGGATTTGAATGTAGAAATTACATCTCTTTTTTTAAAGATTCTAATATAGAACTTCAAGCTAGTTTTCTAAAAATGTAAATAATAAATCGAATATGGCAAATGATTTCTTGAACAATTTTTGTATTTTCGGCCATTAATGTTTGAGTCTAAACTGTCAATGGTAGGATGAAAATATTAAATGTGATTGAGAAATTTGTTTGAAAAATTTGTTTTTAAAAAATTGAAAAATCCAATAACGAAAATCCAAAGTAAGGGATAAAAGTAAACAATCAATTTTAACAACTAAAAAAAAACTATTGAAATTAAAATACTTCATTTAGAAGTATTCGAATATTTATTATTATGCACAATTTACTTAAATAACGGTCATTCCTAACCTACAAAATTGTCCAAATGACACTTGTCGACTACCTAAAACGAATTCGAATTTACGAACTAAAACATTTTACAATTTGACCATTTAATTGATGTTTTATAAACAACCAATGACTTTTAAAATCTTAATCAACATCTTTGAAAATGAAAAGGAAAAATTTCTTGGTATTGAATAATTTCAAAAATCAAAATTGAATTGTAAAACAGTGATTGGAGTATTAATTTCTCCATTCGTGCCAAAATTTCTAACTGTCGGTGTCAAATAGTTTTGAAACATCTGGTACAGATGGATAGACAGACAACGAATACTTCTGTAAGTATACTCCACAGCTTGTGATGAACGCTAGAAACTTATAAAATTAGCAACTGACAACTGAAGAGTACAAAGAAACCATAGGAATTTGAGTACGACATATTGCTTCATGTTGACACACATTTCAAGAGAAATTCTCTTTTTTCATGAAATACACTTTATTTTTCAAAACTTTCATCGCGGTGAGTTCAAAATAGTACTCGAAATGTTAGAAAACGGTCAAAAGTCTTTATTTACTCATATTTTCACATTTATCGTTGTCAACCCCTTGGGAATATATACTCAATATCTTAGATCTGTGTAATATAATCCTCTCTCCACAGAAAATAATTATGAACCAAAATGGCGGAACATAAAATGGTGGTAAAATACGAAAACGTTCAAATTTTCTTTGTATTTTTTTTTTATGAGATGATACATATAGAACTCAAAGGCGAACAATATTAGTGGACCAAATATTGTTTAATTCAAAATGACCACGAAAAATACGAAAGACTTTTTCTTCCTTTTTATCAATTATAAACATCTCCTCCACTTATTAATATAAAAAATATTTTACTGTTTTATTGTTCACTTCTGAAAAGAGTTGCACAATGCAACCGAAATTTAAATTTATGTCATACGAAATAATATTATAATTTTTAAAAAACATTATAAATGTGTTTATAAAATCCTACATTACGTCATGATTTTTTTGTTCGATTTTATTTCGCTTTGCGATGATAATATTTTATTTGACTAGTTAACATCATTTAGTATTTTATTGAATTTCGTCAATTATATCAAGGAAAGTTTTATGCAACGCTTTATATTCTCCACCTGCGCTTCTAATTAAGTTCAATTATACGATCTCTATAAAGACATCTTTTTACTTCTTATTTCATCTTCCAGTAATATGAGAAATTCTTTCAGCACGAGATTACAGCCATTCTTCGATTTTCTTCATGCAATTTTCATAAATATATTAATTTTTATCTAGCGGTTAATTATTTAGGTGTTTGTATTTAAATATCTGATTTAATATGTTTGAAAAAGGTTTTCTTCTTTTTCGCAGTACGGCGAAATCTTGCAATTGTTCTTAATCCAGTAATAATTGTAGTAACATGATCTTCGTTTTTTGATTTTAACGATCTTATTAAAGTTGAAATCCTGTCACTCGTTCCGAAAGATTTTTATCAGAATTTTCTGTCTATTAAAATTGAACAATTTAATTTAATTAATGCGAGGTTGAAGTCTGGCTGGTTGATTTATTTTATTAGATTAAGACTAATTTCATAATTTTTAAATAGATTCATAAACATTGTTTTTTACTTTCATATTAAACAGGACTATTTTCTTTAGGTAGTGTTTTATTTCCTTTTTCAAGAAGCCAAGGACACTGTTATAAGTGAAGAAACTTATATGTTAGTGGATGTTGAAGCGAATTCTTTGAAACAAAGGATGTAATATCACCTTTTGGTTCTGAAGTTCTTCAATTTTGAACCATAAACGATATATTCTGTATGAACTTATATGTATACGGAATTGTGATGTTGGGTTTTTTCAGTAGTTGTATGAAAACTACATTCACAATCTTCAAGGTGCCAATACGATTATTAACTTGAGACCTACTTAGTTCAGTCATTTTCAGTTTGTGATTACATTAGAAAATTGCATTACAAATGAATGATAATTTTACCAGATTTCAAAAATGTCAAAGTTGTAATGAAATTGTTGAAGATAATAGAGAAATTTTGTCCAACCCAGTAAAGAATTTATAAAAAAAAACGCTTTAGTAACGCTAGGAGGCATCCCAATCCATCAACAAAGGCGGATGACATTTAGGTTAGGCATAATTAGAAATAATTTTTTATGATGTTTGTCAAAAAAGCAGGAAATAAAAGCTTGATCGATGTTACTTTTGGATTTGAATGCCGTCTAGCGGCCCAAAAAGTAATTCATATTTATTTACTATGATTTGTTAGTAGAATTTTTACGTAGAATTTTTAATATATACAACAGAATACTTGTAAATGCAAATAATTTATGCATTTTCGTAATATATTGGAGTGTAAAATTGCCAAATCCATATAGAAAACTCTTTGAAATCGAATTAAAAAATCCAATTGAGAAGTCAGAAACCATTCCAGGACCACGTAATTGTAAAAGAATGACAATTTTCACTGAAATTTTCGTTCAGTGTAATATCGTATTTTGGAAAGGAATGCTTTCATATTTTTTTTATTTTTATAAATAATTATTCAGTATACATAACAGATTTTTTAAGTTTGAAAAGGAAAAGGACACTTAGCACAAAAGCTATCTTACCATATTGTAATTTGTTGAATTTGCTGATGTTTCCCGTTAAACTCTCATCAAAAAAGTATTATTTTACGAAATGTACTGAAAAATTTGGAAAAGTGTAAAAAGCTTTATACGATTAAGTGTTTTGGTCACATTTTTATCTGTTGATCACAAACAATACAAAATCATTACTATGACCAAAGTAAACGAAAATTAATATGATATGAAGTAATAATAATACATAAAAATTATAAAAAAACAATTAAAAAGGACGAATATTAAAAATACTTCTTTTGATATACGGAATTGTTATACTCGCGAACGTCATAAAAATGTTTGCCCTTTGTAACAATAAAGTAATACAGAATATATTATATTCTGAGTAATTTTGGAATATTATGCGAGATTTAATGTTCCATTACAGAATGTTCATTTTAACTTTATTTCATCGCGTAAAATTGTTCGTATGAAAGAGTTCCATTACGATATGTTTTATGCCCTTAAGCGAGATATATCATCAGAACGTATCTTGCAAAGTTTTGTTAATTTTACTGTAAATCTCTTTGTATTTCATTATTAGGTACTTGAGATTAAAATAAATCACTGTAGAATTCAAACAGTTATTTCGGTAATTAAAAATTTGCATTTATCGTTTCTTGTCATTTCTTGTAATTCATAGTTTTAAAATTCCATAAAAATTGTGCACCAATCATAATTAATAATAAGGTTAAAATTGTTGTTTAAATACATTTATATACCTTTCTTTCAGGCAAACGTGAATATAGGGACACAAAATAAATAGTAAATATTATTGGGATGCCACCTAACGTTTTTAAAAACACCTCCAATATTTCATACAGCAGAATAAAATAGCTGAAAGAAATTCCAATTTAAGAACGTGTGATAATAAATATTCTGATTTTTTTCAAAAATCACATGGAGTTACTTTCTTTTTCCTGAGAAGTGGTATATTCACATGACATTTATTTTTTTTTGTTCAAAATTTAATACTTATTGAGAATTTCTTTTTAGGTGGAATTCATAAAGTGTTCAGAAATATATTTGAAAATGGTAAATAGTGTTAAAATCGTTGGTTTTTCTAGTTGAACACACCAAACTAAAGACGTTCAAAAAAAGTAAAAACAATACAGTCGACTGTAAACTTCATTAATTAATGGAGTATATTAAATATGCATCAAAGGGTAATTTTAAAAGTTTCTTATTTTCCTCCAAAGGAAAATTATATCTGAATTTGTTTTGAGTTATCCCCTTTTTTTCGTTTATTTCCTGGACTATCATATAAAATCTCTGGTTTATCATCAATTGATCAATTGTTTCAGTTACGAGGATTTGTTGTTGCTTATTATATAATTCGGTATACATATTCAATTTCAACTTTTAATTAACTTCTTCATAAGGGCAGTAGCCCTATCTAGTCCTAACAAGTAGAGATGCAGATAAAGAAATAAACGAGATAAGATCTTATATAAAAATAAATTAAAGAACGATATTTTCATAAACAGTCTTGTAACTTCATTTCCTTATTTAAGAACTAGATAATTAACCTTGATAACTATTAACTTTGGACATCTAAAATCCAAAAAAAAGTGACCAAATTATATATAGGAAACTTGAAATTTATCTCTTCCCGTTTTCAAAACATGATCCAAAGTGATAAAATACAAAAATAAAAAGCACACAACAGAAAAACATCTTCATTCGGTGGAAAATAATTTACTAGCTTGACCATTCATATAGTCTTCTAATTTGTTCCTTGAATTATTTTTGTTTGTACTACATGCTACTCTGCAAGTTGTTGTACTTCTATATTTTCGTCCTGTCAAAAAATATAAAAAATCCAGAAATCACGAGTAAATAAATTTTGTCAACGTATTACTTTGTAAGCCTACTTTATTTGTTTAAGTAAAGTTTTTATAACAATCTAACTTCATACGTTTTTGATTTACAATATTCGCATCTCACGTTCCATTAAGCTTGCGTTTTGTTTTTGCTTTTGACTAAGAGAATTAAATTTTTGTAAATTTCAAGGCATATACAAAAAACCACTTAAAGCCGAATTCGTATGTATATTTCTTTTACCTCAAAAATGTAAGCATTTCAACGTCCACATGGTGGCATACCACTTTTACCAACGCGACATCGCTTTACCACGCTTTGCACTTTCTAATTATACGAGTAATTAAGTTCATTATAAGACAATTTTTCACGTGGTTTCTGCGTGTTCTTGTGGACTCGAGAACTTTTAATATCCGATCACGTTTTTCTTTTTAGGGCAATTACATTTATTTGTTTATTTTGCGCAATGGTAATTTGATTTCATTTATCCCTCCAGACTTTAAACCGTCCTTTTAATTAATATTATTTGTTTATCATATAGCGTTACTAAAAAAGCACAAAATGCTGTATACAAATAAAATAAATTTTAATAACATTTTTACTGTTTTATTTTGCATCAAAAATCTGTCACCTGTCCTGACTTACTTAAAAATCGATAACTACTTCAATTGCAGATTGACACAATTTACACAATATACGAAATAATTTTCTATAAATCTATTGTAATCTAAAATGAAACGCACGCAAATGATTAATGATTTATTCGATAAATCACATAATAGGTATCAAAAATTGAATTGAATTCAGGAATAAAATCGATGGGCAAACATCTCTCCAATTTCAAGTTATTGTTAGCGTAATATGTGAAATAAATGCGTGACAATACTTAATAAAGTATAATGAAGCATAAATAATGTATGCATAGTCATGTACGATGTCCGCCCGCGTTTATTTATTCCTACTATCGATGATTCGAAATCAATGTATGTAGAGTGAATAAAAATTCATGAGTTTGCATTTTCTCTTATTATTGAGTATCATTAACATGCGCTTACAAATGAACAATGGATATATCGTGTCATTTTTATCTGTTAAGGGTTGAAATTATATTTTGTAATCAGGGGTAAAGTTGGGTGCCAAAAATGATATTAACCTGTAGTACAGTAAAGTCCCGGTATATTTTCGTCTCGTTATATTTATGTCCCAGCATATTTGCCGTCTCGTTATATTTTCCTGCCGCCGGTCTTTTCCCCCACCTTGCGAACTGGGACCTCGCGAAGGGCCTGCTGTGACGTCACGAATGTAACGAGACTGGAGAAAGTGGGAGAAGAGGCGCTCCCCTTCTTTTGGTAAATATAACGAGATTGGAGGGGAAGGCGAGAAACCGAAAGGGTAAATATTCCGAGACTTTATTGAACTATACATTGTTCAAGATATTTATGTATTTGCACATTTTAACATTTCTATTCATATCGCATTTTTAATCGCTACAAATATTGTGTGGTATGTTGGATCCAAATATTGGTTTCTAAGATTAGAAATTTCAAACGATGAATAATTCGGCGATAAATGATTATAACGCCATCTATGACCAGTGTTTTGTATTCGTCTCGAAGAGACTTGCAAACGAGCCCCCAATCAACTCACATTGCCATTTAAGCTATTCACCCCCCTCGTGGGGGGGTGGAACCCATAAGAGATGATAGCTGTTTTGAAAAATCGTTTCACGTGTTTCAGCAATTTTTACAATTTTTTTTCTGTCAAAAGTTACAAGACCGTTCCCAAACTTTTGGGACACCCTGTATATATTTGTTTGCAGTTTTATTTTACAACGGTAGTATTCTAAAATCGGCTGTTTCATTAACAACTTCGTAAATATTCTCGTTTAAATTTTTAAATGGTAGAAGTATACCGTGAAGTGTTTATTTACTTATTTAAATAAAATATTTGTGTTAGTTTTTGAACGATTATTTATAAATATTGTACGTTAATGAATTATTGACATTAAATTCTTTACTACAAATATTTTTCAACATTTCGCTTTGGAAGTTACTAAACAATCAATAAAATAATCAATTAAACAAATAAGGCGAAAAATATACAAAAAAAAAGAAAAGAGGCGAAAAAATGTAATGAGACACTTTCCTATTGAAGTTTTTTTTCTAATCTTAACAAAGAAAAGTTTTTTGAAGGATTTCGTTTATTGGTTTTCTGGAAACTTTATGTTCTATCAAATAATACGTATTAACTAGAGTTAACTTCAATCATTATAAAATATTTAATTTTGAGTTTATTTAAAATATTTCCTAAATATTGATTAATCCTTTAAATCATTCATTTTTTATTACATGGAAAGGAGTTCAAATTCGTTAATCGGAGATTTCAGGATTGCTGATTACAAATTTGACTTCAAATTTTGAAAATTAAAAATGTCAGATCCAAAATGGCAAAAGGTAAAATTGTCTCGAAATTTTATGTTTATAGTTAGAAAGACTATAATCTTTCACCGTTGAATGCACAATAAATTTAATGACATTTTTAAAAATGTGCATATAGAACCTCCTTATTTCCATTCATTCATGAGAACATATTTTCCTATAAATATTGATCTTCGTATAAATCGCAAACACGTACCAAGGAATAAGAAAGTGCAAAATAATGAACTCTCGAATTCTGGAAACCGCAGATGCGACCATGACTCCCCGAGGGACAATGGTGAATTGATATTGGGTCGAAAGAAGTCACCCAAAACGCTTGAATATTACGACATCATCGGATATCCCAGTTTCTCTATTTACATATTCGAGCATATGCAAGATGCACTTTCAACGTAATTTGCACTTGCAAATTGAAGGCATGCGATATATGATTATGAGTGTAATCTAATTTGAAAATAAAGTTAGTAAAAATCAGGAACACAAAAGAAAATTATGAGAAAAATTAGTGGCATTTAATACTTTGGTCAAATAAAGGGCATAGTTTAATACTTTTTTTTTACATGACTTTTTTCACTTTTAAAACAACGAGCAATTTGTTATCCGAAAAAAAAACACAGAATATCATATTGCGAAGTTCTACGGTTTCAAATGAAGATATCAATTAGCGCAATTTAATCAAATTGGAATAGCAACGTTGATGAAAACTGCGAAACCTGACTGCTGAAATTGTCTCCAATTTTCCCCGGATGGAGCGTTTAAAAAAAATGAATTGTGAACATTTGGGTTGTTGTAAAATATTAAAAATAAAATTTACCGAAAAATAAATTTGTTTAAATTTGTTTAATTATTACTTCGATTTAAAAAATGCAGAAATCATTTCAATATTTAGTTTTTCCTTCCTAATGATCGACTTACGAAAGGATCAATTTACTAAAATTTTCCAAAATTTTAAAATGTGCAGCTTAGTAAAATCCAGATCTTTAGGCAGAAATCTACTAACTATTCTCACTAAAGTTGACCACTTACAGAATTACTTTGTATGAGGAAAGTTTCTCTGTTCTGTCGTCCGAACCGGAACACACAGCGGCTACTAATCGCGAGTAACTTAAATATACATCCCTTACAAGAGATCAAGAGAAATCTATAGGAACAAATGTTTAACTAACTTAAAACATATTGATTCAGCTGGCACTTAACCCTTTGTCTCACGATTTGCACAATGCATCTAATTTAATTGAAAGTTTGTACATACTTTTTGAGATCGCTATTTTGTGGTCAAATTTTTTAAATTCAAGATGGTGGACACTATCCACACAACGCAACAAGTTGTAAATTTTAAAGTTAATTCCTAGAATAAAATTTCCTAAATTTCCATACTGCAATGATGCAAAAGATATCTTTATATTTACAATATTGGTTGAATTATTAAATATTTTTCCAACTATGATATTCAGAAATTTAAAAAATACTACAGCCATTTTGGATTTGTCATTTTGAGTTTCGCAAATTTAACCACAAATTCATAACGAGATAAGTACTAATATATAGTACTACAGGCCATTGATATAGCTTATCTAAAATGGATAATGCAAAATTCAAAATGGCGAATTTAATATGGCGGACGATACTCTTGAAAATATTCGGATTGTTATGATATTTGTTATTCCGGAGTTTTTGGAGCCTCTGATCACGAATCTTTAGTCAGATTTCAGAAATTCAAAATGATCATTTTTTCCATCGGTCATTTTTTCATCGGCCATTTTTTGCGGTCATTTTTTCCGAGTCATTTTTTCATCGGCCATTTTTTCATCGGCCATTTTTCACGGTCATTTTTTTCAGGAATCCAGTCATTACACATGGAAAAATCTGACTTTGGACATTTATTGGTTTCTAAGAATTTTCAGAAAATGAATTCTAAAAATCGACCACGAACCCATTGTCAGGAATTTTATAAGCTTTAATTTAAATAAGAAAATATTAGAATCCGTCGAGTAAATCCGTTGGAATTCAATATTCTCTACATTTTATGAGAATTTTTTCCATTGAGGCATTGGTTTTTGGAGCAAATTTTTTGTAGTATTTTATAAAAAATCGTAAATCTTAATATATATAGTTTTTCCATGATGGATCCTTGTATATCCGACGTAATATTCGCACCTTAGGAAGGTACTGTTACTTCACGAAAATAAGTTAATATGGAGTTCTGTAATTTCTAATATTACCCTTACCATTTCTTCAAACATTACCCTAAATTATATTTAACTGGACCGTATAAGGTTATAGGTTTATTATTAAGTGAAAACATTTATATACAGTGCATGCAGCGTGAAACAAATGCCATTCTTAGTATTAAACGTTTCTTAAAAGTACGAAAGAACATAACAGTAAACGTTTTAATATATTCCGGGAAAGTTGTACACCAACCATTTGGGTGACATACGAGCACCACCTATTTCGTTGCACGAATGTAATTGCCCGTTATATAATCTCTGTGTTAACTGTTATTATTATTACTATTATTATACACGTTGAGATTATACTAGTTTTAACCTAATTAACGAATAGCGAGCTTAAACTGGTTGTAAATCGTATTACAAATTGGTATTTTTTAATATTAGTGTAAAACAATATTTGGCAAAAAAATATTGTAATAAGCATGCACATTTAGAGTAACTCGTAAAATTGGGAATGTATTCAAGAAATCTTCCACCTTATTGCTTTTTTAATTTTCAAATTTCTCTGAGCTTATATTACTTATATTTGTGTCTCAATTTACCGACTTTGGAAGTTTATTATACGTTTCCTTTATTCCTGGAATAATATAGTTATAATTTATATATGCTCCATTTAAAATCAGTGATTAAAAATGTGTTCTATTTTTACGAGTGTAATTCTCCGCACCACAAAATAAAATGTTGTCTTCCTTTTTCGCATTTACACGCATGAATGGATAAATGAGTGGTGGTGGAGAGAAGGCTTTGATAGAAAAACTTTTAATGAGCAGAAGAAATATTGAAAGAGGGGCCATTTTAATTAAAGAAAGGTAAAATAATAGGATCCTTAGTATATAACACAACCTTCAACGAAAATAAAAATTTCAACGTCAAAAAAGCTTTTTTCAAAACTGAATACGACTAATGGTATTCGATAGAAATGCTGCTGAATTGTACTTTACTTTCATTAAGGCCGTTAGTTTTCACCATAACTTAATTCATGAAAATGCTATACGTTTCAACTATAGGTATTTCAATAAAACCTACACGTGTACGAGTCAATTAAGCCATATTCCACTGCTACTATAGGGAGAGGACTTTTCGACCTCTATCCCTCGTAGTCGTTAATTGGAGTCTTTAAGAGAGGGGCTGAGTCATTAAATCGAGGTCCCAGTATACACATATATTCCATCATTCAAATGTTTTGTTTCATATAGTAAGTCAAATCTATGATGTAAACAAAAACTTTATTTTTGATATACGTGCTGTAAAGTGTGATTTTACGGACTGATAATTATAATTATAATTATAATACGGACCGTAAAATTTTATGGCCTAGGACCGAAATGTACTATAATGGCAAATCTACATGAATTTATATGAAAATATTTTAAAACACCTCCTGGAATATCTGTACTTGAAACAACTGTATCAAGAGAAATTTTTTAATCATGTAACTGTTTGCAAACATTTGTTTTATGCAGAACATTAATAAATACTTTATTTATTTTAAACGAAGCCAATAAACAACAAACTTTTGTAAATATCAGATGGTTACAAATGCACAAAATAAACCGCGTGATAGATAACCAGAATGTCATGTATAATTTCTAACTTAGGAACGAGATGACGTGATTTAGTGATAAGCGACTCTGAACGCTGATATTAAGGATCGCAGGTTGATGAAAGAGTCGTGCATTGCCGTATATGCATATGTAATTCATGCGCATGTGCCTGATGCACGTGCATAAATACGCATGTATAATGCATGCAGCGGCATTTGTAGCTGTAAACATGTGCGCATGCGCGTCTTGTCGCTCCCTACTCGCTGTGAGTCGATGTTGTCATTTTTACCCCGCTTTGCCCTACTTGTTCCTCTTGCCCTTTGGGTAAACATACATGAACGCACGCGCATATAGTCAAATGCAGAGAGGTTTTCTATTTTTTTCTCCCTCGCTCCCTTTAGCATCATTTTTATTTTCCTACGCCGAACAATTTTCTTTCTTTGTTCGAATCGGTACGTTCGAATAAAGGCAATTTCGAGAAATTTTAATCAGACCCTAACGACTATTGTATGCCATTGGTTTCCAACTACATAAAGAAATTTGAATGTAAAAGGGCTTTTTTAAAGCCGTTCGTTTTATAAGTGATCTCTCGTTTTTTTTATTTTTTTTTTTTCTTAAAAGAAAGTCGGGTCTTCGTCGGGTCGTCGTCAATGCGACGGGAATTCATGAAAGCGCTATTGCTGGATTCTATCGATTGTGAAAATGTAAATGGCGCAAGTGATACGAAATGATACCAAGTGGTAAAGAATGATATTTTTAATTCATGTCGACTAAGGCAAAATGTTGATTTTGTATATTTATATAAAGAAGCAGAATAAACTCGAGATATGAAGGTATGTATATTTCAGTCTGGTATAATACAGAAAGTCTAAAAACCTTAAACAGAATAATATCTACATTATAAACAAATATAATTCTATGAACTCTTATTTTTCTTACATTATTCGTAAAGTGGTGCTTTATACATTTTTGTATTTTTTTAAATGTACTTCACCCATACTTGTCATAAGAAATATTGTTCGACAAAATTTACATAACTTCTTGATCACACTGAGGAACTCGTTTAAAATAGATGAATTGACTTCGATTCTTTCATTTTATGTATTGTCACGTCTACACAACTCCGAAGAATTATCCAACGGACAAGACCTAAAAAGGCTCAAGAACCCTTTTAAACTCTTAATTTATAAATTCCCAATTGGGTTATCATAACCAGGAAGGGTAATCGAATTAGAAGAGAAGGAACATTTTATATTACGTCATTTCATTAAACAAAATTTTATTAATCGGCTTCGTGGCTCAGGCGGTTAACGCACTGGACTACGAAGTCGTAGGTCGTGAGTTCGATCCCCGTCTGGTGAACAATTTTTCGATTTCATTTTCAAACAGCAGCTCGCTGTTGGTAAGACGAGCCACGTTGTTTGTGTTTACGTTTCGAAAGTATTGTTTATCTGGCGGAAATCGACTCATGACCGCTGCTGTACTTGGTGTAGGTTTCTGCAGTCCTACATTTCATACACAAATGTGAAGTATGGCGCCATCTTTCTAAGTCGATCTGCAGCTCTCGCAAAATCTTACGATTTATAATACGGCGATTTTTTTAAAATCGCTCAGATGGTTCGCGATGCGCGATGTTCTCCATTGCACAGCAATAATTACCGCTTGACTACTTGATTCCGGATCCATTATTTTTAAGTCTACTATCTCTGCATTTTCACGAATTGTCCTAACGGTCCGACAGAGGTTTCTGATTCCTATAATGTTTGCGCCAGCTAGTAGATACCAGATGTATTTATACGCAGTCCAATTCATATGAAACCTTCTAACATGTCCTCAGCAGAAAAAGTGTTGTATACATTACACGTATTGTATTCAAGATTTAATAAAAACAACAATCAAAATAAACTGAAGCACGCGTATACTTGTTTGAAATTTAAATAGTGGAGAGAAATATTCCCGATCATTAGATTCACCGATATGTGTATATACAACTTCTGAATGTGTTCCGATCAGGAGGATCTGCGTCTCCCGAAATTAATCTAAACATAACACTTGTATGCATTTCCGTATACAGGGTGATCCTTTTGTCTATGCCAACCGGCTAATAGTGGATTCCTGAGTTGATTCTAAGTAACTTTTTCCTGTACCAAAATTGGATCGGAGGTTCAGAATTTAAGTGAAGAGCCATTGAAATTTAGAAAAAAAAATTACTTTTTGTTTGCAATAACTCGGCTTCTTTTCAAGTTATTACCATGAATGAGGGCTCATTTTCAAGCTTTTTTTAAGCCCTACAATTCATTCCTGAGAACATTTGTCCTGCGGTGAATATTTCTGAAGTTATAGCCTCGAAAATGGTAAAAAAGGCCAATTTTTGCAGTTTTTCGCATCTAACTCATTTCGCAAAATAGCTAACGAAATGTCGAACTAGAAAAAGTTGTAGAGCTTGAAAAAACGAAAAATTTGCCCCCTCATATGTTCGTTTTTAATGAAAATTGAGTCCGCGGGAACACTTTTAATGTCCTAGAATTGACGAAAAACGTGTTTGGTACTGACGATGTGGGTTTGTCACCAATTCTACGCCATTAAGAGTGTTCCCGCGGACTCAATTTTCGTTAAAAACGAACATATGAGGGGGCAAATTCTTCGTCTTTTCGAGCAAAAATTTGCCTTTTTTACAAACTCTGCATTTTCTCTCTAGGTCATGTTTCCAATATTTATTTGCGTTTTCTTCATTTCCACATCTTCACCTGGCAACATAACCAATCTTTTTCCCTCCATTTTTTTCAAATTCTTATACAATGCTGGTATTCCTATCAACCTATCTTTCCTGTGCTCCAGACTTGGTCATCTACCCTTTCACCTTCTATCCTCTTTCTTGCTCGTCTACTTCTGCGTCTCTTTATTTGACCCATTATTTTCTCCCAATTCATTGAATGTTTCCGCACCATACGATTTCTCCATAAATAATCTCTTCTCTGCCGACTCCCCTCACTACAACCATCTATCTTACTTTCTTTTTCTTCTTTTATTTATTTCTATACATTTCTTTTTATCCCTGGTGAAAATTCCCATGTGGGATCCCAGCCGGGACCGGTACAGAACTCCGACTGGTTTCCCATACGGTATCCCATCCAGGATCCCAGAGGAGATCCTAGATAGGTAATGGGTTTCGGACATATAGGCGTAAAAGGAAGGTATAATTAGTAATGTTTCACTTGGTGAATGGTAGGGGAAAGCCGTTAGAACGCACAAAAGCGTTTTTCTAAATATAACTTTTATTTAATTTATGGTATATAATATCTGACCAATTAAATAATGTTACGAAACAATATTTGAGAAGTAGGGATAGCTACAACGTAACCATTTTCTAACTTTTCCTCAATTCTTCTCGCTCTTCATCTTGTTTCCATCCTCACCTTACTTCTCTTCAATTCTTACTATATGTCCTGATATTATTCTTTTCACTCCCAACATCAATTTTAAATATTTCTCCTACAATGCATTTACCATCTCCCATGCCTTAAATCCCCTCATCTCAAATCCTTATAAAAGTACCCCTTAACAGTACCGTAAATATTTTAGCTTCTCCATCTTACTTCTCCTTTAAGTCTCCTTTCTTCCTAACTCAACTACACCCACCCCTCTAATATATTCCATATCAGCCCCATCCCTCGTCACCATATATTCTAGGTTCTAGGTACTAAAGTTTTTTCAACTTCTATACGTTTATCCCTCCACCCTAAGATATCTACTTTTACCTTTATTCCCTTCCTTTCATAATTCCTTCTTCTATATCAGCCAGATATATATTTAAAAATGCTGCACTTATTATTTATATCCCATTCTTACATCTTTTCGACCGCACAATTCTTTGTCCCTACCTTAACTAAACACTTTTTTCCCTCACAAATCTTCATCGTTCCATCCACAACGACGCGACGCCGACATCCATACCTCTCTTTCTGACACTCATACCTCTCATATCCCACGGAATCAGTTTTGCCAAATAATTTTTTCAAATTCAGAAATAATACCTATAGTTTTTCCTTAGGTTGCAGTGTGCGTAAAATGCTATTTTACCGATTTTTAATTTTTTTTGGGCGCATTTCACACACGCTTGCAACATAAAATATTGTTCAACGCATATGTGAATAGTATTTTTTGTTACAGCGTGAGCAAAATGCTATTTTTCACACTTTTGACATTTTTCTTTCGCATTTTACAGCACACTTGTAACAAAAAATACATTTCGGCACATGTGCAAAAATAGTATATTACTCAACGAGGGAGGTAAAAAAAAGAATGCCTCAGACTACATGTTTTTCACCCTCGGCTTCACCTCGGGTAAAAATTACACGCAGTCTGAGGCATTCTTTTTTATTTCCCGAGGGAAGTATACGATTTTTCATCATGACAGGGAGGAAAAGAACTTTCGTCCCAGTATGATGAAAATGTTTTTTGGTTGAACGTTCTTGCGGCACTCGCCTTCCGCTTGTGCCACAACCCGTCACATTCGTTCGAAAACACTTTTTTCCACTTGTATCGAAAACTACTATTATACCATTGTGAATGCGGACCTCGCTTTCAGCACGGCCGGCAACCCTCACATTCGTAGAAAAGACTTTTTTGTCATAGTAGGCGTGAAGTACGTCTTTACGTCTCTTTTTGCAGGCGTAAAGTTAACTTTTACGCCTACTAGTCGTAAAGTGAACCCTAGGGCGTAAAGTTACCCCCGCCGACGGTTGTAACTTTTCTAGCCCTACGTTTCACTTAACGTCCAATAGACGTGAAAGTCAGTTTTACTCCTGCAAATCGATGCGCAAAGAGGTATGTCTTTACGCCACTATGACGAAAAATGATCTTCGCACCGTAGGCATAAAGGTAAACTTCAAACCCGGGGGCGATTCAGGGGTCCGAGGGCCGGCCCGAGGTCCTACAATCTCCCCAGGGCGTGATGTTTACCTTTACGCCCGTGGTACGAAAATAACTATTTTGGCCCGCCGGGAGTAAAATTCGATTTTACGCCACCGTTTGCGGGCGTAAAATAGAGTTTTACACCTCAGGGTGCGTAAAATGAAAATAATTTTTTTATGTCAATTATTGATAAATTTGAATTACCTACTTATTTTAAAATAAAATTCGATTCAAATAATATTTTTATGTAAATTTTCAATAAATTTGAATTACCTGGTTATTTTAAATTAAAAATAGATTCAAAATAAATTCTCAACAATATACAAGAAAATACCAAGAATTCATGTCTCAGTAGAGTTATTTACATTGGCCGCAATAAACAAAATGTACACGCTTCCCAAATTACTAAACCTCTAACCAATCGCTGATTTTTCTTCGGCATTCTCTCAAGCCCACAACTATGGGCTTTTTCCTCCGTCTTTTATTCATTAAGTTTATATTAGGAATCGAAATAGTAAAAAGTTAAAGACATAAATAAACTTTGTATCATTTTATTGCTTTTCCGCATGTTTACATATGTCATCTTGAACTGTCAATCAGCAACGGTGGATGTTTCGGGCACCCACCGCATGGTGGTGCATCGACTTCAACATGTGCACTCCGCCAATTATCATACAATCATTCTCACAAGTGATAAAAGGATGCACTCTAAAATGATTGGACTCAATTGCGGAGTCCAAGAGAGAGTAATCGGTAAATTTCACTCTCTCGGAGTCACATTCGCTTCTTTAGAGTATTTCATGCTAGGTTTGAATCCTTTACCGGTGTAGTTATATGCTGCAAGGAAGACTGGTTACTACGTGGCCGGCCGACAAACATGTTTTGTGTCAACTCGCTATAACTTATTCAATTCTGAGAATTTTGAAACGAATAAAAAAAGAAATTGTTCGTTAGAGTTTTTTGCATCTAGTGAAGAATGAACAAATTATATATCTGAATAAACAATGAAGTTTTTCAGGGCCTCGAAGCACATGACGCGTTGGTCATCGGCTGCCACCAACTTTAAACATTCATTACTTTTTGACTATTAGACCAATAAAAATAAAACTTTCCAGAAAATTTGTTCATACCTTTATGAACAACTTTCTTGCTGACACTTTTCGGATACTCGAAATTGGCTCGATAAACGAAGAGCCAGAAGGTATATATTGCAGTTGCATAGAAAAAAATTAATAACTTTATTGTTTATTGAGATATATAATTTATTACTTCACCATTAGATGCGGAAATCTCTAACGAACAATTTCTTTTTTTATTCGTTTCAAAACCTTCAAAATTGGCTATGTTATAGCGAGTTGAAAAAAAAGGCGACCGTGTAGTAACTAGTCCAGTCTATACGGCATTCAGCCGCCTTTCTCTTTTTCCGTATTTATTGACACCATTGGAGTATATTTTCACTCCAAAGAACTCAAATGTAGTCGAACCCGGCCTACCCCATTTTCGACTCCTTTGGAGTGAAATTTGACTTCAATAATTTTAGTGTGTGAGTCGGACCGTATACAAGACCATTGAATTCGACCCCTTCCCGTCAAAAAAATATGCATGTATACAATTTTTCATCAAATGTCGACGTTACAGACTTCAAAGAATCCAAAAAAGCAAAACAAATAATTTGTGCCATCTGCGACTCTGAAAATATAAGAAACCATTGTCTAATGTATGCAGTAGTAATGAAACTATTGCTCCAATAGCAATTGAAAATACTCATTTATAACCCATTGTTTACCGGAAGCAAAAACTCATGTTATATAGTTTAATAGTAGTTTTCGATACAAGTGCGTAAAAGTTTTTTATGCCATTCGTTGCGTAAAATGCTATTTTACACACTTTTGACATTTTTCGGTCGCATTTTACGCACTCAATTGACATAAAATATCGTATGAAACATGTGCGTAAATGTTTATTCTGCGAATGTGATTACTACCCTCGCTTCGGCTCGGGCCGCAACCCTTCACATTTGCAGAATGAACTTTTACGCACTAGTTTCATAATGTACTATTCTACGAATGTGAGGGTTGTGGGCCGAGCTGAAAGAGAGGTCCACATTCACATTAGTACAAAAAACATTTTCGCACATGCGTCGAATAATATTTTTTGATGCAAGTGTGCGTAAAGTGCACCTAAAGAATGTCAAAAATGCGTAAAGCCGCACTTTACGCACACTGTATCAAAAAAATATTTATGTACGTCTTTTCGGTGCGTAAAGTAAATTCGTGCGTAAAGTAAACTTTACGCACTCGATTATACTTTACGCACGGAAAAGCCGTACGTAAACAATATTTCGGCACACGTGTGTATGTGTAAAGTTCTTTACGCATACGCACTTGTATCGAAATAGTATATTACTCAACGAGGGAGGTAAAATAAAGAATGTCTCAGACTGCGTGTAATTTTTACCCGAGGTGAAGCCGAGGGTGAGAAACAGGCAGTCTGATGCATTCTTTTTTACTTCCCGAGGGAAGTATACGATTTTTCTTCATAACAGGGAGGAAAAGAAGTAACTTTCCTCCCGCAAGCGTGATGAAAACTACTATTTCTTGTTTGCTTCAAACTCGTTCGTTATCCTCAGAATGCTATGAGAAGTATTTATTCTTAATTAACCTAACAGTATATTTATTAAGTACAATAAGAGAAAGAGAAACCCCTAAACTTTACAACAATCGACCTAGTCAATATTAAATTACAGTTTAGAGCCAAGAATACTGTAAAAAATTTCTATAGCAATTTTCTGAAACATGTAACTGAAGCTTTTTACGGTTACCGTTTCAGAATTTTACGAATCATGAACAGAAATTTCGGAAACGGTAACCGTAAAAAGCTTCGGTTACATGTTTCACAAAATTTTGTTACAATTTCAGAATTTTCAATTGCAGTAACAGAATAGTATAAGGGGAGTAAAATTTGTTTGCTTTATCATATTTGTTTTGTGTTTTCTATGATTTATTGTCCTTCGTTTAGGGAAGACTACCCTGTTATTAAAAATAGAAAATTGAATAAAAACAAAACTGTTTTGTAAATGTGCATCTGGGTAGAAAAAATACGATATATATAGCTAATTATTGCTTTCCTACTAATAAGAATCAACATTATACAATTCAACAATATTCGGATGACACTCGTTATAAACTACTGATGGTTGACCGAGGAATCCTTTATGACCGAATGAAAATTCCACTTTTGCAATGGGTGCGCGGTCGCACCTAGCGACTATAAACCAAAGTAATGTCACCTTGTTTCACTGATTCCTTCTGAAATTTTTGTTACAGTTTCGTAATTTTCTGATAATATAACGTAATGGTTCTTTCTGTTACAGGATTTAGTAAAATTTTGTTACTTCAGTAACATAAAAGTATCCAAAATTTCTGAATATTTCTAACAGTTAATTAACTACTTTATCGACGGACCACTGTAAAACTCGCTTACGAGGACCCTAAAGCGCATTGGTCGGTAACGTTATTTCATAATAAAAAAGATTCGATATAAACAGAAAATACATATATTTTTATTCCCAATTACATTTTAGAGTGCTTTTACCTGTCGTTTATTAATATGCTTCAAATTTTAGCGAGATGGATTCATCATCGTACGAAAGTCCGCAAGAATAAAATTGAAATTACATAGTATGTATTTACAATTCTTGCCAAAATACTCATCTAATTCTAAACCTACTTTGCCAATAAAATATGCTTCTCGTAGCATATTATTAACAATTATATAACACATAAAAAACTTTTACAATATATTTGTATTTGAAAAAGTATTTATAGTTTTTAAGGTAATTCGAATATTTGAGGTTAGAAATTGACGTCGATCCGGTTGAGCTGCTCCCTGCATTACTATATACATACCTCATGTTGTATTTATTTACAACTATCATGTATTTATTTTAAAGACGAAGACAACAAATAAAAATACATAATATTATTGGTGCTTCGTATACGATCCAATGGTGTCACGACTAAATAATTTTGCAATATTAACCTCCGAAAAATAACTTTAAAAAAAATAACTTTGACAAAAATAAATTTAGAAAAATAACTTTAACAAAAATAACTTCAAATATTTCTGAATGCGTATATAATAGAACATTGTTCGAACAATGTTCATTACATTCTTAACCACTATTCATCAATTATTGAAGCAATTCATGGAAATTCATGGAGTATATGTTTACATTTTGATAAGTTCATACTTTCTACATCAATCATTATGAATATCGTTTTTATTTTAATATTCGTTAGTAATTTGTTAGGTTAGGTTAAGTTAGGTTAGGTTAGGAGAGATATTTCGAAGAATACATTTTTGTAATTTTTGTTAATGCATGTACAGACGCGTTGAGATGTGTATAATTCGCAAATGTTGTGTTGAGTTGAAGAGATATTTGAAGTTATTATTATTAAAGTTATTTTTGTTGGAGTTATTTTTGCAAAGTTATTCAGTCATGTAACCGATCCAATTGTTGAATCGACTGTTATCGATCGAGCCCATTTAGAATCGTTTTAGGTTAAGAAACCAACTCTATCGGTAATGTAATTTTCTTCATAGCCAACAATTTGTAGTGTGTATAAAAATTGCAAAGAGGAACAAAAATCTTTTTCAAAACATTAAATACAATTTATAAACCTATTTCAAAAGTTTTGTCGACTTAAAAACTTTAACCATACCAGAGACTATAAAAATAATTCTATTAAAAAAAACAGTAACATATTTTTTAATTATTTTTACTCTCAACTTTTTTTATTTTTCTGTTTCGTTAAAATGTATATAATGCATTTTTAATTCAATAACTTACTGTGAGATAAAATAAAATTCTTAACCTCTTAACCAAAGTTTGAAAACGAAACTATACTTCACATGTGTGTTCGAAAACTTTTGAACCCTTATTTAATTTTATTTATATTTTATAATCTGTGATTAACGTTTGGCTGAATTATTACTTTGTTTTTTATTTTCTTTTCACATGTCTGACATCTATAATTTTATCTCTGTATAATACAAATGTAATATCAAACTTACCTTATTTTTGTTACTTTTCATTGGTAACAAATCCAGAAACTAGCGACATTCAATTCAAGATTAAAATCTTCGATTATGAAACACATTTTTTCGTAATCGACTGATGAAATTAGAAATTAAAATATATTTAATACATTTTGTAGGATAAAAGGTTATAGATTAAATCATAACAATGTTTAAATCTCAACTTTTTTTATTACAAATCGCACTATACAACTGTATATATATCTCTACATTGTTCGAGTCGACCGTTTTAAGTGCACTCTAAGTCTTTATCGTTTTATTGTACTACTATATTTTGTTCCTTATTTTACAATTAATCTCTTCGTGTATAAATTAAAAAGAATACAAAAATATTTGTTTTTTTAAATAATTCGTTTATATTCCACCAGATTTACTTTGTATATATGCTCATAAATTGATAATTTCATACAATTTTCA
The DNA here is from genome assembly GCA_030407085.1 of Trichopria drosophilae. Taxonomy (NCBI): domain Eukaryota; kingdom Metazoa; phylum Arthropoda; class Insecta; order Hymenoptera; family Diapriidae; genus Trichopria; species Trichopria drosophilae. The sequence goes on from CM059586.1 coordinate 103,219,515, forward strand.
AAAAGATTTCGAAAAAGTTATTACCGTTTTGTATACCATTCGATAAAAGGTATCCAGAAATTTTTTGAATTCCCAAAAGGATGTTTTAAATATACGTAATCCTACTTTTTCCAAAACTTACAAACAATAAAAAAAAAAGAATTACAGTAAAACCCCTCTTACTTGAACAGGGTTGAACCAGCATTTCCCCTCCGACCCCGTTTATTTGAACGCTTACGGTTGTCCCCACTCCTCGGGCAATATACCCGTCCGGCGTGAGTAGCGCACGCGCATTGGAATTTGTATCCGCGTAAGAGAGAGTAGTGGGGGTAAAGGGAAGTAGAAATCGTTCAAATAAACGAGGTTATTTTGTTCAAATAGACGGGGTGTTCAAGAAAGCGAGTGTTCAAGTAAGAGGGGTTTTACTGTATGCGTCTTGGATTTCTTTTGCTAATTAAATTCATCTTACTTGCTTTTTGTAACAATGAGATTATATTGAGAAGGGTACAAGACTAAAATATATTATGGTAACTCCAGCTTACGGGTAAGAAGCTTTAAATAACGAGTGGGATCGAAAATGTGAATTATTGACTATTATTCGTTGCATAGTACGCGCACTTAAGTAGCTCGGTTTTTCGAGTGCAATAATCGCACACGAATCGAAGACAAACAATTGTAAATCCCACTCTAAAACCTTTTCAAGCACTGTGTAAAAAATGTTCTTCATAAATTGCGATAGTTTTATCACAGCAATAAACGCATTCGTAAAAACAATCGGTGATAAAAATTACCTTTAATCTGGAATCACCCAAATCAATCTGATAACAATAACAGGTCACTTTCAAATAAAATCCCTACAAAACTACAATACTCTATCGAAATGCATATCTAACATCTAAAATATTTGCCACCTGGACAAATTTCGTTATACCGATTCGTGAGTATTCTCAACGACTAGATTTCGCATAAAAGTTAATCACTTTCATAACGAACTCAATTCTCAGCCTTTGGTGATCGAAATACAACTCTAAAAACTAGTTACGTTTTTCTTCGTATTCACAAAAATGAACAAATGCACAGGCCAAAAAATACCCATACGAAGACGTACATTATATCTTTTCTGAGATCGGAATCACGCAGGAAGTTTCCTGGGAGGAGAACATTGCCCGTTTCTTTCAGCAAATACAATGGAATGAACAAATGCAAAATATCTGGAATCATGAAACCCAAGTCCCGCAAAACCTGATGAGAACGGCCCTCGCCTTTTATTACATTAGTGACAAACTGATCCCAACTTCCGGCCAATATATGCAACATTGCGATTCCGACAATTGTTAATACTTTTCTTCTTGTTACCGCATTATGTTTATTAGCGAGATGAACGACGAAGACAGTCGATACAAGTTCGGTGATAGTGAAGAAGAGTTGATGGTACCACTGACCGTAAAAGTCGTCGTTCCAATAATTGATGTAAACCCACCAGGAGTAATAATGCGAGAAGACAGCAGTGGTGAACAAAATCATCATGCTCCATCGTAATAGACCCTGTAGTCCCAAATAGCTCAAGTGTTTTACCGTTTCATAAAATGCTATTATGCCGACGACGATGGTGCACCAGATCTTCAACGTGTTTGTGGTAGCGTTGAAGTACATGTGCTTGTACGAAGCTATCCCCGACTCGTACGAGCCTGAAATTGGAAAAGATTTTTGTCGATCGATACCCCCTGTATGATGATCGGTTACCTTTGAAGACGGTGTCCCAGCAGGAGCAGTTGCATAGTTCTTTGTTGATGTATCGAGCAAATTCTTGCCAGAAGTAGTAGGTGAAGCCGATGTGCAACGGAGGAACCACCAAGGGTGCTAATGCCCCGAAGATGTTCGCACCGCAGGCGTTCAATCTCGCGAACATCGCGATGCGATTCCACATGATGTCTCTTGCCGAATTCCAGAGCTCACATCTTATGCCAAGTCCGAATCCGGTTTTGGCACACGGTCACGGATTTCGCGCGCTCGGAAAAACTAGGATTCCACGGTACGGACGTCACCGATGAACCCCGATGCTTTGCGAAACGACCAGCACCATTTTCCCACCCGAGGATGGAAAATCCCGGTACAATTTTGAATTACCCGCTGCGGCATTCGGGGATTTTTGAAAGGTTATGATATGCCCAGGTCGACGTTTCGAACATCATCGCTCACTCCGGCGATACTTGGACGGACGGTTACAAAAGGGACATGGTGCGATGAAAAAAAAAAGCCGGCGAGAATGTCTCGGCGGGTAATCGATCGCTTTTTACGAGTATTTCGAGATACGGGAAGTCACCGAGGAGGAACCACGCGAGTTCCCCGACGGAGGGGCGTCGCGTCGTCTGGTCGAATCGAGCCTCGGGAAGGGGTATTCGCGACGGCGCGCACCGGGAGGTTTTGCAACGATCGATGATTTTCGTGACTTATGCTCAAACTTGGATCAAAATTGGAAGTGTAAGGGTAAAGTGTAATAGACAATAAGGTAAACCTTCGGATTAGACACTTGTTCGAAATTGCAAAAAGTACAACACATTTTTTATGTATTTTTGCCTCCTGATCACGAATATAACAATAAAAAGTGGCGCTCGGCAAAACCTTGTCCGCCATCTTGAAAAAACCGCCAAAAAACGCGATTTTTTGCATTTATCTTGAAAAATACGAGTCTGAGAAAAAAATATGTCAAATAAAAAAGGTAGAGAATTGAATTCTCTGCAAAAAAGGTTATATACATTTTTTTCCTAATCGCAATGGAAAGCCCGTAAAATATCGCTGAAAGTTGGTAATCCTAAGAATAACGATCTTGCGTCTCTTATGTCCATGCATTGGTAATTACAGGACACACACTTTATGCCCGTTCGATTATCACTAACACCTGTTGGTTGGAGGTTACACCACTATAAAAAGGGGGGTTCAGGGGGTCGGAGCCCCCCAGCACGCAAGCACCTCTAACTATACTCATTGGTGATTAGAGGGCCACACATTCCAGGTCTCTTTGATTATCACTAACATCTGTTGGTTAGAGGTTAGGGTAGTATAAAAAAGGGGGGTCTGGGGGCTGAGCCCCCCATCACGCAAGCACCCGTAAGTCTACGCATTAGTGATTAGAGGGCCACACATTCCAGGCCTAACCTAATCTAACCTAACCTAACCTAACCTCCCATATAAGGCAAACTGAAATCCACTTTACTAGCGAGAAACTTAGCTAAAGGCGCACAAACGTATAACTAGTCACTTTTATCGCTATTTTGCGGGCTTTCCATTGCGATTAGGAAAAAAATGTATATAACCTTTTTTATAAAGAATTCAATTCTCTACCTTTTTTGTTTGACACATTTTTTTGTCAGACTCGTATTTTTCAATATAAATGCAAAAAACCGCAAAAAATCACGTTTTTTGACGGTTTTTTCAAGATGGCGGCCAAGAGTTTGCTGAGCGCCGATTTTTATTGTCATATTCGTGATCTGGAGGCAAAAATACATCTGAAACATATCGTACATTTTGCAATTTCGAACTAGTGTCTAATCCGAAGGTTTACCGACAATAATTATACAATTTTTTAAATATTGCAAGAAATGGGTTTCGGTCAAATGCGCTGAAACTGTGCTATTTTATAGTTTTTGCCATGCCGATCAAAAGTTTTCCAGGGCTGAAAATGATTAGTTTTTTTGCTATGACTTCCTGAATATGACGGTTATTGCGTTTCTGTTAAGTGTAAAATCCATGAATTTCCAAAGCCTTTCTGTATGCATTTTTTGTACTAGTATTCGATTTTTAGAACTACTTATTGGGAGTTGTGATGCCGTTGATTACGCATCTGCTGTTAGTGTTATCAAAAAATTAAGATGGCGGATCCAATATGGCGGATGAAATGGTATAAAACTGATTTTCTGTAATCGGGAATTACAGGATCGTGGATTATAGATGTGTTGTTACTTTTACAACATGAAGGAGGCAATGTTGTTACAATTAAAACATCGACCTTAAAAATTGTAAATAAATAGAAGTCCCCTGATTAACGTATGAACTACATAATACAGGAGACTTATTTTTTTTTATTTCAACCTCGATTATCTCGCTCAATTTTTAGGTCGAAATAAAACATTTTTTTTTCATTTTAAAGGTAATTCAATGCTCTACAAGATGAATTTATCGAAATAATAACATTTTAATGTTTAATTACAAATAATTACAAAAAATGCATACAGAAAGGCTTTGGAAATTCATGGATTTTACACTTACAGAAACGCAATAACCGTCATATTCAGGAAGTCATAGCAAAAAAACTAATCATTTTCAAGGCTTCAGCCCGGGAAAACTTTTGATCGGCCTGACAAAAACTATAAAATAGCACGGTTTCAGCGCATTTGACCGAAACCCATTTTCCATAAGGATTTATCCGGGGTCCTTTATGATGATCTTACATGGGATGGGGAGAAAGAGCCACCCTAAATTTTTCCTGTTTTTTGGACCTGAAATTTGCGATCAAAATGTATGTCAAATGAAAGTTTATGATAATAGCTTACTGGTGTAAAAATTTTAGATTGAGCATATATCTTAATCTTGAGATATGGGGGTTCAAAGGGCGGATTTTACTGTAAAAATTGTATTTTTTTAAATTTAACATTTTTAATCTCCAAAAGTACACATTTCACGAAAAATTCACAAGAGACATTTTTTATTTAGAATTATCGAAAGAATCTAAATAAATTTTTACAGGACCGAAAAAATCAAATTTCCAAATTGTTAACAAAATGATTGTTTTGAAAATGTTGAAAATTTTATTGTTTCGCAATCTGGAAAAAATTTGTTTAGATTATTTCGACAATTCTAAATAAAAAATATAAAAAATGTCATATTTAAAAAAATGCAATTTTTGCAGTAAAATCCGCTCTTTGAACCTCCATATCTCAAGATTAAGATATATGCTCAATTTAAAATTTTTACACCAGTAAGCTATTATCATAAATTTTCATTTGACATACATTTTGATCCCAAATTTCAGGTCCAAAAAACAGGCGAAATTTGGCCACTTTTTAGGGTGGCTCTTTCTTGAAGATATTTCAACATGTTCGACAAAAAATTGGTCCCCGATAATGAAAGAAAATCGTTCGAAAACATCTGAACTAACACTGCCGAAAAAATACTATAGAACACGATTCAGAATACATATAGAGCACCCTACAAATTATATTTATTAAGAAAAAAGTAGCTAAATACCCGAATATTTCCGTTATAGAAATGTTGAGGGTATACAATTTCATCCAAAACTTCAGTCAACTTAAAAAGGTAAGAACCCAACAAACCAGAGAGTATCCGGAATCGATATTTTGTATTCTGTTCCCTACCCTGTCGAAAAAATACTATAGAGCAGGATTCAGAAAACATATAGAACACCATACAAATTATATTTATTGAGAACAAAGTACAGCCCATACAGCACAGACGTTGCAAATATGTAACGGTTATGTCACAGGGATGTAAAAATGTCCGCCTTCATAACCGTTGTATATCAGTAACGTATTTGGTATGTAACAAAACATTTTGTGCTGTCTGGGAGTAGTCCTTCTCTTATTCTAATTTGTCCAGTCAGGCAAGATGGCGACCTTCTTCTCTTTTTCTAATTTTCTCCTCTCTCCAACTAAACGTTTGCTGTCTCCTATTTCCTCTCTCTTTCTCTTTCGCAGAGCATGCAGTTATATATGTCATATGTGCTTCTAAGGAAAGTAATAAGTGCGGTGGGGAGAACACGTGAGGGGAAATATTAGAATAGGAGAAGAGAAAAAATTAGAATAAGAGAAGAGGTTAGAATAAGGGAAGGACTACTGTAGCTAAATACCTGAATATTTACATTGTAGAAATCTTGAGGGCTTACAATTAACGCCTGAAATGGCATTTTTTATACTTAATTTTCAATTAAGTATTTCGTATCAAAATCGAAATTGAAAACAACTGAAAGGTACATATCCTATTGTTTTCGAGGTCGCTCTTCAAGATTCCGAGGTCAAAGTTTCAGCCATCAGGAATTCCAATATGGCGCCGAATTTAAAAAAAAAATTCAAAAACATTGGGAATTATTTATTCCTATCAATTTTTTTCGAGCTATTAAATATTGGAATTCTATTGAAACCATGCATAATAGTGCATAAAATAGTTGAATTTTAAGAACAAATTTTACTTTTATACCCCACATCATTGTAACGACCTGAAAATGTCGTCAACAATGAAAATTTCTTTGACAAATTTCTGAACGTTCTAACTCAAAAACTACGTGCTCTTATAAAAAAATGCTAAGAATGAAAAGTTATTAGAATTAATCGAGAAATATAGTGGAATTTTTTCAGATTTTTGTGATGACATTTTGAGAAATTTTTTTTCAACATCTTTTTCAAAATTACAATTTATTTATGAAAAATTCTGAAAAAATGTTGGTGTATTCGCTTATGAATTCTACGAGTTTTTTGTTCTTTGCAATTTTTTCCAAAAGTTGATAGTTTTTGGGGGGAAAAAATCCTAAACTATAATATTTGAAATTCATTTCCTCGAAAACTATCAAGTTTTCGAAAAAATTGCAAAGGACAAATAACTCTTACAATTCATCCGAGAATACACTAAATTTTTTTCAGAATTTTTTGGAAATAAATTGTAATTTTGAAAAAAAATAATGTTGAAAAAGAATTTCTCAAAATGTCATCAAAAAATTTTGAAAAAATTCCACTATATCGCTTGATGAATTTTAAGAACTTTTCATTCTAGGCATTTTTTTTAAAGTTCGTAGTTTTTGAGTTAGAGCGTCCAGAAATTTCTCAAAGAAATTTTCATTGTTGACGCCATTTTGAGGTCGTCAGAATGATGTAGGGTATAAAAGTCAAATTTTTTCTTAAAATTCAACTATTTTATGCACCATTATGTAAGGTTCCAATAAAATTCCAATATTCTAATAGCACGAAAAAAATTGATAAGAATAAAAAATTCCCAGTTTTTGAAAATTTTTTACATATTCGGCGCCATATTGGAATTTCTGATGGCTGAAACTCAATTTTGACCTCGGAATCTTGAAGAGCGACCTCGAAAACAGTAGGATACGTACCTCTCAATTGTTTTCAACTTTGATTTTGATACGAAATACTTGATTGAAAATGAAGTATAAAAATTGTCATTTCAGGTGTTAATGGGTTAAAAACTGCCTTCAAAACTTAAAACAGTAAGAAATATTGTGAATCCCGTATAAAAAGACCTCGTCCTAAATTTAACTGTGTACGGTGCAAAAACTATACAATGGCGCAAAAACCATACAAAGTTAAATTTTGGACGAGGTCTTTTTACACGGAATTCGCAAAATATTACTTACTATTTTAAGTTTTGACGGAAGTTTTTAATAAAATTATGAGCCCTCAATATTTTTATAACGTTAATATTCAGGTATTTAGCTACTTTTTTTCTTAGTAAATAGAATTTATATGGTACTCCATATGTTTTCTGAATCCTGTTCTATAGTATTTTTTCGGCAAGGAAGTCTTCCACACACCATCATGGTTGTCAGATAAGCTAAGTGGGGATGTACATTGCAAATGGGAATTTGGGGATTTATCGCCAAAATCTAGCCAGCCTGCGTTCTGCACACCGTAAAATATAAAATATATGTGATACAATGTAAGCGCGACTGGCTCAAATTAGCCCCCGCCCGCAAAATGAAGGCGTTGCCTGTTGCCTATGGTGGGGGCACTTTCTCGCATCTTTTTTGGCACCTTCCCGTATAACACAATAAACTCCTATGGAGCTCCTCAGAACCTTCTTAATCATCTTGAGAGCTTCGTATGGAGTTCTCTGGGAGCTTCTATGTCCGCTTTTGCGAACACTCATGTAGCCCACTTCTAACTCCTAAGGAACTCGCACGTAAGTTCGCTGGAAGCTCTGTAGAAGCTCTCTGGGAGCTCTCTTGAAGCTCTTTGTAAGCTCTCTGGAAGCTCTTTCGAAGGTGTCATATACGTTTTATCGGAGAAGAAGTAAAATTACTCAGAAGATGAAAAACATGAAAATGGTCCAGAAGGGACTCAAAATGCTGCAAAAAATAACAAAAACCAATTGAAAAATGCAAATAAAGATTAATATAATTATAATATTATATTATTCGTTCTAACCTAATCTCGATGTTTGAAGTTTGAATCAGGCCAGGAAACGGGCAGGCAATAAGGCAACCGTCGTCCTCCAGGACGATCCGCGACCAGGAAAAGCAACCTCAAGGAAAACCACCTCGACGACAAAGTCACCGTTTATCCGTAAACCACGTGAACTATAGAAATAACGCGCTCTATTCGTATATCTCTATGCGGGAAGAACAATACAAAATCACGATAAATATCACAGAAGCACCAGAAGAAAGCCGTTAGCTGATTGATCGAGGTTAGGTTACCGCTTTAACTAATTCGCCCGGAACTCAGATGTACTTCTGTAACGAAACTTCCACGGAGCTCTTTCAAGAGCAATCGGAGCTTCAACAGAACTACACTGGAGTTCTGTCCGAACTTTCTTCAGAGTTTCGTGAGAGTTCGCACAGACTTAAAATTGTGCCCGTCCGTGTAAGCTTACTAGCAGAGCTTCCAGAGGACTCATTTGGAGCAATTGTGCGAGGTCTTAGGAAGCTTCTGAAATTGAACTCCTGAGGAACTTAAAGAGAGCTTTGTGTTATACGGGTTAGTATATGGAACATTCCACGACAAATTGGCTATTTTTACACTTTATTTTTTTAATATTATACGATTACGAAAATGGTAATAAAAATTGGCGAAAATTTGTTTTTTATGACAAAAACTGCACAAAGAAAACCGGACTTCCTCGTTAAACAAAAGATACTATTTCAATGTATTTTTACCTCCTGATTGAACATGGCAATACAAATTAGGAGTTTGGCAAACTGACGCCGCCATCTTGAAAAACATACAAAAATTCATGTATTTTTTTTATAATTTTTTTGTGCAAATTGTATGTAAATAAGTTAAATGCCCAGATTGTGCCACTGTGTCCACATTCGTAGATCATTTACGAGTTTAACATTTATATTAGAAAAAAATGCATAAAACCTATTTTGTAGAGAATTTTTAGCACATTTTTTGTTGGAATTATTTTTCCCTATGATTTGTGTGTTTGACAATAAACTCAACAAGGTAAAAAAAATACATGATTATTGGCAGTTTTTTCAAGATTGCGGCTTTGATATGCCCGACCCCTAATTTTCGATATCATATTCATTCTCAGGGGGCATAAATACTTTGAAACCATGCAATAATTTTTTTATTACATACCAATTTGAGATACCAATTCTCACGTTTTTTATGGTTTTTTAGAAAAAAATAATAATTTATGGTTTTTCGCTATTATCTCGTAAATTACTCAATATTTAGAAAAGTGCTTTAAATAAAAGTAATAGATTAAATTCGATGCATTTTCCATCCCACATTAGTAGTTTTTGAGAAAATATAAAACACCATGAAAACCACACCACAGGTACAGTCCGTTAGAACCTTAAAAAGGTTATATGTTATACATTTTAAGCCGCGTTATTATAACCCTTTGGGTATTTTGAAATAATGTCAATATGGTCTCTTTTCGTGGTGTTTTCTAATGTTTTTACTCTCAAAAACTAATAATTTTGGGTACGAGAGGGGATGCATAGGACAGAAAAAGTGTATTTTTAATAGAACCTCAACTTTTATTACAAGTATTTTCGACATTTTTAGTATTTTACGAGATAATTGCGCAAACCCGTGAATTATGTTTTTACTATTTTTATGGAAATCACATAATTTTTTTCGAAGAGTGCATAAAATATAAAATGTGATTTTAAGAGATCCAATTTGGGAGGGGGGGGGGGGATACATAGAACACAAAAAGTGTATTTTTAATAAATCCACAAATTTTATTGAAAGTATTTACAAAATTCTTAGCTATTTACAATACACTTGCGCAAAACGATGTGTTATGTTTTTTTCGGATCTTTTCTATTTTCCTCGAAAACTAATAATTTTGGTAAAAATGCATAAAATATCAAATGTGTGATTTTAATACATCCAAATCTTTTTTTTTAAAGCATTTTCCCACAGTTTGAGCGTGGGAGCAATACCAAATTCGCGATAATTGTCATGATAATTTTCGTAAACAGCACTGCAAACTACGTAAGTCATCGCCTGCATTAAAATTGGATGGATGACGTTTATTTATTTAGAGCCATTTGTCGATACTGTATTAAACATTTATTGAATCTATTTCCACATTATCGAAATTAGCATAAAGCCGAATTAGAACAATAGATAATGTTACGGGTAGCGGGTCGAAAAACCGACGAATCGAGAAACCGATAGTTCCAAAGCCGACTTTTAAAAAGCCGATACGAAAAGCCAACAGTAATTTTTTAAGATATTTATGAATGTTGATTTTTTCGCTGTTGGACGTTTGTTTTACCTCTCGGTTTTTTAAAAGTCTTTTTTGTAAACTGTCGGCTTTTATTAATTTCATTCATTAACAAAAAATTCCGTTACAACAACGAATTCGAAACGATGCAATATTGCCATGGGACCTTTTTGAAAAAAAAAACACATTTTTCGACGTCGCAGGAACTAGAAAGATGCTGCTTCTTTTACCGTTTTTGTAACATATCATCTCGATATCTTATCTATCGACCGTCATGCGTCGAATGTCAAACGAAAGTTACAGTATTATTTTGCAGCTTATTTGTATGTCCTCATATGAATATGCTAATCTTATAAGAGTTATGTATTCAATATATTCTACATCGTATGTTTACATTTTTTTAATGCTTGCAAATAAATAAGTCAACCTCAAAAAAAGGCGCGGCGGGGGAATCGAACCTGGGCCTCTCGTCTACTTCACTGACGTCTTGACCACTACGTTGCGCCCGCAAATATAAAATATATTACGAAAAACGGTTCCTTGTAATCATAATTATAAGCCTAAGGGATAAATGCGCGTGGAGTTCGAACAAGTTATGACGTAGTCTCATAATTGCAGTTGCATATTTACTTTCACAAGTTGTTATAAATTACTAACACAGATTTTTTATTTTAGATCTTCTTAAGTCCTTCCTGGAGTTCTGATGTCCACTGCGCAGCACCATCAAATGTATTTTTCACCCAAAAAAATACAAACTATTATATGAAATGCACATACTGTTGTGGACCTAAATTTTTACGAATCGAATTATCTAACTCGAAGGATACCACTAAATCGCCCAGTAAATGAAAAAAAATAGGACGTCAAAAATCCGAATTCAGAAACATAAAGAAGAATTCAATTCTATTCCTTAATACTGAATGGAAATGAAGTACGAGAGAAATTAATTCGTATTTATGAGGAGGAAGTGACATATAACGCATCTAGAAGAGGTACCGTTTGCATTTTGTCATCAAATTCATTTATAAAAATTATAAAAGGAATGATTATAATTTTAAGTTATATGATTCTGTTTATTAATAAATTATTTACATCTATTAATTGATATGTATAAATGAAGAAATAAATATTTCAGTTTGGTTCAGTTTTCCTGATGCTCGTGAATTTTATATAATGAACGGAAAAACGTTTCATCGATTTTAAGAAATTAGTACATTCAACTAAAACATTAGATACATATGGCCCTGAACTTTTTTTTTGCTGTAACTATTTCCGGTTTATTGCGTAATCAATAATAGAAATAGGTAGAACAGCTGACGGTTATCTGTAAGTTCAAACAATCGATGTATTGAAATAACTATTTTATGTTCTGCAAGCATCTAACTAATATGCTAGTTGGTAAAATGTTTAACTCGTTCCTAGTAAAATTATTTACATGTTCATTTCAAATAAATATAAAAATAATCGATACTAAAATAGTTTTAACGTCTATTTTTAATTGTTACATATTACAAAAAATATATGTTATTCGACTGAACGACTAGGGCGAATATTTAGTTATTTTGCGCACATTTTACTAAGCACGACACGAAATAGGCATCTTCTTTAGCTGCTGTTCCTTTCCCAATTAAAAGAAACCACTTGCATAATAATGTTCCTATACATGAATTATTTTATACGTAACTTATTTATATTCAAATGTTGTACGTATCAGTGCGTGTTGTATTTATTACGGGTTTTAATGTTATTATGTAGAATAACACTCACCTTTATTAAAAAAAAAAATGAAAGAAAATGAGCCATTTAATTATTGTCTTATCTTAGAGACCCTTTGAGATATTTTGTTTTTACATTGCATATATTTATGGTCGCTAAGAAAAAATAGATAACTGCGGTTTTTAAAAAATTAAGAAACCAAGAAAAACTGGATGGATTTATTAATTATAATCAACCCATCAGATCGAAATTTGGATTCAATACTTATATTATGGATTCATATTGGATTCATATCATTTAATAAATGACTGTTGAAAGTTGGAAGATACCATAACATTGTCATAGGTAAAACCTACTAATCAAAAGTGAAAAGTGGGTTACTATCAATTAGAAACTGTAGTTTTTTGCTTCAAGATACTGAAAAACTGCCAATTTTGTAATAAAATTTAAAAGTAAAACTTGAATATTTTGATTTAGTAGTTTTTCATTATTTATTAATAAATGTTAATTCTAATTGAATTAGCAACCCACTTTTCGTTTTTTAATTTCTAGTTTTGTTTCAGATTTAGGTATAGTGTAATTTCGGTTACACGACTTAATATCCGCGACGAAATATCCGCGACAAAATATCCGCGGATAAAATATCCGCAGACAAAATATCCGCGAGACAAAAAATCCTCATACAAATATAAGTATTTGAATCGCGTAGTTCTAGGACATTCTATATATCTTTTGATTAGTCCCGTAACTATCATTTTTTCAGATGGATATATATATATAAAATTGCCGTCCCTCCATTTCGCGGACCTTCTTTAGTCATACAAAATTTAAATTTGTATTCGTCATTTTGCGGACTTTACTACTATAGTTTAAATGAGGTTTTGCGTTAAAGAATATGAGACCCCCCTCTCAGACCCCCCCCCCCTCGAAAAACTATCCTAACCTAACTAACCCTACTTTCTGCCTAGAACCCATTACAGGTTCCAGACCCATATATTTTTTATCGCGGATATTCTGTCCACGTATATGTTGTTGCACGGATATTTTGTCGCACGGATATTTTGTCTGCGGATATTTTGTCGTGCGGATATTTTGTCGCGCAGATATTTTATCCGCGGATATTTTGTCGCGGATATTTTGTCCGCGGATATTAAATCGTGTCACCGTAATTTCAGTTATTAATATATTTATCTGTATAGTACCACATGTTTATATTATTATTAAATTTGATCATTTATTTTTTGTTATTTTTCTTACCGAATCGCAATGGAATATAATATATGTTTATACTGCATTACAAAAGAATTTTCAATAAATCACTGAATACTTTTCAAATGGTCTTCTAAAAACATTGAAACGATTTAATTAAGTTTAAATATAATTGTTTTTTTTTTTACTGGTAAATAAACTTTTTCCAATGAAGTTATGTTACTCAAAGAAACTTGTTAGTTTAGATACAATTTTACTTTAATAAAAGTGTTTGAAATTATGTTTAAAATACATTGCAAAGGATCGCGACCTATCACCATCAATATTTTGGAAATCATTACGATCATTCACGTTGTGGCTTAGTGGTTAAGTCATTGGATTGGAACGTCGCGGTTTAGGGTTCGAATCCGTCCGGGTCAACTTTTTTTCTTCAAGAAGCTTATGGATTATTCTTCTTTAATGCTATTTCAATGATTAGAGATTTTTAACAACTCTCATTACAGCCCAAAATTAATGCATGAATAATTATGCATGACAATGTTCAACCCGTTATCCTCGGGATATTTGTTTTTGGATTTGAAATGGACAACAGATATCTCACATAATGAACGACTGTTATATATTTTTTAAATAAATTTTTTTGTTAGAATAGTATGTAAAAATGAAGCTGTATTTTCAATATTACCTGTAAAAGATATTTGAATAATTATATACTATATTATACGATTGACATGGAAATGTTGAGGAGGTATATAATAAAAGTTTATCGTAGAAACAGTGTCAATTTGTGAGAAGAAAACTGACATTTCACTTTCAACTTTATTACGGGACATACGGTTCGAAGTTCATAACAAAAAATCCATTCTACTTACAATATTGACATTTAAGGTTATGGTCGAGATATGTATGTGCATGATTCTGACTATTATTGTCTGTTGATAAATCCAATAAAAATTTCTTCGAATCAAATTTATTTGTATATTATAATAATATCGTCCAGTTTATTTAAAATGAAAAATCGAATAAGTTAGTTTTCATTCCTAATAACGAGAATTTCTGTTTGACTACGTTGGATCATGATGGAAAATTTGAAGTAACGAAGTGGCGTAAAGTGGCATTGTTTTTATATTACATCGAAGTAATTTTTACTCTTTTAAAATGATTTAAAAGTTGTATTACATAAATCATATGATAAATATGTAAGGACTACAATTTATAACGAGGCAATAAATCAGTCAAGTTTCTAGATTAAGTTGTAATTTTTAAAATTTCGATCAAAGAAATATAAAAATTATTCAACATTTCTGCCATTTTCGACAAAAGTCGAAAAAGGTAATAATTAATATGGTAATAATAAGCTTTATAATTATTTTTTTATATTATGAACTACTATAAATATTTCTCTTGCTATAACTGAATAACGGGGAAAAATGCCGATTTTTTTTCGGGTCCACTTAATTTTACGATGCAGTTAACGAAATATAAATCCAGAGTGATCGGTAGATCTTAAAAAGACGGAGAATTTAACCCCCTTATACGTTATATTTCGATAAAGAGTGATGCTACAGGGAGCCTCCTAATGTGTAAATAACGATAATCACCCACCGTCTTGACGAAATCAATTTGTCAACAATTCTTTGACGTTAATGTAATTAGAACAAATTGAAAGGCTCCCCATTGCATAAGTTTTTTTCGAAACTTAATAAACAACGGTTAATGCTGAGGCTTCTTTACTGTGATATTTCGTTAACTTACAGCGAATTGAGTTATACCTGAAAAATTGAAAAAATTGGCATTTTTTCATTTTATATAGCTTTAACTAGAATAATATTTATTGTACGTCAAAATATCACATATATGAAAAATCAGCCTAGTTATAGCAAAAAGTGTGTTTTTTCAGGAAAATTAATGGCTTGCAATTCAAATTTCATACCTCAGGTTGAATTTTGGAAATAGATGTTTTTGCTGAAAGTAGCACGCAGAATCTATATCTGTAAAATTAATACATAGTTTATGGACACCTAGTATATTATAGAGATATTCTGATTTGTGCGTAACCTTTGGTAGTGTGATGGAAAAAGGATAAAAATTAAAATGTCGACCAAAATAGCCAAAATAATGTTTGTTTTCATAATTTCGAACCAAACACTACAACAATGCACTCAAAGTTGTCTGTGAGATAGGGCGAGCCCGTCATACAAAGTTTTACTATCGTTCGAACATAAAATACTGCATGTAGAAATTCTTTGGATCTGTTGTCAACCAGACATCTGGACTTTACGACATTCGTAATACGCAACATGTTTGCGATCGTTATTCTTGTGGAAAAAGACCACTTGAATCGTATTCCAATGAAAATGCGTCGAATGTTCCCCGTGCTAATACCGGTACAATAGGATTTTATTTTTACGCAGCCATTACGGAATTTCAGGTTTATGCCACGACCGGTGTATAACTTTTCCTGGTACAGGTCTTGTACAGATGGTACGTAACGTAATGGCATTAGAGATAATTGAAGTAAAAGCCAGTGCGAAGGATACGTGTGCATGTAGGTACAAGTCTCGCCCGTTGTAACTGACATAGGCGAAGACTTCGTCGCATCTGCCACCTGTTTCGCAAAATTTAATGCAACAGAACAATGGCAACTTTGGAGATTAATTTCTGTTAGTAATTAAGATTGTCACCGATTAATCACATACGTCGACGATTAGTTAAAATCTTTTACGTTCGTCTATGGTGAAATAAGTTTCGAATTAAAGGGTAATTCCTTGCTAAATATTTGTCGAGAATTCTTTTTAACGTTGGTGTTTTGAAAAAATTGTGCATATGCTCATGTTTTTAAGAATTACACGCTTGCATGACGTAGTATTAAAATCGGTCAATATTTGGATATAAAAGTTGATATCTCAAACTAGAATAAGCTATAAAAGCTTCAAATCAGCAATGTTTCCAGAAATTATTTGCAGCAGCATGAAAACACTTGATAGTGTCGTGAATTTTGTTGTGCTATAACATAGTAATGCCTATAAAAGCATAATGGAAGTTATGAATCATTTAGGACTGATTATTGTTTTTAATTTCATGAGTTTGCTAAAAACAAGCGTATTGCACTATCGGAGCAGTAAAGTAAATTGACGAAAAATCAAGTCAAAATTAATCAAATCAACCATATCTTCCATAAAAGATGAACATGAGGAGACTGAACTAGAAGGACAGTAGTATTCCTCAGGTAACGATGACTAAAGTCATTTTACTAGATTTACTAGCGTTTTTATTTTTCAACCCATAGACTTGAAATTGTGGCTGTAGCTTTTTAATTACATTTCTACTTAAGTACACACTTTTTTTCGAATATTTGAAATTTAATGAGGTTATGGTCGAATATATACCAACTTTGTAACAAAAATTGCAGAGTTCCCTTCAAGTCGATACCATTGTTTAAACATCCTTCGTACTATACTAGTCTTTTATAAGGAATTTTAAAATCGTTTCCATTTTTTCATCATAACGTGTGTGGAGAACTTCTGATAAGTGGTGCATTCTTTTATCAGTATTTTGTTTCTGTTGGACACAAAATAATTTACTTTGTGTCTAGTCTTCTTCAAATAAATTGTCAAAATTGGCCTTGATGTTGTCCTCGCTAAGATAAATTAGTCTTTAATGCTTTCATAAGAAAAATCCACTCGAAATTTCCCATACTATTATTGGTTAATCGCTTAATTGCATCAGTTTTTCAATACATGAATGGTCATTTTCCAGTTTTACAAAAAATTTTTATAATAATTTTTGTTTGGTGCGGGTCAAAAAACCGACAGTTCAAAACATCGACAGACAAAAAACTGTTTTGCGTAATTCAATTTGTTAACTTTTATGCTGTCGGTTACTGTCGGTTGGCTTTTTGACTGACGATTTTTTGATTGCCGGTTTGTTGAATGTCGGTTTTTTGATGCACCCCATCATTTCGTCCTGGAGCGGTTGCGGGTGGACTAATCGACAAATAAAAAAGGCGACCGGTAAAAAAAACCGACAAACATAAAGCCGATGGTCGAAAAGTAGACAGTCAAAAAGCCACATAAAAAAATAGATACATGGACAAGCAGACAATCATTCTTTCAAGTGTCGTTTTTTTACTGTTGGCTTTTCGATTGTCAGTTAGCATAACACCTGTTAATTAAGCTAAATTGCGATTTTTTCGGGCAATCATTGTTTAATTATGTCAGTTATAAAGAAACGCTGAAACTCGCACTTTTTAGCTTTTTCGAAGAAAACTAGTCGTTCGATTTGCATGCTACTAAGCTCATTTAGTAAATATTTCTACTGCCTACAAATCATTTCTCTTCTTATTTTCACGTATTGACAACATTTGAAAAGATATAAGCATAAAACCAATTTTTCGACTTCTTCTTTGATTGTTTTTTTCATCTTCTTGCATTGTTTATAAAAAAAAATGAAAAAGTCTAATTCGAGTGGACTATTTTGAATTGAAGTAATTTAATCTCATCCTTTCCAAGAGTTCTATTGATATTTAAAGCAATCATTACAAAGTATGTAAACAATTTCTCACACTCGTTAAAGAGGAAAATGACCAAACCGATATTAAAAATCTGCATATTTATATTGACACGTTGAAGTTATGAATTAAATCGTCATACAGTCGTGACATTTCTTGATGACGCTTTTTAAAAATTGTCGGTGTGTTTTCACATGTTGAAATATTTATTAAAGGCATCCTTCATATATTAAACGTTTGATGTCTTCAGGGATTTTTTTTTATTGGAGCCCTCTTGAAATGGAACCTTTGAAACTGATAAATTCGGGCGTGGATTGAAAAACCGACAAATCAAAAAACCGACATGTCAAAAAATCGACAATTAAAAAACGGACAATCGAAAAGCCGACAGTTGAAAGGCTGACACATAAAAATTAGGCACATAGACAAGCGGACAGTCATTTTTTGAAGTGTCGGTTTTTTGACTGTCGGCTTTTCGATTGTCGGTTTTTCGATCCGTACCCATAAATTCGGTTAGATTAGTATAATGACAGCTAACACCTAATACAAAAGTTGATGTTTTTTTTCATGTAAGGAAGTTTAAAAAATCGTTGTTGAAGTCTCGGATTTTACATAGAAAAAAGCAGTAATATAAGTAGTACTAGTCCGCAGTGTTTTGTTGGCAGTATAAACAGACTGTTACTACTTAGATTTCTGCATTCTCCTATGTATTATCTGCGACTTCAATTACGATTTTTCATCTTTTTTTCGATTGGGCATCCTTCTTTCCCACCATTATTAGGAAATTGCAGTATAGATTTAATTTTTTATTCATAAATTGGTTACATAAACTTAGTAAGAGACGATTTAAAAAAGTATCACGTTAAATTCCAAATTATCCAAGAATGATTTATTTGAATTGACAATAGGATAATTAATATAAATTAAACGAATACATCTAGAATTTAAGAAAAAATTACTGGGAATAGTTAGAAAAAAGAAAAGATGAAAAGTTTCAAGCACACTTGAGTTGAATGAAATCCGAAGAAATGGAATGACCATGCCTTTGTGCGTGGAATTCGTTTAACTTAAAACTCTCGTCATTTACTTTTTATACGCCATTTCTTGTCTTATTTCAAGTGTATCGTCGTATTTTTCTTTTTCTTACATTCGTCAATTGAAGGAAAAGAAGATCAAATAATTTAGAGATAAAATAAAATAAATCTACGACTCCGTTTACGACTACGAATATGTTTATCGATAATTGTTTAAATAACTTCCACTATAAGTAAAATTTAATTTTAAATATTATGACAAAAGTTATGCGACATTCTCCTGATTTCCGTTTTTCCAATTTGCTTTCGTGTAATCTGACATATGTATAAAGCTGACAGAATTGGAACGCCGTCAGGAAATTCTGAAAATTGTTGACATTTCTGTTACCCGGCTACTGTTACACATTTAAATTTTAGGTAATTTTCAGCGAATTATCAGTACTGATGTATTTAATCAAGTTTAAATTTTTACCTGAGATACATCTGCGTAAATTGCCTAAATCGTTATTTCAAGCAATGTTTATCATACTTTAAATCGTATTATTATCACAATCAGTACAATATTACTAGTTGTCAGGGACATTTAATTAATTCAAGTTTCTTTTTAATACTTATTAAATTTATTTATTTTTCAGCATAGAAACTTACTAATTTCCTATAAATTTTAGTTTAATGTGTCTTTCTAGATTTTTTTGCTATATATTTGATACTTTCTATTTATAAATGTAAGCAAATCAAAATATTTCTAAAACTTTTGAAAGTGCCTAATATCTTGTGTTAACCCATTAACGCCGAGGTGATCAGAATTTTTACTAACTTTTCAACGTGTTTATTTATTATGTAATCGGACCAAAAAAATAATGCAATACCTTTACTCCTATGCAAAATTTGATGCTCTTTCAGAATCTGAGCTCAAAATTTCAATTCGACACTGAGAAAAAAAAATATGGCCGTTTTAAACGTAAAAAACGTGAAATTTTTCGAAAAAAATATTTTTTCGCATTTTTTTTCACAATAATACCGCAAAGGTATCGACTTTCTACTATGATCAGATGTGATCGTGGCACTCGAACATTAAGAGGAATTTTGTTCAGAAAAATTCATCGACGCGTTTTTGCAAAATGGCGGCGGGAATGAAAAAATTGTATAAAAATCTTAATCTATTGTTCTTTTAAAAACCATAAAGTTTAGACAAAAATTTCTAAGAACAAAAATGTCTTAAAATTAGTCAAAGAACACTCTCAATTTTTTTCAGAATTTTTGGAGATAATTTTTAATTTTCAACAAATTTTAAAAATCAAAAGTGTTCCTTGACTACTTTCTTGCCGATTCTGTGCATATACATTGGTTTTTCTACTCTTAGCATTACCCAGAGACAACGGCGTGGACGTCGTCCCGTCGTCCCGTATTCACCGTGCTATAGTCCGACAACTTCGGACGATTTCGATGCACACTTTGGTACGTTTCGGGGGCATTCTTAAACACTTTTAAATTTATTTTTCGTTACAAGTATAAAGTGAAATTACTTTACCCGAAACAGGTACTTCCAAAAAGGTAAAGAAAAAAAATGATCTGTGCATCAATGAAATATCTCCAGACCGAATCAAGAATAATGATGTCTTCACTACTTTTAAGTAAAAATGTAGCAGAATCAAAGAAAAATGTAATTAATGTTTATGAAATAACATTGAATGATGAAAACCCATTCAGAATCGCAAAAAATTAATAATTCCATGCAATCGACAATCGGCTGAATTAGAATTAGTTATTTTGTATATTAGACGTCTTAAACTAATTATACTGATATCCTAAAAACAATTTACCATAATTTAGTGATCAATGAATCAAATCCTATTGCATTCAAGAAGAAAAACATGATATAAATGGATTTAAAGTAGTTAACTGATTTAATTGCTAATTAGAGTAGAATAAATAAATGTTGAGGGATTTTTTTATGTATTTTGAACGAATTTTTGGATGTATGGAATTATATATATATTTTTTTGTTTTAAATGATTTTTCGCTATTTAATTTTATTTTCTTCAATATTAATGGCGGTTTTCCTCGATTCTGCACCATTTTTACTTAAAAATAGTTAAGGAATCTGACGATAATTGCTTGATACACAGTTTTTCCCACTGTGAGCTAACGCGAGGTGCCATCATAGACATTAAGTGAAAACAGACAGTACCGATCAGACGCGGGAAATTAAGCGATAAATTTCCTATTTCTGACATGCCTTGAAGTATTGCTCATTATTTTGTTTCTCTAATAAATTGATCTGTTTAACTAAGTTCGATATGTAGTTTATTACATTCTAAGAAAAATTTTTGTTCCATCGAAAACATTATTGCATTAAGTAGTAAAAAACTAAACTACAATTTTCCAAGTTATTAATTTTCCTGGTTGTGTTATGGCGGTGTCATTTGATTTTACTTTAATACATTCTTATCTCGTAATTATAAGTAAAATTATAAATAATTAAATAATTAAATACACAAAATAAACGAGGATTTCAAAATAACAAATAACATTTACGAAACTAAACAAAATTTATATTAAATTTTAAAAATACCGCAGTTAAAAAGCTAACAATAAGTTATATTAAAGTCGAGAAAAAATAGAAAAAGGATAGAAAAATTTAGCTTTAAAAAGTATCTAATTTATATCGTTATTTAAATACTAGAAAATGAGCGTAAATCTGTTTTATTATAGAATATACATCAAATAAACATTCTTTAAATACCTTTTTTCAGTCTCACAAAACTTAAAAACAGGGCTTCTTTTATTTCAAATTTTTTGTGGAAAATGCATCTGCCGGAAGATCCATGGAAAGTATATAAAATGTAGTCAAAAGCTGCACATTAACATAATTAACGTAATTAATTTAGATTTCTATATAGTTCCATAGAAATGTTTTCTTCAATTTTTCTATGATCAGTAGGTGGCGCTAAAATCCAAATATGAAGCCGGATTACGTTTATTTGAAGTATCAATTTGTTAAATACTGATTCCATAAAAATAGTCTTAAAACGTCCTAAAGTGTTATTGAAGAGCTCATCCGGATATATGAAGATTTATCTAATCCTCATAATCATTATAATTTACAAGAAATAGTACAAAAAAGTAAATAACCCTTTGATTGTAAGAAATGTTCCCACATTTTTACCTTTAGTTGCAAAAATGTAGTTTTTCTCAATGAATCCAATTTTTTTCAATTCTGCCGATCGATTGACATTAATCTTGTAATGTCATTTTCAACATGGCGTACAAAAATCATAATAGATATTAAATTTTGTGTCTTTTTTGTATTGTTATGTATATCACTCCTATTTGACTCTGAATAATCGTTTCTCTGCTTCTACATACGTGTGAACTAAACAATCGTTTTATTAACAAAATGGCAAATCCAAAATGTAGGCTACAATGTCGAAATTTTGTAAAATTCGTGATTTCTGTCAGTTTAAAAAAATAATGAATACCTTTAGATAAGTCAATACTGATCAAGTTATAACCAAGTCGGTTGAAGACTTTTGCATTGTTTCTTTTTTCCTACAATCCAAAATGGCGAACAAAATAGAGTAATTTGTAATAAAACTCGTATTTTTTACATTACGAGGTACAAAATCACTTCTATTATCCGTACTTGTTTCTGAATATATGGAACCAAACAATGGCTTTATTAAGAAATGTTAGATCCAAAATGTCGGCTAAAATGTCAAAATTTGCTAAAATTCGTGATTTTGGCCAGTTTATGAAGATAATGAATGCATTTAAAAATGCCAATACTGCTCAAGTAACAATCAATTTGGTTGAAGACTTTTGCATTATTTGTTAATCCTAAAAGTCCAAAATGGCGAACAAAATATATTATTATGCATTAATATTCGTGTTTTTTACATTAAAAGGTACAATATCCCTCCTATTCAGTATTGAATTGTTTGTACTTGTTTCTAAATACAACTGTGAACTAAGCAATGGCTTTATTAACAAAATGTCAAATCCAAAATGTGAGCTAAAATTTCGAAATTTTCTAAAACTGATTATTTCTGTCAGTTTATGATAACGAATACATTTAGATACTTATCAAGTAAGAATAAGGCTTATTCAAGAATTTTACATTGTTTTTAAACCTTACGAATCCAAAATGGGGAACAATCTATCGTAATGTGTACTAGTTTCCCGTTTTTTTATTGCTCCGTATAAAAACACTCCTTTTTTAAACCGAATATTTTTTCATTGTTTCTAGATTCGTGCAAACCAAGCAATAATCGCGAAACCAAAATGGCGACTTTACCGTGGTGACCAAAATTCTCAAGTATTGATATACTTTCATTGTTTATCGTATTTTGCCCTTGAATATTGGAGGTTTCCCGAATCTCACCGCGAGAATGTAGATAAACAGTAAATGAACCATTCATTTTTAATTTTAAAATAGCAATATCAGAAACTACTCGTTTTAGTGTACGTCGTGATACTTTGTCCGCCATATTGAATTAACGACCATTAAAAATAATGCGAATATAGTGAAAATACTTCAGCATTACTTGATTAGAACTGGGAAATCTAAATCTATGGATTATCTTCCTAAACTGACAAGTATCGTGAATCTTGAAGTATTTCGATATCCTAGCCGCCATTTTGATTTCACCAGTTTCTTAATGAAACGATTTCATTAATTGCACAAAGTTAGGAACGATAAAAGATAACTAAAAATCGAATAGGAAGGATTTTGTACCTCACTGTATGAATACACAAGAGTTTTTTTAGTCCAACTTGTGTATTTTGTCCGCCATTTTGAATTTGTACCATACGAGAAAAAAAGCCAATGTTTACCAATGTCTAACCTTGATTTGTACTTATTTGATGTTGAGGCATGTAAGCGGATCAACTACTTTCATTCAATGACTCGAATTATAGAGAATGTCGACATTTTGGCGGCCATTTTGGGTCCAATAAAACTTCTTCTTTTGCGAATGTGTACTATATACCCGATATAGAACACCGATTAAATCGATTATTTAAAATTTGTATTTATTGAGAAAAACGTGATAAAACGATATTTTAGTAACAAAATTTTAAAAAACCTTTAGAAATATCTTATTTTGAAACGTACCAAATTAAGAACGTCCAGAAAAATCGGTTTTGGAAAAATGATCATAATTTCTAAAGTTGAAGTAGAATTTTCCGACTTCTCGGCATTAATGGGTTGAAAAATGATTTAGTAAAATTTGACTAGCAGTAAAGTATCTTAATTTGACGATACATTGTTTTAGCCAGCTCTGAGCGATTATATTCCTAAATAAAGCAGTCACTCGAATCGATACTCTGAGATCGATCGATAATATCGGAGTCCTCCCAAGTGTGTAATTCATCACGGTAATTATCGAATTCGACAGCTGACGCGTGTCGAATCGCAAATGCTATAGACGCCCGCGCAATATCGTTCACGGTTAAGCACGTGTCGTTAAACTAAACGCGATTCCGTTTTGTTAAGTGAGCATGCGATACGCGTGTACGGGATAAAGTGAAGCATTTTGCTGGCACTGCGATATCCTATCGGGGAAAATCGATTGCGTCGACGACCTTTCCATCAGATACATTTTTCCTCGTGTCGCTCCTTATCTTCGAGCGCCTTTACTTTAGCTCATTGTCCAGGAGTTCTTCCGCACGTTTAGTCACGATCCCATGTCGAGAAAAAAGTAAAATAAGAATTGCCTTGAGGTGGTGAAAGTGTCTTTCCACAAAATTTTATGTTCAAATTTAATCACCACCTTTGAAGATTAAGGATTAGGATAGATAAAAATCATTTTGATTATCAAGTCACTCGAACTGTTCTACATCTCATCCATTAGACAAACAATACAGGAAATATCGGCAATTCGAAAGAATCGCACTTCACCACTTGCGAGAATGATCGAGTATGCTACTACCTATGCGCCACCAAACGGTGAACTTGTCATCCTTCTGTCTTACTGCAGTTTAATGTCCACGTTTAGTGTAGATCTTTGTCGAGAATAACGTAAACTAAGAATGACCTTCACATGGTGAAAGTGATTCCATATTTTGATTTTAAAATTTTATCACCAGTTGTTGAATACAGAAAAATGAGATTGTCAATAATGATTTTCAATCGAAAATTTATTCATATCATCCATTAGAAAGACAATAGAAGAACTTTCCTCAGCAATGTCAAAGGACAGTATTTCACCACTTGCGAGAATTACTGCTTATGCTATTACTACTTATGCGCCACCAAACGGTGACATCTCGCCTAAAACGAGATAAACGAACTTTGTTTACGTTATGCTGCAAATAGCGAATTCACACACTTAATGTCATTCCAAGATATTTAGACTGTACTGTACAAGTCCGACGATGAAAGACAACATCTTAAAGTACTCTCAAAGAGCTCTTTTTGCAGTATGAAAATTTATTTAATACTGCAGACTAATGGAATGCAGATTCAAATGAACGCGAAGTAAAAAAGATAAATTTGCCTTTGATTGCGTAAATTTTTAATGGATAAATATTAAAATCTTTTTTCAGTCTCGAAAGTTAAACGGAAATACTCCTAATTTAACCTCAAACATTTATATTAAAATGATAGCGATGTAACGTTAGGGCAAACAAGGAAATGTGCTGAGACGGAAATATGTCTACATTTTCGTAGAATAAATATGAGCTGAAGTAAAATCCAGTGAAAATATACCAGTAGCGAAGTAATTCCATTTCTACAAGAAAATGGCAACACCGAACAGTACTTGGCTTTTATTAACTATTTTGATAGGATCGTAAAATGTTTCATGATATTATTTCCAAGATGTAATACTGCATTGTTATTGCTGAAACTCTAAAAACAAATATTGATATAAAAATTTACTGCTGTATTATTACATTGATGAGAAACAATAGATATTTATTACTAAATTGCAGTAGTAAAATGTTAGATTGTTAATAACCATAATTGAGAAAACATAAAATTAAAACTGATAAAAGATATTTATACAAGTTTAATTACGCTCCACTAAAACGTTTTGGATCTTTAATAACTTTCGTAATTAATCCAGCAGTAGCGTTTGTACATTTTATGCGGTGGGTAAAACCTGTTAAAATAGCCAAATAATATAACTTAACTTATTTGGAACACTTGTTGAAAGAACTTTAATTAAGGCGAATGGATTCATGCAAGAAATATAAACAATCAAAAGAAAAAAGAATTCCAAACGGAGTTTTGCTACGCAGCCCCAGGGAGCTTAAAAGTTGAAACACCTTGCACCGTGGTTAGTTTATATGCGAAGCAACTGCAGGATACTTAAAGAACACGGAAATAAATGAATATATAAGTATATCGAATTATCTTTAAAGAGAAAATACATCTGATCTGGATAATGTTGAAATAGACATGTAAATATTTATTAAATGTATGAATTGTATGTTTGTATTCTAAACAGTTTTTTATTTATGATTATAAAAAAATATATATTTTTTTTTCATTTTTATAAAAATTATAATAGAATATTTTTTAAATTGTGTTAATTTTATTTTATTTAAAAAAATGTTTGGTCATTTTTTGAAGTTTTATTTTTATGAATAATTTGTGAAACTTTATTTTTTCAAACGAAATTAAAACTACCAAAAAATGTTTTAACTTTTCTGTATTGTATAATCTGAATCTTTCAGATATGAATCTTTAATTGTTAATTGTTATTTAAGTCATTTTTTTCAAAAAAATATTTGTGATATTCAAAAAACATTGTTTTTCCTTTCCTATTTTTAATTTTTTTTTGCGTTATTCCATCAATTTATTCTTTTCATTTTTTCATAAAAAAACTTTTGTACCATTTTCCATTTTTTCATATAATTTGTACCACTTTTATTTTATTACTGTATCATATATAATTTTAGATTACAATATATTCTGAAGAGGACCTAATTTTCGGTCAAAACGTTACTTTTTTGTTTTTATTCATTTAGCCTGTTTCAATACTTCCGTTATCCGAAAATAATTTATTTTAGAAAAACCTTTTCATTCGCGAAAACACTAAATACGGAAAAGAAGCTTTACTATGAATTATATATGGGTATCTCTAAAACTTTTAATTTTGAAATTGTTTGTTATTATTAAAACTTTAAATCTATAAGAATAACATTATGATTAGATAAATTATGAAATTTAATTGGCTTTTAAATAGTTTTTGATTTGTTAATTTTTATAATTAGATGTCGCGAACGAGCTTCTAAATGTCCGTTTTAATCACTTTTTGAATTTATTTGTTGTTTATTATTGAGTTTATTCAACGCAGCGTTATCTTACAAAGCTCAAATGTATTTGTGTTCTCAGTTGTGCCCAGTTTGTGAATGAGAAAGGGAATCAGACAAAATCACGTGACGAATTTGTTCTAAAATTGGCTCAGTAAAAATGTTAGTACTTCTACGTACGGTTTGTTTACCAAGATGGAATTATAAAAATGTATCTTAGACAATAGGAAGTGATTAGTGCTACGAAGTATATGTAAGAAATTTATTATTATACTAAATGTTTAGATCAAACTAATTACTGTTTTTAGATCAAAATTACAAAGTTATTTTTGTTTCTGTTAATTTTATACATTTCTAACTTATTTAGTCGTATATACTTAACAGATACAAGATTATTAAAAATGATCTAAAATATAAGTATGCATTTATCAGAAGTTTTAGAGATGTTTTAGGATTTTTCAGATCTTGACATTTTTTGAAAATTTCTTCAAAAATGTTGAAAAATTTACGTGATTTTATGCTCTTTCTCTACTATAAAAATGTTTCATACAAGTTATCGTATTTCAGTTAAAACTCACTACTATTTACTCTCCTTTCCTGCCATTTTGTACTCATTTTGAATTCGTTTTATTAAAATTCAATTTTGTACACTGAAAGAAATGATGGAATGTTCCTGGCATACGTATGGGTAGGTCAGCTATATTAGAGCTTCAAACATTCAAAATGGCAGAAACCAATATGGCGGACGAATTTTCAAAAAAATCGACGATGGACCTATGTTCTATATCTGCGGTTATTTA
The DNA here is from genome assembly GCA_030407085.1 of Trichopria drosophilae. Taxonomy (NCBI): domain Eukaryota; kingdom Metazoa; phylum Arthropoda; class Insecta; order Hymenoptera; family Diapriidae; genus Trichopria; species Trichopria drosophilae. The sequence continues at coordinate 103,247,456 of CM059586.1, forward strand.
GGATAGTATAGTATTTTGTTTCGCAACACCAAGTTTCACGAATGAGAGTAATTTCTTAAAATTAGTCCGCCATATTGGTTCTGCCATTTTGAATTTCTGGAATCCGACTTCTTATTTGCGACCCCGAAAACCCCCAGGAGCAGCATCACTCGATTTGAGGAGGGCCCAAAAAACAACCTTATTGACATTCGTCCTTTGAAATATGAAATTATATTGAGTAGTCATGCCGTAATATAGAAAAGTAGAACAAAATGGATGTTATTTGATCACTTTATCTCTGTTTATTTAGAGTAAAATTTCACTGGTTTCCAAAGTTTTATCCTTAGAATGAAAACAAACCTTTATCCTCTAAAATACATGTTAATGTTATTTGCAATGTGATTGAAATTCCTAATCTATTTTGCTACGTTTAGATAAAGATTCTAGAATAAAGTTTCTTATTTAAATCTAATAATTATTTAATAGTGACAGAACTATTTAGAACACAATCGATTGCTAATCTAAAAAATTTACTTTGGTTTTAAATTTTCACGTTCTAAATTTCTAAGCTTTTCCTTGATATCTCAAACTGTACCTCGATATCGAGTCAGACCTTTTGAACCTCTGGTACATTTAAAGCAAAATACGAGCAAATCGTTGATCGAGGTGAAAGATTCACACTTGGAGAGTAAACTAATCCATATGGGAGTAGTATCGATTCGAAAAAGAGGTGAACATTTATCTTCGGTTCCGCATTTGATACTGGAAATTTCGAGAGTGAATGTAGCTTTAGATACTTCAGATACTGCTGTTTATGTTGATATACCTGTCCCGTTTTTAGATAAAAAGTAATATTTACTTTAACTTAGTTAACTTATTTAAAATTTGTTTTTTACAGAAAATGTTAATGCAATTTTTAATACATTAAATTAAAACGGTGTAATTAAGAACTTGTAACGTTGGCAATGATATTCAAATCCTAATAATAGTAACTCATAATAGGACATATAAGTACTTCATATGAATACAAAATTTTCAAACCATTACAAGATTGAGACAGTGGAATATTATAACGGTACATTTCATACATTAGTTAATGAAGGTGAGGATAAAATTGATAAAAATTCAGGGTATCTAATTAATTGTTATGATGGTGATACAACTTAAATATACAAAAATTGAATCGAAAAATACTTATTCGTAATGAAATTATAAATCAAATATTGGAACATAAAAACGATTTTAATTGACACAATTGTACAACATTTTAGATTCAGAAGAAAATATCTTCAAAATGACATACTTCCTGATAATATTTAGCGATATAGTAAACGTCGACGTTAAATTCGTAAGCTTAATTTCTTCTCCCCCCAAATGTGTGCAATACATTTTCAATTATTCTCCAATTTTGAATAATTGTAGTATATCTACATGGAAATGTACTAAATTTCATTTCAAGTACGTCAAAATACAAGTTATCAACGACATTCCAACTTTGCATGAGCGAAACTACCGTTAAGATATGTAATATGAAATTCATACACGAATCCTTTGGGTTCTTCCAGAAAATTTTCATGGAGTGTATACATTAACATCTGGATAATGTTTCTACCGAGACTTGCGCATAATTCGTATATAATCAGCATTTTCCGACCAAAATCTCTGCCGACCATATATCTCAAATTTCCTCGTACGCAACGTCGTCCGCAATGTGTGTTTCTGCCATGCAGATTTTCGAATGTGACGAAAGGTTTTCTTTTTTTCATTGTTTTTATTTTCCAGGCAACTTTCGTTTTTGTAACGCGAATTTCGAACGCGCAGACGCGAACAGACGCTTCGTCTGAAATGTGGAAAATGTGAAAGAGGAACTAGTGCGAAATTATAATTATGTACCTGTCAGTTTATTCATGGAAACTCCTCGGCGCTTGTTTGCGCCATGTTTCATGCTTCAGTTTCTGGTGTATTTTCCGCGAGTGACATTAATTGGGCCATTTTCAAAAGTATGCCACGACGATAGTACCAACGAATCTGTAAAATTCCTCAAATTTTCACAATTTTCCAGATAAGTACAGTTGCTGCACGTGATTATATCACACTTTTAATATTGTTATTAATTCGAATCGGAACATATTAAACAAAATTCAATGATAAATTGTTAAATCTGGAAAAAAGATTTTTCTAGGTATAAGTGGTTACTGTTAATAGGTTCCAAACTTTTTCTTCTTTTAGAATGAATTCTTTTTCGTGGATATGAATTTGTAAACATAACCTAAAAAAATATATATTTTTGAGTGATCTGTAAAGATCCGAAAGTAATTTTTTCATGCATTAACTCTTTGAAGCCTACATTTTTCTTTTCAAGGAAATCGGTTAATACTGACTACCCAGGTAGAAATTAGTACCGGAATAATACCGACATGGTACTGACACAGTACTGGCGGTCAGTATCAGTACTGCAACTCTGACAGCCAGTACTGTGTCAGTACCATGTCGGTATTATTCCGGTACTAATTTCTACCTGGGTAGTCAGTATTAACCGATTTCCTTGAAAAGAAAAATGTAGGCTTCAAAGAGTTAATGCATGAAAAAATTACTTTCAGATCTTTACAGATCACTCAAAAATATTTTTTTAGAGTTGCAGTACTGATACTGACCGCCAGTACTGGGCCGGTACTGGGCCAACACCGGCATGGAACGCTGTCCAGTACCGACTGCCGGAGTAGAGCAGTACCGGACCAGTACTGACTGATAGTACTGGACATCAGTACTGAATAAGTACTGATTGCCAGTTCGAAATTAATAATGGACCAGTACTGATTAGAAATGCATTCGAGACAGTTGATATAGATATTCAGGATGCAATCCAAATAAATCTTATAAAAATTATATCGTATACAATTTCGGGTATTGGTAAAATATTTATGTACATCCTTATGCTACTTTTACACCATTAGTTTAACGTACTCGCATATGTAAATATGTAACGCTCGCAAACAAATCCGAAAAAAAACTCGTCCTGACGAGGAATCGAACTGGATCTCTCGCTTACCACTCTTTAACCATTAATTGTAAGCTACGCTCGCACGCTATAGTTACCTGTTATTTGGGGTAGAAGACTAATATATTTGAAGCATTTCATGGTCTTAATATGATTTTAATATTATACAATTTGTCAAATGCTATAATATATAAACATATGTAATGTATTTTCTATCTACCGTAAAATATAATAATTTGTATCTCATTGTTTTCCTCATATTGTTAGTAATACGTCTAGAACAGTTGTATATCTGTCGTCTAATATTTTATCTTTGCATTTCATATTACTAACGTATTTCAATTTTATATAGAACATCGCGTTTGTGTATTTATTATTCGAAAAAATAGATATTTTGAAAGTATTTTGACTACAAATTACATCGAAACAAATTTATGTCAATATTAATTTCGTTTCGGGCACTAGCACTGATTTTTAGTACGAGAGCAATACTGATATAGGACCTAAGTCAGTTACTTGGCTCCGAATGTCAGTATCTCGTCGGTACTGATTTACTCCGGTTGTTAGTACTGATTAACTCATGCTCATGGCTACTGACGGCCAGCACGTGGTCAGTACTGATGTGGTACGGAAATCGGTACTGTCTCGACCCCGTATGTCAGTACTGATTGTTAGTACTTTTACAGTGGTGTAGGCAGTACTGATTCCTCTCCGAAAATCAGTACTGTGTATCAGTAGTGGGTCACTACTTTTCCAGTGGCGCAGGTAGTACTGACTCCTTTCCGAAAATAAGTACTGAGCATCAGTACTGGGCATCAGTACTGGGTCAGTACATTTCCAGTGGTTAACTCCTGCGAGCTACGGAAATTTCTACTAGGGTAATCATTTAATACCTACAACAGTTCTGGCAGCCTGTTCTCTGTCAGTACTGATTTGCTCCAAAGGTCAGTAATCATTTCATACCGACTGGAGTACTGGCAATTTGTACTGTATCAGTTCTAATTTTCTCTGGCGACAAGTAATATGTCAATATCGAAAACAGTACTGGCAATCAGCACTGTGTCAGTATTGATTTGCTTGGAAGGTCAGTAATCATTTCATAACGGCAATCAGTACTGTGTCAGTACTGATTTGTTCTGGCCGTCAGTAATCTGTCAATACCGAAAACAGTACTGGCCTCAAGTAATTGGTCAGTATTTTGCCGATGTTAATGCCAGTACTGACAGATTTGCGTTAATCAGTACCAGGTACCAGTACTCGGACAGTACCTAGCCTTAGGGTTGTTCCGCCCATTTCTACCTGGGCAGTAATACTACACAAGCTTGATATCGATTGGACTGCCAGTGGGCATATTTTCACAAATCTGAAAAATAATCGATACGTAATTTTTGTTTGGCAAAGAAGAAGGTTTATGGATTGAAGCTGATCCCTGAATTGCACGAACACCTCTAAAATATGTAATAGCATGCACGCATAAGTACAGTAAAACTGAATTCCATACAAGTTGGTATCTCAAGATTTTTTTGGTTTTCCGATTATGAATCTGAGTCATATTTACGAAATCGAAAATAGCGGACCACATTTTAGAAAACGTTTTCGCTTTTCATAATGATTTGTATCTAGTGGCCTTTGGCTCGCTGATTTTGATTTTGATGTTAAATTTACAAAACGAAAAATCTTTGTAAAATTTGACATTTGTAAATATGACCACAGATTCGAAATTAGCGACAAAAAAACTCTCAGACACCAACTTTTGAATAATTTGGATTACCTCTAATATATTTTTGATACAAACTTAGTGAAAATTTACGTCCTTTCTATATTTTCGATAAAAAAGTATCCTCCACAGTAATCTAGTGGTTATACTAAATATTCTGACTTAGAAGTCGTTTTTTACATATTTAAAAGCACATCTAAAATACGGTAGAGGAATATCTCAAATATTTTTCTATTTATTATATACCAGGTTGTTTTCTAAGTGGTTGGTTTTAAGTCTAAAGTCGCTTTTCAAAAATTCAACATAGTGGATTCAAGCTTCCCAATACAATTTCGTAGTTGCTATGCAAGCGTATTACGTACTCCACAGCAAATTATCTCGAGCGAATTTCAAAAATGTATAAAATATTTATTTTTATACCTTGCGAATTATGGTCTGGTTTAAGAAAATTTATCCATTTTTGTGATCGTATTCCAATTTAGATAAAAGTAGGTCACCGAATTGTATCAGACAAAATTTATAATCGTAAATTTAAGTAGATGATTCTGGAAGTTTTGGCGGAAAATGGAAACTTGTTTCTGACAAATTTAATATTTCATGGGACTTGTATCTTGCAAAGTAATTGACAGTAAAACAAAGTGCTATAATCTTATTAGAATTTTAAAGGAAATGGACTTGGGCCGTCTTCTTTTTCATATGGCTGAAACCGTTATTATTTAGTCCCTCTACTTGCTTGAATAGTCGTAAAAGAATATTACTTCTTTGTTTCGTAAAAACTGCAGTTATATTTGTTAAAGTATGTAATTTTTAATTTAAAATTATAATAAATATTGCAAAATAATTCTTTATTGCATTTAATTTTTGGAAGAACGACGAATACTAAAAATAGTTTTTTTTCATTGCGACGACACCTAAGAAACTTCATGATTTGATAAAGAATGTGATATTAAATTTTGAAATGGAGAAACTCTAAATTGTCCTTATTTGATATAATTCTGTTATACAAAGGGATTTTTTCCCTTCAGTCCTCTTTGAAATTGAATCACACTATTTCAAATATAAAATACCCATGAAATTCCCAATGGAATTCTGCTATCTATTTTTACTTATCGAGTACACCGATGTTATCGATTAATCGTAATTAATGTCTCATCATCATCATAAAAAATCAGCAGTCTCTTGTTCAAGAAGATCGGAATATACCGATTGGCCAAAAATATAGGATTTTCATTAGTATCGGTCGGCGAAGCACAAATTCCGGTGGAATATGCAACGATCAATCGAAACGGATGAAATTTAGATGTACGAATACCTGGAAAATCCCAGCATGAGGATATGTATCGCAATGTGTCTGCAAGGATCGCTACGGATTTGTCTCGGTACGTGGATCCGTACGCACTGGCATGGATTTAAGCGAATTTGTGCAGATTTGCGGTGGCATCAAATTTGCCAGAACCGATATCTTTTCTATCTCGCTGAATAATCCCAGACACATCCAGTCAATTCAAGACTTTTGTCTCTCCGAATTTATCTCGTCGATATACGTGTCGGATTGTCAAAAGCTCTTTTACCGATATTATAAAAGGGTCCATTATAAGTGTTAATATAATAATAATGATAATATAAAATTAAATTTAAGATTCCTGGTTAGGTTTAAAAAGCCACAAAAATGGTGAATTCTATTTTATTTAAAATTTCAATACACACGTATAATGAAGGAGCATTACATCATTTTTCACAGTAGGCAGCAAAATGCAATTTTGCGCCCTCCCGGTTGTAAAATTAAAGGGAGAGGAATGAAGTTTAGAGGCCTATCTGGACAGAAGGAAGAAGTAAAATAGCAAAATAAAATAAGTAGGAGTTAACATTGTAAACGTATAAACGACTCGGCATTTTGTACTTTGAAACCAGAAATCTTCGATGCACATTGCCCCTTATGTGTCGAAATATGGTCGACATGAACCCGTGGGCCAGAAAATATAATTTTGCGCCCTAGGTTCGAAAAATACTATTTCAGTACTATTGTAATTTAGTTCTATAGATTATTACTTCCATTACCACTTATAGATTGTTATGATTACGTTTTACATTTTGTAACATCCCGTGAAAATAAAATAATTTGTAATTATAAATAATTATGTTAAAATTAATATAACCAAATTAATAAAAATTTGCTAAGATTGTGCGTTAAGAGTGTACATTCGATTTTCATTTTGGAAAACTTCGAGTCGTATCGACAAGAAGTTCAGGCACACGAGAGAACTTTAACACGTGTTTGCAAATATAACATTTGCATAGTTAATAGGATTATAATATAGTAATTATAGCTTTTAATTGAGAAACTAAAAAACTCTTTCAAAGTTCTATTAATTAAAATAATCTCAGCATCACGTTATAATTTTCAGTGAAATTCAGAATCCCGCAATAAAATTTTCGACATTCACGCTTCGTTTAACATAATGATATCAAGACGTAATTCATGTCTAAATTTAATATTGGGATATGATTTAAATACAATTTGAAACGAGTTAATTACAACATTCTTCACTGTTTTACATTAATGAATTTATATGACCAAATGGAGACATTGTTATTTATTGTTTTTATATTATTCAATGTTTATAATAATCTATACAAATTTATTGAATGATTTGGGAATTATTGAAAGTAGTAAATGGTAATAAATACTTACCAATTATTGTGAGACTCGATGTTCCGTTCCATATATCCGTCATTTATTAGTATTTTACCTGTAATAAAGACAATATTTATTTATTTTCTACAGAATTAAATTATTTAATAAATTTAACTACAATAACCAAGAAAACTGATATCGGACGATATTTTCACCAGAATACAAAATTTGAATAATTTATTTTAGTACTAAATTATTCAATAGAAATCCTTCGTTATTGAATTTTGAAAAAACATAAAAATAGCCTAATCGAAAATAATATTACAGAAATATAACAAAGCCATTATTCGAGAAATTCCTCTTATATTATTTATTCGCCATTTCGAAACAAGAAAATCTCGAAGCTGTCTGACAACGGGACTTGAACGGATTTCGAGCACTTTTAATTTCCGGGGCGTCAGGTGTCGAGAAAAGGACATTTCAAAAATCTGCGCGTGCCACTAGGGGAAAGCGCGAAAATTAAATTACGCGGGAAAACTGTAACGGTGTGTATTAAATCTGCATAAACGCGAGACAAAGTGAAAACCTTTTTATAGTTTGCCCTCTGAAGCTCCGGTGCCCTTGATTAACTACCAGAAATTTGAGAACCAAATTTTCCGCCTCTCACGAATTTTCCATATTTGTTGCCATTTCGAAACAATTTTCACAAATTATTATTGTTATTACTCGTTTAATTAAATTTTGTGCCAATGATTTATTTGCATATTGAGGTAATTTTTACATCCATTTTCAAAATTGATATGTAAACATTACTGCGGTGTGATACGAATGTTAATGTGGGTCATTCAATGTTGATTATTCAATTTTTTTCTGGTAAAATAGAGAGTAATTATTTTGTACAATTATTATTTATTACATTTATTTATATATGATTTATATTCAATAGGTAAGAAAATTCAGGAATCAATATGCCAAAATGTCTCTATTATATAATTATGTTTAACTGCGCTAGGTGGCACATCAATCCAAAAGCAATATTGTCCAAAAATGTCCGAAATTTCTTTTATAAATTTCAAAAATTTGATTAGTTTCAGATGTCGTCTACCATTGCTGTATTTATGGATTGAAACGCCACCTGGAGATATTTACAGGTAATCAATCATATTATTTTAAGTTATCCTATATTAAGTAGTTTCTTTAGATCGTAAATTTAACTTTTAATATAATCAAGCATTTGATTTTATTTTTAAGTAACCATTAAAAACACATAATATTATAATTTTTTCATGTGGAGTTTAGGAAATGTGGTTGTAGATTATGCACAAAGTTAAAATAAACTAAATCGTAGATAAATTTAAACTGAGAAAAAGCAGAACGCAGTACCTATCGATTATTAAACAGTTTTGTTTAAAAATAAATTTAATTACTAATTGTTGACATTTTTAAAGTAATTAAAAAAACAAATATTTGTAAAACGTTTATAAATAATAATGTATTGCATTAATATTTGCTTTAATCTCCTTCAAATAATGATCTGAACTTTACTTTAGTAATTAATCAGAACTTTGCGGGTATTATTAAGTAATATTACCAATAACACAGATTAAAAAGTCGTAGAATAAAAGTTAATTTATTACCTTCAGACTAATAAACTCGCTGCATCATCGTTGAACGAAATAACGTTTCGTATTTTAAACGTATTTTGATCAATTATTCTGCTTTAAAAAAGCGTATACCTGCTGGCGTATTGTCGTGGTCAATTAATATTTGCGAATAACTTCATGCCACATACGCAAATTTTATAATATTATAGATCTATTTTATGCAGTTAACGTGAACTGAACTGCACGTATTTCTGCCAAACAAATTAGTTTCAAATAAAAATGTAATTTAATTGAATATCTGTTTCATATATTCAATATTCTGTTTTTAAATTTCAAATAATTTGTTTATAGAGTAAAGTAAAAGTAACAACACATAATTAATTAAAAATGCGTATGTCATATAACAATTAGGTTTGGTTTTTTTTAATGTATTTTTTTCTTTTCTTTAAGAATTAATTCTTTTTAAAGTATATTACTACCACTTGCACGTTCATACTTAGTAAAAAAAGGGTAAATTGATATGTGCATTCAATGTGTTATAAAAAGAAAAAAGGTATAATAATTCAGTAAATATGAAGTATTTTCATCCATTAACGCCGGGAATTAAATTTTAGTCACTTCAATTTCATTCAAATGAAGTCAAAATCGAAGTTGAAGAACATGAAATGCACATATTTTACTATTATCGACGTCGCGCTTCAAGATTCTGATGTCAAAATTGAGTTTCAGCAGTCAGAAATTTCAATATGGGGCCAAATTGCCAAAAAATTTAATAAATTTAAATTTAAAGAATATTAGGATTCTATTCAAACAGAAAAACAGAAAAATGCTAAGAACAAAATGTTCTCAAAAATCTACAAGGAATATACTGACATTTTTCCAGATTATGAAAACGATAATTTCAGAAATTGAAAACAAAAGGAAAAACACACAGGGATAGGTTAAGTTAGGTACGGTAAGGTAAATTTATTTCTTATGCTTAAAAAATCAGTTGGATTGTGTTTTTGTTTCTTTAAATTTCTCAAATTATCGTTTACAGAATCTGGAAAAATGTCAGTATATTCCCTGAGGATTTTTGAAAACATTTTGTTCTTAGCATTTTTGTGAGGAGTGTTTTGAGTTAGAACGTGCAGAAATGTTAAAAAATAAACATTTTTTACCATTTTCTTCGCTTTTCTTCACTGCTTGAATAGAATCCCAATATTCTGATAGTTGAAAAAAAATTGATAAGAATAAATATTTCCTAATTTTTTGACAATTTGGTCCCATATTGAAATTTCTGACTGTTGAAACTCTTTTTTGACATCAGCATCTTGAAGAGTGACGTCAATAATAGTAGAATATATACATTTCATTTTCTTCGACATCCATTTTAATTTGATTTGAATGAAATTGAAGTGACTAAAATTTGATTCCCGGCGTTAATGGATGAAAATACTTCATATTGACTGTACAGTATATTAACCCATTAACGTCCAAAATGAGATTTTTATCTCATTTTCAAAGCTCTCTAGCAAATCGAAAAATTAAAATATCGATATGAAACCAACTTACTTTACTAATTTTGGTATGCTTTATCGATTTATGGGGTCAAAATTTCGATTCCTTGCCGTAGAAAAGCAATATGGGGGATTTTATCTCAATAAGTACCGGAAAATCGGGAAAAAATTTTTTTTTCAACAATTTGTTACAAATGAATAATGGATGGCGATCAATTCCAAACGATGAACAAACGTGGGCAAATAAGTTGCGATTTAAGGGTAAAATTTTTAACTCCATTCAGTTTGTCCTATTAAAAATGGTGGAAAAGTGTAAAAATATCTAAAAATGTTTGCTTTTTCCTAAATATTTCTCAAATAAATCGTGATCAATCTAAATTTTTATCTCACAATGTAAAATTTTGATTGATTAAATATTCATGGTCACTTTTTAATATATTTGACGATGTTAGTAATGGGGTATTCAATGTGGTGGCCTTGGAAATAAAAAAAATAATGGAATGTTTCATATACATCGTCGGTAAATGTTACGATGCTTTATTTTATTGCATTTCTTTCTTTATAATTAGGATTATATTTAATCGTAATACAATGAGGAATTTTCAAAATCCAAAATGGCTGGTAGAATATTAGAATTTACATTATTTCGGGATAAAATATATAGAAAAGTGACCATAAATATTTAATAAACCGAAATTTTACATTTTAAGACAAAAATTTAGATTGATGTCAATTTATTTGAGAAATATGTAAGAAAAGCACCTATTTTTAGTCATTTACACATTTTTCCGCCATTTTTAATAGGATAAACAAAATGGAGCTCAGTAAACAAAATTTCTTTAAATTGCAACTTATTTGTTCACGTTTGTTCATAGTTTGGAATGGATCGCCATCCATTATCCATTTGTAAAAAATTGTCGAAAAACAAACTTTCCGATTTTTCAGTACTTTTTCAAATAAAATCCGCTATATTATTTTTCTGCGACAAGAATTCGCAGTAAAAATCAGTAAGGCAGATTGGTTTCATTTTGATATTTTAATTTTTCTATTTGCTAGAGAGCTTTGAAAATAAGACAAAAATCTCGTCATCTTGGACGTTAATGGGTTAATGCGATATTTCAACTATAATAAACTATACACTAAGACACCGAATTGCAAATCTGTGAACAATTAGAATGAAGATTACATATAACATTAAATATTAACGAATTTTTAAAAACTTAAATAAATTGAAATATAAATCCGTAACCAATTAGATTATGAAATTCCCTAATTAAAACAAAAAAAAAAAAGATACAACCCACTTTTAAAAGAAAAACGATAAAGAATTAATAAAATGCAGTGAAATTAGTAAAATCCGTTCTGGTTTCAATCCATATTGAATAATCGTGATACGACGAAAGATTACAAATTTTCATGCGAAATTACCTGCATTAATCGAATTTAAACGGCGTGAAAATTCAAGCCGAAAATTTGAACGCTTTGAGTTCCTCGTTTCAATAAGAATGATGGCGTAATCGAATCCCAATATTGATAAATTCAATAAAATAAGCTTTTGCAGCTGTAACAAGTAATTTAGCCTTTTTTGCTATATGCAATTATGAATCTTTTTTGCTTTATAATAGGTTCGAAGAAACTTTCACTGTTACATTGGAAATGTTATTTCTAGCGAAAGGAAAACTTGAAATTGCAAAAGTGAAACTTTGTCGAGAACGACCTGAAAAGGGAGCGAAGAAAGGATGAATTTTCAATACGCAGATGTAATTTCCTTGTGACGTTTCAGTTCTAATTTCGTATTAACTTAATACTAAAATATTTAAAGCGAATTGTGACAAGTTTATGTAATTATCAAACATTCGAAATTTTATTTCATTTGCGGAATCGAGACGAATATAATTAGCAATTCGCACGTTATAAAGAGAATCATTCGAAGAAGATATTAAATTATTTAGAAGAACATATACATTTTGTTAATCGATTTAATAAAATTTATTATAAATATTTTCAATAAAATGTTGGGAAAATAAAAAAAAAACATGCAATTTTTTAACATATATTTTAAAAAATCTTCATTTTTTGTTATTTGTTATAATTACTTTTTATTCCTTATTTGATATGGAAATAAAAATTTCGTTTAATTAAATAAAAAACGTTTGTTGCACTTTTCACGTTTTTTTTTAAAGAGAGCATCTGTTGAGCACAGTAAAAGCACTTAAATTATTCATTTGCATTACCTTTAAAAACAAAAATAAATGATTGGTGTTAAAACTAATTTTTCTATTTTTATACACCTTTTGGAATTAAAAAAAATGTTGTACTACTCTTATTTCTATTTTTACGATTAATAAATTATAATTATATTTATGTGTGATGATTAAAATGACAAATTTTTCAAATGCGTTCGGAAAACTTTGTGTTTACGCTATGTATACGTGTATGCAATTATTATTGTGTTAATTACTAGATAAAGATTATAAAAGAATTATTAATCAGACAAATAATGACATTAGTTTCATACGTATAGATCGTAAAATCATTATTACCAATTTCAGTTAATTTTAAGATGTTCTTCTAAAATTAACTGGTTATTTTGGAATAGCCATTTTGAATTTAAAAAAGCTGACGTATTTATAACCGCGTATAACATTATGACGTATTTATGACGTATTCATAAAGCGACTTCGAAAAAAGTCAAGTAAGAATTTTCAACCTGATTTTTCGCATTTTTCAACATTTAATCTGCCATTTTCAATCCGCCATTTAATTCTTTTACGTTTCTAACTATAACTAAAAAACAATACATTGGGAATGTATTGAAACACTGGAGTAGTTAATAAGGAGTCAAAAACTGCATACTTACAAATCAAAAATAAAATATAAACAAATAGCCGTTTCAGTTCGTTTTTATTTTGGCTGTTAATGTTTCCACCTATCTTCCTCTTCATTAAAAAATACAATTATAATTACACTGATCCAAAACCATTTTGTAAAAATCTACGTTAAATAATACATACGTCAATGAGCACTGTTAAACAGGTAACTAATTTACAAATATATCGAGAGCTATTGTCACATGTGTCATTTCCATGAAGAAAGTTTAAAATAGCAAATATTTAAAAAACTACACACTTAATTATATGTGTACGTACTAACAAATAAATATATATAAATATAACAGATTTAAAAATAAATAAACACGTAATATGTTCATAACAGCTGATAAAGTTATCCGTTACTGATTAAAATAATAGCTACTTAATTTATCAGTGTTTGTTCTAAAATTGATGGAATTATTATTTTGTTTTATGTAAATAATTTTTCTTATATTTAATATTGTAAACTCGGAGAATTTAAATTTATGTCCTATATCCTTTTTCCAATTATTTTGATATTCATATTTTTTGAATGTATAATTTGGTTTGTCTACTATATGTTGCTTGTTTACAACAATCAATTTTATAGATTATATTTGATCTCAACAATTTGTTGACCTTATAAATTTTAGTCTTGAACAGAGTTTCTAATATGTAATAAATCGTTTATTAACTATTAAAATGTCAAACTATTTATAAACATTCTTTATTCTACAATTTAATTCCCTGATGTATGGAATTTTGTTTAATTAATAGATTTATGAAAATTAATATCCTTGATATCTTTATAATTACAAGTGTTGTTTTGTTTGTTTATTATTTTTTAAATTCTGCTTCTTATTGTATGGTTTATAAAACCTGCAATATAATTATTATTAATCAAGAATGTTTGAAGTACATTAAATTTTTATTATGAACATTTTTATTGGCCAACAAAACAGCTTTGTTCATGAACAAAGTTATAATTGATTTTTTTCATTGATATTGGATGCTTTGAAAATTCAAACATCTTTTGGAACCAGTTGGTTTTTTGTACCGCAAAATCAAGTTATCTGGAATGTTATTAAATAAATTAGTAACATCATAAATTATTAACTTCTAACTTTAGTAGGTTAAACAGGAATTTTCGTTTTATTTTATTAAATTTGTCTTCACTTTTCTTCATGAAGTAAAAAGCTGTCTTCTTTTATGTCTTCCATAGATGTTTAGGAAGGTAACGGTTGTCTAAATATCTCTTCCGAAATCTGCGACATTCACAATATTCACTCAGACTATTTTCAATTTACTGCAGTCGTTGCAGTCCTTTTTTTAAACTTTGTCCATATTTGATTTTAATGATTTTATAGAAACCTTCTATGCATAATTGTAATGACAAAGTTTCAGTTCTTTTAATTAGTTCATGCTTATTTCTGGATTATTCACTAGTTAGCAAAGTACTTTTAGTAAATACAAAAGTTATAACGTATTTCCATTAACTGGTACATTTCCAAAATATTTGTTTCCATAAAATTATCTAATCTAATAATTTTACAAGTATATTTAAGTTTCCTGCATTCAATTTTAAATTAGCCGCTTAGAACGATCTAAAAAATTGAGCTTGAACAGCAAGTGTCCAATTTAGATGAAGATCAAACGCAATCAACAAGTTGTCAAACGAACGTCATCAGGAGACAAAAAAAACACGCAAGATACGCTGCATAAGAGAAAAGTTTGTACAAGCTCCGAGAAGTTGGGTGCATGAAGGGAAAGTTAAGCAATGTATGCGGATGAACGCAGTTGGACAAAGGCTAAACTTTCTTAAATGGAACTTAGTTTGAACCAACGACTAGTGGAATGCAATTCTGAATCGAGAGAATGAACGTTGCTCCGTTGATGCTTTCGTCTTCTAGCACTATTAACACATTCGTCGAAAATCATTTTCATTCGAGGTAATACAAAGAAATTCACCGAATTGATCGAAAAATTATGCCATAACCTAAAATGTCCTATTTGGCCAACTTTTATTTAAAAAACAAAAACTTTGGTTCATGAATGTAACATTTGTAATTTTAGATAGATGTAGGATACATCGGGAAGGAGGAGGAAATTCCCTATAAAGAGTTGGCAACTTTGGTAAACCAAGGTTTGCAAAAATTCTACTAGTAGGATTAAAAATAGTACATTTCTGTCTTGCTCTTTAATACTTTTGAAATTGCGATTGCGGTTACCCACCGGTTGGTCTTTGTAATCCAGAGTGAAAAGTTCGAGAAGTTTTTATTTCCCCAGCGTTCGAAAAGCAAATTAACACCGACTACTATCGTGTTTCATGCATGACAATACTCTGCCACCACCTTAACGTGATAATGTTCCCTCGAGATTTTTTGTAAACTCGATGATTCGAATTAAAACTTTTGGGCAGTGGTTTATGACGTCAACCGTTGACCGATACCGATGGAAGAACTTGTCGGAAAACTTTAATAATCTTCCCTTCTCTTTCAACAAACAAAAGTCGTTACTGGATGAAGCGATGTAATCTTCATTTTCCTTCAAGTCGTGAGATAACGACTTTTAATTAAACCAAAATGACGTTTGGTGAAACTATTCGAAACTCTTAGATTAACTGCAATAATAATATGATTCATATACGTCCTATCTTGCGGTGAAAAAGTTTTTGTAATTAATAATGAGACGAAGAAGTAATTTTCACTTTCATTTCGTTGAATTAGATGACTTTAAAAACTTTGGAAATTATTACTGGGAACCTTGAACTTTCGAATCTCGAGTGCATAGAAATCGAAGCAAATGTAATAAGCCGAAAACAGCGCGTCCACTTCTCATGGATCATCACATATGCAGCTCGTAATCATTCATTACATGGATGGCCAATCTATCTGTCAGGTCTCAAGGTCAGTTCTAACTCCCATGGAATCTGGTGCAACCACTACTGTCAGGGGTCCTCATCGGACCAATCAATCTCTTAGAATTAAAATATTGTCGATAAATGATAATGGATTGCAGATTACATAATCGCTCATGCTTTTAGTATTATATTTTTTCAAACTTTTATGCATATATTAAACGAGGAGAAATCAAAACGTCATTGAAAAAAAATGTACACTTATAAATAACGAAAACATTATTTTAAAAATTACGTGAAAATTGACGATAATAATCAAATTTTTATATTACAGACTGAAAAAGCAAGTACAATAGAGGATAAATCGTTCTCGGTTTGATCGTATGTAATGGGATTAAACGAATTACGCGCCTGCAGTTTAAGCTTTGTGCAAGGCCGATGGCTTTTCCCAAAGGAATGAGACTTGTCATAAATGCGATATATCCGAAGGTTTTATTAAAGCAATTAGTCACTGATTTCTAGGGAAATGTGGATGCATTTAGAGTTTGAAGTATTGTGTCGTATTTAACGTAGTGAACGAAAAATGTCATTATAACGTCGTTATAGTTGTCGCAAACAAATCTAAGGGTCTTCATATTATGAACTTCATAGTGACTTTTCGTTAAAAATGGTCTAAAAATTTCGAAGTTATCAGTGACAAATTATGATCACGGTTCAGAACAAAATTACAGGTGTGTATTTACAACGATAATAGTTCCAACAATTTTGATTTTGGCAATTTTCATTGCCGTCACTGATACCAAAATATTTCTGAAATGGCCCGACTCTCACCACATGGAAATAAACGTGTTTGAAGGTTGTTTTTATTTTTTCTTGTATTTTATTTGTTTAAATTATTATAATGGTAAAGTTTCATTATATTGTTGCAAACTCGACAAAAATCGTTGTAAGCGTCATGAAAAATTAGAAGTAACTTATTTTAAGTAAATGAAACTATTTTTCCAAATTTCATCCCGTACATTGACTCCACCATTGTGAATCTTTTAAAACGGATGTCATCTTCATAGTCAGAGACTAAAAAGTCCCAGTTACTAGTTAAAAGTGAATGAGAATCTTTTTTAATTTCATCAAACATTTTGATTCCGCCAATTTGAATTTTTAAAAACTGACTTCCGATTTGTGATTAGTGTCACCCAAACATTTGAGTACAAAGTATACAATTCTGTCATTTCTTTCGATTTTGTATGCATGAATGTGATTTTACAAATAAAATTTTTGGGCAATTTTTTGTGTTCAGAACATTATTATTAATCTTATCTGATAAAAAATTCAGTTTCGACACGATATATGTAACTTTTAGAGATATTTCAATACCAGTACCGATAATAAAATTCATCAAATTGAAAAAAATAACAAAATCAGTTTTTTTAAACATGAATCAAGTTGTTATTTGAAAATTCACAACAGTTTCTCATATAGCATTAGAATTAGTTAGTGATTTTTGTCAAATAAAATATGACTATTTCAGAATTGTTTTCGTAGAATTAAAATACTACAAAGTAGTGCTAAACTTCATGAACAACAAGTTATACATTTCGGCAGTAAAGGGTTATGCTAAACTTTCCCAAAACTATCTGAATTGATTAAATATCTTGCATGTTTTACTAAATAAAATTAAACGCACTAATAAGTATAATAGTTTCACCACAAATCACTATTTCGCTGACTTTAATGCCAATTTTATTAAACCTTCTAAATTGTGTGTAAGAGTCACTACGATAGTAATATACGTCTTCATACATAGCTAAAATAACCAAATACAAAGATAAATAGATTCCACCAAAGAAAAAAAATAACATTTTTAAAATATCAGAAAAATCATACCGCGCAAAAAACAGCTGACATGGTTTCCGAATAAGTGAAAACAGTCTGTATTGGTCAGACGCCAGAAAGTTTAGAAAATTTCATTACATTATTTACAAAAAACTAGTAAAGTATTTTTTATTTATTATAGTGTTGGTCCTTTTAGGAAAAAGTATAAAATTACATGCATTAAACGAAAGAAAATTATTCCTTTATTCGATAAATTTGTTGGATGAAACGTAAACCGCAGAAGTTAAGTACTTGAAATAAACAATTCTGTCATTAACTTCACTATGCATGTAATTCGATTTCGGTATCGTATGCTAGCAGCAAGTCGGAGAAATTTAACGAGAGAATAGAATCACCACAAAATTGCCGATCAAATTGCTTTGAAGTATAGCGTCATGATGTTTTGTCGCGAAAATAGGCTTCAATTAATTTCGCTTTGAAATTCAATATACTGGGACATGAGTAGTTTTGATATTGAACTGTACCAAATCATTCGCCAAAACGAATTATGGAGGAAGTGGAATATTTACTTATAATATTATATTAGAAGCGTGAGAAATGATGGAACTAATTTCATTTTCGATAAAGTCCAAAAGTTCTTGAATGCTATGAATTTTCAAGCTCAACAAAAAATGTGTCGGAATTCTGAATTCTTTGAAGATAGCAAACAAACTGTTAGGACATTTTTTTAAATATAGTAATAAACTGTCAACTGGTACACTCAGTTTTACTGAATACATTCTAATTTAGTTTTGATATTTTTAAAATGTTGAATTTCGTAACTTTTTTCTTCTGACTTTCAAATCTGATGAAATTTTTGTTGAAATACTCCAATTCTAGACCTTTAAAATCGTTTTTTAAAAAGTCGCTATGTTTTTTCGTTTCATATTTTGAAAATTTTCTGTTTTGCTCGTTCAGTCAGAATTCTTATAAAAAAAAGCCAAAAGTTCGCGAAGATACATTTTTTTCGTATTTCGAGAATCTGAAATGATACTTTTTTAAACATATGGTACAAAATACTAAAATTTATAAAAAAATACACTCGTTCAACATCAAGTGTAATTAAAATCTTCAAAATGTATCGATTCCAAATGATGTAAATAACCGAGATAAATAATAATTTGTCAGGTTTTATCAAAAACAACATTTTTATTATTTTAATTAATGATCATATGAACATATCAACGTTTGAAACGTTGAAAATTTGTTGAAAATATGTCAGATTATTTATTGACATCATTATTAACTATTGGAAGACAAAAAACGAGTGGCCTAGATGTAATTGCATCTTTTATGGTACTTTATGTGTGTTTTTCATTTTTTACCCCCCCCCCCTCCCTCCACCCCGTATCCCTGGGATTGGGAACATTTATTATCATTAAGTGGGTTTATGTATGATAAGAATTGAAAAAATGTAATTCGAAAACAAAAATGTTTTTTTCTCGTTTTAATTGGTACGTATTTAAACACATATTTTATTGATTTTCAGATCAGGAGTTTCATAGAAGCGAATATCAACTATCCGATTTTAATATTAATCAGTAATTAATAACATTATGGAAATTATTTGCTATTTACTTCATGTATTCTGAAATTATTGTTCAAAGTTTAACGATTTTAAATTGTTGTAAATAGTTTATTTTCGCAACAAAAGGGAGATCTTTATATAAGTGGCAAAATATTTGTCTAGAGATTTTATAAATGTTTTATTTTGGTTAAACTATGTTTATTTTAATCAAGCATTCTCCCCTTTCTCTCTTTATTGGCTTTGAGTGACGTTCCCTCGTAAGGTTCGAAAACAAAGTTCGCAGAGCATATACATTCAATTACCTCCTTTTCTTCTCAATTAAATCCCGTCAATGTCAGTATTTCCTTCAATATCTACTAATTTTACTTAGTATTTTCGGTTAAGTATCCAATGCAATGGGGCGATTAAGATTCCTTTAGTTCCTTTTTTATGCTTGTCTTCTAATATTATTAAAATTTAGGTTTTGATACATTTTGAGGCTTTTTATAAAGTTGAATTGACAGCTGTCATTAATTTGCGCTGATGATCATATGCGATGTTTTAACGTAATTATTTTGTAGTTAATTTACTTCGGAATTTGACTTCAAATGAATACTTTTTTATCTATTTTTTAGCTACAAATATTTACTTCTCGATATATTGACGGACTTCAAATTAACTAAAATCTATTTTGTTAATAGATACTATATTTTAATGTTTTTTTAAGTGTAAATAAGACATTTTATTTGAGTTTTATTCGCGTTTAGCTCCTAAAATGTTGACTTTCATTAGCAAAATACTGAAAGAGTAATATATTTTTTATTGGTTTTTTAAGGTCACTGTTCACAATTCCTAAATTAGAAGTAAAACTTTAAAATGGCCGATAGTATATGCAGGACATAAATGCCGGAAATTCCTGAAATTCGTTGAATTTTCAACCCAGCAGTAAAATACGTTGAAATTACCTCTTTTCGGCTTTCCTTTAGCGAAAATAGAAGTTACAGTAAGTGAAGATAAAACTAGAAATCATTTTATCGTCGATATGAAAATACTGAAGGTCGTAGCAAGAATTTTGAAAATTCTTTCAGGAACTCGTAATTCTTCTTTTATTTTATTTTTCGAATACATTTGCTTCATTTTATATATTCCATCAGTGAAAATTTACTGATAAAGGAGTAGAAATTATTCGCGTTTCGGAAAAGGTACAATTTTTGTTGATTTCCAAATTTTAAGTGAAAAAAGGAATTTTGACCTATTTCATTGCAATTGAGATGTTGCAGAAATCCCAAATTTAAAACTTTTTAATTTCACGGCATTTTAATTAAATTTCCCAAAACTTTTTGATTCGAAATTATGCTTTAGTATGGTCTATAAAAAAACTTTTAGATCAATTTAATGGATTTGTTCTGTTGACCAGCATGAAATAATTTGTTCTCATTCGATTTTGTTAGTTTTTTACCTATTGATTCAAAAATCGAATGTTTTATGGACCTTTGTTAAATTAATTGTAGTTCAATAAAGCAGATAATTTATGTTTATTCTTCGACTTTTAATTGATTTGTATTATAAATAACAACGCGTTTTTTGAAATAAAAACTGAATTTCTTTATATTTCTTTCTGACAAAAATGCCTTGTTTTTTAATAAATGATTTGTTACGGATCTACGTACAGATTTGTATGGTTTCATTGAAAAGAATTTTTAAAAATTCCATGAAACATCGTACAGCATTATAAAAGTGTTTTTTCATTAAATACAGTCGAAAGATTCCACTTAAATTTTTAAACAATCATAATTTGAAATATTCACTATTATGGTAAACAGAAAGTTGTACATTACGAAACAAGTGCGCGAAATAAGATATAACGAGATATTTCGAGCACTCCCTATCCGAGTCGACCGAAATTCAACCGAAAATCGGCGGTCGATTTGTGCAAAGAATTGACTCAAAATTTACCGAAAATTGACCGAGTACCGGAAACATTTTTTGTTTACTTTCGGTCGACTTTTTCATTTTCGACCGAAAATTTACCGAGTGCAGGAAACATTTTTGCGGAAGGAACTTTTTTTATTGTAGACGCCAAACTTTCAACAGTCGATGTTGACTTCGAAATTAACCGAACATTAATTTTTTCACCGAGTCTATAATCGGTCGATTTAGTAAAAGTCGACCGTGAGTCGACGCCAAACTTTCATCAGTCGATTTTCAGTTGACTTTTACGAAGTTGACCGAAAATTGACCCCACAACGGTTTTTTGATTTCGGCTATAATCGGTCGATTTGGTAAAAGTCGACCGTGAGTGGACGTAAAATTTTCATTGGTCGATTTTCAATTGACATTTCTGAAGATGGCTGAAAAATTACCTAATAATGTTTTTTTGATTGAGTAAAAAATCGATAGATTTCGCAAAAGTCGACCGGAAGTGGACCCAAAATTTAATTGGTCGATTTTAGAAAATTGGCCGAAATTCGACGGTTGGTTTATGCAAAAAATTGACCGCATATTGACCGAGAATTGACCAAATGATTATGTATAGGCCATGTCGACTATAATTCGACCGAACATTGACCGATTTCGGTCGAGTTGACTCTAAATCGACTTACAAAGTTTCACGCGCTAAAATAAGTGGACGAAATTGGATTTTGCGTACGGAGTTAAAAAACACATTTACTAGCAAATTTTTCGATAGAAACATTTTATATCGTCCTATAATTTTTTGATAGTTTGAAGAATTTGATTAAACTAAATCGTATAAAGATTGAACAAAAAACAATCTAAGTTAACTAATTTTTCATAGTATACAATTTTGTTTAAACTTGATACAATTTGTACTAAATTTGTACTCACTTGGGACAACGTGTTTATTTTATTTTTGAATGTACAATAACCTATGAGACGGTAACATTTTATTTCATTTTCTTCCCTGAATCAATCTGAGATCATATTGAAAATACTTTAGTCTTGATAAAATATTGTTCATCCGTTCACCAAAAGCGGAAATGAAATACGGAACTTTTCTATATAATATGATTTTAACAGGATCCTTATTTTATTCGTATTTCGAAAGAGATTAACTTTCCGGATCCTATTTATCGTAAATTGACTTCGCAGGCCAGTAAAACACGTAAACGGAGCGCATTCGAGCTATGCTGGGGTGTGAAAAGAAACGACTGGTTTGCGGCGATCCATTTCGGTCGGCGATGTTGCCACATGTGCCCCGATTGGTTTAGTGATCCTCTTACCAGAAAGTCACCGTATTACCTTACTAAGGAGAATGAAAGACCCGCAAGAATCTCCTTGATGTGGTTTGGAGGCGAGACCCAGAATGTCCAACACCACATCAATCACGGTTGCCAACGGCATCGACACCTGGTCTTCCGTGTGGTTGGTAAATTTCATTTACATCAACCGATCTGTTCCTTAAGGAACTCTTTGTAAATTCTGCTTTTTCTCCATTAATTTTTATATTGTATACATTTTTTAATCGGTTTATCATTAACTATTATAAAAATTAGAAATAAGTAAGAGCTCGATTACGCAGATATTTACCTTGGATATTATTAACATCAAACGGTAAGGTGATGATAACGCTTTAATTATAAATACGAATAAATGCTACTAATTGGTAGTAAAAATCATATTTTGAAGGTGGATTTTAATTAGATTGAAATTGTACAATAAGGTAATAATTATCCCTATTGTTCAAGAAGCAAACAAATTTAGGTCTTACTATTGATTATCATTGGTTTTTTCTCTTGCACTCTCTAAGTTTGAATTAGTAAGAAATGGGTTACTATTTGAATTTAATAAACAAACATTCCTAATTATTAGTCAATTTTAACTAATTGAATGAGTTATCAAATTATGTTAGTCAATTTTGTTAGTAATTTCATATAGTAACCCCCTTTTGACTAATTCAGATTTAGAGAGCATATCACTAAAAAGATAGGATAGGCATAGTACACGCGCGTATGCGACAATTATATATAACAGTAAGAGAAATTCTTTCGACGAAGCTAAAGTGCCCTGATTAAGTCAAATTTACCACTGTTCCACCAAAATATTGTCTTATAAGTTAAATGGACTTTCAAGACTTGCATACAGGTCGACAATTTCTTAAATATAACCTAAAAAATGCGTTTAAAGATCTGTGCCGTCAAAGACGTACATTGAGTTAAAATTACTAAATCTAGAACCAAAATTATGAAATCAAATAAACTTATATGTCGATATCGGGTTCACGTTTAAGTAAATATAACCTCGCACAATTACTTCATTTCGTCCATGAGAACGAAATGTCTTAATTGGTCAATATCCGTTATTTTTCGACCATCAGGTTAAAATAAGGACCGAATAACATCCTGCGGATTTAACCTGGAAGTCGAATTTACCATGAAAAATTACTTATAGGGCATTTCGTCTTATTACTATTACTCCGATAATCTAACCTAAATTTGCACAAATTTTCTTAAAATTTTGCGTCAAAATGTCAATTTTTGCATTTCTCTCATGACGAAATGAAAATCTACTTTTACAACGGGAGTTAAAGTCTTGAAGAGAAGAAGAAGGTCGCAACCGCCCCTAGCGACGAAAAGCCCAACTACGTCAAAGAGTAGTAGTATGCAGCCTCCATTCCATGATGTTATACAATTTAATAATTAATTCAATTCAGTAATTAAGGAGTATTTCCTGAAAGTTTTATAATTTTATGAAAATGTTACATAATTTGTTTTTCTACACTATTTTGTAAAATTTTGTTAGATTCGTAACAAATAGTGGCGGAATTTTCCGAAGATTTTTAATCATGTGGAACACGATCGGCATGGCAGATCGTTTTAGTTTCTGTTTTTGCTTAATACTATGTCTGCCTGATTGACTATATCAGATCTGAGTTTACAAAATATTACATGTTTACATTAATCGAAGTGATTAAAAATGTGTTTTATCCGATACACATCGCTAAAGGTAATTTGATTTTTAGAACCAAAATTATTGTTAGGCCCCCATGATTAGTCCTTTAGCATCGTGATGTAAATTAGGCCCAACAAACCAGATGAGGTCAGAAAATAACATTTAATTTCCTTGTTATAACACTAAAGTAAGATTCCAAGTTAACCTTAAAAACTGATATACATATGTATATATATATATACAAACTAAAAAAGGTTCCTTTACTACATTTGGAAGTTTGGTTTATACAACTAAACAGTTCGGTTGTTGCAGATTCTAATTTTTGGTTGTGTGTCTAAAGTAGTTTAATGGGAAAGTTCTGCTAAACTGACCGACGAACTCTGAACCATGCAGCATATCAACCCATTTCGAATGAAAATTGAAATGATAGATATCCAAAATGTGTTCTTTTTTGCAAAGTGAAATTTATCTGTAGCGAAACATTCAAATGTATAACTGGTACAAAACAATTTTATGGTCGCTCTATTATGTCTTTTCTTTTTTTGGAAAATACGATAGTCAAATTTTCCTAGAGTGTTCTAGAGCCGTTAAGGTCGTTCGAACACATGAAACGGAATTTAGTGAGATTTTAATGTTTTTATCACAAACAAAGTAAACTTTCGTGCTAGGAAGTATGAGATATTAGTCTAAAAGTTTGAATTAATTCCTTTTCGATTCGGGGGGCGTAAAATTACCATTATACGCCTCCTGTTGGGACGTGATATACCCATTTTACGCCCTCAGGCATAAAATAAAAACAGTCTGAAAATGGACGATTTTTCGAAAAAAGAGCCGATAAGGTGAGGGCTTCGCCAGCCCTCGGGCGTCTAATTACCATTCCGGGCGAAAAACGACCATTTCACGCCCTTGGTGCAAAAATTACTATTTCAATATTTATTTATTGATTTAATTAATTTACGAAGTAAGCTTGACTTTCATCTACCTAAAAAAACTGAGCGATTTATTTCCTATTTTAAAAGAGGAATTTCCAGAAAAATAACGATTTGAAGATTTAACAACGTGACTTTTATTATTCGCTACAAGAAACTGTTTATCCCCCTAAAAATCGTTAAATACCTTATTTGGGTTTGAATGATCTTATCTATCTCTAGTACACCATTAAAAAAATCTGAACATATTTGACAATCATAATAGTAAAAGGTATTTTTAAACTCTAGTAAAGCATTAAAAAAGAAAAATAGTCGGTTATTTTTTACCACTCTAACGCTCATTCATTTATAATTTAATTTCCAACGGTTTACTACATCTTAAAAGTTTTATGTAAAAGTGTTATAAAAATGATTACTAATATTCTGTCAGAAAATAATATTTTTAAATATTTCCAATCAAACTAACAGATGGCAAACTTCCTTACTCGTAGTTGAATTGTTTGATGCTAATTAAGCAGGAGGTCGATGCTGAAAGTAATGGGTAAATCAGGGGTTTCAGATAATTAGTGTTTGCTGTTTTGTAATAAATTTAGAAGGCTCTTAATTTATATCTTTAGTAAATAATTAATTAAAATGCCTACATAAAATGAAAGCTGTTATTAAAAGTTTCGAAGTTGAAGTCCGTTGGTTATTTTGCAAATTGCAAATCAGACGTTTTCGTACTACAACGTACATATTATTTGTTTTATCTTTTCATGCATTTCATCATCATATGTCATGTACTTTTTTGAACTGATGTTTGTTTCCGATTGATCACAAACAAAATGAAAAACCAATTTTTAATTCACTCCATTATTTCCTACGTATCACTTTCAAGTATGCTCCATTATATTTTATACATTTTATTAGTATTAGTTCTAATCAATGTTGGTTGACATTTTCAATTTCTACATTCATACTTCATTAGATCAACATTTACACTTTAAATTTCTTCGACTTATCTAAAGTACATTCGTAATTTCCAATCCTGAGCATTGAAATATTACTTTTCAATGGAGTAAGAAAAATGTCACCTTAAAAAAAAAACGATTATTTCTAACTTAATATCCTATAAATACAGATTGGGTTTTTGGCAATGTTTACGAATTAATTTGTATCGTCTTTAAACATTTTTTTAAATATTGGCATAGCAGTATTAAAGGTCATAGATTAGTTTTTGCTACAATGGCTTTTTATAACACTTTTCAACGGTTATATTTTATATAAAAAAAAGTCAATAAAAAATATCCAAACAGTTATCTGACGTAAAGTTACCTAAATTTTTAGAATCTATTATTAGATTTTTTAAAAAATACAACCTTTCTTATTCTTGTTAGCCCATTTTTCGAACATTTTTTTTATATCGTTTTTTAACGTTTTGAAAACAAAGGTAAATTTATTCAAAATGGTGGCAAAACCACGAAAAAATCGATGAAAGGTTCGGGAATTTTCTATTTGAAAATGACACTAATTGAAAATTATATGATTACTGAACATAAACTTAGGAATTGATCTAAGAATAATCTGAAATTTTATGGGAATTAAAAAAAAAACCTTTACTTCGACAAAATTTTTCATTTAAAAAAAATCCTCAAACTTTCACCAATTTTTTTAGATTTCAACCCCCATTTTGGATGCTTTCCTTTATTTTCAAAATGTAAATATGCAAATTTTAAAGATCCGAAACAAATTTACTCCAAATTAATAATCCCTTGAAATAGAGAATGTAGAAAGCTTTTTTTTAGTTTTATATTGATTATAAACATATTTATTGGTTACGTACGATGATTATAATAATTTTGAGATGATAAATTAATATATAATTGTGTATCGGCTCAAGGGCAACGTGGAGCTTACAAAAGGTTCTATACACAGAAAATGGCTGCGAATTGCAACGGCTGCGCGTGACTCCAACAATCACTCGAAACAATGAGACCGAGCGTGAGCCGAACTATCTCCGACCGAAATGTGTTTCGAACTGGTTTCGACTCGTCCGTGCGCGCGCTACTCGGCGGTCCCCCCGATCGGAACATATCCCTCTCTACCGCGTAATTCCTAGGAGAGGGAGCATTGGCTCTTTGCCTTTCGGTTGGCTATGGTGGCCACGGGGACCAAAGGTTCCCGCGCTCACAAGGACTTGCGTCCGGTGTGCCTCTCCGCACTAGCCTGGAGGTCACGGTCCAGGGAAGGGGTCAGGTGGATGGTAGGTTTGGCAAACGTTCTTTCATATAGGGGCTATTCGGGTAAGGAAGGATGGACCGCCCACAATGCATCGAGCCCCAGTCCCCCCTCCTGATCTTTGTTCTTACGTATCTTTCGGTCCGCGATTCTACCGCGCGCCCCACTCTCAGTCTCATCTCACAACACACATACACGCATAGCGCTTATGTCCGTTACATCCTCCCTCCTCCGACAAGTGTCGTCTTGACATCGCACATATATGAGTTTCCATCTTCGTCTTATTAATTCAAACGGGAGAAGTCGTCGCGTTTACAATACTTATGCCGCCAAATAACAGAAATACAATTTGCACCGACAAATTAGGCGCGAAATTCTTCGCGGCGTTTTCATTAATCGCACATAACTCAACAACACCTAGTAAATAACAAATTCGTACAGAAACAATTATACGTTGAAACGCTATACGTGGTAGGCCGTGGCGCTTCCAATAATCGCGAATTAACAAGTAATCAACGAACTAAGCGTTACAATTCAACCCTACAACGTTAACTAGTCGTAAGACGGATAAGTTTGCGAGTCGGACGCATCATCTCGCGACCGGCAGCAGTACGTATTTTCGCGACTCGTATTTCATCGTCCCGGCCTGGATATGTCTCGATGACTGTTCCTCTATTCCACACATTACGTGGGGCGTTATAATCGACTAGTAACACTAAATCGCCTATCTGTAACGGTTTTTGATCTGCCCGATTCCATTTTTGGCGAGGTAATAGTCCCGGGAGGTATTCCCGTAGCCACCGCCTCCAGAACGTGTCTACCATCGCGCGCGCTAATCTCCACTGTTTTTTTAAATCGAATTTTCGAAAATCGTACACGCCTATTGGTATATCTACCGACGCGCCGCCAAGTAAGAAATGGTTCGGAGTGAGAGCTTCGCTATCTCGCGGGTCTACCGACACGTGCGTTAGTGGCCTCGAGTTTATCGTGTGTTCGATCTCCGTTAAAACCGTGTATAACGTTTCCTCTTTGGGCGCGTGGTCCCTTAGCACGACATCTAACGCATTTTTTACCGAGCGGATCAGGCGCTCCCAAGCGCCTCCCATGTGAGGAGCGGACGGTGGATTGAATTTCCACTCGACACTCTTACTTACAGCGTAATCGATTAGTCTTTGCTTATTAATATTAATTATTTCGTTTTGGAGTTCCTTGCTGGCGCGTCGGAAATTTGTCCCACAGTCGCTGTATAGTACACGAGGGGGGACGCGACGCGAGGCTAGTCTTTGCAACGCCATAATGGCAGAGCCCGCGTCAAGAGTGTGGGCCAATTCCAAGTGAATTGCTCGGGTAGTCATGCAGGTGAATAATACCCCCCATCGCTTCTCCCTACGACGACCTATTTTAACCTGCATGGGGCCGAAATAGTCCACCCCACAATGAGTAAACGGAGCCTGCCTATACGCAAGTCGACAATCCGGAAGCGCGGCCATACGAGGTTCCTGCGCTTTCCCTCTACGCAATCTACATATAACGCATCTACTTATCAAACTTCGTAACCCTTGCCTGAGTCCTATAATAAAAAATCTCTGCCTTAATTCGTTTACGATCGTTTCGCGATTCGCGTGCCAAAATCGTCGATGATAATCCGCGATGAGAAGTTTGGTTGCCCTATGCTTGCAGTCGAGAATGACGGGGGTATTTTCGAAAGTGTCCTCGAATATTTTTGTCACGCGCCCACGGGCTCTTATTATACCAACTTCGTCAATAAATGGGTTTAAGTTTGCGATCTTGCTTGTTTTATTCACTTCTCGTCCTTCCGTGAGAGCATCCAATTCTGACCGGAAACACACGGACTGGATTTCGCGGAACCAGTAGAGTTCTGCCTCTGTTACGGATGTTACCGTGATCCCTGACTTTGGCTTATGCCTCCAACGGTCGAACGCGGCGCGAAGACGACGAGCCACTACTAATAATCCAGGCCAGCCTAAAAACACTCCAGTAGGGGGGAAATAATAATTCGGGGAGGTTATTACGAATGCTATGCCTTTGCGCGTCTCCATCGCGTCGATGGTCTTTTTACGGTTTTCATCGAGAGGGTTCTCTATTGGCCATTTATTTTCCATTTCACGAAGAAATGAAGGACCGGCGAACCACGGGTGTTTCACGTCGAGCGGCTCGTTCTTCCAACGTGTCGCTTCGTCCGCAGGATTTAAACGCGACGGAACCCATCGCCATTCGGTAGCCTTAGTTAAGTCCGCAATTTCACCTAAGCGATTCTCCACGAAAATTTGACGCGTTCGCGGTCCCGACCTTATCCAGCGAAGCACGGTGACAGAGTCGCTCCAATACACGCTTCGGTCTATGGGCACTTCCAATTCTTGCTTCAGTGTATCCGCTAGTTTAGCTCCCGTTAACGCACCCTGTAGCTCTAAGCGAGGTATCGTGGAAGGTTTTAAGGGGCTATCCTCGACATCGCCATTATGAACGTTACCCGGACCGGCTGATTGCGGCTCGTAATTCGCAGATAGGCCACACTTGAATACGCCTCCAAACTAGCATCGCAAAATATATGTAGTTCCGCCGAGTGTATTCCCGGAAGTGTAAGGCAGCGGGGCACGCGAATATGGTGTATGCTTCGAAGACTTCTTAGCCATGTGCACCATCCACAATGTGTGTCGTCCCTTATCTCTTCATCCCACCCAATTTTACTTCGCCAAATCGCTTGCATTAATAATTTAGCCCTAGTGGTTATTGGGAGTAGCATCCCCAAAGGGTCAAATATCGACATCATGACTTTTAGACACTCTCGCTTCGTCGGTTTCCGCTGCATATCGAAAAGTTCAACAGGTATTCGCGACATGGTTACCTGAAACCCTAGGCTATCACCCTTTCTATCCCAACAGAGACCTAGAACACGTTCTGTTCCCGATGAAAGAGAGAGAGCGGCGTTCTCGCTTGCAGCGCGCTTACCCCATCCAATACGCCGTCGCGATTGCAGGCCCACCCATGCATCTCGAAATTACCGGCCGCGTTGATTTCCACGACGTCGCGAACGAGTTGCGCGGCCTGCCGCTCAGTTTCTCGACTTGCTAAGAAATCGTCCATGTAACTGTTTTGTATTATGGCTTTTGCAGCCTCCGGTTTTAATCTTTCGAACATTCTCGCATTTTTATTTTTTATATACATAGCGTTACATGGCGATGACCTAGCACCAAAGATTAAGCACGTCATCTCGTACGTCGCGGGTTCTACGTTTCTCTGTTTACCACGCCAGAGAAATCTTTGGGCAGCGCGATCCGTCGGACTAACCTTAACTTTCAGGAACATGTCCTTCATATCGGCTTTAATCGCTACCGAATATTGGCGAAAACGAGTGAGGACCCCAGGCAACGTTTGTAATAAGTCGGGCCCAGATTCTAATTGGTCGTTGAGACTCAGACCGGAAGTTTTGGCGGCCGCGTCAAACACCAACCGAATTCTGCCAGGTTTGGCGTTGTTCTGCACTCCAAAATGCGGGAGGTACCATTTCGCAGGTGACACATCCACGCCTGTTTTTACAGCGTACCCGCAATCGATTAAGCGATCCATTTCTTGGTAATACATCCCTGCATATACGGGGTCGCGGTCTAATTTATTTTCGATGGAAAAAAGCCGTTTTTTAGCCGTGAGGCGGCTATCGACTTTGGGAAATGTTGAGTCTTTCCATAGCAACCCTATTTGCCACTCGTGGCCCTCGTATCGACTAGTCGAATCCAAGATTTCCGTTACCCGATCGCGTTGTTGATATCCCCTATTATTCCCGCTTCCTAACGAACAGTCCACCTGGAAATATTGTCTCATAAGTTCGTCCATTTTTTCCTCTTCGTAACCGATCGCAGGAGATATGAAGTCGTTTTTACTTGCTGTATATACCGCACGCGTTCTCTCGGTATATGCGCTCCGATTCCCATGCCCATGGAGTGCCCACCCAATTTCCGATCTAGACATCACGAATCCTGTACCACCGACTTTTCGTATCTCTCGCGTTACTATCAACTCACAGTTGTCTTGTCCTATCAAGATGGAGGGCTGGGCGTGACTGTACGGTTCGATTGCGACCCCTATCACGTCCCTAATTCGAGCGGAGACATCGTCCGATATAGATTGCGTGGGTAGGCATAGATCAGGTATCGTTATAGCATTTTTTATCTTATTCTTTCCGAACGACCCTTCGATTTCTAGTTCCAATTTTTCGCCGCTTGTCGCAACCGCTTTCCCTATCGCGGATCCCACGGAGGGATATGCTCAGTCGCGGACCCTTCAACCCTGCCTGTCTAGCTACATTTCTGTCTATCAGAGTAACGGTCGACCCCTCGTCCAGCAACGCATACGTGTCGATAGCTCTATACGGTCCTATCAGTCGCAGTGGCACTATTTTTAAC
The DNA here is from genome assembly GCA_030407085.1 of Trichopria drosophilae. Taxonomy (NCBI): domain Eukaryota; kingdom Metazoa; phylum Arthropoda; class Insecta; order Hymenoptera; family Diapriidae; genus Trichopria; species Trichopria drosophilae. The sequence continues at coordinate 103,279,454 of CM059586.1, forward strand.
AACACGCAACCCACAGCTAGTCATACCCGATCGTCGGTCGTCGCAAGGCAGTTATTACGTTGTTCTGGAGGCGGCTCTATACTACGTAGAACACGATTGGAGTGGGTACCCGGTTTAGATTTTGGGAACCCGTGCAGTAATTTGTGGTGTGGCCCACCACAGACCGTGCATCTAGATTTTTTACAAGTTTCGCGCATATGCCCCGTGTCCATGCAAACAAAGCACAACCGTTTTTTTTTCACGAGATCCCACCGACGATCCACGTTTATTTTTTCCACTTTTCTACAATCCGCGGTATCATGATTTTTTAGCAGACAATATGCGCAAGATTTCGTCGGCCTATCTCTATCCAGCTGAACAACGGCGCATGTAGTTCCGATTCTTAATCGTTCCCGCTCACGAGAGCTTGATGGCCCAGCTGATATTCTAGGAATTTTCGGGGTTATGTTCGTATCAAAAATACCTGCCGCGGAAGCGAATTCTGCCTCTCGATATACAAAACTGGATAACTTTTCTAATTCCGATATTTCCGCGGGGGCCGCAGCCGAATAACGGTTATACGCGTACTGCAAAGCAGCAGGTATTTTACGTCCGATCGTACGTGCCAGATCCGGGTTGTCCAGATATCCTTCGGGATGAAGGTCGCGAATCGCCACTACGGCATTTCTCAACTTCGACGCGAATTGTACTAGACTCAATTTCCCCGATTCGATCGGGGCAACGCTTTCAATTCCTCAACGATACTTTCCGCGATTCGTTTTTTGTTCCCGAAAAGTAACTCTAGCGTTCCCATAATCGCGTCCGCATCGCGCGACGTAGCTAAAAGCGTTGCCACTGCGTCACGCGCGCTTCCCCTTTTAATGCCGTAAATAACCGCGCAACATTTTCTCGGTCGCTATACTCCCCGAGCTCGGTAGATAGATCGTACGTATTTTTAAAGTGATACCATTCGCGGAGATCGCCCGAGAAAGTCGGTAAATTTTGCGCGATCGCCATCCGATTTGTAAGTCGCCTATTTCCTTCCCCAAGAGGGGTTTCCCTTACCGCGCGCAGGGTTTCCTCTATGGCACTAGAAAGACGCACAAGAGGATCCGTCGGAGTTCCCCCTCTAACCGCGCGTACTTCGAATATCGCATCACTTGCCTGTCTCTCGTTGTTTTGAAGTCTCCTAGGGCTTACCGACGCTTCGATGACCCCCTCCAGACTCGCGTTCAGCGGCGTCTCATCCGGCGCCACGACGATCCCCTCCAGGCTCACGCTCCGCGGTGTTTCGCTCGACCCCCTCTCTCCGGCTGCTCTAGCTGCTTGCACTGATCTGGCGGCAATGCCGATGCCACCTCCTCACCTTCCAGCGTGTGGCCTCCAGGATTCCGGTGATGATCGGCACTAAAATCGGGCACTGTTGCACCAGGAGATACTATTGTTATTCCGGTATTAAGAATGGTCGATTCCCGTATACGAGGAAGTTTTCTTGGCGGCTGTTTCACCCCGCATGCCGGCGGATTTTTCCTTTTTTGTCCTCGTGTTGATGGGTTTTGTGCTTGAACACGATGATTACCGGCATTATCCAACTCCGATTCCTCGACCCGAGCACCGTCACGTGAAGTCGTTGGCCTCACACCGTCTCCCTCCATCTTGGTAACTCTCGGACGTCCACGCTTGGGTCGCGTCTCTCCAGGGTCATTGACCGTACTTGCATCCTTTGGTTTCCCCATTGTTACGTTTAGTGTATTACAGATATTCTCCTGCTCCTTATCCACGTCGTTCCCCCGACTCGGATACCCGGAGAGTTCCCGGGTTTCGGCACCAGCAATTATGTATCGGCTCAAGGGCAACGTGGAGCTTACAAAAGGTTCTATACACAGAAAATGGCTGCGAATTGCAACGGCTGCGCGTGACTCCAACAATCACTCGAAACAATGAGACCGAGCGTGAGCCGAACTATCTCCGACCGAAATGTGTTTCGAACTGGTTTCGACTCGTCCGTGCGCGCGCTACTCGGCGGTCACCCCGATCGGAACATATCCCTCTCTACCGCGTAATTCCTAGGAGAGGGAGCATTGGCTCTTTGCCTTTCGGTTGGCTATGGTGGCCACGGGGACCAAAGGTTCCCGCGCTCACAAGGACTTGCGTCCGGTGTGCCTCTCCGCACTAGCCTGGAGGTCACGGTCCAGGGAAGGGGTCAGGTGGATGGTAGGTTTGGCAAACGTTCTTTCATATAGGGGCTATTCGGGTAAGGAAGGATGGACCGCCCACAATGCATCGAGCCCCAGTCCCCCCTCCTGATCTTTGTTCTTACGTATCTTTCGGTCCGCGATTCTACCGCGCGCCCCACTCTCAGTCTCATCTCACAACACACATACACGCATAACGCTTATGTCCGTTACAAATTGAATATACAATATATTATTATATAAAATTCTATCCAAATTAAAAAACACTCTGTGTTCTCTGTTCTAAGGAATTATTGATTTCCAATTAATTTATTTCGTTCGGTGGCCATTTTGAATCGGCCATTGCTTCTCAAAATGATTCTATTAGCATATTATTTATGTGTAACATTCGGGATTACTTTTTAGATATGAATTTCAGTGATTATAACTCCTTTCAGTGGAGAAAATCGAGAAAAAAACAAACAGTTATCTAAAAATCATGGTATTTTTTATTAATTTTCAAAATTGTTGTATAAATAACGCAGGCCAAGAAAATTTACACCCAGAAATCGGACTATACCTTTCCGAAGGTTTTCGTTGTTCTGAATCCAAATTTGACCGGAGAATCGTTGTATCACGTCAAGATTTGGAGATATCGTAACCTAAAAGTCAAAAACACTGTTTTTGCTCATATTCACTAAGTTATTCACGCAATTTGGCATGAAAAATATTAAGGTGCTATTTCTCGGCTTTAAAATTCTTTTTTAGTCAATTCCGATATGATTTTTTTGTTATTGTGTTATGGAAGTTTTTGTCAGGGAACAATTATGATTTTCATACATTTAAGTAAACGTGGAATTACATGAAAATAACTAACAAACTGAGACCAACTTTCTTCCTAAAAGTTGTTCTATCACGTCAAGATATCCTAACCTAAAAATGCCAAAAACACAGTTTTTGCACATTTTCCGTAAGTTTTTCTGACGGAATAAAATTTTTTCGCTAGTTGACAAAAACCAGATTAAAATGCATTCATCAGAACCCCGAGTATATTTTTCCGATGACTTTCGATGTGCGAAATCAAAATTTGGTCATATTCATGCCTCTATGGCGTCAAACTATTGAGACATCCTAACCTAAAAGTGCAAAAAACGAAAATCATAATCGTCCCTGGACTAAAACTTCGATAACTCACTGAAATAAAATGTACGAAAACTAAAAAATTTTAAAGTTGATGAATAACGAATGAATCTGGTTCTTGCGAAGTGTGAACAAGCATTTTGTTCCGCCACAAAAACTTACTGAATATGAGCAAAAACAGTGTTTTTTGTACTTTTAGGTTAGGATATCTCCAAATCCTGACGTGATGGAACAATTTTCCGTACAGATTTGAATTCAGTTCATTGACAACTGTCGGAAAAGTATAGTACGGTTTCTGGGTATGGAGATTGGCTTCATTTTGTTGGCTTTCAAAAATTAAAAAAAAGTTTGTTTACTCGAGAGACTGAGCTCAAGTTGACGTACTTACTTTTCAAATTTTTGGCAAAAAAAGGGTTAAGAGAATTTAGAATATTTATACGTGCTTATTATGAAATAGTTTCAATTTTTGCTACGTATTTTGTTACGTACGTTATTTAATTTCCTAAAATATTTAGTCCGTATTTTATAAATATAATATTTATAAATTATTATTAGGTCATTTGGGCGACTTCTTAATTCGCATCAGAAAAAGTAAAAGTAATTGGACGGATTCGTCCCAACGGCGTTCACGCGTACACTTGAAACCCAGCCAGACTATACTAGAAGTTCAATGTACATTGCACTCAAGCAGAAGCCGAGAGTTCAGTATTATTTTCAGGCACTTATATTTAGCGCGAAAAATAAGCAATTTATTTAATTCAACCATTTTATCGACATCTTAACAATCATTCCTGATGAGGTTAGGTACAAAAGTCGATATATCGACATTTTTTTGACGTTTCTGTATTTCATAATTCCCTTTGGGATATAAACTCTGGTAATAATTAACATTCAATAAAGATCAATTGTACGATATTTTTTGCTAGTTGAAATGAGATTAACTTTTGTGTCATAAAATATTATCATTATTGGGAATATGGAAATACGAAGTTTTAACGAAATTTACGAAGTCTTTATCATTCTATTGTTAAACATGGATATGAAGAGCCTTTTTATAAGATCTGCTACTTAGTTCTATGCAGTTTATTTTTTTTTAATTTAAATGCATTTTTCATGACGTTATTACTTTTCGATACAAAAATATATCAAACAACAATATATATTTATTTATGTTAACGAATTTCCGTATATATTTTTCTATTATAAACGAAGAGTTTATAATAACTTTTAAGCTCCTAAAAACAAAATTCAGTACGTGTAAATAAATTCTGTACATTTTTTAAATTTACGTTTTCATTTTCCATATTTCGAGTGTAGTTTTTCGTGAACCCACGTGACACACATTCCTGCAAGTGCTTAATATACCTACATTATACTGAATCTGACAAAGAATTCGTAATTAGCGACCCCGAAAACCCTTGTTTAACAATTTTCCTGAAAATTGACAATTGTTAAAAAATTTTGATTGCCATATTGGAACCGCCATTTTTAATTTTGAAATCGGATAACGAATTCGTAATCAGCGACCCTGAAAACCCCTGTATAATTTTCATGAAAATTCAAAATTGTTAGAAAATTTTGATCGCCATATTGGATCCGCCATTTTGAATCTGGTTGTAGATTCGGGTTCAAGGACCTCAGAAATATGTATATAAGGAATTTCAAGAAAATTCGTTTAGCCACTTGCTGTAGGCAATGATTGAACAATTTTCCTAGCCAAATACTGGGCTAAGACCGCCATCTTGCATCCGCCATTTTGAATTTCATCTTATTAACGTTCCTATCCAATCGTTTTTATTTATGCCACTAGGTACAGTGATCTAGATACGGATTCCTCCTGAAAAACACAATTATTTGAAAAGGAATCCTCAAAATTCACAACTTCTTTACGTTTAAGTCGCCATTGTACAAAAATGGCGGCGTATAGCGCCAATCTAAGACTGGATTTCGAAAGATGAAGAAAAAATATAAAAGATATGATTATTCCAGCATAATTTGTGAATTCTTCCCTAAAAACGAACGCCGTGAACAAAAGGTAAAATTTTGGGGCATTTCAGAAAGAAACGGGTTAATAGTATATTTCGTTCCTAGTGCGGGAAATGCAATTTCTCGCACGTGTGACGAACGATGATTTCCTAATGATATTGCCTGCATATTATTGGGAAAAGAATATTATAACATCTGCATACTTACGTAGAATATGTCGCTACAAAAGATACCGCAGTCTACTTACAAAAAAGTAAAATTTTGCAAAAAGTTGTTAATATTAATTAGTTAAATTAGCACTTTCACATTCGCCCCTTAATAGGTACACAATTATGACGCCTAACATTATATATAAAATAGACTATTATCAAATCCCGATGTGACAATTATTTTTTTATTATTTTCAATGTATACTGGATGACATGTTACACATTCTAGAGATATGTCCATATAATTTTACTTTTGGTTTCATTTACTGCAAACTCTTCTATGAAAAAGGGAATTTTAATAGTATGCATGCTTTTTTTATTCAAATCGGTGAAGACAGGATGTGAACTCAAAACAATCCTGTGGTAAATGGTATGTAACGTTTGACGTAATATGCGTTAAATTCCACTGAAATTTCCATAAAAAATATTCATAAGTAAACGGTTTGTGACAGTCTTAGCTTTTATGAGCGGGCAAAATGTAAGCGAATTGTTCTTAGGGTAGTAACCCCTGGTGGTAACCGCCCTTTCGAGGGTTCATCCCTTGTACAAAATACAAACGAATGAAATCTCCATAAAATTACTGTATTGACAGTAGAATTAGATGATGGGCGTTGAGACAAATTTAAATGTCATAATAACAATACTTAAGACGTGATGTAAAATGTAAGATTTTAGAGGTAATTATTTAAAAGATATGTATAAAAATACATTTATTTCATTATTATTATATAATTTAAGCAAAAAACATTTTTCTAAACTTAAAATTTATAATTTTACAGCTCTGAAGTATTAAAAAAAACAAAGTGAGGAATACTAATATTTTAAACATTAAAATATATTTCGATTGGGGTTCAATTTAAACTCTGTGAAATTCGCATACGTTAACTACTCATGGTACATTCATTACTAAGCAGCTTTTGCCAAAGGCTAAAGGGAAGCCTCTATCTTCTCATTACATTTTATCTGAAATCGAATTTTATGACCACATAATTTCCGATTATCATGTGCAAATAATCATCTGTGTAACATAAATTAAGTGAATAAAATGAATTAGTTATTATCAAGTAAACGAGGTCCGTTTTCGAACATTAGAAATGCATAAGAATTTCTCGTTGAATTTGAGTATACTAACAACTCATTTAATTTCGTTAATCTAATATATTTGTTGCTGAACAATAAAATTCTAATGAAGAATACTAATGAATAAAACAGCCTACTATTATTTCACATAAAGAAAATAAAATCAAGAATTTAGTACGATTATTACATATAAATCTTTTAAACCACAATAATAAAACTACACGTTGGAAATGAGATTTAATTGAAATATGAAATAGCCATTGGCAGGTGAGAATTATTTTGAAAAGAACAGAAATTTGTGAAAATTGTTCATGAGATTTACGGTATTGTCAGGAGTCAGCAAATTATGGATTTGAAACAAGCATTAAAACACGTCAAGTTAAATAATTCCCGTGATATTATTCTTTAAAACGATTACAGTACATGGACAACCAATGTGTACTTCCCATATATATTTTCGCAGTTCGTTTAATTTTTATTGAATTTTTACATGCTTATTCAATATGGACGCAACTGTGGTGTGGGAACTTCAACGCAATACATTTTTCCAACTGTATATTTCTCTCTCGCCATTTTTCACATTACTTTATGAGATTTCTTGCATTTCTGCTTGAAATTTTGGAATTTGTATTAAATTTTATAAATATTCGATACAAGTTACACTGAAATTGAATCGGAATGGGAACAATTTAGATTGAGGTATTTATTTAAAAATGGTGTTTCATGATTGCGCTCACAGAAATAATTCAAATATATATTACAATATTATTTTGCGAATAAAATTTACTGATTCTATTGTCTCTTCGAATGATTTAGACCCTAGTAATACCAAATTGTACTAAAAAACCAATTTAAAAGACATTTGTATTCGTATATAATAATTCTTTTTATTTTAAAAACTTCACAATAATAGTATATTGTGCAACTAGGGAGCAAAACAAGTGTTTACCGAGTAGTGAAAGTTTACAATTCTTTCTTTCCAACAATAATGCTAGATTCAGCGACTAAAAAAACAATATATATCTTATATTATTTGGCTATCAGGTTAATTGCAAGACTCAAAGGGATAATTATATAAGAATTGGTTAAAGTTACATATAATTTATGAAGAAATCACAAATAAATATCCTGAAATCAAATTGTTTCACACTTTTCAAAATCAGAAAATCGCAAAATAAGTAAATAGCAGAAATATTGTACGGAACAGATATCTAACGTATAAAATCTCCTCAAATATGCAATTTTCTGCATTTTCGGCAAACTGACACGGAATGATATGAAATTCTAACTGGAGATATTCTCGGTTGGAAACTTCTTATAGTTCGGTAACGCCGAGTTGTACACGTCAAGCTGAAACATATACGTACCAAATGGTTTGTTTTGGTACGTGCCGAGGATCTACCAAAGCAGCTAAATCCCGTAATCCGAATGTGCAAAAGCGAATGGCAAATATGTCTATTATTTTTTTCAAAGTTTACTCGTTGAGGTACTTAACGACATACATGGTACGTAAATACGGAAGTATAATACGTTACGGGTATTGCAGCTCCTAGTTGTTTGCTTCAATTACCGGTGAATGTTTAGCAAACATTTTGAGGGATGTAACGTGCTATTAACTGCACTAAAATCTGATGATTTACAGTAGTTTAGAGCGATAAGTAGTTATTGTGTACTTTATAGTGAAGTATTTAAGTACACAAAATTTTTAAAAATGTTATAATAAGGTAATCGATAATGATTTCTTGGTTTATAGGATCCATTTGAAAGTTTATACGAAAACAATGTATTACGTTTCAACTCTGATTTTGGGTCCTCATCAGAATTTCTTCTATAAAGTTAATACAATAATAATGAATAATTTACATTAAACTTTTTTACACTAAACTATTATAAAGAAAAAATGAAATGAAATAAAAAATTTTACCAAAATCTCTAAATTACAATTTTTAAAAGGACTAAACCTCATATTAAACTCTACGTATTTCAATTTTCAAAATAATATTCACAAACAAGTATATAGTATTACTATACATATATGTATATGGATCACTTCTTTCACCTATTATTGCAGACATAGTTATGGATTTTATAGAAACCATTTTGATAAACAAATTACCCTTTAAACTCCCATTTTACTAAAGATATGTTGTCGATATCTTTACTAGTATTCCGACATCACAAAAAGACAATATTTTAAACGTTTTTAACAGTCTAAACAATATTGGAGGATTCACAAATAGAATCACATTAGAAATTAAAAACAACAATAGAATCAATTTTCTTGATATTCTCGTTATTAAAAATTCTCAAAATCATTTATATACTGATTGGTTTCATAAAAAGTCGTTTTCTGGGAGATGCCTTAATTTTTATTCAAATCATCCCTAAACGTATAAAATAGGAACCATTTAGAATTTAATTGATAAAGCTGTAAAATTATCAAATATAAAATTCAGACAAAAAAATTTTAAATTTGTTAGAGAATTGCTAAAAAGTAATGGATATCCAGATAATTTAATAGATAAATCTTTGAAAAAAAGAATTCACAATATTTGTTACACCTTTCAACACACTGAAATGACAGAATACAAACAAAAAATCAAACACATTTTTAAAAATAAAAACATTAGAATAATACATAAACCGTATAATATTAACATGGGAAATATCAAACCACTAAAGGATAAATTAGATAATTTACACCCAAGTGGAGTAGTTTATGAAATTAAATGTTTACAAAAGAAAACATTTAGAAAACTTTTTATCGAAAAAATGTCAATTCAGTTAATATCAGGTTTGAACAATCAAATTTATCGGAAATGTACTTTTCTTTATTAAATTAATCATATTAACAAAAAATTACCATTTTAATATCCAAAATTCCAATTTTTCAAAATAAATAATATCATCGAATTATAAAAGTGATTTCCGAAAATTTGGTGGAACTATTGTATTCATTATTACGACATTTTGGGGGTATATTTTGATATAATTAATCCCCATTTACAGATTTTATGGAATAAAAATAAATAGTATTAATTACTCACATACCATGTCCAGAGTGGTAAAATAAAAAGGAAAAATACATTAAACTAAAAATAATTTACTAAAAAAAGCTTCAAATTTGTACTATAATAATCATGTACTTTTATGATTGGCTAACACCGATTTAAATAACAATATCTTTACGGAGTGAGAGTTGAGCCCTTCTAGTGAGATAGTGAATTCTCATTCTTAAGCAGTGAAAAGTGATTCTTTATGAACTTAGAACTTACTGTGAGCGAATTCACTCTTTCATTAACTGATTCAATTTTCACAAAATGAAGTGTGAAAGAGTATATTGTATTTTCATTCTAAAAAATTTAGAGAACATACACTTCGAAAATTGAATCGTAAAACGAACTTAATTAAGTGATGATATGTGATCGTAATAAAACCTTTAACGTCCAGAATATACGATCTCTCATGTACAACTTCAACCGCAGCCATTTTGAATTTCGAAAGTTTCACTGTAGATTCGTGATCAGCATTCTCAAAAACATCTTGAACGGAGATAGTTTAACTGAAAATTTGTTTAGAATCCTATGTTTTCATACTGCCAAAATTTGAACAAAATTTCTAGAAATAAGCCGCCATTTGGATATTTCGAAATGAAATTAAAAATGCCTACCTGCATATACTTTAAGTTTGACCATTTTATGCACTTTTTCGGTCATAGAAATAGCGGTATAGACATGAAAAATGAAATTCAATAAAATTACCTAAAAAATGTGTTTATTTCTCATATTTTTGGCAAAGTCAAAGGTAAATGCTGAATTTTCAATTTTTAAAGTCCCCCTTCGAAAAAACACCCTCGATAATAGTAATTAAGGTGCATTTCAAATAATCTGTATATTATTTTCAGTTGGTAACATGCGGTGGAAGTTGCACATGAGAGAACTAACATTCTGGACGTTAAATGGTTAAATAAGAATATAAATAAATACGCAATAAATACGTTTTTATCCGAATATATCAAATGATTTTACAATCTATAAGAGGTCAATAATTACTTTTTTATATAAAAGCTGCTTCAATAAAATCCATAAAATCCATAATAATAAACAAAAATATACAAATATTGATATAAACGATGTTATCGATTATGATGTAATTTTTTTATTTTAATGCTGACAACAGGCTTTTTATGATCTCATTTATTAATAATGATACCAAATGGTTAGTATATACTCTATTGAAACTTAATATTCATTAATACGTTTCTTACAAGTTGCTATTTCAAAATAACTCAAACATTTCTAATGATTTAAAATTATTGGTATACATTGTTTGAGTATAATATTGTTTATTTTTTTGTTTGTCAGCAGTTTCATTGCGAAAAAATACTTAATATCAATCATTTACCTTGTCGAAATTCTACGAATTCGTTACACAAAAAATAAATAATAAAATAATGTTTTTCTAATGCAGAACGTTTTAATAGTTCGAGTCTTATTTTAAAGATAAAATAAGTGTTATTTAGCTTCATGAGCATCTTGAACTGTTACATCAATTGAATTTGACATCATAAGATTATGCTTAAGGCGTGCAGAGCAAAAAATGAAATATTCACCGAACTATTGTTAAATTTCAAACAGAATTCTTAATACAAAAATATTAGCTGGAAAATACAGCCGACTGCAATTAAAATCTTTAAACCCATTAAAATTGTTATCATTCTAGGATAACAATAATTAGTTTAATAAAGCAAAGCAAATATACTTGGATATACAATTTGTTGCCTATAAAATATCAATATAACAAAAAAATTTTAATCTAAGAAAACATTGTATTTACAAAAAGTTTAATATTTTTATTTAGTTGAACAGTTGATCATTCATTTCCAAGATTACTGCTGAACAAAAAATGGGTTAAAATTTATTCAGTATGACTCAAATAATCAAGAAATAATCTGTATTTATTCTTTTTGTATCAGCTGTTTCAGTTTCCACAAGTGCTGATCCCTCTTTTTTTACGTTTTCTCATAAAAGGGAAATATTAATTTGCGGTACTTTAATAAATCAATCTAATAAATAATCGTTTTAAAGTAAAAGTTGTGTGATGGAATTTCAACAAAAAAAAAACAATATAAGGTTGTTAAGAAACAATAATAATTATAATTTAAACAATCATAATTATCAAACGACATTTGAGCTTTTTGAATTCAAAATTCAAATTTCGATTTACAATAAACGTTATGCGTTTTCTACTTAATTTTGAAAAAGAATTAAATACCGACTTTGATTTTTTCCCTATTGTCTAGAATTTTATACGACAAAATGAGAAAACTGCACAGAGGAGAAAATGGTTAATGACAATTTTCATTAAGAAATTATTTTCGTATTTTAAATTTTATTACATCTATGTTACTATTGAGGAATATTTGAACTGACTGTATACATAGTCACAAAGTATTAAGAAACATTTATTAAAAACTAAATTAATATAAAAAATGGTTTAAATAAATGAAAGTACATGTATTTCTTCATTTAAAATTTGAATGATAAAGAAGCCAGCTTTCTTTGGGATTTCTGTATAAATTCACGTTTTTGCATAATATGTAATTTCTTGTACGTGTCTACATCATTACTTCAAGTATATCAAAGTAAACGCGTGAAAGTAAAAGCAGGCATCATATTTTGTACTAATTTTGCGGGTAGAATTAAAAAAATCGGTTTTTTACGTATTGAATAAATAGTGATCATGTTGAATTATTTAAAAATGTATTAAAGCATAGTCATAGGTGTATTACAATTAAATTAATTACTAACCAAATGTTGTCACACTAAATGCACATTGCTACGAAATTTTGTTATCATTGTATGAAAAAATTAGAAATGTTTAGTAAACCTTTTATATCAAATTCTTTTAAGGGTTACTTCATTAATCCTCTGAAGTATACATTTTTCATTACACGGAAAACATCTAAAATTTATTACTCAAAGGTTTTCATGGTCGTTGATTACGAATCTGTGGTCGTTGTCGATCATTAGCGATACACTCTAAGGGTTAACGATGTCAATGTTAAAAATTAAAATTATCTAATCTTGAGGTTCATATTACTCTCGTTTCCTGTAAATGTTGAGTATAATATAAAGGTAACTAAAGGTACGAGAGTTGATGAACCTAGTACCATTCAGTGATGAATACCATGGATGATTAAGAATGTTATCAATGATAGTATGGATCATAAACAGACACAATTCTATTCAATAATGATTGTCTTGATAGAAAACGTGTAACTATGACTAGGAATATGACGAATGCTGATGACGAATTCTAATGAAGAATGCTGATGACGAATACTAACGAAGAATGATGATGACAATTGATGACAGATGATAGAAGGTAATCGATAGTAATTACGAAAAGTGGATAATACCTTTTCGAAATCATCCATTATACTACTAATAGTATTCATCATCAGTTTTTATCATTTATGATAATCATTACTAAATAGAATTGTGTCAGCATCCATAATTATCATTGCAAATATTTGTAATTATACTTGGTAATCATCCACCTCTGAATGGCATTACGTATTCTACCCGTATCTTGAAAATTAATCCACATTCATTCCTGATTATCATCTGTTACTATTGTTCATCAAAATACTCATCTAGAAATATGAGTAGCATTCTAAAGTTACTCAGCATCTTTCAACAAAAACTTCAATGCATGAAGTAAAAAATCTTAATTATTTAAGGGATTCAAACTAAAAAAAAAACAGTATTTTCCTCAAATTCATATTCAAAATATACCCTACAATCGTTTTACAAAAATTACGAAGCAATTAGCAAAAAGTATAGAACTTCATTGGAAAATTAAGATCCTCGACGATGATAGCACTCCACTTACTTCAACCGTTCATCAATTTCGACGAAAGCGGCATTGCTAATTTCTGAGAGAAATGTTTACCGAGCTCTCGCATTTCATCGTCAATAGAAAGTCATAAATGTGGTGAAATAAGAAAAGACGACTCCAAGAAATATTGCTCTAAAGATGAAAAGTCAGAAGCGTAAACGGCAATATGAGTTTTTAAGCATAACTTGCAGTTAAACCATGAATTTCAGAAGGAGCATGCAGGAGTTGAGTGCACGTCTCATGAACAAATTATACAACTTTACGAGGAACCGCTCTGCAAGTTGCGCTTTGTATATCGGAGTTTCCTGCGAGTTATAAAAGGCGCAAACGTTACCGCGGTACCGAATGAGGAGTAGTATTTTAATGAAGATCCGCACCGTAAAGTGAGAAGTTTCAGTAAAAAATTCCTAAAGCGTAAAGGATCTCCCTCGAGGCCGCGAAATATACAATTTAATCCGGGAGAATTAATGTTTTACGGGAATTCCATTGAATGATTGATTTGCCGACGCACCCCAACGTGTTGCTTGATTGTTTTTTCATGCATGTGTTTAACAAGGGATTCGGTACGGTGAAAAAAGTGGAATGACCCAGATACTTTTTCGACGTGTAACTGAAACTTACAGGGTGGCTTGATGGTTTTTAAAAATACCCGAGCAGAAATCTGTCCAGGCTGCGTGAAAACTGATCAGAGCCTGATCAGGCAGCAATCAGGCGTGCCTGATAAAGTGTTTCTTAATATTGATTTATAACATTGTGGTCTGTCCAATGCGGTCCTTTTACTACTTTCTGGTCTAGGTAACTCTTTGGCGATTTAGAGACACACTTAACTTCGATGTAACTAATAGAGACACTGAGCAGAAATCTGTCCCGGCTGCCTGAAAACTTATCAGGGGCTGATCAGGCTGCAGTCACGCATGCTTGATAAATTGTCTTAATATTTGATTTATTAGAACCTGATCAGGCAGCATTCATGCGCGCCTGATAAGGTGGGCTTTAATACTGCCGGACCAAGCCCTCATTAAGGAACTACAATCTACACCTCTCAGGCAAACGTAGTTGTTGCCTGATGATGTACTGATCAGGGGATTATAAAGAAAACTTTAACAAGTAAGCGTACTGATGTACCCGCATATAAGAATTTGTTATAAACATCATCAAAAATAGTTTCAGAAGAAATATGAACGCGACATTTGGTTCTACGGGGTAAATTATGTAGGAAACAAATATCTATAATTGTTACTTTTGTATAGAATAAGTAACAATAATAGACACACGTTTCATTTAATTTACTACGTAATATTGATTATCGCCATCAGATTTTGTCTAAAACCTCGTTTGAGAAAATTGTTTGAAACATATTAATGCAAATAATTATTTTTTATAAACAAGAAATCATACGTATTTTATTTTTATCAAATGTCCAGTCGTTAGTTTGGCGCTATCCTGGATGTGATTGGCATGGGCCAAAGCGGGTTGTCGATCATATTATTTATTTATTATTTTTAACAACAAATTTACATATTAACTTTTAACAACACATTGTACATATTTTTGAATATAATTTGTCCCGTAGATTGGATTGGAGTAGTTTAATGTCATATAAAACCAGTTTTGTCGAAATTATTTTATAACAAAATGTTATAATCTACTATTTTTTATAAACAAACAAGCACGGGTATTTTATTTTTGGAAGGTATCTTATTCACAATAGTTAGTTTGGAGCTACCTGAGTTTTTCTAGGCATAGGCCTCGATGTGGTAACAGAAACAATCAATTTATTATAAAATAATGGAATTGCGAGCGTAGCGAAGTGGTTAAGGTGTCAGCGTTGTAAGCGGGAGACCCGGGTTCGATTCCCGCCCCGAGTAAGATTGTTTCTTATTTAATTGCGAGCGTTGAAAAATGCAAATATAATATGTGATATATAAAAATATAATTAAAATATCAATGGTATTAAACATGATTGACAATTTTATTTAATTATTATATAATCTGACCTTACAGTTATCTCATCAGGCCTTTATAAAGCCCTGATCAGGGCTGGATATCAATATGTCTGATCCGACCTGGACTAATAAAGTCGTTATGTTCTTGATCAGACCCTGATAATATAGCCTGAAAAAGGCCTGAAATATATTCAGGCAGCCTGAAATGGACCTCATCAAGGCTGTATCAAAATTTCTACTCGGGTACGTTGAATAAGTTTTAATCGAATTCGCAAAAAGTAGCCTTGACGGACATTAATTTGGAAACTGATTTAACTAGGCATCTTAAAATGTGACCATGGTAGTAATTAAAATACTGATCATTTGAAGATTTAAATAAAAAAATGTTAGATACCGCTGCATTGTTGTCTATCTAGTACGGACCTTTACTACTTACAATGTATAGGTATATCTCTTTGGCGATTTAGGGACATACGTAACTCCGATGTAACTAATAGAGACGTGCAATATCGAAAGTATATAGTAAAAAAGGCAATTTTTAATCCAAGAATTTATTGTTACTGCAAATTAATTGATGCTCACAAGGATATCAACAGTACTCAAACTGTCACGATTTGATTATACATTTTTTTATTTTTAACATACGTTGACATTTTGACAGACCTATCTGTCATCTTCAGAACTAAATAATATTTCAAACACTTTTAATACAAAGATTTTTATAATTAATAATTACTAATCATTTCAAGATTATACTAGCCACATTCGTTAAAAGTTTAACACTTGCAATTTAAATTGAACAAAAATGGAAAGAAACATAAAATTTATCGACATAATTTCCGCGCGTACTAGAGAATAATAAATAAGTCAACCAGTAAATTAACCCTTTAATGCCCAAATGTACAGAAAATTTACACTAACTTCAACCCTTATTTCCAATATGAAATGAATTTTGAAAAAAAAAATGAAATTAACAGATTTTACTATTTTCGGGGTCACCCTTTCGAGTGGCGATGGACAAATTTTTAAAAATTCGAAATTTACATATGATTTTGAAGTATATAGTAAAATCCCAGGTTCAAATCCCGGCTCATTGACAATAATCCAACAATTTCCAACTTTATCATCATTAAAAAATATGTGAATTTTTCTAACACAAATTTGCTATTTGACTACCCACAACTATTGACAAGTGTTGCTATTGAAGGACATTTAGTTAGAAGAATTAAAAATATTGCAAAAATCACCATCTATTTGATTGTCCTAAAAGTGACCCCACTATTTGTAAAAAAAGCATATTTTTTTTAGAACGCATTTTTTATAAATATCCAGATTTTTTTATACAATGCTGTGCTTTGAATGAGCTGAAAAGTATGAGAAGCATGCACTCGATAGTTGTACTTAAAAGATAAACTGGTATATATTTGAAATTCTCGATGTGAGATCCAAAATGGACAAAGTATTGACAAAATTATTTTCAAAATTCAACATTTTTGTTAATTTTTGAAAACTATAAACTGTAGAGAAAATGTTACCGAGAACAATCATGATGTATATTATAACTGCTCTGGTAGTTAAACAAATTTATTTTTCAATAAAATATGCACGTATTCTATAGCTGTTTTACGAATATACCTTTAAAAAAATTAAGGATACAGCTATTTTTCTTACTTTTTAAAAGTTAGCCAATAAAAGGACCTAGGATCATTAAACAACATCCACCAATTGGTACAACAAGAAAGATAAATCAAGATACTCTTGATTCCTTATTTCAAAAACTATTTAAATAACATTTCTAAAAATATAAAAATGAACCCATAAAGCTTTAGCGAAAACGTCAAAAAATAAAAGGTATTTTCCGGAAAGAGAAATTATCAAAATATGAAAAAGAATATTCAAATACAAAACAGTATGATTATAGAAGATCCAAAAAAAAAGGAATGGTAACATTTAAAACGAAGATTAAGATAAAGATAAAGATAAAGATGATTAACTAGACTGTCGATCTAGTCGATAACTAGCCATACCAAAATAACCTTACAAAACAATTATCTGATCTTCAAACACGCTCCAACATTCTGCGTAGTGTCAACAAAATATAAATATACGCCACATATTTCTGGAATATCCAAATTACGAAGATGACATTGGTAAAATAGTTAAACGATAGTTTTTTACGTAAAACAAATATTGTATTAAGATACAATAATAATAAGATACATAATATAAGTATTATGTATGTAAATATGCAAACAAACGACTAAAATAAAAAAAAATTGACCTTAAAATTTAAACCTTATTTTTAGTTTTTCATGAAATACTAAAGGTTCCAAAGAATTCCTCATATTTGTTATTTATACATTAATATTTTAGTAAAATAACAAGATTGTTTGAGAAGGATCGAATTAAAATACCTTAGATACTTCATATTATATTTTTCTCGCATTTATTCGCTTAGTGCAAGACGCCGGCCAGGCCGCCTGATGGTGAATTTTGACAACTCGCATCTGCAATTTGTATGGAGAGTGATATGAGAAAGTGAAATATTTAGTTTTTCTTTCATTTTCTGCGGGTTTTCAAACGCATTAGTCCTTTGAGTATATTGTTTGAAATTTGGCCCAAATTTTGTACATTTTTGTTTGTAACAAAATATTATACTTTTTTAATTCGAATCATTTTGATTTGGACAAAACGAGGTTATGGGGCTGAAATGAATACGATTATCCGAACTGGGTTTGAATCAATCACAAACTCAATAAACTTTAATCCAGTATGTATAGAAATAGGAAAAAATTTGGCTGTAGGATATGTAGTTCGTGTAGAAGAAGTATTTGGAATATGTACAGAACATAAATTAATTCGTTCCAGTGTAATTCGGCAAACTCTTCCTCCGTACAAAGTTACATTGGAAATAAGAAAAATACCATGTTTATGTATTAACTAAATTACTAATAATGGAAAATTACAATATATACATAAATATAAATATATTTCAGCTGAATAATGAATTGTATTCTATACAATTTCGAACTCGGAGTAATCATTTTTTTTGCACAATATAATAAAATGAACCCTTTCAAATGGTTCTTTAAACCATAAAACTTACTTGCAACACTTAACACAGATCGAAATAAACATTAAAATATCTCAAATTAACGAATAAATAAGAGCATTTTTACATTGACTTTAATGGAAAAGCTCGGACGTTGCAGATGCGAGTTGTCAAAAATCTCCACGCTGAGCGCTGCCGTCGATTTCGATATCCCCTCCATCGCCATGCACGAAGCGAATAAGCATTTATAAGAGACACATTTATAACCTAATATTCAATCGCTAACGATTTTTTGTAATTGAGTTCGATATATTATTTCGTTGGACAAAAATTATACTTGAAGCTTTCTATACGCATCAAAACAAAGTAATGTGCCACAAAGTTTATTAGAGTTATAACTAATTAAATAAGTGTGCAGTTGTAGCAAATTCCCGAGGACAGTTTGTTGTTTAAACTTGTTGCAGAATCACAATGAAATTTCATGACAGCCATTGTCCAGATTCATGGCCCTATTGTGTCTTTTACGGGAAAAACGCTCCTACGTTCCGGAACGATTTGCTATTATTCGGGTATAATGCGATTTCTAAATTAAAGTTTTTACACGAACAATTTCAATGAGTATTGTTTTCTGGTTTGCTTATAATTTCGTTGTAGAGGTAGAAGTGTTATTTTAACTTTTTTTTATAATATAATGATGAATCGCTGTTCTGTTTCTGTAGAATTTTACAATAAACACAAAACCAAAAAAGCTTCCAAATTTTAGTTGACATAAATTTAATAAACTTAATAAAATTTACTAATATTCTTCGTAGTATAATATCGATTTATTATTTGTTTGGTTTATTGTATTTACGTTTATCAAATACTCGGTGTTTAATTAACAATGTTACGTTATTCTAGGTTAGGTTAGGTTGGATTTAATATGATTTTTTACTTTTTATTCGATTTTTTTTTTTTTTTTGCAACACAGTTTTTTAGTAGAAAATTGTTTTTAAAACATTTTCAGACATTGTCCTGGTACTTAGTAGATCCCATGGTTGTACTAATGAGTCGTGTCGAAACATTTTTTATCGCAATAGGTTAGACGGAGGCGCAAAATCGCATTTTGCGCCCTACTGCGACAAAAAATTCTTTACAGCTTGTCGAATTCATAATGGCGGTCAACACGAATATAATAAACCTGTATTACGACTTTATTAGTATCGCCGTAGTTACGTGGATTAACTTTCTTGTAAAATAACGAAAAATGAGAATTTTTTAATTTGATTTGATTTTGGTATCATTGAGCGTTCATTGAGCTATAGAAAATAACTTTCCGCTATGATTCATTATAATAGTTAATGAGTCCATGGATTACGTGCATATGAAATTCGTAGATAAACATTTATTGAAAATTTGATTAATTGAATTAACGTTATTAAGAATGTTTCGAATATTTAAATACTTTTTAAAATATTATACTTTCCAAATAAATATTTCAAACGTCTCTAATGGTTTTAATAATAATGCGAAGAATTTAGTATTTCATTTTAGACGTTTTATGCTTATTTTCATAAAATATATCCCGTGATAGAAAATATGAAAATTTTCATTTGAAGTCTATTTATTTTCTTTGCTCGCAGATTCTCGAAAGCATTTTCGGTGCGACCCGAGTGAACTAGGAATGGGGAGTCAGGAGTTAAATACCATTTAATTTCTCATTTCACACGGCTGTCGATCCTATCGACTCCTGTTTGCACCGCGCAGGAAAATTACCTCCTGAATAAGCACTTTATAAAATTTAATTAGCACAGGAATCGATGCTTATGACGTTCGGACTTTAGATTCAAAGAAAGTTTCCCTGCTAAAACTTATTGAATTATTCAAAGACAAATCTAACGTAGATTTAAAAAATGGTAAAAATTATCTTCAAGATTTTTGTGCATATACAAATTGCAAAACATGTGAAAAATAAGATATTATTTAATTAGCTAATTATTATGCTTTTTATAAATAAACACAATTCTATAAATATTTGTATGTATACATAATGGAATATTTATATGTTTATTTGCAATTTGTTGATATATTTTTGGTAAATTGAACCATTCAAAACGGTTATTTATACTGCTTTTATACTAATGTTTGATAAATTGTTCTATTGATTTACAATTTCCCACTGGACTGTTTATTTTTCCACATTTAAAAGCGAAATAATGGAAATAGTCACAATATAGGTAGGCCATTGAGCCAAAATATGAATAAAAAAGTAATTAATTTAAAATGAATAAAAGGAATATTTAAAATATTAATTACTAATTTCGGCCAAATATCATGGCCCTCTTAAATATAAAAAAAAAACAATTTCTTTAAGGGTTAAATCAAACGTAGAGAGGAACAGACAAATTTGTATATAAATATGGTTATAACAGTTTTTAGGTTAATTACCTGCTTAAAAATGTACTCTTTCATATTGCATGGCCATTTTTAATTTTGAAAAACTATACCAGGTTTATAATCAGCGACCTCTAAAATCTCCGAGTAATAAGTGGTAAGTAAATCTGTGTCAATTTTAGTTTTATTAGTTGGCCATATTGGATCTACCATTTTTAATTTCAAAAATGTTGTAAATCAAATATTAGATTTGTTATCGGGGACCCTAATTATCTCTGATTGGTCAGTTTCAAATGAATCTAATAAGTTTTGAAAAGCGACTCCGTCATATCACAAATCTGTGTATTTTTTTCTAGGACATATTGGATCCATTATTTAATTCATTTAAAATTCTTTTCAAATTTGATATTAGAATAGTTATCAGGGACCCCAACAATCCTCAAGTAGTAAATTAAAATGAATCCACTCGACTTTTTGTGAAACTGGTCGGCCATATTGAATCCACCATTTTAACTTTTGTAAATACCAGAATTCCATATTATTATGTATTTTGTAGTAAAATGGTATTAACTAACTTTACTACTTAGTTTATTTAATTTAAAATAGTTGAAAGGTCTCAGAAAAGAAAAACAATACAAGCTTTTACAAAATTAAAATCAATCGACGGGTGTCTAAGGTGAGAATTCCTAACAAAAATGATAAATTCGTTATTTCTTGTAGTGCAATAGCAAAAGATGGCACTTCGGCTTTTCATTTAACGACCCCAGCCGTCGCATTTTCAACGAAATAGCTTCGGGGTTAAAGCGAGGTTCCGCAGTTTCTCGAACAATGCGACATGTGTGCCTTATACGTTTACTTAATAACGTGTAGTCGTTTAAGGTCATTAAGTTTCCATTATAATTGTATCTCGAATAATAAATGTGCTTCATTCCTTAAATCGTGCAATTATCTCATTTTTGTTGTTAGTTATCGTTCATTCAAAATTTAATAGTAGCACATTACTAGTCAAGAAAATGTAAATCGTTGATTTGATTGAATTTATGGAATTCAAAAATTATTAGACTTGTTTTCGGTTTCGACAAATTAATAAAATGACTCGTTTGTCTTTTTATTGAAAAAAATAGTCAAAATATTAATGGCATGTCCAAGAAATGTTTTAGTCATACCACCAAATGACTATGAAACTATGAAATGAGAATATTGACTGCAATTGCCACGAGTTTCTATACATAAAATAGCTGAGAGATTTCTTGTAAACTTATTAAGAACAGTAAGTGGGGTTGAACTAATCCGCTTGTGTGCGCTAGTAGCTTTTGGTTACCCCCCACAATGTTGGAAAGTGCAAGAGTAGGAGGGGTAAGCAGTACGAAGAGGTGGGGGGCTCCCAAACGATGCTAGCGCCACTGAGAAGTTTAATGCTATATCTTCAATAAAGTTTCCTGAAAACTTTGCTTGTGCCATCTCTTTAGTAAACCAAATTCTAAATGTTGGTCATTATATTTCTCAAATGGTAAAGTCCGGTATCTGAAATTTTTATATGCGTTAGTGACGCCATGCAGTCGTGGAAAGATGCTTTGTAATGTTTTTTATTATTTTACCAAAAGTTAAAAGTTGAATAAATGAAGAACACGCAAATGTCTTAGTACCGCTTTAACAACAATATTTGGAATTCATATCGTTTGCGAAATGTTTCTTAATAAAATTATAGGCAGCTGCATCTTTCTTACATTTATTATATTAGATTTGGTAATATTGAAATTTCCATAAAACATTTGAAATACTTCGTGTCGAAATGTTTCAAATTCTTTCAAATCACATGTCATTCGTGAATCGTTTCACATTTTAAAAAAAGCACAGACAAAAATGTATGTTGGACCCCATAATCCGAAATATTTTAATTAACGAAAATTCTGTACTACTGTAGAGAGACTGTAAAAGGAATACAAATGTTCCGTTATGAAAAACCAGATAAATTGTGGAATCCATTGAAACTTTCAAAAAGCGAATGGAAACATCGAAAAGCTAGATGTTAATCATAAAATTGTCTCTAACATTCATAAAAATTGATGAAATCGCTTACAATGTAAACTGAATATTTCGTATTAAATAAATGAAAATTTAAAATAAAAATGGAAGGTTTTATTACAAATTTAAATAAAATAAAAAATCATTAGATTTAAAACAAGTGAAAGAAATGGAACAGAATTTTGGAACATTTTGTATACTTTTTATGGCTGTGTAATTTATCTACTATCTTGGCTAACAATACTGATTAAAAGTTCAAAATAGAGGTTCAGTAATAAAAATCAAATTAAATAACATAGTCGAAAACTGATAACTAAAATATTTTATTTTTTTTCAATTGCGAAAAAGTAACGAAGCGAATAACGTGCTTTAGCGAATTAAAAGAAAAGTAAATTGATAGTAAAATTCAATATAAATAGCATATTGTAGTTGTTCTTACTATGTAAAAAGTGAAGACAATCATTTAAGTAAGAACCACAACAAAAAAAGTTAGTTGTGAAGCATTTTATTATTCGTGGAGATTCTTAATCTATAAACTGGTAGTTTAAAGATCTTTTGGATTGCATTGGTTTGTTTTGATTAAAAATTTTCCCTTTATTACTTCTAACAATCCAATAAATAGTATTTTTTTTATCAATATTGATATGACAAAAAATTAACAGACTAATTAAATTTTCAATATTGATATACGTATCGATGCTTATTGTTAATAACATCTATAGAACCATTCGTATAAGAAAATTAACATAAAGCTTATCATATTAAAAATGAAAACAGATATTGAAACGCAATATAAATTAATTAGTACCACAGTGTTATATGTATATGTATAAAATTATGCATATTTGTTTGACTGTTTCAAAACTGACGTCACTGAGAATTTTTAATTAAAAAAAAAAGTGACAAATAAGGTTAATACAAGTATACATTCAAAACTCCTGGATTACGTGCAAATTTCTTCTGAATCGATTTTATTCGACCCATTAAACTCTTGAATCGAGAATTACAAAGATCGAGAAAATAAAAAGCAGTGCCTGTCGTTTTCTAGGTCGAAGGATTCAAATTTGGCGTTAAAATTACTGTGAGAGAAAAAAAATCTGTTACAGTGCATTTATTCTATTTATTTTTATTCGGTAACGAACTGGATTGTCGTTTCATGAGTTAAAAAAAGAAGCACAGGTTTTTTGTGAAATTATTATTGTGCATTTTTACTCTTTTTTATCAATACTTAATTCCGTCCTAAACTAAAAAACTAAAAAAGCAAACATCGTCGATACCTAAACAGTTATAATGAACATTTTTAACATGAGTGTAGGAAATGAAAACTCAATTTTATAAAGGGGCATTCTAAATTTTACTGGTGTTTTCTGTATAGAAAACTATGTCAGGTAGAATTTCAAGCCCTTATCTCTTATAGAAGTCTCATAACCGGGTTTTTTTTTATTATATAAAAATATTTAGAAAATTTGACATTTTTTAGTAAAAAACTATTTAAATATTGCAAATCGATTGAAAATTTACCAAGGAATTCATTCCCATTTACGTCTTTAAGTAAATCGAAAAAACGACTTTTTCATTAAAAATCCATAACTTAATATACCTATTTCTATTTGGCTCAAATTTTCAAGAAAATAGTTAACAGTACGTACTTTGAAATGATTATACAAGTGACCTGGTTTTTTTTTAGTTTTTTGCTATATTTTTTAAAAATAGAGTGAAAATTGAATTTTTTCAATGATTTGTTCCAAAATTTTTGCTTTTGGAAAGAAACTCAAATTTCAATTCCTTGGATAATTTCCAATCAGCTATGTACTCTGATACTTTATTTTCTTAGTAAATTCTATCGTAAATAAATCAAAATAAAGTATCAGAATGCATAATTGATTGGAAATTTATCAAGAGTTTTAACCCATTAACTCCAAAAAAGCCTGAAATCATAGCTGTAGTTTGAAATAATGTCAGATGCAGAACAAGTTCTTGTAAAATATGTGAATACCATTGAATATTATGTTTTTGGTTGCGTTCTACAAGATGCCGAATTCGGATTTCATTTTTGTTGACATGCAAAACTAATATATCGCCTTGTTTAACAAAAAGTGCGGAAAAATCAACAATTTTTTCTTTTTTCATCATTACTTTTGTAAGAAAACGTAATTTTGATACTGAACAAGTGGCACAAAATGGCACAAACTGTGAAAACTTAAAAATTGTGCAGTAGATTCTAATGAAAATTCAAAATGGCATCTTGAAAATTTAGGATATTGCAAACAAAATTTTCAATTTTCAAGTATGTTGGATCAAACGTTATTGCTTCAACGAAACTTAACGAAACTTGGTTTTTGAGGTCGCTGATTACGAATCTGACCGTGATTTTTTAAATTTCAAAATGGCGGATCTAATATGGAAAACCAAGGTAATAACATTTTTAGCGAATTTCATGAAACTTCGTATAAATGTGTTTTTCGGATCGTTGATTACGAAACTGGCCATGGTTTTTCAAAATTCTAATTGACGGTTGCAATATGGTGGATCGAAATGATAAAATTTTTAACAAATTTTACGAAAGTCAGTATATAGAGTTTTTTTTGTGGTCGCTGATTGCGAATCCCACCATGATTTTTCAAAATATACTTTTGCTTAGCACATTTTAGCAAACAAATCAGTATAATTGGAAATGTCGACTTCATCGTCAGATTCTTCATCATGATCTAGAGTCATTTGCGTTTATTTTTACTAATAGAATAATACATACTTTTATTATTTTACAAATGTTCATTAAATAACTTTTTAACTTTAGTATGATTCACTTTATATTTATCGAATGATTGAGTTATGGAGTTATTCATGCAACAAAGTATTTTTCAAAATAAAACAATCGGATCAGCAGGCCATTGAAAGAAAGCGTTAACACTTTTGCCAGAAAACTTTTAATTTTTTTTAAATCAATTGCTTTAGATTGCACTTTCTACGTGACTAAGATTTTGGCTGTAAAAAGAAACTTTCAATGAGAAAAAAAATCCATAAAATTTTCATATACTTCAGATTGATAAATTTGCAAACATTTATGAATTCTGATATTTTATTTTAATTTATTTTCGATAGAATTTACCAAGAAAATAAATTAGAATAAAGTATCCGAGTGCATAATTGATTGGAAATTCTCCAAGGAATCCAAATTTTGGTTCTGATTGTTTCTCCAAAACTGCGCATGCGTAAAAATGCTCGAAAACTGGGACAAATCATTAAAAAAAATTGAATTTTCACGCTATTTTTAAAAAGTGTAGCAAAAAACTAAAAAAACCCAGATGACTTATATACTCATTTCAAAGTATGTACTTTTATCTATCTTTCTTGAAAGTTTCAGGCAAATCGAAATAGGTATTTTAAGTTATGAATTTTTATTGAAAAAGTCCCCTGGAAGAAATGCATCTTAAAACATCCGGGCGCGAGCTTGGTCCTGTTTTGCGTCCAGATACATATAAACAGGCGCGATGCAGGGCCTTACTAGAATCCGGATATTGTGAAATAGATTCCTACTAGGGGACTTTTTCATTAAATTATATAACGATCATTATACCGATTTACTGAAAAACCTAAATGGGAATGAATTCAAATTTTATCAGACATATATTTTTTGCTGTAGAACTTGCTGAACACTGGTAAAATTTCAGACAAATCGTAGAACCTTGACCGCGAAGTGTTAAATTTTGATATGGAATGCCCGTAAATCTCATTAATAAATCCGACATGTTAAAATTTTGATCTTTGGAATAGGAGTACACTATACAGATTTACTTATACTTTTTATACTTATTCATTCTGCAATTCAATGTAATAATTTCTATAGTTATAAAATACATGGATAATTACGTTTCAAATTGGATGCCAAGTTGGAAAAACTTGATGGTTAAGGGGGTTCTAATGTGGTACGCCGGTAGGTATAAAATGTCACTAAAAAACGTAAAGATAAGATAACCGAATAAAATTTTCAAAATTCCGGTTCTGTAGAGGTAATTCTAAGGGCCGGGGAACAAAGTTCCGAAAATCAAAACCCCGAAAGGCTAAAATTTCGATTTTGCGTGAGTCCAAGGTATTTTAATTTGCTTTCTTTTTGCCAAATTTTCAAAGACAAAGTGAAGAAAATCACACTGGAGCCACGCTATATCGAAATTTTGACCTTTCGGTATGTCAATTTTCGGATCTTTGTTCCCCGGTCATTCTAAGTACTAAAAACCTAGTTTCTAAAATACTAAAATACTAAAATACTAAAAATATTGATTGAGTAGTGACCAAGAATTTCCAAAAAGTGATTTTTATTTATTTCCGAAAATTCTCGGTAAGTTTTCAAGTAATATCTTTGGCATTTTCAATGATACCATTTACAGTAATTAAAATCGCGC
Source organism: Trichopria drosophilae (assembly GCA_030407085.1). Lineage (NCBI taxonomy): Eukaryota > Metazoa > Arthropoda > Insecta > Hymenoptera > Diapriidae > Trichopria > Trichopria drosophilae. The sequence continues at coordinate 103,306,721 of CM059586.1, forward strand.
TTACAGAACCCGAATTTTGAAAAATTTTTTTTCAGTCACTTTTTATTTACCGTTTTTAGTGAAAATTCCTACCTTATCGGTCGAGCACTTTAGAACCCCCTTAACACTTAATTTTGACATCGGAATTTTGAAAAACGACCTTGAAAATAGTGAGGTAACTTCAATTTTTTCCGACTTTAATTTTATATGCAATACTCAATTGAAATTGAAGTAAAAAATGTAATTTTAGGCATTAAAGAGGTTCTAAAGTGGTCCGCCGGCAAGTTAGGAATTTCCACTAAAAACTATAAATAAAAAATGACTGAATCGATTTTGCTAAATTCGGGCTCCGTAAGGGCAATTCTAATTACTATGGACGGTGTCCTAAAACATTAATTGAAAACTGACCGAGCATTTTCGGAAATAAATAAAAATCACTTTTTTCCGAAAATTCTCGGCCAGTTTTCAACTGACGTCTTTGGTATTTTCTCGGAAACCGTCTGTATTAATTAGAATTGCCTTTACAGAGCCCGAATTTTGAAAAATCGATTCAGTCGTTTTTATTTTCGATTTTTGGTGAAAATTCCTACCTTATCATTGGACTACTTTAGAACCCCCTTAATGGATTAACAACAAACTTTCAGAATAACGAACTTTTTAAACGTATAAAATTTAAAAGTCTTCTTTAAAGCCTCGTCAGAATCCTTGATTTTCCTTGCAAGTTCCCTCTTTAAAGATCGGCGCAATCGTTAATGGAAGGTAAAATAATAAACTTAAATATGCTAAGTCGCTGGCTCATATCAAGTTCAATTACTCGGTAAAGAGGGGAGTCGGCCATCTAAAAGGCGACGTTTCAGAAGGTATTAACCGTGAACTTACATGTGCGGGGCCGGTTGTTGCAGCTTTTCGTGCCAGGTAATGTTGGCTGAACATGCCACGCGTTGATTTTTAACGCCGGCGTAATTTCTGCCCCTTTTTTTCTCGCCCCGGGAAAAGTTTTTATCAATTTTCCTCCCACGGCCCTCCATTAAGGGGACGCGCATGTATACGACCCGGCAAAGTGTAATTCCGGTGCAAAGGCAGCGCCACGCCGCAGAGTCGTAATGGCACCAAAAGAGAGAACTTCACTTTGTAGGCAGATGCGATAGAGCACGCGATGCTTCAAAGTTCTCGAGTACTCGATTACTCCATGTATCGTCGACGTTGCACCACGGTAATAAAGGCGCGAGATGTGCACCGAGTAATGGGACGCCCCGTCGTCGATGTCATTGATGTCCTCGGTGATGTCGCTCTAGGTATCTTTGGCCTCTTTAAAATTGATCGGGATGCGATCGAGCGAACGCTGTCGAAGATTTTTCCTTTTTTTTCTTACTAAGAAAGTTTTTCATGTATACTTTTTACTGGCCTTTTTATCTGGTTTTATAGAAATTTAAAGAAGAAAGGCACATGATCAGCGGATTGATAATTTCAGTGACAACCGAAGTAGTTTATATATAATTTTGTATAATGTTGATGATTTATGAGAAAAATGATTGTTATATGGGAAAATCTCCGATATTTTTTTTTACGACTTTTTTGGCCATGAAGCCGAACGGCGAGGCTCAGCGACAAATCGCTGATTTACAGACTGACCGCGAGAACCTTAATATAAAACCTTAACCCCTAACCTTAACCTTAACATTAAAATCAACCCGTAACCTTAACCTTATCCTTAAACATAACCTTAACCTTAACCTTAAACTTAACCTTAACCCTTAAACTAAACCCTTAACCTTAACCCTTAAATTAATCCCTTAACCGTAACCCTTAATCTTGACCTTTAAACTAAAGCCATAATCCTTAACCTTAACTCTTAACCTTAACCCTTAACCCTAACCCTCAACCTTACCCTTAACATTAAACCTTAACCTTAATAATTAACCTTAATCTTAACCTTAGACCTTAACCTTATTCTTAACCTTAACCTTAACCTTAACCTTAACCTTAACCTTAACCTTAACCTTTACCCATAACGTTAACGTTAACCTTAACTTTTTTGTTTTATAATTAACATTATATATGATATACAGCGCCTTCACACAGGTGTCCAATAAGCTCTCAGGGTGCTTGTGCGAGACCCCTGCTGTAAAGATGTGCAATCTTATATGAGAGATATCTTAAAATTTTGTGTCAAGGGGTACTAGGGTATTAACAAAAATTGTTTTTTTCTTATCCGAAAAAAAAAGTCAGATCACAGGAAATATAACTCTAGATTTGAGTTCTGGCCATATCTCAAGAAGTCTGGATATATTTATGTGAATCTGTCCGAAATAAAGAAAAAAAAATGTATCGACAGAGAATCGAACCCCAATTTCCCGATTAATCAATGGTTTGTGGTAGATTATTTTTTTTATTTAAAACTTGTGAATGTCATAGCAGTAGTTCTCACAAAAAGGATTCGTCTCATGACTATCCATGAAATTCTGCAACCAGGCTAACATGTGGTAAGATGAGCATCGGACTGCTTCTCTGTCATAATTTCTGGGTTAAAGATCTAATGCCATCATGACAGAAGGTAAGGATGGGAAAGCAAGTCCACAACTGTCGTCATCATGCAACCGTAGTTCTGTAGTAGTGGAAAACTTGACTTCAGAATCTAATATTACAAGGAAACTTCGTTCCTAGAAGTTCTATGCAACCGTAGTCGAAGTATTAAGTCACCTGTAATAAGAGCAAAGGTGATTTACTACGTATGCAGCCGATATCGGGTATCCAAACCAAAATAAATCAGAGTATAAGACAACTCTATCAGAAATTCTTCAACTTTCACATGACAAATGGATAATGTAAATGAAATAATATCTCTTGTGTAATGTTGCGAAGGTCTGTTAAAGGCACAATAAAACTTAGAATTGCCTTTAGTTTGGACGAAAACTCAAAGACACCTTCATGCCATAATTAGCAAACAAATTCTATATTATAATATCCTAAAGTTTTAAGTTCAACGAGTCCTAATTTTTTTAAATGATATTCAAATTTGAGGACAGAAATAAAACGAACTACGTTTTTAATATAGATCCTGTATTTGAATTCACGTAAGAAGTAACTTATATCAAAATTGATTTATTTGTGGTCCGCTAAATTACCTGACTTTTCACATTTAACTGAAACATTTTACGCTGTAATGTTTTAATTAAAAGGTTTCATTTTATTACAACTAACTTCATTGGAAGTTACACAGTCGAAAACTTCCGCTATTGTAAACAGTGAAGTTTCAAATCTTTTCTTCATATTTAATTAAGTCACTTTTACTACTGAAATGAAGCGATTAATAAATTAGTTTAAATTTATTCCTGAATTCTGAGACCAATGAAAATCTGCCATATTAGCTATATCTTTTTTTTTTGAGGTTTTAAGACTTTCAATGAATTTTTATTTGACAACTTTTCATCTAATCATTGTTTTTACATATTATTAAAAATGCCAATAAATATGAAACACAAAATTAAGTAGATTTTTTAAAGATATTTAATTAAATTCTTAGAAAGAAAATAGTGTAAAGAATATGTTAAAAACCTGGGACAAAGTTGTTATAATGGAAATAATAATATGGAGATAAACATCGCTTCTAACATTTATAGTACACATCATAACAAAAATTGTCGCAATAACATCTAGATTATAAAAAAAATAAGAAACCCCTATAAAAATTAAGATTGTCCGAATTCTTCTTGTTTATTTTCAAAAATTATTGAAAAATTCGAAAAATATTTAAAATGAAAGTTCTTCTCAAAATACACCTTTTATATTTTATGCATTTTTGCTACAGGTGTAATAGAAACTGAAAAAATGGCGTTTTTATTGATGTATTATACAATAACCATCAAAATTCTGTCAGGGTTACAAATAATTTTCATTACATCCATCGTGTCCTACGTATTTTGATATGCTGAAATCGAGTATCATATAAAGAATCGTGACAAATGCGATTATCATCGTCAAAAACTTGAAAAATTTATATAAATTATGATTTTTTATCTCTCTCTTTGTTTATTTTCTTAACTATTAAAAACTCCGAAAAATATATTCAATATAAAATATGTATTATGAGTAGATTATTTCTTTTACTGGACTTTTATTGGAAATATTTTTCGATATTTCCTATCTTTTTTAAAGTGAACAAGAAAAATTGTGAAAAACCTTAATTTGTATCGATTTTTCATTTTATTTCTATGTAGACTGGACTTGTTTCAATTTTTACGACGATTTTCATTTTCAGCACACTAAAATACCAAAGATACCATAAATGTAATAAAACTGGAAGACCACCCTGATGTTTTTTTGATAATTATTATATATTACATCCATAATTATTCATAAACTTCATTTTTCTCAGTTTATCCCACCTTCACAAAAATGCACTGAATATAAAATGTGTATTTTGAGAAGGTTTACAACTTTTATTTGAAACATTTTTCGAATTTTTAATATTTTTATACAAAAACGAAAACAATTTAAACAATCTTTGTTTTTTAGGATTTGCAATATGTAAATAGAATTTGTGTCAATTTTCTCTACAATATTCATTACCAGTATATCAAATTGCACCCAAACAACACCAAACATAGCAGCAAGGTTAAATAAACTTGACTTAAGGTTGATAATCTTACTGCAACCTTAGTTGACCTTGTCATAAGGTTCAGTGCTGTTAAGGCAGTGTACAATAAATTTGAGAAACAACGTTTTCATAAGTTTATCCGTGTTTCAATGTATTGTCTTTTCAAAGTAGAAACTAATATAAAACGAAACGAGATCTAACGATTTTTTAAATTTTTGCATAGGACTGATATATAAGTGTCCCGGAATCTAATTAAAAAAGAAAATTCGATGCACTTTTAATGTTTTATTTAAATACCCTTTTAGCAATCTGTGAGTAAACATATCTGGACATAATTAAATTATCGTACGTAGTAAATAATTTAATGCTTTCTTTGTGATGAATATGGTATTTTAAATACTAACCGAAAATGGTGTCTTTAACTGCATTTTTTTTTAAACAATTTGACTGTTTTCAGTACAGTTATATTTAATATAATACCAAGTTTGTTGTATTGTTTAAGCTAAATTGTAAATATGTAAGAGGAATTTCTTGAAGAGGATAATAAATTTGACTGCTAACATTATAAATCTTTATTTTGTTTATACTTTATTTCTTTGCATTTTATTTTATCATTATTTATATTTTCGAATTTAACCGAAAAATACAAAACTTGTTATTGTATCTACTACTACGGTCAAGAAAATAATTGTTATAACCTACACTATTATTTTATTTAATTAAATCCCAACGAAAATGTATTTTATTCGTTGATTTGTTTAGTACGGTTTCGTGAATGAGAAAACTCTCAATATCGATACGAATATAAAGTTTTGAAAGTATCGCAGAAGAAAAGTACAAATAGACAATGAATTTTAGGTTTTGAAAACGTGGTTGACCCTGCGAATGTCGTAAATGGCCGAAGTCTTTCAATTTCGTCAATTTGGTGACCCTGATTCCCCTATTGTCTTCCAGTATTACACAAATATACATCGCCATTCTCCGTTATCGACGTCGAGTTCCAGATTTGGACATTCGCCAGGATCTTTTCGAATATTTTGCGACCTTTAAAAGTCGGATTCTTCTCCATCCAAAACTTACGTAATTACTGGGTGATAATTGAAATCAACATCGAGGCTTTCATTAACGTTTTCAGTGCCTTTGTTTGTTCACGATTTTTCAATTATAAAATTTTCTGGTCAGTTTTTAAACGATTCCTTAAAAATTATGTATGTGGCGCCTAAACTTCCAGTTTAAGTAGTAACAACAAGTAGGAATAGCGAGTAGTAACAGCCAGTAGTATCAGTAAGTATGGGTCAGCCTTGTGACTATTACTACTTAAAAAAAAAACAAATCGTTTTCCTTGATTTTAAAAAATTATACTTTAGTTACGTTAAATAAATATTACATTTCAGAATAATATTATTGACATCTCTGTAATTATTCTGACTTGTAATTTGAATGTCATTTCAATGCTTTCTGATAAGTTGCCAAGAGTCTTCAAGAGTTTCTTAGCAAAAAAGTTAAGTTTTTTTTTTTTAATTTTGTGTATTGGTGGTACGATTGTTGGACATTAAAAAACATTTATTTTTATGTTGCGGCCAAAATTTTGGCCCACTTAAGAATTTATCGTCTACAAAAAAATATAAAATTACAACTATAGGTTCAAAAAATTAAACATTACTAGTATGAAGAACTTAGAGATGCATTTAAAAAATCTTTCATGTAAAGGTGTTATTTATGAATTACTGATACTTAATATAATTTTTAGTATTTAATAAAAGAATAAAACAGAAAATTAATTAGAACGAGTAGAGTATAAAATAAATAAAAGCATTTAATAATCCCTCGCGTTATTCTAAAAAAAGAAAACGAACGTTAGCAATATTGTGCAATATTCCTAATGCAGCATTCACTCAATTGACGAATTTCCATCGTCGTTTGGAATAAACGCACCCGTAAGCTTCATATAACGACGTAGATATAATAATATATAGCGGGGTCATTGATTTATTGGAAGCGATATATCGAGGAAATTCTTCAGCTACCATCGAGGTTATATCGGGGCAGCAGACAAAAAGGAGACCGAGAACCGAGGGTAGCCGCACTAGGACGTCAAAAGATATTAACGTCTGTTCCAACGATAATTTTCACTTTAATTCGATAAAGCACATTGTAAGTTCTAATTTATTTGTTAGTCATAACATTTAAGAAAGCTAAAATTTACGTTCATACCTTTTTTATATTCTTATTTTCATATGTAAGAAATATGATTTTAGATATTTGAAAACATCTCAATTCTAAAAATAAAACTAAAAAAAAATAAGGGAGGGAATAAAAGCTTTTTTGGAGTTTTGGAAAATTAGGCGAAGCATTGTGAAGTCACGTTTACCAACCACTTCCGGTAGTATTCAAGACGGCGAATTCTATTGCAGCTTTAGCACGTTGAAAACTCGAGAACGACGTTAGTGGTCAAGAAAGGGAATATCGAAATGGGCTCTCTAAGTGAGAACTTAAGCCCTGTGTCACGTCAGCATCAGCATTTAAGTTTCTTAGTGCGCTCTGATGCGGATCCTAACCTCACTTTCCGTTACATCAACGAATTCTAATTTTTTTTAATACATTGATATTTATTTCTTTATCAGGTATCTTATATTGCAAAATTTAAAATTTTGTCGGTTGCATAAATCAAATCAATTAAATTTTTTAACAGATTTCAAAGACTAAAATACTCTGTAAAATCAATTCACATAAATATCCCGGAATCTATAGAAAAACTGAAACACGTGAAAAGTGAACAGGATATGTCATAAAAATAGGCTACAAACTTAATTTTATAACAGCACCTCACATATTTATAAAACACATCGAAAAAGTTTCTCGACGTTCGCTTTATAAATAAAAGTGCATCGTTTGAAATTTATAAATAACGGCTACGTCGAACTACGTGCATTACCTTTTTATAATCATGATGTGCATACCTGTATCAAGCATGTATGTAAAACAAATATTCAGCGGTGAACTCAGATGTTCGTACTTGTCAAATCTTAAAATCCTTTTAAAATTTTGAAACAAAAAGTTTCTTTTAAAAATATTATAGAAGTTTGTTGGTAAACAAATTTCAGTAAACTTTATTATGTGCAACTGTTCAAAATCTCTGTTAGCTTGATTCTTTGGCAGTATTTCAAAACAAAAATAAATAAAAGCAAACTTTTAATAACGTCAGTGTCTCAAAATGACTTTCGATACTTACAACTTTAGAAAAATTCATTTTTTTTAAATGTGTTATTCCAGGTCTTAAATCATTCTCTTTTTTGTTAAACTCAAAATAGTTTTGGATTCTCGTTAATTCGTATGCCCGGGGTGGCAACTTATCATTGCTTAGCTGTCGAGGCAAAAAGTCAAATTTCGAGGGTGTAATCCCATATGAATTTTAACGACGGTGCTCTACCGCTTCAATTAATAAGCATCGAGCAAGAAACGTAACCCGGGATTATTTATAGACATCGAAGGTCCCCTTTATCTCCCGTTTAAAAGCCATTGCTAATCATTCCTGGGCGGTAATGTTATCCCTTCTGTGCATTTTGAAAAAAGCTGCGAAGTTCAGATATGAGAAATCATAAATTTGTATTTAGTCTTTATTTCTATTAATTTTGGACAGATTTTATAAGAAATATATCCGAAACTATTATTAACCTTTTCTTAAAAGGTATTCTACTATCTTTTATCTATTTTATTATTCACTTATAAACAATGATGGAAATAAAATCGTGATTGTGTCTATTTTTTTGATTATTATTCGTTATAAATAATATCCTCAAAATATTGCTATTTTGAAATTCTGGTTAAATGGGAAAAAACATTACAAATTAATGATTTGCTCCTAATTTGGTTATAAAAAGTCATATTTTCACTTACTTGGAAATCTTTATTTTTTATGCAATGCTGAACTTGACATTTTAAGAATGTATGCATTATATTCAGTTTCTACAGCCTTGAACAACTTTAAAAACAAATTCACGTGAATATATGTAGTCCATATGTAAAGAAATGATATAGAAATTTAAGCAGATAATTTTCATGTCTGTTAACTAAAGATTTTACAGCCTTGTGGCATTCAAGGATTAGAAAATTTGTTAAATATTAACAAATGCTATGCTGAAAAGTACGTTTATTAAATAACTTTTTCCAGATTAACAAATCAATTTCTCCGAGTATACTTAATACACTGAATAGTATTATACCAAATCTTTTCAAGAACTATTATTACTTTGAATTTATAAATTTGGTTAAAGGTTCCATAATTGATTCGAAATCCTAATTAATAGTATCAATATAGACAATATCTGGACCTACAGATACTACAATTTAGTGTTAATTATTTTAATCCTAAATAGATCTTGAAAGTTATAATTACCAGCAAAACGACCGCTTTAATGGTGATTCTAGTGGTAAAGATTAAGATGAAACGCCATAAAAGGAGCAGTATGCATTTTTTAATGCATATTGTTTCTTAATTTTCGATCAGTGACAAATAATTTAATTTAATTTACTAATAATTTTTATCAACCTTAACAGCCGAAGTTTCATTTAAATTGGTGGTGGTTACTCCACAAACACAAAATCGTTGTTTAAAATGTAGGCCAAAATAAGATTATCTTAAAGTTTTATAAAAAACGTAGTTACAATATTCTCGGTTACCAAGAAACACTGATTCCTATTTATATTTATTCTATATTAATTAAGAGAAAAGAAATGATTATTTATAATACCAGCAAAACTAATTGAACATCTATTTACTACATATAATATTTATAATAAAATGAATTTATTCGACTGCCGTGAAAATATCTTCAATTAGAGTTTATACGTTCTATGGGTAATTTAATTCGGAAGGATGGTGAAGCAAAATCCCGACTTATTAGAACCGCTGAAGGATCTTGAAAAAGACCCACAAATAGTTGAAACGAAGAAAAACATATGCCATTTACTAGCCAATTGGTATTTTATTTTACCATCCTTCCTAAATAATTAACAATACGAAGAAAACTTAATTGAATATATTCAATTTAATAATAAGAAAGTACCAATAATTGTTATTATTAGAAAATAAATAAATTCTTCTATTTTCGTAAGCAAAAAGTATCTTCAAAATGTTTTCTTGCATATCAGAAAATTACGTGATAAATAATTAAACCAAGTTTAAGGTTTCGGCTATCAGTGTAGCCCTCATTAGAAAATATATTTATCCCATATTCTGAAAAACAACAAAATAATATAATAAATTAATAACAAGATGAAATAATACAAAATAATATAAAAAATGTTATCAAGAAATAGAAAAAATAATGATAATGAAAACATATATGTGTAAATGTATAATGTAAACATATTTTTTACAAATGAAATTTAGTATTTTTAATACTAACTACCATAAGTTTCTAAAATTTAGAAAAAAGTATAGCATCTTACCTTTGAAGTGTTTTCTTTCGGATACCTTTTGTTTTTAATTTCCTATCCATTGTTGATGTTCGAATGAAACCACTGAAATTAATTTAAAAATAAAACAATTAATATAAATGTATTCAGTCAAATGTTAATTGATATATATGTTATTGATATAAAAAAAAGCATTTAAATTTAAATAGTTACTAACGGATACGACATGACAATGTATTTGCACCAAGCTGGTAACAACAACGAATTAATTTATTGTTTATTTTTGTTTAAAATTTAAGAACGAAAACTAAGTTTCAGGTAAATTTGATTTTTTAAATTATTTGCGGAATTAAATATTTTTTTAGTCAAATAGTTTTCCATATGTCTGCGTTTATGTCTCTAGCTGCTGTTAATATTCTAATATTTTTAAAATCTATACTATGTTTGTTATTTATTCTGGGCATTTTTATTCCTGTGTATTTCTTTTTCATCTTCAATATTTTTAATGTGCTCACGAATTCTTTTTTTTCAGTAATTTAACTGTTTCTCCAATATAAACATCATTACAATATTAACATTTAATTTTTAAAATTAGTTTTTTTAAAGATAAGGTATTAAGTTTATCTTTAAAAGATTTAATTTCTCCTTCGCTGATATTAGTATCTAAAATCTAAAATGGGGAAATATTAAATTTGATGGTTAATTTGAATGTATACGATTACACATTTATTGTAATTTATTGTGAAAATGAAACACTTCATATAATAAAAAGCCAACACAATACTCCATTGACTAAAAATAGAAATGTTCCATAAGCTGTTGATATCTTTGGCAACCAAAATTAATTTTCAGAAATTATAATTTTTACTAAATAATGAAATTCACAATCTCTTTTTGAGTGAATTAACCATAAAATTAATTAAAAATTATATATGAAAAATACGAAGGCAATCGGTATTTAGCGAATCGCAGAACGCGATATTGCGTTAGTCGATTTTAATTACGACCATCAAAGAAAATTTTTCATTTGTATATAGCAAATGCGATATTGATTTACCCCTGGTAATTATTGAAATGTATTCACTTTCATTCTTCTCACTTTTAATGAGATAACGATTAAAATTGAGTTAAAATTTGGAAGTCATTTAAAAATAATATTCTATAGTGGCTTAATTATATTTTGTACTGCCGAGTCGATGCAATCTCAGTTTTTCAAATTTAAAGTTTGCTTTTTTAATTCATAAATCAAACTTATTTTAAGTAATTTGATTCTAAATATCTTATAGTAAACAGTCACTCATTTTAGTTCTTTTCAACATTCCTATTTTGAATTAATGTATAGAAAAAACATCCATTCGTTATGATTTAAAGTTTCTTTTTTGGAAGAAAATAACTTTCTTATGACTTTCAATATAATTTTTCTTGTAAATGAAGTATAATTTGTTTTTAATTATACACGTAACTCGTATTATGTAAATTTGTACTTCATTATTATTTCGTTTTTAGCACGTGCAATAATTCTTCTATCCTGCCAGATCTCGTAATTTATGTAATTGATATATGAGCAAATTTAATATAGAAGCTGTTTTACTTTGCACGGTTTTCATTTCATAATGTTCCATATATAATTGGATCAAATTATTGTTATAAAACAATGAATGTACTTTTGTCGGAATTGACGTTGCAGCACGAATGGAATTTCCATAATTTTGAACTTTAAATTCGAGCAACAATCCGCGTATAATTATGGGATTTCGAATGTAAGCACGTACCGAACGAATATTGAAATCAGTGCTCCTCGTTATTTCAGAAATAATAAAGGTACTTCAAACCGTACCTAAAAGTCGAACTATTTTTATCGTTTTGCGGAATCAAAATGAAAATTATGCAAAATGGATTTGCATGACGTAATGTCACAGTAAATATTTAGTATAGAAAACAAAAATAAATAAGTCAATCTAATGTAGAGCTTTCCATACCATTTTAAATTCTTTTGGTTAAATATTCGTCGAAAGAAACTCCCTAGAAGCCAATTTAGACCAAAACGGTACAATACCTATTCTCTCGAATTTTTTATGCACTCTTGAATCACCCAGTTTCGTTTTACGATCTACGAAGCCAAGATGCGTTTCGCTTCGATCTACGCTTGAAAAAAAATCACAAAAAATGTTATATAAAATCTGGGATTTTATTCTTCAGAAAATTCTTTCGAATTGTTTTGGTGTAATTGAACTTTATCGACAAATTATTTAAAAATAATTTTTTGTTTAAATTATTTTTATCTGATTACATTTTAAGTTAGCAAAGAATTGCAGAATTATAATACTGAAATTAATTAACTGGAAGTCTTGAAAGTGGAGTTGGGCTCTGTGAAATTGTAAAAATTAGGTCAAATCATACTGTGTTTATCGCTACAATTTCGGTTTGCTACTGGAAAATTGTTCAAAGGACAGTTCATTGATATGTTTGACGAAAAATAGCTTTTATTTATATAATTTATTTGCAAGTATTTAGTTGACTATTCATCCTTTTTTTTTGTCAAAAGTTACTTTCTCATTAACAAACCAATCTTCATATGAATTTACCATCTTTCTGTTCACATAACCTTATTTTTCTCTCTTTGTCGTTCATCTAGTATTTATTTCTGTTTTCAGTTTTTGCTAGTTTCTGCGGTACAGTATGCTTAATTTGACCCTTGACCGTCTAACTCGACCCTGTTTTTCAAAATGTGCTTATCCACGTCCATACCTCTTTTTTCAAACTCCCGTGCATTTTCTCGATTCATTTAGTGCTGTCTCGTCAGTTGGCAAAGGCTTTTAATTCAATTATTGTATTCAGATAGAACAGATTTAATTTTCATTTCCGAGGACACACATGTCCATTTTACACACAAGGTAAACAAAAAAAAATAGAACAATTTGTAGAGTTACCCCAAGGATCTTTTTTAAAAGAAATTAATTTATTTTATTTTATTATTCAATTATGATTATGGAAGACCTTCCGCCGAGTATTTAGAGTATCCTTGGTTTTATATATTTAACGACTGGTTCATTTTTTTCATGTCAGTTCTGTTCTTGGACTTGTTTTGATGACATTCAAAAAATTCGAATTTTGAAAACCAAAAAATAATGTTTTGTTTAAAAATTACACACCCAAAGGTTTTGATGGTTCCTGAATGCAAGTCTGAAGTAAAATTGACAAATTCCAAAGTGGCGAAACCAATATGGCGGCTGGAATTAGAAGAAACTGTTTTTGTATTATAACAGAGGAACGAATCTTTCAAAAAGTGGATGACAATGAAAAATGGATTTGCATATATTTTTAGGGTCGCTGAATGTGAATTCGCATTCGGAATTTAAAAATTCAAAATGGCGGAACCAATATGTACGTCGATTATTTAAAATCTTTACAATATTTGTAAATAGATGTTTTAGACATCCTTGATTAATAACCTGAAACCAAAACTGAAAATGCAAAAATGGCAACAATTAAAAAAAATCGGTGTTTATATGTTTTTGACGTTGTTCTCGACGAATCGTGTATCAACTTTTAAAAATGGCGTGTTCAGAATGAATAACCTTTCTGCACTTGTACAGTTGCCTTATAAAGTGAATAAAAGTTAGTGGATTTATGTTTTTAAGATTGCTGATTGCGAAACTAATATCAAAATTGGCAAAAAAAGAATTAAATCTGAACAATCTATAAATTAGTACAATATGGGCCCCGTTCATATATTTTTCAGTCAATTGAGTCCACGTATACTTGCAGATATAATTTGGTATTTTTAATTAAAATTGTTTTCATCTGTTGCATGTTGTAATTCGTAAATTCGTGTCAAAGACATTCTTTCCAAATATACAGAAGGAAAAATTGGTTCGTCTATCGACGTCTAGTCTGAGGATTTTTTAATTTTTGAACTAAATATTTGCATGAACATTACCAAAGTAAACATGACAAAAATATACTATAGATACAAAAAAAGCAGGAAGAAAATGTTAAATACGAGTGAAAATTGACCAAAGTAAACAAATTATTATTTCTTAATGCAGAAGGAAATTTTCTTCATAGAAAAAAATAATGTTTGTAAAATCGGACTACATAGTACAAAAACTGGCAAGAGACTGAAAGAAAAGTTAATAATAGACTAAATTATATAATTGTAATATATATGAAACAAATCATTTAAACAGTAACTTTATGCAATTCCTAATAGATCGATTACAGCAAATATATCAAAATACGCTATTTTTAATCTCCCATTTTGACTTTTTCAGTGTTTGCTTTAGATTTTTAATGAAAGACATCGAAAACATCTATTTATCAATATATATTGTTAACATTTTAAATTACATTCTGGTAAGTTTTGTGTTTGATAAATTTACGACCACCATGTTAATTCAGCCATTTTGCATTTTTAAATTCTGATTTTGGATTCATTTTCCATAATTCGAAAAAGGTATTGAACCCATTTTCATTGTCATCGACTGTTTGAAACTTTGATTGTCCGTCTGGTTTTATAAAAACAAAAAAATTTTTCTAATTTGCGTCGCCATATTATTTCTGTCATTTTGAGATTCGTTGACCATAAAAACCTTAGATTACGTAATTTCTAAACGGAGTGTAATTTTTTTTATTTTTAAATTTTATATTTTATGAAAATCTTGATGAATCAAGATGGAATATGTAAATGTTATCTTTATCTAACCGTTTAAAAAAATCGTAAATCATTACCATTCTAAAAGATAAACCGATGAAAAAATAAATAAACAGTTGTATATTCCATCTACTTTCATCCGATGATATCAATGACAGAAAGTTGCTTATAAAAATGTTATTATTTATTTTTGTTTTAATTAACTCCCTTCAATATGATTACCATTATCCAAAACTATGTGTACGCTCTGAGGTAGTTTTTAGGACATCCTTTTCACTTTAACAATTACTTTTCTAATTTATCTCAACATTTGTATTGTGTTCCATAAAACATAGGTGTGTGTAAGCATCCAGAGGTGCTCCTCAGGATGTACTCTGGACATCCTCAGTACGTAAGATGCATTAAGGGTATTTGGACTCCCTGAGGTACTTTTTAGGACATCCTCAAGCGGAAGTACTGTATGCGACTTTTCGTAAACGTGGAGCACAGAAAACTTTTCGATTTTTTTTAGTTTTCACTTAAAAGAAGCTTTAGGGTCTTAAAAATAATATACCAAACGATGAAAACCACTTTTTTTTTATTACCGAAAGCATAAGATCGCAGATTCACCGGCATAGTGAAATTAGGACATTATAAATTAATCTATCAATCTACATAGGATTTTTATATTACTCATTCAATTTATTATTTCAGCTAATGTTATTAACTATTTTTTAATCAATTATCTTCAAAGGAGACCTTCGGGAAAATGCGGTACAGCAGCCATTTTATGACGAATTTTTTTTAAATTATATTTTGTACCAGAAAACCAACATTATAAAACCTTCATACATTTTTAAATAATTTTTGAAAATTCCTTTTTTCATGCTCTACTATGGTTTCTACCTTAATTGTTTGCTGTCTCCATAATCTATTACATATTGTACACGATTATGTTGCTCGAAAAAAAGTAAATATCAATACCATGAGAGCTAGTTTCAAAGATTTGAAAACAAGATCGGAGGATCGGCGTGTCTCGATCGGATTATTACGATTATTTAGTTTAGTTTATTTTTAGTTAACCTACTCTTTCTAAAATTCTTTTTGCCTTTATTTACTGTAATACATATATTCTGTGCGCATTGCACCATGTGAATATTTCATGAATTTTCAGGGAAGTAAGAGACATGCATTAGTCTTTTCATTGTTTACAAAGGACCTTTTGAATTGTTTGATCTGGAGTTTCATAACCGCATGTTTCAATTTTCTTTATACTTTTCCATTCTTAGTAATTGAAAAATTGATAATAGTCGTTCATTTTAAATGATTGTTCTTTCGGTATATTTGCTTCTCGCTATATTTACGTTCCAGCATATTTGCCCAGTTCTGTATCGTTATATTTGCCCATCGCCTCTCTATTTTAGGCTGGGGCCTCCGAAAGGATCTGCTGTGACGTCACGAAACATGACGCGACTGAGGAGAGTGGGAGAATTGGCGCTCTCCTTCTTTTGATAAATATAACGAGACGGGAGGGGAATGCGAGGAACCGAGTGGGTAAATATACCGAGACGATACTGTGCAATGATTTGAAAATTGGTATATAACAATAAGTAGTAAATGTATGAAAGATTGTTCGCTAATAAGTTACTTTATAATATGGCATATATGAGCAATTCTAAAAAACCTTCTAATTTAAAATCTTTAAAGCGCAATAGTCCGTCTAGTCTCCAGAATTGAAAATTCAAAATGACCACTAGGATATGGCAGAGAAAAATGGAAAAACGGTTCTATTTATGTGAAAATAGTTGATGTATAGCTATGTGCCGGTTAGCGCACTAGTGGTATAAGGTATTACCTTTAAATAAGTTAAATTTTCACTTACAAACAAGAAGCTATTATTTGTATATTACATCTAATCTCTACATTTTAATTAGCAGAAAATTACTAATTCTTAAACGAAAAGTAGATTACTAAGTACGTAACACATTTTACTAACAAAGAAGCGAAAAACTACATTAGTCAAATAATATTTTTTGCTATGAAATTAGTAGAATCAACACATCGATTACTATAATTTTACTAATATATTATTGGTGTTTTACTATTTCTTAGCGAAAAATTATTGACAAACTCATGGTAAGCAATTTCATTTTATATTATTATTTTCTGACTAATTCAGATTTAGATATTTATAATTATTCCTGTTTATTTACATAAGTTATCATTTTTTGCTAAAAATGACATATTTTTTAACCACTTTCTTTCGTCTTTTGAAAAGAGACACATTATTCTGTTTTTTCTTTCCCACATTATCTTTCATTAAGGGTAAAAATATCATGCATGTTTAAGAAAGTCTGAATGCAACACGAGAAAATTGAACATAGAATTAGTAACATGGAATTTTTTATAAAAACTTTTTATACATTTAATATTTTTCGATTTTAAAGATACCACAACCAGCAAAATGGGGAGAAACTTGCTGTTTTACTTTTTATTTCTTCACGACCTGATTTATTTACCTCAAATAGACTTCGAATTACGGTAAGTGGGGATAAACGGAAGTAATTTCGTAATACAGGACATTTATCCCATTAGCTCATCGTTCGAATTTAGTAAAATCTACCAGTAGGTCATTTTCACCTCTTTTAAACATAATTTGCGTCAAATTCGTTCACATTTTGTTTGTATCCCTTTTCTTTGACATAAACTTGGCAAGCCAATACAAATATTTATATTTTTATGTGCTCGTGTGATTACAATAGAGCAATATTCGAAAGCTTTTGCCAAAGCACAATATAAAAAATTACCTTCTTAAAAATTCATCGTCAAAATATGCAGCAATTTAGAGAAATAATGTGAAAAATCGTCACAATTATTTCATGCATTAAAACCTTGATGTAATTTTTGCTCATACATCTCTTAAAATTACAGCAAAATAAGACTTGTTTGAATTTATAGAGTGAACAGAACACCAGTAATAAATTAATTAGTAAATAGCAAATTTTTGAGGTTATGCTATCTACTATCGGCGAACCTAATAAACTATTCGACCTGTAACTCAAATTTTCTTATATTGCGATTCTCTAAAGTAAAATGTCCTTATTTCAGTAAATTTTATTTCAAAGTTGTGAATTTTGATGCTGAAATGTCGACCGACTCAATGCCCTGTAGCACGCCATTAAGCCTTAATTTGGATATAATCGAACTAAAAACTTATATAAAGGCACGTTATCTCATTTCTCACTCGTGGTCGAAATGAGCTAATCGCTCTGATTGGAAATCCTGAGGGTATTCATGACAGATATAGGATTCACGGACAATTTCAGGATGACCTGAGGACATCCTGTACTGTATAGGCACCGATCTGTAAGCATCGGGCATCATCTATGAATACATACGTTTAGTACAGATTTGGTAATTTTAACCTAATACAAAACTTTGAAGACACAAGAGTCTTCAAACTCGTATAGGACAATTACATACATTTTACGTAATTACGGCATTGATTCTGACTTTGGATTGGTCGCAATGACTTATTTTGCTTCATGATATATTTAGAGTGTAAGCATAACTATTTTAAGGTCTTAAAATCATTCAAATAATATGAACATTGCTAAAATGCACATGGTGAAACAAAATTTAAATAGCATTACCTATATAGAAATGTAATTTTAGCTTTTAAATGTTTTGTGGTGTACTTCATGGCGCGATTTATTAGTGACTATGAAACGGTGACATATTTGTTTTATTTGACTTTAGCAAGACCTGAAAATCCCTTCCACTCCAGATACACTAGGAATAGAGAGCAAGACGCATTATACGAAGATGGATTACTTTCCCTCTGGGTACATATCACATGTTGCTTTCTGCATGTTGCAGTACTTGGTCTTCCACTATTTTCCATCTTCATTAATTATCTAGGGCAAGTTCTTAGACACTTAAAGTACGTGTTCTTTCAAAGTGTCACTGTATTTATTTGAGGTTTTAGTACCTCGATTCACACTATACAAGAAAATGATATTCTTTTCGATCATAGCATCAGTATTTAATTTCTTATACTAATTATTAATAATTAACTTGATTTTTAAAACGCGCAATTGAACATCCATAAAAGTACGTCATAATCAAACGACTAACTAATTAAGTAAATTATTAAGTAAAATCATAAAAATAAATAATAGTAAAATGTGATTTTCCATTTTTTTTTCAATTTTACCAGTTATTTTTAAAATTATACCTTTTGATGATTTTCTTAGGGTCACGTAAAAATTCCTGATGATTTAGGAGTTGTATTCGATGATTTCATTTCCTGTTTAATAAAATATACATCATTCTTGTCGATTCTTCGTCGTGTCGCATCCCAAAATCGTTTCGTGGACTTTTGCACACGTCGATTGTGATGTTCCTGTTTTCTTCAATTTGCATATCTTATGTATAAATCATGTATGTTCAATTCTATACATCATCTCTAGATGGATGTATAAATTATGAATAATTTATTCATAATTTATTTACTCGGGTTAGCTACATGGAAAAGACATAACCACTTTCGTCTACCTGTAATAAATTTTTCAGTGACCTGATGTTCACTCAAAGACTTTTCAGATTTTCTATCATTTCTCGTAATTATTCTTCCCTTAGAAGTGTCTTATTTTTTGTTAAGTATTAATGTTTGTACGGTACAAAATCATAATTCTCATTATCATTGTGATAATTATTTTTATTGCTGTTGCATAAATAGCCTTCATCTAATCATCTTGCTGCAATGAAGGATGCTGCAGATTGAGAGATATTTTGTATAATATTTCAAAAATCTCGTAGAAATAGTCGAAAGCTCATCCTAATAGTATCATCATTCGGCAAATATCCCTGCAAATGTTAGGTCGTGAACCCCAAATGCACCCCTTGCAGCATATGACGAGGGAAGTAAAAACCTCCAGAAACGTAGCAAGTCATCCTAAGGCCTGTATTTACGTCACGCAACCTCCGTCTGGAATTTCTCAAGGGACGGATCATTTTTTACGGTCGTCTGTCCCTGCCACGAAACAGAGACCTTATAGGACATTTTTTTCAAGCACCGACAACTTTTCGCGCTGCATTAGTATCCGACTTTCCCACTTATTTAGGGAGATTACTCTATAAAATATCACAATAAAGACGTCGTCTGGACATTTTCACGCCGTCGTTTTATTTACGGTTAATATAATACTACTTGGTGTCACGACGTTTTAAAACGGTTTATAAGAAATAATGACCAAAGTATCCTCTTTTATCCCATTTTCTTCCGCCTCCACTTTTCTTTTAATAGACTAAAATGAAGCGTAACCCTTATGCTGAGGTATTTGGACACGCTTGTTAATTGAGTGCTTAAAAAAGCTCGGTAAATTGCGTGTAATAAAGTTTTTTTAAATTATTTTTATCACTGTTTTAACTGTAATGATTTGGCACAGTAATGGGGTCTGTGCGCATGCGAGTTTTTAATGTGTCATGGATTTAATTATATTTCTTCTTTAAATGTCAATAATAAACGAATATGGTCTTGTTGCGAGAAACTGTAAATAGTAGATTCTCAAAAATCGTATTAGAATTTTAATTTGGTTTTCTTGGTAGTCACGGTGGGCTACCATTTTGTATGTTTCTTTGTATATTTTTTGTATTTTTTTATATTTTTTGTATTTATTTATATTTTTTGTATTTTTTTTATATTTTTTTATATTTTTTTATATTTTTTGTATTTTTTTATATTTTTTTTATACACATGAAAACTACAGTCTTCAGGAGCATTTACCTATTTGCAGTGTGAATCAGTAAAATCCGATGGAGAGCGCGTGACTGCAAAGTTTGGAGGCGAATTTTGGATTTCTGATACTTTCATAATTTTTTACTCGAGAACGCTGGCTCTGAGCGAGAAAATGTATTATTGTGGTACATGCTTCAAGACTGCTCACCCTCGAATAGTAGAAAGATAAGACACTAAAAATTAGAAAACCTAAAAAAAAATACAACAAAAATATACAAAAAATATATAAAAAAAATACAAAAGAAATATACAAAAATTACAAAAACACAAAAAAATATATATAAAAAATACAAAAAATCCAAAAGCCATTGTACATCCGTCTAAAGCGTAAATGCATAGCCTGGAGGCGAATTTTCGATTTTGATAATTTTTCACTCGAGAACGGCTGCTCTGATCGAGAAAATGAAAACAAGTATTTTGATGCCAAATTTCACGTAAAATACGATAGTATTTTTTATTTTTCTAGAAACACGAGTTTTGATTTTGCGGTCGACCATATTGGATCCGCCATTTAGAATTTTGCTAAGCTCATAAATAATTTAGATCTAATGATCCTGAGAGTTTATAAAACTAATGAATAAAGAGGTTTGAATATTATAAAGTGGCTATAAAGCTGTGTAAATATCTTATTTTAGCTTACTCATCACGGCCGCCATCAAAATCAATTGTATAAGCTAATTTTACTAATGTGCATCCAATCTAATACCACGCAACTGACAAAAGTTATTTTTCCTGCTAAAACTTAAAAAGATTAGACTTCAAAAGTTGACATTACTGCAATTTTTCAATAATTTCGGGCATACGGACGCCATTTGGAATCGATAAACAATAAAAATCAATGTATCTACAAATATATTTTGGAAGTACAATATTCGGGTCTGCATCCTGATGGGTTAGAATGTTTTTAAATACCGACAACATAGTTAAAAAAATTCCTTAAAAAGAAAACAAATCGAAAATGATCGCATTTTTTTTTTGTTTATTGTAAATAAGCAACAATTTTCGGTCATTTTTTAATCAATTTGGCTATTCCATTCGAAAGATGAAACTTTTTTGCACAAGAATATGTATCCCCGCTGCTATGGGTCTGTCTAACTTTTCCATCGTTTTTCGCTAAATATTTTTAATTTGGATGTTGGGTTAAGTGGTTTGGTCATAGTATAGGATAGGTTAGAGGTTAGGTTAGTGGTACGGGGGGTCGGGGGGGGGGGACCCCCCGGGAACGCTCTAAGAGTTCGAATATTATGTCCGGGAAACTTAGATGATGTTAATGGGTGCCGGAAAAAATGACCGATGAGAAAATGATCATGGAAAAAATTACTAGAGCACTGTTAGGTGGGTGTGGGTTAAGTTCTTTTTTTAGCGGAGGGGTCTGGGGGCCACAGGATGGTGTGAAATAACAACAACGTAATTTTCTCCGTAGGTCATTTTTTCGTATATCCATCTGATACGTTCCAACAATTGTTTTTCGACCAATTGTTATTCGACCAATTGTGCGTTCGACCAATTGTTTTTCTACTAATTGTGCTTTCGACCAATTGTGCATTCGACCAATTGTACCTTTCGATCAATTGTTTTTTCGACCAATTGTTTTTCGATCAATTGTCGTGGAATCAATAAAGGTCCCTTGTGTTCCCAAATCTATTAATGTGTTTTGTGTTAAAGTTATTGGCGCAATAATATTGTTGCGATATTATTGTCGACTTTATCGAAAAGTGCAACGATATTTGGAAATCACAATAACAACGATTAATGTATTTCGAAATAATAATTTCCCTCTCTCTTTATATTTATTCATATATTAGGTTAGTCTACATCGTGTTCTCGCGCTGTAATTTGTAACTTACCAGGTAAGTAAATGATTGACTCGAGAGGTAGGTAGGTATAAAATATTCTTTATTTGAACTAAGTAACACATGTGATCCAAATATGTGTATGTGTGACAATGTACTAACTTTGAATATTCGCCGTAGTTGTCAGTTACAAATTTACTTATGTAATTTTTGTGATTGCCACATTTTGGTCAAGCAGTTTTAGGTTCATGAAGAACTGATTTGCTTGTAGACACTTTTACAGATGTTTTATTCGTTTAAGTTCTACAGAAACTTTAAAAGAAATCTATTTCTGTATTTTTCTTCGTAACCTATCTTGAAAAACGTTTCAAAAAATTTTTAAGCATGGGTTATAGTTAGGAAGGAAGGTCACAAGCAGTGAAATCAATAAGAAAAACCGATTTCGGAATTTTTAAACATGCGTTATTATTAATTTTCTAATTTTATTAGAAAAAGACAATTTAAAAAAAAAACGGCCCTAACGATTTTTTTTTATTTTTCGATGAAGATAGTTTGGAAGGTCACCAATACCAACATCAACTCGAAAATCTCATTCAGGAAGACTTTTTATTTAAGTTTGGTTCAAGCGCAAACAATGATACAACAACTTTAAAACACAATTCGATAATTTCTTCAAATAAAAAAGAAAGATATGGTCGCAGTCAAGAATAGCGGGGAACATATTTGTAAATAAACTTCATATACAAGCACTAGACAATATGCAGTTTATGTTTATTTTGCTGATAAATAATCTCTACAAATATCGTAAAATAAAACTGATTTACTTGTAAAGTACTCAATTTATTCATTAAAGTTTTCCTTCAATATATTACGGCTAGTGATCAATTAAATCCTCTAGGTTCGAGGATGTATTACAATTAAAATATAATTTCTTAAGGGTTTAATTTGGTCCATTTTATTCTTGTGGTTTGCAGAACAATTTGTGATTTTACCATAAAAATTTTTGTTATTTATTGTATTTTACAAAATTGGAGAGTGAATTTTGAACACAGCAGTTAACCTAAAAACCTACTGTTGATATCAAATTCTCGATTAGCTATAGTAAAAAGTTAAAAATATACTCGTAAATCTATGAGACTCTCGAGTTTCACTGGTACCTAGAGGGTTAATACAGACATTCATATCTTAAGCAAGTATGATTATATCTGCACGCAAATGGCATTCCAAGAGATACTCAAAAGTACTAATTGGACTACCAGGCGGCGCTGTCGGTGATACTTAATATAGCGAATACAACCTAACTACGAAGTAGAACGTTATACTAATCGTTGCAAGTAATAACAGATGATCGCAAAACAATGACGAAATTATTTTATAATTTAATATTATAACTATTTTTGGACTGTATATAGAAATTTTATGTAAATCATTTTTGGTAACATCTCAGTCACTGTTCTTAGAATATTTTATTAAAGTACTTTATCAAATTAAATTAGTTAAAGACTGTATTTCTTCAATGAAAAGTGGGTTACTCATTGAATTAGTAATAAGTTTTAGTAATAAAAAGTGAAGACTTTCTATTTCATCAGTCAAATATTATTTTTGACTATTAGATTAGTATAATCAACTTTCCAAGCAGTATAATGTTATTAATATATTTGTAATATCCTAACATTAGTTGGTAAAAAATTACCTAATTAAAAGAAGCTCGTACAGCACATACCTCTTAAAGAGGTCTTCTAAAGCTCAGTAGAAAGATATCTCCAAAAAGACCTCCTGAAGAGGTCTGAATTATGATCATCTATAAAATGAGCTCTTAAAGTTGTCTTACTTAGAACTTCTTAAAATCGTAATCTCGAAGAACGTGTGAGTTCTTAAATCTACCTATATTCAAATCTGTGTTTCTTCCAGAGACACTAGGTGGCGATTGAATCCAAAATAAGATCGCGCCATATTTACTTCGTAATCAGGCCAATAGATGATAAGCTGCCCTGACAACATAAGTGCTCTTTACGGTATTTAGCCAGTATTATCACAGTTTTGTATTATTATGGCATGATTCCATTCTATTGAATGTAAATACCATCCAATATATAACTATACAAACGTTAAAAAGGAACTCAGGTAAAAAGTATATAAATTAATATTTAAGGTACAAAAATAGAATCTATAGTTTTCAGAAATTTGTTTTTCATTTATATTATTTATTTTATATATGTCAAAGCTCTCAAATAAGAACTCTTTTCTGAGACCTCATATTTCAGAGGTCTTATAGAGCTCTTAAAATCGATGCACAAGTCTTCTTAAAGATCACTTGAAGAGCTCTTTCTGATAAGTGTTTAAGACATCTTAATAGCTTAAGCTCTTTAAGATGTCTTCTTCTGTTTGGGAGCCTACTTTTTACTTTATTAGTGTCATTTTACTCATTCCGATTTATACGTACGGAGGAGTGTAGTTTATACGACCTCGTGTTAATTAAGAATAAATAACAGTACTCATAATTTTTCTCGTAAATACCTAGCTTTTTTAAAACGTTAACAACATATTTTGCATACCTTTATTAAGAACAATACCAAATTTGAATTTATTTCTCGGTATAATCAGTCTTTTGAATAAACAAAATCAAAACATAATATTATACGTGCTTTGGATTTAAAGCAACAGAAAATCAGAAGTGACTAATAACGTGCAGGTAATCCACCAGGTCTCCTGGGACGAAAGGTGTACATTATATTTTTTACAATAGACACTGTTTCCTCCAATCACCACGAGAGGGAAACGTGAATCCATTTTTAAAGCATAAATTTATAATAACATATACCGAACTGGAAAAATCTAGGATTCTGGCATGGTAACAGCACAAATACCGGCATATTATTAATAGTCACTTTTGATTTTCTGTTGCTTTAAATGCAAAGCCCATATAATATTGTTTTTGGTTTTGTTTATTCAAAAGTAATAATAAATTAAACAAAAATATTTATATTTATATACGCTTTAATTTATATATAAATTATATATAGTACATTTTAATTTATATATAAATTATATAAATTAATAATTAGGGTACAAAAATAGAAACTATAATTTTCAAAAATTTGCTGTTCATTTATATTCATTTATATTATTCAGTTTATATGTCAAAGCTCTCAAATAAGACCTCTTTTCTGAGACCTCATATTTGAGAGGTCTGGTAGAGCTCTTAAAATCGACGCATAAGTCTTCTTAGAGATCACTTAAACAGCTCTTTCTGATAAGTATATAAGACATCTTACAATTTTGAAGACTTCTTAAAGAGCTCTTCAAGATGTCTTTTGGCTGTTTGGGCATGGACAAACTAAGTACACACAAAAATGTACAATATTATTCAATTAAACTGATAACCTAACAATAGTGTTCAGCTCGCTAGTAAAATATAACCGCATTTAGCGCTAATAACGTGTAAAAAATATTTAACAAGTTTTCTTGCTACTACTATGTAATAATAATCGTTAACTAAAAGTGATAGTACAGTTATTTTCGTATCAAGGGCGTAAAATAACTTTTAGTAAGTGTGAAAAATTGCCATTTTTCAATGATTTTTAACAGTGATGACTCAGCAAAATCTCTGTCTTAATACATTGGTCATTTTACGCCTACTGAATAAAAAATTCTATTATCGTATATAATACCGAAGATACAAAAGAATAAAATAAAATTTATTATAACAGATATTGAAAATTCTCCATATGCTACTGAGGTCACTTCTGCTTAAAGGTGGCATTAATGGCGTAGTCGGGAATACAATGAAATTAGTTAGTACTCATTTAACTGTTTTGTATAGAATTTTACCTATGTTACCCAAGAAATAGTGTCTTAAATCCAAATTAGGTATAAAATGTTACTTTTTTAGCGTAGAAATGGACTTTTACAATAATGTGAACAAAATATTTAAAAATATATTTATATTCATGAGTAGCTTTTAATAATAAAAGTTAGTTTACTTACTAATCATTTAAAATCAGGCAAAGAAAATTGCGTACTAATTTACATTTTTTTGTTATGCGATCATTAAGAAGATGATATTACGAATATATATATTTTTGAAAGGTACCGCATAAAATGATTCAAGCTACTCGTCTAACTGTAGCTCCCGTTAAATTTTGAAGTATATAAAGTTATATCCAAATTATTCATTTTGAAACTTTTATTTATTATTGCTCGTCTGTTCGAGCTTTATCAAAATGCTACTGCAGTCTATAATACTAACCTAAACTATGATTTCACCCACTAAAAAGATAAAAATTACTTAATAGGTTGGTAGTACTATTTATGGGCAAATCCACAGAACTTTTGACTTTCATGTTATTTTAAGATTCACGTAAATAAGCTGTACAGAAATATTTATAAAACATTACTATTTACTAAAAAGGATATGCTTTTCAAGGTACAGTTATTTGTTTTGCATGATAGTTGATTAAAAAACCAAAAGAAACACGAAAGCTCATAAAATTTGAATAAACTGCTGCGTGCAAATCGTATTTTTTTTAATATTTTGTCCTGTAACTTTTGGAACGTGTATTCTTTTCATTTGAAAATCATGTCGTTGATTAATGGCATTTTATAAAAGCCAAAGATACTTGATAAATAAGTGTGCCTATCGCTTAATAAGAATGACATGTGTCCAAAGTCGTGTGCACAAGATTTATGGAAAATGGAATCTTCGTTAATTTCTAACAATAACTTTTGGAACAAACAATATTATGGCTCCATACTTTGGGAATTTTTAATTGAGGATATAATAAGTGACGTTTTCCAAGGAATAAGGTGTGCCTTGTGTCATCTCAATACTGTGCCTATTACAACCTATAGCCTTCGCGCGTAACTGTTGTGGAAAAATGACACTTTTGTCAGGCACATGAACTATACACAATTAAATGCCTCGATTATTGACGTAATTTTTTGTTTTAGGTGTCATAATAATACTCTGAACTTGTTCCAGAAATACAATACGATGTTCAGGGGTAAAACAAGGCATGGAATTATCTCTTTGACACAAACTCCTTTCTTTACACGGAAAAATGCTGAAATTTGTTACGCGCAGGTTTTATTGGTATCTGATCATAAATAGGTTGACAAATATTAAAAATAGTAGATAGATGGTAGATACAATATTCAGGGTCGCTCGTCGGTCGAGATTCGCTATAGCTTTGCTCCAGAAATAATGAAAATGTAACTTTGGGTAACTTTGTTTTTCATCTCCCTTGCTTCATCTTTTCTGGTTAAAAATGAATAAATATGGTACTAATGACAACTTACGTTATACCTATTTAAATTTTTTTTTCAGGATTGCCGGGATTGTAATGCCTTAAATCGACTTAAATAAATGTTTGCTGCTAAAATGTGTATATTATGAACCTAAAAGCAAAAAGAAAGAAAACCCCGAATACCCAATTTGAGCTTGTGTGAGTAACTTGTTACAAATTCGGTCTTCCATATTGAATTCGCCATCTTGAATTGTGAATATCTGTTGACGGATTCGTGACCAGTAACTTAAAAAAACCCGAGTAACAAATTTCATCTGTTTTCCGCGTACAGAAATATGTTTCGTTCAAAGATATAATTTTAGGTCTCGTTTTACCTGACTGCGCTGGAACAATCCTTTAAAAGTCGTAACGTGTCGTTTTTTTCTACATTTTATATGTTTAGGAGTGGCCTCAGGTTGATTTTAAATGTGTGCCACCAAAACAAAAAATGTTTTTCTTAAAGCGTAAAGTTAAAAGTTCTGTGGATTTACCCTTATATGTTTGTATTTTAAAAAAATAATTTATTAGATTATATTAAGAGTTCGTTATACCTTCCTATTTTATAAGTTAGGGTTAAATTTCACCTTTAGTAAACCTCTCTTCCGTAACAATATATTATGACTTTTGGTACCCGTTATCAGATATCCATTAATCAAAAGATCATCACGTTATCGAATCTTCACAAAATTTACTCCGTAAATTACATTATAAAAGTTTCTTCAGTCACCCAGTCGTGATAAAATATGAGAGGACACTTGTCAGAATTCTGATCATAGCAATCGTGAATATTCTACAGCGTTATGTTTCAGCTTTTAAAACTTTTAAAACATTCGATTCTTCCTAGCACGTCGACTGGATGCCGTTTCATTCTCAATATCGCAAACCGGCAAATGCCAAACAACTTGGAAGTTCAATATCCTGAAAAACACTAAAATAGTAACAGTACATTATGTCTATAATAACCCCTATATGTAAGTATATGTATACTATATGTAAGTATTGCCCTCTGAATTATGTATTATTAATGCATTAATACTAATATTATTAATTATTTTATTGTTTTTGTACATGACGAAACATGTTATAGTCTCTTAGATATTAACCCTGTTAAGAATCCAACCTCTTAAAGAGGTT
The DNA here is from genome assembly GCA_030407085.1 of Trichopria drosophilae. Taxonomy (NCBI): domain Eukaryota; kingdom Metazoa; phylum Arthropoda; class Insecta; order Hymenoptera; family Diapriidae; genus Trichopria; species Trichopria drosophilae. Next base: position 103,335,360 of record CM059586.1, read on the forward strand.
GTCTACAGCTCAGTTCAAAAATATTTCCAAAAAGACCTGCTGCAAAGGGCTTAATTATTATGATAATCTATAAAACGAGCACTTAAAGATGTCTTACTTAGGACTTCTTAAAATCGTAATCTTGAAGAGGTCGTGTGTTTGAGGTCTTAAATCTATCTTGTTTTGGACCATCTCTCTTTTAGTGAAGGGATTCCCATTGTTGAGGTCTGTATTTCTTTCAGAGATACTAGGTGGCTATTGAATCCAAAAATGAGATCGCGCGATATTTACTTCATATGGCGACCGATAGATTATAAGATGACCTGACCAAATAAGAGTCTTTACGATATTTAGCCAGTTTTATCACAGTTTCGTATTATTATTGCATGATCCCATTCTGTTGAATGTAATTACAATTCAATAAATAAATACACAAACGGTAAAAAGGAACTCAGGTAAAAAGTATATATAATAGTTAAGGTAGAAAAATAGAATCTATATTTTTCAGAAATTTGCTTTTCATTTATATTATTTATTTTATATGTCAAAGCTCTCAAATAAGAACTCTTTTCTGAGACTTCATATTTGTGAGGCCTTATAGAGCACTTAAAATCGACGCATAAGTCTTGATAACGATTACTTTAAGAGTTCTCTCTGATAAGTATTTAAGACATCTTACAATTTTTAAGACTTAAATGGCTAACTAAGTTCGAAAAGCATAACTAATTGTAGAAAAAACTGATATTATCTTAAATTTGACGAAAATGTCAGTTATATTGTTATCAGTTTCAACCACAAATTTTGTGTTTAAAATTTTATTTTTCATTTTAATTGGATGAATTAATTTTCACTTTTAAATTATTTTTGTTTTACGTGTGACTTCGTACACGTGTAAATGGTAGAATTTAGGCAGAAATTCAGATTAAGTTAATCGCATATTTCGCTACGATCTGGTATAAGTACATTTTTTTAAGTTACTACTTACATACTAGCATTTGCTAGTTCATTTGTCAAAGTCACTATTTACATAGTAAACTTATCTAAAAACGATGTCTGCGTGTTATTCTACTATCTGGTAGTAACTCCAATTATTTCCTTTTTACCACGTATTAAACAACTATTATAATAATTCAGATAACATACTTCTTCAACTTAAAACAAAAAATTATTGATTTATTTGTTAACATACTTCTTCTCGTTTAACAATTATTTATTTTATTTACAAGATTTAAAGACTAATTTAAAAGTACATTTTGCACATAAAAAAAATTAAGATGTTAAAAACTTCAGAGGAGAATCTCTCGTGCTATAATAGATTTCAAATAAGATCTCTACATATTTACGCAAGTTAGCTTTAAAAATGTTCTCTACTTTAATTTTCAATTAGTCGCAAATATCGACGAACTATTGAAACTGTTCTATTCAGGTTTAGTGAAAACGAGTCAATTTCGCGAGCACATTATTCTTAAGCATCGGACGGTCTATATGTGTAGCAGTTAAAGAAAAGAATTGATAATTCCCGAAAAACGTTGAAAACTGCTTCAAAAACATTAGACGGACTTGAAAATGAGAGATAATTTTCCTGATATTGTCAATAACCATATTTTTAAAGTTAATTAGTACTTTAAGAAAATATAAATTAAACAAACTTTCCAGATAATCTAAAATAGTGGAATTCCAATACTTTCGAAAATTTCCGATAGTTAATTCTGTACAAAATTATGCATAAAATTTGTTAAAAATATTTACGTTTATTTTAATGTTCGGTTTAATTTTAAATAGATTTTCGATTTATTTTTTATATTGTTATTCTACTACGCGTTGATTAAAAGGATTATCCTAAAATCTTTAATGAAGCAATTTTGGATTTTCTTCGTAAGAAAATAATCCCTTTCGAAGTTTAGCTTGAAAGAAACGTAGAACCTTCCCATTAACCTTCGGTCTCTACGTTCTCTATGCGATAAAATTTTTTCTCCGACAGAAATATGCGATGCCGCGAAGACTTACAATACGCTGCTCTTTTTATTTCGCCAATAACTCGACAAAATTTTCCCTGAAAGTTACAGAAACTCAAAATAACTTCGCAGACTTCAAGGCGAAGCGGGATTCTCCGCATTTTTTTTTTCTTTTTCGCGAATCCTTTTGTAAAGGCCCTTGACAAAGTCTTCGATATTGCTTTTCATCGATGCAATTTACCACAAGAAAGCGATTCATGGGAAGACATACACTTAAACATATGACGTCATTTTATTTCTTGAAAGATTATTTAAAATAATGAGACATTGCTTACCGAAAAAAAAATCTATATGTTGATATTTTTCAGAAAATAAATTTGAACGATGAATTGTAATATAAGATTTTCTGTCTTCAGAAAAAATTTGCTACAAAAATTAAAAGTATGCATCACAAAAACGTCGCGATTTTTTCGTCAAAAACGTCCATTAAATATTTAGTTATGATTTTTATTATATTTTTAACAGAAACTTCCTTTCCAATTATATATATTTCATGCTTGTATCTAATTTACTTTATTTATCCTGTGCGCCGTTTAAACACCTTTTTGAATTCGCTTTATCGAAATTTAGTTTTATGGGTCAATAACTTTTAACTTACAGTTCCAATTCCATAATTTTCAAGGTTTTTTGAAAAAAGAGAAACTGCTTCACACAAACTATAGGGTTTGAAAAAGAAATTCACAATTTTTTCACTGAAATTGAAAAATTTATCGAGTTTATTAATTTTTGTTAGCATTTTAACCCATGCTAATCGATATAGCATATCCAAAAATAGGATATATGGTGTTTATGATTTATATTCCCTTAGTTTTTTTAGATATTACATCCTTAAAGTTGACGTACATTTTTTTTTATTTAACGATTTTTTTGGCTATGAAACCGAACGACAGAGTTAAATGCAATTGTAGCATTATATTATAGGGTTAAGAGGAATGGAATTCCAAATTTTTATAGCCGATATCCAGGAGGACTTCTGGAAATAATGTAGCAAAGAGCGAGGTGGAAATCACTAGAAACCACTTATTTACATAATCAATTATATAATTGATTTGTCCATCTTCAGTTTCCAAACTTAAGAGCTTGACATCGCTCAAATAGAACCAAAGTTACAAAGTAAATAAAATGGTACACAAAATTTAACTCTTACATCTAATGTTCGTTTTGAAGATAAATAACATATAATTTTCCCTGCAAACATGTTCTAAAAAGTGGAGTTATTAATTGAAATTGATTTTTGGTCACGTAGAAATTATGTATGCAGTCAATAAAAGTCGAAACCAATGACAAGATTCATAAAAAGAGAGTGAATAAAAATGGTTCGGAATATATAACAATTGCTTTCTACGATACTTTAATATTTTATCGTGACGTTATCGACACCCTTCGTCATTTAAATGTAACAGTTCTGACGATATCGATAAATGTCGCCCTGACCTTACAAAATGACTGTCCTGTAGCGTTGATCTACTTACGCAGATCGACGTCACTCCATATAAACTAATTGAAATGTGTCAAAACAAATACTGGCGAAATTTTATAGAAACTGATAAAAAAGGGAAAGATAGTGTCACATAATTATTAAAATGAAAAAATAATTTGTTAAATAGCTTTTGTTGAAGAATCAAAATTTTCTGCTTATCACCTCTTAAAAATTGGTTGGCAAAAGAATTCTCTACAACTTCACCGAACGAATTTTTTAAATTTCTCTCTAATTGTTCAAATAAAACTTTTTATATTTTCCACATAATTGTACTGATTAGACAAAATTTTTCCAAAAATTAGTTCGGTGAAGCTGTAGAGAACATTTTGCTAGAAAAAATAAGTCAAAAGTCATTACCAAAAGTTGGGTAACAAATGATGTTTCAATTTTTTTTTATGAACAATAATGTTTTCTCTCGTCAATAATATCATTAATAATGAAATTTAAATTTTTAGAAGTGTTGTTAAACATAAAATGAAGTTACTATTTATTAGAATAAATTTTTCTTCTTTTTAGTAAATCTAACTTATCTTATCTTACTTTAAATAAGAATATACTTATGACTATTCCAGTAAAACTTACTTCAAATTTACAAAATTTATTTTTCATTTAAAAAATTTGGTGAAATTATACATTTTCTGGATTTAACATAATTTACCTCTGAATTTGTTTTCTATCATTACTATAAATACACAATAACATTATAAATAAACACTAACTTTCTTTTTGTGATTGAATATGGATACGATGCGAAACTCATAAATAAAAAAAAGTACAACCATCTACTGTTACTATCAACTGTTAACTAAAAAAAAGTTTTTGTTAAAAGTACCAAAAAGACTCTTTTAGTTTTAGTTATTTTAATCCAAATTTGCAATAGATGCTTCATTTTTTTCAATAACATAAAAATTTACGAAAAAATTTTATATAATTTTATCGTTGATAAAGAAAAATAAAGGTCTGCGGTTTTTTCATGATTTTTTACGTGTAGGTGAAAATCTCAGAAATCAAAATCCCGAAAGACCAAAATTTTGAAAGAGCTTTTGGCTCCAACGTATTTTTATTCACTTTTTCCACAAATTTAGCCAACGTTTCGAAATACCGTGTTATAATTTACTCCGCTCTGTTATAATTTCCTTTTCGTCGAAATTTTGGCGTTTGGTGTTTTAATTTTCCACTATTTAAAGTCGTCAGAACAAAAACTACAGTACTTCGAAAGGTTCAAAACGTCTGTATTCTAGGATTTTATATTATTAATATTAGGGTGATTATCCTTTTTTATTACTATTTTTATTAAAGATAATATAAATGTAATATTAATAACAATATCCATTGACTTTTAACTGTTTTCATTTATATTTCGTTACCCCATCACATTTATCCCTTTTACGCGTAAACATCCACGGAAAAATATGAGTGAAACGTAAAAACACATTAATATTATTATCAGTAATATAAATCGAGCAACTAACAGGAAAATTTAATTAATAAAATTGTTATCTTTTGACAAGAATAATCCAGGTAGGTCATTATTCTATCTTTTTCAAAATATCATACTATATCTGAAAGTCATAAATATATTGATTGGTTTAATTTATATTCAAGTAAAATTGTTTACTTATACAAACTGTTTAACAAAATTGAAAATTTCGGAATATCTTCTTTATCGTTGTAGATTGATAAAAGATTTTATTTACAGTAAAGTATTAAACTATCTAATACTATAAATACTAACTAAACCATTTCATATCCTTAAATAACATTTAAGTTAACATTTAAAATGTATTTCTTGATAGTAATCGAAATCATCTTATTCGATAACAATTTTTACCATAATAAATTTTGTGCCTACTCCATCAAAAAACAATGTTTAATATTTACGCCCTTGATACAAAAATAATTATTTTGTTCTGTCGGTTTCTGTGGGTTGTTGGTTTTTCGATTCGTTACCTAAGACCTTAGGTTAAGGAACAATTGATTCATTGAAAATTAATGGAAACACAGAAAATAGGAACAAGAATTGAAATGCACTAAAATAAGTCATCATTCTGTAATAGAAAAATTTACAATGTATATGACATATCTAAGACCCATATTAAACTGGAATAAATTTCGAATATATTTCAGAAAAATAAACTAATAATTCTTTTTATATTTAAACATTTATCATATTTAAATAAAATATTGAATTCCATTAAAACAATCAAAAGTGAAGAAGCCATAAAATAAATATAAATATTAGTATCAAATTAATTCAATTACACGTTTTTGTACAATTAAATTGATCAATATTTGGAAATAACTCAAGCGTTTATTCGCAAAAAAACCAGTGATTCTTGCGCTTCGAAGTAATATCGAAACCCACAGGTTTAATGTGTTTCCAGTAAAACAAAAAAAAAGGTCATTAAATCCGCTCGCATCCAATTTGCGCCACGTTTGCGATGCAAAGCAACATACGCTCGAATTCAAGAATTCATTCCATTATAATTAGAGCTCCACTTGTTCACAAAATGTACTCGTAAAAAAAACTCGTTATTTTGCTGCAAGAATCAATTATTATCTACATTAACTTTCCGTACGCATCTATCCTGATACAGTGAACTTATCCGTGTATTTATTTATTAACTCGTACCTCGTTTAATCTTTCTGTTCATTTAGATATTTAATTCATAATATTTGTTTATAAAAGTAAATTTTCACGCCTTTTTATATTTTATCTGCAGAACTTTATATATCAAATTATAATCTTGTTTTGCAAATATATTTCTTTATTTTGTATTGTTTGCAGGAATAAAGATTATTTTAATATCCATCTAAAGATTTTCGATTAAGGACTTTCAGTTATAATTATTTTCCTGACCAATGAATTGTTCTGTTTTAATGATATGTGTCGATGATGCTTTTAAGGAAGAATTCGTCTAAAACATTTGTTAAACCATTATTTAAATCAAGTAAACAGTACTTAAAGAAACAGCCCTAAAAGATTATGGTTATTTTATCTGCATAAATCATTAATTATAAAATAAACAAAATACATAAGCTCGGTTTTACCCAATTTGCAGCTATACGAAAAATATGAGAATTACATGATAAATATTCCTTGCCCTTTTATTAGAATAATTCCGAGTATCTTTTTCTACTAAAACATTTTTCAATAAACTGTAAAAAATACAGTATTTTAATTATAAATTAATACTTTTGTTTTAGTTTTGTAATAGAGTAGTGTAGTTAGTAAATAACGTACATGTCAAATATTTCATTTCCCACACCTGATTTTTCTGCAAAGATATCCATTAATTATCAGTATTTTACATAATTGATATAAATCAGGTTCAATAAATTGAATTACGTCTTTACTGCTTTCAAAAATATAAAATACTTCACGTTTATTTTATAATTTTTGTTTTAATTTTAAAACTTTTACGTTAAATTGAAATCTTGAATTTTAAAATATTTTTAACTTTTCAAATGTTCTTCATAAGAAAACATGTTTCAGTAAAAAAAAATATCCACGAAATAATCGGATGAAATAAAAGTCATAAAAGTGTTTAAAAAATTTTTAAGAATTGTAAAAGTATGACTGTATACATGGGTCGTTGATTAAGAATCATCCGAATCGTTAGATTAAGTCCGTTTCTCAAAATTCAAAATCGTGACTCAATTTGGCTGTCAAATTTGTGAAAAATTCATAAATTCTTTGGAAATTTGTTACTCAAGGTTTTTGGGGTCTCTGATTACGAGTTTAAAATTATTTAAACCATTAAAAATAGTATAATAACAATAGCATAAAGTAATAATAGAAATGCTATGAATGATAAAATTGAATATCAAATTCTACCTTTGCTATTTTCTAGTAAATAGTTTGAAAGTTATTTACAACTCGAGAGGGTAACACGCGGCGCTATACGGTAGAATTTTACAATCCTTGCTTTTTTTTATAATTTTTACGTGACAATATAAAATGCCAAAAACTACCGTGGCAGATGTTAGAGATCAACATTTTAAAAAAAAAATGTGTCTCAGATATTTTATGAAACAATGCCGATTTGAAAAATGTCAATGTATGACTATTATATTATCTGAAAATGCGAATAGATTTTGATAATTTAGCTAATGAAATACTCATCAGATGAAATACGAATTTCGAATTTTTCGTTATTTTAAAGTCACCATTTTAAGTTCTTAAAATGTGACATCAAATTCATTATTAGAAACCCTGAAAGATCTGAGTAACAAGTTTCGAGAGAAACCTAAGAAATTAAAATCATATATCCGCCATATTGGATACACTATTTTGAATTTTTCAATATTGATTTCAGATTCGTAAAGCTATCCCAAGAAGACACGTGTAACGAATTTCAAGCAAATCACATAATGAATTGAAATTATATGCGCGTCATTTTGAATTTAGACTGCTGATTCGAAACCGGGGGCATTAAAGTACTTTGGATTTTCAAAACGGGTTTTACTAAAAAAGAACAAATGCGCAATAATAAACAATGATATTCCAATAACATTATCTAAGGAAATCGGAATTCAAAACAATGAAAATGTGCTTATTTAATGTATTATAATATAATTTCATCACTATTTTATTTCTACTATCCGAATATTTCATATGTTTTTTAATTCTGACTTTTCTTGAAGGGTGTCACTAAAAACCTTAAAATAGATTTCTTTACAAGATCTATCTCTAACTATTAATTATTGAATTGGCTATCTTTTGCTGATCATCAAACGAGATTTTACTAAGTTTAAAAACAAAGGGTATAGAACACAAAAACTATCAAATGTCGATGATTAAAAAAAAAAAAAAAAAAAAAAATAATAATATCTGAGAAAGAAAACTTTATTTATACAACTAAAAATCTGTGTGTGTAATGTTAAAATATTTCTCACACTTGGTGCAAAAATGCTATTTTGCTCCTTATATCGCGGGAGCAAAATAGCCCACTCTCGTATGATCGTAAAATAGTATCTGCAAAAAAGGAGGACAGCCTTATTCAATAGCCCACGAACAATGGAAATTTCAAATAAAAAATTCTTGATTCCCTATGTTTTGAAATGTTCAGAAATTTTTTATTTAAAAGTTATAGACTGTCGGAAAAAATGTTGCGGAATAAAAAGTTATTAAAATTGTTCAAAAAATACTAGAATTTTTTATGACCTCAATTTTTCAAAATTTTGCGATTTTGAAAATAAGGAAAAGTGGTCAACAAATTCTGAAAAAATTTCACCGTATTCTTTGACCAAGTCCAAGAACTTTTCATTCAGCGGCATTTTTTCCGAAAGTTTATCATTTTCGAATAAAAAATTCTGGAGATTTTAGTTGATATTTTCGAGTTTTAGCCGTCATTTTGGAAGTTTTCAACTTCATTTTGAAAATGCTATCATCCACATTTCAAAATTAAAGGTTCGTGGACGCGATATTTTCACCGACCAATGATGTCCTTAACCGTTTCCTATATGAGAATGCCGATTAAATAATATTTGTCACTAAAAAATCTGATTTTTGTGTGAAAAACCAAGCATAACTTTTTCGGAATGGGCTCGATTGATTTTTTAGTGGCAGATTCGGAAAGATCGATCGATTTTACGTAAGATGTAATTGGTTCCGATTTTTTAAAAATCCGGTTTCATATAAAATACCACCCTTAAAGTCGACCATGAAAAAGTGTCTATTTGGTCCTTAATGGGTTAAATACTTGGGTCTATTAAACCTTGCCTAGTCGAAGAGTACATGAGCTAAAGGCCGCAGGGTCGAAGCCCCTATCCTCAGAAAAAAAATAGTTAAACTAACCAGAAAAGATGATTAAATAGGCCCAAGACCAGAATTCTGGTTGGTTTAACCAGAAATATTGTTGGTTTAACTAGCAATGTTGTTAAAACAATTATTTTTCTAATTAAGCTACCTAGAATTCTGGTTATTATAACCAGAAAAAATAGTACGGTCGTATTTAACCAGAACATGTTTTTTAGTGTAGTTTTGAATGTTCAAAAGCCTAGTACAAGATTCTTAAGAAATAGTAAAAATTTCGTATTCTTGAGTATTTATGTGATAAAATATATCCAAAGTATTTCGTAACATTCATGAAAATTAATGCAGATCTGAATTAACGACGAATTGATTATATCATTTTTAAACATATCGTCGTCTAAATGTGTATTTGTTCATTTTAATTATTATAATTCTTGTTTTTAATACAAACCCCTGAAGGAGACTTATAAATACAGTACTCCTTCCCTTATTCTAATTTCCCTTATTCGAATGTCTTCCCTTATTCTAATTTTTTCTCTTCTCCTATTCTAATATTTCCCCCCACGCGTTCTCTCCACTGACGTGCGTTGACGTGTGGATTTTCTAAATACAAATAACGGCGCATGCGCAACAAAAGAAAAAGAGACAAAAGTGATACCACAAATCTAAGTAGTGGGAGAGAAGGGAAAATTAGAATAAGGGAAGAGGGCCCCCATCTTGTCTGACTGGACAAATTAGAATAAGGGAAGGACTACTGTAAGTCGAAATATGGGGCATGAGATGTTTTGTTCCATAAATTAGGTATACACAGAACAGAAATAAAATGACCGGAGGCCTTTTCACTTTCCAAATAAATTTTATTAAATTTATTATATATTTTTGACATTTTGGTGCTTTTTTTACATTTTAAACTATTTGTCGACATCTCCATTACCTCCTCCATCATTATAAGAAGTAATTGCTCGTCTTCAGCAATCCCATATGATACATCATCATTTAGACGCATTTTCACCTATTTTGAAATGACCGATGGCTCTACAGATTTTTGAAAATTCTATATAGGAAGAAAAGAGTGAGAGGTCAGTAAATCGTCCTTGCATAATCCGGCTGTTAGAAGAACGTGCGCCTACTGAAGGCCGATCGGAGATCGTATAATCACGCGAAATTACGCGATTGCAGACTGCGAGCGTGTAACGGGGACTCGCACGCTCGGCCTGTTCGAATTCAAGGGGAACCTTGCCGAGCTCGCGAAAAGTAACAATTATTGTTATTACAAGCTATTATTATCAGGGCTCATGCATGTGTGGAACAAAGACATACCCAGAACCCGGGTGCGGGGGTGGAGCGGGTATAGTCTGGGTGACATAGCGCGGACCATCGGTTGGAGATCGATATGACCCACCGTTGGGCGCCAACGACTTTAAATCGCCTAAATCTTGCATACCTGGATCTATTTACGCCCAAGTTATGTTTAATTGCCATACGTCAATTATTCAAGATCCGACGAGGTTCGTGATGTTGGTCGATAAACCGCCACGTTTGGTATTCTAGAACCGTGTCAATAATAAGAAGTATTCGCTTCGGTTTCGCCCGCGTAAAAATAAAAAAGACTTTAGAAGATCTCAAGAAGATCTTTCTTAAAAATGTCACTATACAAGATGTATTTGAGAACTTTTTAAGATTTCAAACTACTAATTTATCAAAATCTTTTTGAGATCATTATGAGATCTTTAAGAAAAATTTGTACTATTTTTTGAGATCTTTTTAAGACTTTCTTTTCACAGCATGATTTTACGAAAACATAATTTTATTAATCTTATCGAGATCTTTTTGAGATCTTTTCAAGATTTTTTTTCAGATTTTTCGGACATGACAAAAAAATATTTGTAATAAAATGCTGAATTCTCTTATTTTGTGCCAAAATTAATTATCGAAGATTATTTTTAAGGTGATTACCCAGTTTACTTGCTTTCTGGTCTGCTTTCTACTCTCTAATTTCCTAATAATTAAGGTGGAATAAATACATTATACTCTTTTTAAGATATCGGTAGTAAACCTCATTATTTGTAATACGTTGTATTGCAGAAATTATAAAAAGAAAATGTATCAATTTTTGTCTAAGACAAGTAAAATTGTAGCGTTTTTCATGGTTTCTGAAGGATGAAAAATTTTCAATTCTCTGTCTTCATTGCATAAAACATTGTCAGCGCGTCGAAAAACAACTCTGGAAATCTCTCGTCTTCGATTTGTGTTGTAAATATTGAATTTTCGTAATATGAAACTTAATGTCTTCATGACATGAATCGCTTGTATTAACGCCTACTATGTGTTTATTTCTCATCTTCGACTCGTTGTAAATATTGACCCCATATTATAAAGTGAAGTTTTAGAAATCAGACCGAAAAGCAAGTAAAAAAGGTACTTACTTTAAAATTTATCTTCAATAATTAATTTTGGTAAAAAATAAGAGAATTCAGCATTTTATTACAAATATTTTTCCTCATATCCGAAAAAGATAAAAAAGAAAGATCTTGAAAAGATCTCGATAAGATTAATAAAATTATGTTTTTGTAAAATCATGCTGTGAAAAGAAAGTCATAAAAAGAACTCAAAAAAATAGTATAAATTTTTCTTAAAGATCTCATAAAGATCTCAAAAAGATTTTGATAAACTAGTAGTTTGAAAGTCTCAAAAAGCTCTCAAATACATATTGAATAGTGACATTTTTAAGAAAGATCTTTTTCAGATCTTCTAAAGTCTTTTTTATTTTTACGCGGGCGATTATTGACGTATCAAATATCGAATTTTTAAGATTTTGTTTAAAATCCATTTATTAACCCCTTGACTGCCGATAACGTAGATTTTGAAAAAATCGTAAAAACTGCAGTTTTAAATGTTTTATATTTTCTGTTTTAAACAATGATTTCGAAAACGAACAACGGCATTTTATTTAATATACTTTGGATTATCTAGAAATGGTCGTATTTTTCATTTGCATAACTTATTAATTTCGTGTGCCTAATTTGTAATTTCGAGAAAAAATCTTCGTCATGCGCGGCAGTCGGAGGGTTAATCCACTATTTACAGTAATTTGTCGATACTGCCGATAATTCAAACTTGATTCGACTTTTCATTCGAAACATAGACATTGATCGACATTTTTTTTAGTGCATTGCAAATAAGCTGATACGTGTTTAAATGTATAATAACTAAAAATGCAGGTTTATTTTAACTGATACGTATTTATTTTTCGTTTAATTTTTGAAATTGTAACACTTCCGAGCGTAATGCGCTTTTTAACCGTATTTTTTAGGAATCTAACTTCAGATTCGTAATCAGACACCTAATGAACCTCAATGATATACAGTTTTAATGGAATTCAAAGAGTTTTTCAAAATTCATTCACCATATTGGATCCGCCCTTTTGAGTTCTAAATCAACAGTAAATTGGTAATAAGCGACCGTAATACGCGCAGATGCTAATACTGAAGTAAATTCGTCAGCATTTAAAAAAGTTTGACGATATTTTAGTATAGTTTTACATTTTTGGGCGCCATTTTGTGCTGTATAGATTAAATATATAGAATTCGTCCTAACAGTCGTCTATGAAATTTAAAAAGCTTCAAGATAAAAACAGAAATAATAAAATCGGCTGAAAATTGAGACCTGTGGAACTCCGTGAACTAAAATAAAACCTCCACGGTGAGCTGTGTCCATGGAATTCTTTTCACAACGGATAATTTTCTGATTAATACTAATATTACCTTGTTATTACAGTAGCATTGTCAGATGTACTCTTAATACTCTTAAAAATGTAGTAATATATTATATTATACAAAAATTAATTTATTAACTAATTTAATATGTTTCGTGACTACGCAATAAAGAGTTTATTTCTGTATTATATTTATTCGTTACGTTTGCATTTCTTGGATTTAAGAATACAAATATTAAGTAAATTATTGCAGTAGACACTTATGTTAGAGTTTTTAGGTTTGATAATAATATATGTATAATAGTATAAGATATTAGTATAGAAATACTAGTAATAAACACAAAATTGACTGTTAAAAGAATTTCATAGGCGCTTATATTTTTGTACCTAATGCGAATTCCATTTAAAAATGGTTACAGAATTTTCTTTAATAGTTGCAGAGTATATACTAAAAAATTCATCAAAATTAAAATTACATGTCTTATTTAAAAATTACTTCTTCATTTGAATTGCATTTTTTATAACTATAATGACTCTAACATAATTTTCATTTCATAATTGAAAAGACGTTTGAAAGAACTTTTTTGTAAAGATTTTTATACAGTTCGTTAAATAGTAAAATCCATTTGAAAAGAATGTCACGCTCGGGAGTGTTGACATTTAAAAAATCATATCTTTGCTTTTTTCGAATTAAACGATAAGAAACAGGTGTCGGCTTATTTTCGATGTAGTATCTGAAACAATATCTATTTTTCGACGTACAATGTCCCATATATTTTTTATCGAATTTGTAGGCTGCTTCTTATTAAAAATAACCACTTTATGGAACTTAGAATGAATAAATCGAAAACAAACGCTTCTTAAATGAGTTAATTGGGTATTTTTGAAGTCGCTGATTCCAAGTTTTAAGTTAGTTTTAAAAAAAAATCATAATCACGGACAGATATGGCAACTAATATTTAGTAAAATTGATCGAAATTACTTCAAAGATGTTACTCGGTTTGTTTCAGATTTGAAGTACAAATTTTATGATTTTATAGTTGAGATAGTCATTAAAAAGGCTTCTCTTTAGTGATGATATTCTTTTTATAAACATTATGCGTTTCTCAACCATAAAAATAATTGCAATATTTATAATATTGGTCAACTCTTACTGCATGGAGAGAACTGTGAATTGAAGAGACATGCAATATTTTTGTTTTTATTGTTTGTATAATTTTGATAATATTTTGGCATTTTTTACTCTTATTTTTTATGTACACTTTCATCGCTTTGCAAAATTAAGCATTGCACATTTTGCATAATAGGAATAAAGACAGAAATTGATATTCAAGATAAGACTCTAATTCACGTTTACCTCCACCCGGTAAGTCTCTGGAAACATTTCAGTAATATTTATGAGTAAGAGTTATGTGATACATAAATACAATGATATCGTCAAATAACCATACACTTTTTTAAATATCAAAAGAAGATGACATTTTAACTATTTTTAACTATCTCTTTAAAAAACGGGTACCAAGTTTGATTTCGATGAATTTCAATAAATTTATTCAGCATATTGGATGCGCCATTTTTAATTTTCCGAAACAAATTTCAAATTCGGAATGAGTCACTCTAAAAACCTAAGGGCACTAAGTTTAAAATCATTTCATTCCGGCCAGGGATTGAGTACACACGACTATGATTTAATTACAGTGATTTAGCAGTAGCCATTTATAAATACGGACTAAATATTACGAACCAAAATATTACGCTAAAATATTACTTACAAAATATTACGATAAAAAATATTACGGTGATAAAATATTACGGTACCAAAATAATACAGTTAAAAAATGTAATGAATAAAAAATGTAATCGATATGCAATTAACTCTTCCCATTAAACACATATAAATAAGAAATAAATTACACACTATGCAGAACATGTTAATTTGAGGTTCTTCTGAACCTTTATTCCTACTCTCTGAAACTGAATTAGTGAAAAGTAGGATACTATTTGAAATTAGAAACAAAATTTACTAAATATTGGTCAATTTCTACTAATTGAATGAATAACATACTTTGATTAACTCATTCAATTAGTTAAAATTGACTAATAATTAGTACATTTTGTTACTAATTTCAAATAGTAACCCGCTTTTCAATCATTCAAATTTAGAGAGTATGTTACTACATTGAATTACGAAAATCTTTACATCAATATCTTTTCATACCTTAATACTAAGAGCAAAACCTAACCTAGTCTAACCTAACCTAACCTAACCTAACCTAACCTAACCTAACCCAACCTAACCTAAGTTTACAAGTACAAACAATACATTTATTTTTATCGAAAATTTATACATATTTTTTCTGCATAATATTTTTACTGCGCAAAATATTATATATTTATAGTATAAATATGCAGTACAGTCGAGTGATTCACCTCAATTTGTGGCACTTTTAAGATGTTGACTAAGACTTTTAAGCGTACAAGAAACTTAATTTGTTCACAGTATAAAACGGTATTACAACCTATCAATTTATTCACTTGCTTGTTAGTGTTTTATATAATCGTGGTTAACTATTTGATTAGTGGATTTTCAATCATCAATTAAAAAGATATGAATATAATGCCAAGTCCTTTGTGTACTTTTGAGATCGTATGTTGGATATTAACATTTGGGCAATGAACTATGAATACAACAATTAAAAAATGGTATGAATAAACCAAAATTAAATAAAAACGTTGAATATAGTGATATTGCTTAAAATATTTCATGAAAGCAAAAATTTGAAATCAATTGATCATAGTATTCTGAAGTAATTCATTTTAAAAATAATGATTTTAATGTGTGCAGCAGAACATCGACACAGTTTTATAAAATTTGTAAGATAAATGCATAAACCTCCGATCAAATTTTATTGCAAGGAAAAGGATTTTGTTAAATAATTTTGGAAATGATACTCTCAAACATGATTCCATTATTCAAATCAGTTTTATAATTTTGAAATTAACTGCGTTTACAGTTCTCTATAAATTCAATCTTTTTTTATTGGTCGTGTATTTTAATGTATATTGTAACGTTTTGACTAGTAAGTGCTAGAGGAACGTTTTTAACATTTTTTTTAGCTTGTTGTAATCCTACGCTATTTTGAGGACGGCTGTGATGCTTGTTATAATAAGGTGGACGTCGACACAGATGGCACTGTGTGTGCATGGTAGTCGATTTGCTGGATGCTGGATGCATGTCCCCCGGGTGAATCGATGGAGCACCTCCCCCCATTCACCCTTAGCCCAATGCCTACGGCGGTTCTCTACCTTTCTCTTCCTTACCCTTCACCCTCCATGTCACCCCCTCGATCTTCCTTATCACCCTCTCTCTCCTCCTTACTTGTTTTCATCCTTCCCCTCTATCCATTTCAATCACTTCCGGTCACCCTTTCTCCCTCTCGCCATTTTTTAATCTGTCGTCTCCCTTTCTAATTACGTCTCTTAATCATTACCTCATTTTCATTCTTCATTACTCTCGTATTCTCCATTAGTACCGACTCAACGATCTATCGTACTTGGTTAAGCATCGCTTCTCCTATTTTAACTACGTATTTTACTTCCCTTTTGATTGGCGAGACTTTCTAGGTCGTATTTTTGAAAATTGTTTTGTATATTTTGTAATGTATTGAATTTCGTTACAAGACATTTTTTATTTTTAAATCTCAACGTGAGTTTAATTAAATTTTCCTTTTCTGTCGTATTTTTTTAATCTCTTGTAAGTTTATTATTTTATCGGATATTGTTTTATTATTGTTTTTGCTCATCTACTCTTTACACGGAAAAAATAATTAGTGTCTCCAACGAGAAAACTGGAATTTACTTCAAACACAATGGATGTAGCGTTAAGAAGACCTTCTCGTCGTTATTACAGATTCCTAGTTGCCTTTGTAATATTTATTCTCATCACTTTTTGCAATTAGAACGGTTTCTGTCTTTAAATTATGATTTTTTATTCTGAGGAGTTTTCGTTATTTTAGAGATGAATTGTTTTACCAAATTGCAAGTTAGTCATATTCATTTCTCAAGCATGTTTTATTCTGTATTTCAAGTTGTTAAATCAATAATCAATTTCAATGAAAAATTATGTGGATTATAGTAGATTTTTTATTTTGAAGAAGATTACAACATATAAATATGTTTAAATAATTAATTAAAGTAATTTTAAGTAAAACGAGTAATACCTAAGTAAAACAATTTTATTATTTTTAATGAAATTGTTGTGTTTTTTAATCATTTTTATTTAATTTAAACAAATATTTACTTGTTATCCTCAATGTGTACAATTTTTGACAAGTGTGGTACCTACATACATTATTTATACTCTTGTAACTTAATTGAAATGCTTGCGAGTTCGAATCTGTACAACCTGCTCATATTCCTGTCATTGCGTGCCACGCAAATTAGTATGGGAGAACTAATTGTACCAAAGGGTCAAGCAAGGTGCTATTTATACAAAAATCGTATTCGATAACAGCCAGTACAGATATACTATACAGATAACTGTAGAACGTGCTTCCATACCGGAAATGTACCGCACGTTCAGACAATAATTTTAAGTGAACATTATCAAACTATTTCTAACCACTTGTTGTAATTAAGTATGTTCTCTTACAGCATTAAAGACGCCATTAATTTGCATCAATGTTGTCATTGATTTTATTACTTCCATTTCAATCGATGATGAAAGAAAAATGAAAAATCGGTATTTTCAATTCCGGGGTCTAAATATTGACAACAAATTTGGAAAAAACATATTTAGTTTGTTTAAATTAAAAATTAAAATGTCTGCAATAACAAATTGCAGAGAAATCGTTGTAATATGTTTTATCGATTTTAAAAACTCGAGTGTCAAAAAGCGTCATAAATATTATAACATATTCCAATCTATATACATTCAACATTGAAAATTTGACGTATAAATAGATGTAAAAACTTAAACGAACATTTTTATATTTGAATATCCGCATCTTGTGTGATGCGAAATGTAAGGAATATAAAATATCACTCTGCTCATTTCAAAGTTTCTTCCTTTCAGAGAGTGAATCGAATGATTCGAATTCTTTGAGAGAAATATTTTATTTTTATAGGATGGTTTCAAAGTAACGTTGTTTGTCAACTAGTTAGAGAGAATATCTAGACATTCTTCTACTAAAGCTTTTTAAGGAATGTCAAAGTTTTAAATATCAATAAAATGTGCATAGAAAGGTAATTAATATTTGCGGAATGCAGAACAAATATCTGCCATACCTAAAGAACTACCATTTTGAGAATATGGTATTTTGCGAATGAATGCAAAATATTTATACACTTTGTAATTGCGATTCATTTGTCAATTTAACATTGAATGTTTGTCATTAATTTTTATGATTTGGAGATTATGATTTAACTGTATTTATGGAATGATAAATATATGACACTGTTAATCTTTTTTAGAAATATTCATGTCTTTATGCATCTTCTAGTCTACCTTTTGGAAAGAAACTTCAAAATAAACCGAAGAAATTACAGTTACATTGAGTCTCACATAAAAAAATACACGATTTCGATTAGTTTAAGGTATAATAATGTCAATTACAAATGATCGAACATGGTTGTTATCAGTGTTATAGTCGAACATCATCAACGTTCGACGTTATCCTAATGTCTGCCGTCACCATCACCTTACCTCAGCATCGTATTATCGTCGCTAAAACCCCACCCAAAGAGATGTTAGACGATAAAGTGGTTTAAAGGAAAAGAAAATTTGGATGGAAATACTCTGAACATCAAAAGGTAATTTTAAAAATTCAAATCCTGAATATTACTGCGTTTAGCTAGCGACAATAATTAAGGTATTTACAAATCCGCGAAAAGAGCAGAGCTTCGACATAACTCAAAAAATCTCCAATATCCTAAATGCCAATTAAAACTTTTGACTCTGTCGAAACCTGTGTACGACTCTATATACGCAAAAGTGTTTTTCATTTAATTTTATTCCTTCAAGTCCGAAAAAAAGCTTAAATTCAAACAAAACGCGTCTCGGAACGTTCTTCGACTCGTGAGCGAACAATGGAATAATAGAAGAGAAAGAGGGAAAGACTAATCGAGATAAAGAGAAAGCGCACAAACTCGAGAATGGGAAAGTAAAATAATTACTGAGAGAGAGAGAGAGAACGAAGGATGACGATTGAGTTGAGAAGGATCAAAGAGAAATAAATAGGGAACCAGTCGAAAAGGAAGGTAAATATAGCGATAAAGCTATCGGGGACAAAGCATTCTGGAAGGATATAAATTAAAAATACCGCAAAAACAAAAAGAAGGGAATAAACGTTAAGAAATAATGGTAGCTGCGGGAATTGTTTAAGCTTCTTATATTTTGCAAACAACTTGTTCGCGAAACAAAAAGTGCCATTTCTCCTTATAAATGAACTTTGAATCTGGTAAGCTGTCAGATTTTTTTTAGCGACTCATGTTTTAAAATGCCTAATATTTGATCTCGAGAAAAGTCGAGATTGAAATTGCGTGACGAAATGTGTTTGCATTTGCGAAAGAAAAAATGAAATGCCATTTAATGATTCAATAAGACTTTCAGTTTAAAGTTTTCTGTTATTTTTTTCTATAATCTTAGCAACACACCTCTATATCATATTCGCTTACATATTTCATATACGCGACATGCATTTCTTCCGACCTAACCAGTTTTATGAATGTCTGGAGTCAAGTTTTGATCAATTTCGACATTTCATTAGCAGTGAACAAACTTCCTTTCAAATTGGAGTCGGGAAAATTTTAGAGCATTTTGTTACATACATTTAGAAAAAAATTTGGATAAATTTGAATAAAAATTGGAGACTAAAAAGTAATTTGTCCGCGGAAACTCATTTTTCTCTATTGTGCGGTGGCCCACGAATAGGCTCCGCCTCCTGGTCCCCCCTTTCACGTTTGCACGTGATCGGACGCAGCATGCAGCATCATTTCCAGTGCTGTACAATAGAATAATTACGGATTATTTTTCGGTGACCTTCAAGGATCAAAAATTGAAAATAATATTTTTAAAGTTCGATTCCTGCTCCGAGGAATTTCTCGACTTTTAATAGATTCGTCCTGAAGATCACCATGGAATTTTCTGAAAAGAATTTACGTCAGGAAAAATTTGAAAGCCCAAAGATCCGCGGAAAAGTTAACAGAAACGTGATTTGTCGAGCTGAACGAATTCAATAATTAGAGTCGCGTCATTGGTACAGACACTAATTTGAAGGGATGAAAGGAAATAATGAGACGAGGGAAGATGTCTGGCGGAAAAGTACATCAGAGGTAAGAAAAGAATGATGGAAGGAAGGAACGAATCGCGGTAGAAGGTATACGGAACGAAATTTGCTTCGGTTCCTTCCGGCAGGCTATTCGTTATGCCGAGAAGGCCCCCGGAAAATGTGATTAACTCATCGTGCCTTGAATATGAAAACCAAGTAGGAAAAGTGCAGTAGAAATTGAAGGGCAAAAAGGACGTTCTGGAGAAGGACAGAAAAGGAATGAAAGAGTGAGACACCAAAGCTCATAAGAAAAAACGAATACATCTCTAGCTTCCTCATTTGAATTGTCTTCTAGATTTGTCTTTTAGAATTATTTCTTAAATTGTATTTTCCCTGCCTTGTTCTGAGATTGTTTACTTCAGAATGGGTGAATTGTAGTATTTCGAAAATAAAGTTTTACATTAACAAAAATTATTATTTTTAGCATCTTTCAATTAATTTTAAAGTTAATTATCCAAGTTAATTTATCCGCACAGATTTTATCAGG
Organism: Trichopria drosophilae; assembly: GCA_030407085.1. NCBI lineage: Eukaryota > Metazoa > Arthropoda > Insecta > Hymenoptera > Diapriidae > Trichopria > Trichopria drosophilae. The sequence continues at coordinate 103,356,122 of CM059586.1, forward strand.
AAAATTAATTTTGTGACAATGACTACAATATGGTAACAAAATTGTTGTATGTGTATATATTTTTGCAATTAACGTGAAAAAATGCAACAATTTTTTTTTGCTTTTTACGATTTATTTTAATAAATGGAATTCTAACGAAAAGATACCCAACAATTTATAAACATCTATTTTGCTTCCTAGTTACACAATGTACTTTTTTCTATTTCTTTGCATTTTAAACGAAAATATTTGTAAAACTTTCGTTCTCAACATTATTCCTCTTTAACGACTTAACTTGGGAAAAATTGTTTTTTGTTTTTTTCCAACAACTTTTTGCATAAAATTAATAAATCTATTTTCTTTCAAACCGCATCTGAAAACTACGAAAATCAAAGTATCATTTATATGCTTTCTGTGAATTAGTAAAGGATCAGACATAAAACAATCAACTGAAGAAGAGAAAGAATGAAATCAAAAGTTGATCCATTTTTAGCTTTCTGCCGTTTCCATTCAGTTTCTTTTCCTATTTCACTTTTAATTTTCTATGAATTATTCAGTGGAATTATCTCTCCAGCTTTTTTGCATAATCCTTAGAGTGGCTTATTATTTTGATTGATATTTTTTATTCCGGTTTTGGTTTCATCCGTTTTAACAATTTTGGTTTGTTTTCCTTCCGTTTTTAATTACTTCCTCCATTAACGGAGATTTTATTTTAAAGGAAAGCATTTAATACAGATTATTTAAAGGAGGTTTTGAAAAATGTAAACATTTAATTAAGTTCGAAATTCTAATTATAATTTGTTGAAGATGAGAAAATAATGTTTTTATCCATTCATTTTTTATGACTTTACGTCAAACCATAAATTAAGTTACAAGTTTCAACAGGATAAATAATGATTATTGCTGGTTTTATTCATAAGTACTTGATTTTTTTTTTAATGTGATACTAAAGTAGAAATAAATATATTCCTTTCGACGTTTTCATGCAGTACCCAAAATGTAATGTTTCATTTATATGTGTCCAACTAATCAGCGTTAGTAACAATAAAATTTGCTTACCAGTTTGAAATAACTACAGTGGCACCTTCATAGTGTTCATGCAATGATAAGACAATCCAAAAATGTTAAGTTACCTGCAACAGAAAACAAATAATATATTAAAGTAACATTAATCTCTATTAATCAAGAGCTGTAATCCAATAAATATAAATGTTCCTAGGTTTCTAAAATGGTGGACACGATGATCAGGTTTTACTGTGGTACGAAATTAGAGCGGCCAACCAGAAACAAGCAGTACAATTGGTCGAGAAATGACAGCTATTTGACTTTCGAATATAGGTCCCAATTTCTAAGAAGTCTAAATTGACTTCAATGTGAAGTAAATGTTGGAAAAAAGAACAAAAAAAGGAATGTAAACGCGTTTTTTTGTTGAAATTAGAACAAGTAAGATGCAGGGACTAAGAAATCACAGTCTGATTTGGAGAGTAGTTAGTAAAATGTGACAATATTTAGGTAATGTTTAACCAAACTAAATTATTATTTTTTTGCTTCTGTTTTATATTACTGCGTATAGACACACTTTATGTCTTATTTGTATAAATATCTACTTGATTATCGCAAATAAAATATTTAAACAATTAAATATTTGTTAAAAGTAAATTAGATTTACTAAAAAGAAGAAACATTTGTAGGATGATTATTTCAATATTCCTCAATAGGAAACAAAAACGTTTTGTATATACATGAAACAGATTTTCCGTTAATTTTTACTATATTACAGTTCCATGTATTTATATATTTACTTACTTATTTGCTCATGGACAAAAGAAATCGTCGGTTTTTCCGTTAAAAATTTGTCTTGGCTATCTAATTTGTTGAGGTCATTATTTAGATAGTAAAATGAAATAAAAATAATAGTTGCACCTTATTCTATCGATAGAATATACTATATATTACTAGTTAGTAGCTCCAACTATTTCATTTTTCCTAGCATGTTTATGCACTATAGTGTTTCAAACAAAGTTTTATTTTTGTATATCCAACTATGGGTGAATTTCGATTCTGTATGGAAAAAAGGAACCCGCATTTTCGGATCAGATTTATTATATTTTTCTTTAAATTATATTTGCATGCTAACAAATTACATTCATATACCAGTCCGTTTCAAGTAACTGTCAAATCGAAATTTTATTAAGGATTTTTTATTTTTTATTTTTTTTTTTTGCGTTGTTAATTCCATTATTAGTTGAGATTGTAAATGTTTCGACAGGGCCTAGCGTTTTGAGATTCCGAGTTATTATGACGTATCGTGTTTGCAATATTTAGAAACCCTCAAACCATATACCATTTTAATAACTGATGCAAATCGTAGGTTCGAAGCCGTTAACTATATTAATGATTGGAGTAATTTATTAATAAATACTTAACAACACAGCTCAACATGTAATATTTTGAATACAGGAAAGAATAATATTTAATAGTATTATAAAAATAGCAGATAACTATTATTTGAAGGAATAGTAAAGTTTATCTATTCCCTAATAACAGTTGAAATTTTTCAAATAATTATGTAATGTTCGAAATGAATGCATTATTATGAGTATCCAGTTCTCTACTTCACCTTCAAATTGTTCCTGCTCATAGTACCTAGCAATTAATTTTGATAAACCACTAATTGCTTACAAGTAATAATATTAGTTTAGAATCGATCGGATTGTCATTAAAATTTAATAAATATATATTTTACAGAGTTCAGCAGCCCACAAATGTAAGTTAAAAAACTTAAAACCATTGTTGATGAATCGATAATATTATTTGTTCATTATTCAATACTAATGTTTTTGTGAAATGACGATTTCAAATTGAATATTTTTGCAAAGTTTAAATCAATTTCGGTATGTTCATCTTAAATGGATATTAATACTTATGAAATGGGCTCGAAATGGAATCAAAGATTTAAATTTCAAAGAATATTATAAATATATAAATGTATAAAAAATCTTCTGCAAAAAAAATTCAATATTTAACATACCGATATTTTAGATTTAATGTCGACTTAAAATTCTAGGTGAATAGTAGTTTTTGACAGAGAGAATAAATTTTCCAAGCGAGTTTCGAAACATTAATTTTCAGTCACTTTCAGACTTTAAAATTTATTACGTCGGTTTTCGCATATTTAATAAAATTCTAAAATCTTTTCATATTAGAAATCAGAAAAAATCGAGAGCACTTAAGATGACGACAGTATCGTTCTATACATATCGTTAATGAATTTATAGACTAATGTGTGCAGCACTTGTCTCGCTTTGTGCATTACAGTATGTAACTTAGGTTACTTTCGTATGAGCATATTATACACTTTGAACTGTATCCCTGACATTATGTCGTACATTGGGGACATTAATCAAAGGAAGTTCAATTTCGAAAATGCAGACTACATGCGCTTGAAAACGATCATAAAAAATGAGAAAATGTCAACCGTTTTATTTTTTCAAATTTGAGGTTGCTCTATTTATGCATTTAATTATTATCATTATTTAATAATAAGCCTCATTATCTTGTTATATTTTTTTTAGTTTGTATTTTATCGTTAAAGAGGTTAGATTTTTTTTTGATTCATTGGAGAAAACTCTGAGAAAAACCCAAAGGTTTAGTTGCATCAACAAATTTTGGGTATAATGGAAAATAAAAATGGTGATTTTGTCCACTTAGTAACTCAACATTTATTCATTTTTATAGAAAATATTAGATTCGATTGATGTTGAAATTCCACGAACAAGCAGAAATCTTAATTTTTGTCTTCGAACAAAATTATCATTGATTTATCCCATAATTTTAGTGCTATAGTTTTGGAGTTCGCTGAACCCGATTCTAAATTCGGATTTTTAGAATTAAAAAATGGCGGATTCAATATGACGGAAGAAAAAATCGAAAAATGGGATCTTCTTATGGTTTTGTAAATTTTATTAGTTATAATGTCTCCAAGCTTTAGAAACTTGGAGTCAGGACTAAAATTCTAAATTCGCCGTCATGAACATCTATTTTTCAAATTTGCGTCATTATATTGGATCTAACATTTGAATTTTAGAATTCCAATTTCAGATTCGAATTTAGTGACCGCAAAAACCATGATTTACCAAATTACAGTCGAATCGATTCAGTATAAACATGTTTTTTTCTGCGCATATATGCATCCCTGACACTTAAAAGATTAACACATAAATAAATAGTCATAAATGTGATGAAGAATATACTGAAATGGTCCATAAACAAACTAACGATATATTGTTGTATCAAGAACAGTTTACTTCATTAAGATTTATCAAAACAATATTACTATTTTTAATTAAAATAATTATTTAATATATTTCACATTTAAAATCTGTATAATTTCAATACATGATAATAATACTAATAGCTACTAACGCTTTTAACATTTACCTATTTTGTTGTTGTTTTTCTTTGTTCTTTTCGCATAAACATTTCATTTTTAATTCCTGTTTAACAAGTTCATTATCAAGAAAAACGAATAAAAAATTCTCTCACGCTGTAAGCGCAAAATTTTCGATTTATATATTGTTTTAAAAATGAAAACCTGTATAATATTTATGCAAAATACAGTCTTGTTTTTTAATACAAATCTTCATCTGATTATTGATCTATTCCACACTATTACAGAAGAATAGGTGTTTTACTCCCTAGATACAAAATGTACTAATTTACAACTCTTTTTATTATTACAATACACGGTTATTCGATATGTCTTGTTTACTTACGAGTCAAACGTAAACACAAACACTAATTTACAACTCTAATGTTCGTCGTTTATTTTGTCAAAAAATCAGAGGCGATCTGAAAACTCAAGTAATAATTGCCCTCATTTACAAAACCCTTGCATAAAACTCTTTATCGTATTATATACGAGTCTGTGAGTTCAGGGCTACAAATGCTGAAGAAAAATTAAAAAGTTGCCATTTTCATATTTCATTCGGTACAAGGCATCATTATTATTAATTATTACTCGTAAAATTAAACGGTTATAGGTAAATAAATTCACATTTCTAAGTCGTGTACGGATTTTGATGTCCAGGATGATAATGAACAATATCACATTCCAAAGTAACAAATTTCGAGTGAATCAGTGTCGATTCTCTGACCATCAGATTTTAGGTCACACAATTTTTTAAAATATAAGCACACTTTTCAGGTTCACCTCAAAAACGCGACAAATCACCAAGCAGACACTGCAAAAACCCGACATTCAAAAACCAGACATTTAAAAAAACAGACATTAAAAAACAAGACATTTAAGAAAACAGATACTAAAAAGCTAGATATTTAAAAAAACAACAATTCAAAATGCAGAGATATTTTGAATCTATATTATTTTAAATGTGTGATTTATGAATGTATGGTTTTTTGATGTTTTGTTTTTGAAGTGTCTGTTTTGTGATTGGTCGGGGTTTTGAGGTGCACCCCTGGTTTTGAATGTCCGTATTTTATAATGTCTGGTATTTGAATGTCTATATTTTGAAATGTCTGGTTTTTTAGGATCTGTTTTTTTAAATGTTTGGTTTTTGAATGTCTGTTTTTTGAAATGTCTGGTTTTTGAATGTCGGGTTTTTGAAGTGTCCGTTTTGTGATTTTTCGGGTTTTTGAGGTGCACCCCACTTTTCACCTTTTCCTTGAAACAGTAGAATTTTACAAAGAATCTGTGACATCTCCAGAGTGATTATTCTAAAGTTTTTTTTATATCAATCTGCTAAAAAATGGAGATATGTATATACTATAATTTCGAAAAAATGGTATTTTTAAATTCGTTTTATTTACGAATTATTTTATCAAAAAGGGATAAAGGGATCATTGTAACATAAAAAAGTGGGTGATGGACCTCAAACTTCAAAATGTGTGGGGTAAAATTTTGAACTTCAAGATAACTAGGTGCAATATTGTCAGATGATTCGGACACTATTCTTGATTTAAAAAAAAAATAACGATTTCCAAGATTTTCCGAGTTTTTCTTACATAATATGGTCTCCGGAGTTAACGTACTTGAGAACAAAACTATTCTAATAATATTTACCAAATTTAAAATGGCGGACAAAAAAATTGTTTTCTTTTCAAACTTTGTAATAATTTGTATATAAGAGGTTTTTGGGTAGTATACCTATTACTATAAGTTTCTTTTAGATTCCCTAAATTGAAAATGGCGGAAAATACATTTTAACTGCTTTTCAATTTTCGTAATAATTTGCGCATAAGTAATTTTTTTAATCGTATACAGATTCACTGACAATACCATAAGGCAATACATAAGATAAGGGCAAACTTTTTAATATATCATTCTAAAAAATATTAATTTAGTTGTTCGATATTTATTTAGATTGACGATATATCGTTATGCACTATAAAAGTTGACTGCAGAATTACTCATGTACAACACTTATAAAATATCCTAATCGGTATTTTAAAAAAATTTGGTGGAATATCACTTATTTAAAGAAAATCAGTCTTCTATTACTTATCCAGTTATATTATGTTTATATTTAACAATTAGCAGTTACTAGAACATTTTTCGAAATAATTTGCATTATATTTATTTGAAAACATCGTGAATATCTACTGATGAAAATCCATTTAAAATTGTAAATATTAAAAAAATGGTCGTTCAGACATAGCATGAATATTTAATACTTCAGTTAGAACTTCCTCAAGTAATGCGTTGATGTTTTCCTACTCCGAATAGTCTTCATTTTGGATGTGAAGAATCAATATTAAAAAATAGTCGATTTTGTAAATTTGTTTAATAAAAATACACTTTATTTTCAAAATCTGTATGTATGTATGAACTAGTAATCAAATTTTTCATATCTTTGCGTCATCTATAAAATATTGAACGCTTGATTTCGCGTGGATGCAGTGCGTTAGAAGAAGAATGGCGACAGGTTTACGAGGAACGTTGGACGATGAAGTTGTAATAATGGCAATCTCATAACAAATTTATAATAAGGCAACGTAGTATTCCATGTACCGTTATTTCGTGAAAGATAATACAATGTCGGAGAGAGAGCGTTAAAAATGTTTTAAAAAACAGTCGATAAAATTTTCATCATGACGTACCATAAAAATTGCAAATATTTTCTGAGCGCGAAAAATCTTTAATATTTATGAATTAATGCCAGATAAAAATGCCCCGTAAATAATGGAAATTATTAAATATGAAGCTGCTGGTAACATCTGCGTCGCGCCTTATACCCGAGAAGATGCGCAAAAAATCGATCGTTTTGCACTAGGTGTAACCGAGAAAGTTTTTCCATTGACCAACGTAAATAGGATATTGATTATATGCCAGTTGCGTAAGATTGTTAATAATGTATATAAAATTAGAATTTGTAACGTTACACTCGGTGACGTTGACTGATTTAAAGATATTAATCCAATAATAAACGGAACTACGAGTACTTTAATGAATTCGACTAAAAAACTTCGGTAGAAATCTTTTTAGTTGTTGACACTATTGTCGATTTATTCTGAAATAACCGGTAGAAGATATAACTATACGACATAGTTATTGGAACTAATGAATTGAAATGATAAAATTATTCTAAGATTTAGAAAACCACTATTTAAATTGCGGCGTTGGGGTGCCTGCAAGTCACACTAATGTCGTTTCGAGAATAATACGAAAAACTGTTTTAGGATTTTTTTATCTTTACAAAATCAATCGGAAAAATGATCCCGATATCCAAGGAATATTTTTTTTTTCATGATGGCGGTTTCAAAATGTCGGCTTAAAGGATTATTATGCTTATGGATTTATAAATTGTGTACTTTAAAAATGATCAGAAAACTGGTTAAGAAACAACAAACTCATAGGAAAATATCGGCTATATTGCAGTTCTGCTTTCATAGTCGTGATCCGTGACCTCAAAACCCCATTAATAAAATCCCTAAGCGAATTATTTAATAAACAACGAGTTGAGTAGAGTATGTCAGCCATATTGGAGCCACCATATTGTATTTTGCAATTTCACCATAATCGCGATCGGCAACTCCAGAAATCCTTATATACTATTTTATCTTCAAAAATACGTAAAAAACTTTTAACACCAGGAATTTAAAAATGCATAAAAAGAACAATCCTTTCAAAAATCCGGCATTTTGAAACCGCCATCTTGAAAACAAAATATTTTCCGAGCATAATCTTATTCCTTGGATATCGGGATCACTTTTCCGATTGATTTTGTAAAGAAAAAGAAATTTTTCCGATCAAAAAATATGAATTTATAAAAAATAGTATATTGTGTAACAAGGGCGCAATTACCGACATTCGACGAGTGCGAAGTTTGTCGCGCGAGCGAAGCGAGAGTCACAATCACACTCGTTGGAAATCGATATTTCGCCCGTGTTCCACCCGATATTTTTTAATAATACGGGCATGGAGCTTGATAATTTGCGCCCGAATGTTTCACTGCAGGGCGCAAAATCGAGTTCTACTCCCGGAGTGTTAAAAAGTGCCGTTAAATGACTTTTTTTTTCATTTTCTCAGCGGCATTCGAAAGTTTGTCAACGCATAGTTTTATTTTTCACTTTATTGAAAAGTGGAGCGAATTTTTTCTAGTTTTCGTACAGTTAAATCAACTAAACCTTATTAAGCATTATTTGTACCGATCAAATTATATCTAAATTTCATTAACTAACAAAATATTAAACATGTAAGAAAAATTAGTCATTAAGAGTAAAATTGCAGGAAAGTTTTGACGCAACGAAAGGCAGACAGGAAACTAACTTAAAATCGTGCACGGCGGCGGGAAAAGGCGGATTTCCGGACACGTGAGGCGCACTTAACTCTTAAGTGGCCCTGAATTTATGAAAAACGAAGCGCGTGCTCGAAAAAGCACGTGACCTCACATGTAATATCGTTTGCACTACAACGAGTTCAATAACTTATTACGATAGATCCTTGAAATATCCTTGAGCTCGCGTCAACATAAACTTCTTGGCTCAAGGAATCTTTTGACCCTTCGAGGCACGTAATTATTTCGTTTGCACAATTTTCATGCAAATTGCCGTTCAGGGTTTTCTCCAACATTGATTCTAATACTGGGTGCATTTTTGGAATTTGTAATCTGACAATTACCGTCCGAACGTGGTTTATTTCTGCAGGAAAATTGAAACCTTACCATGCATTTCTTGCGCGTTTGCTTCTGTACAATATTACACGCAAACAAAAAAAGGACGGTATCCTATACTATCATTATGCCACTCTTTACCATTTATTTTTAAATCAAAAGATTGGTATCGAAAACGATATAAATATTGTTACATGTAGCGAACATGAGGGTGAATTTTTTCGTTGAATTAATATGACGTCGGTATCAAAATTGTTCATTTTATTCTGCATAGAAAATATTAAATTTCATCATAGATTAATAATTTTTTGAGTCACTGGACTCGAAACCAGTTCAGTTTTCAAAAATTCAAAATGTCGGTCCTAATATGGCGAAGATTTCTGACGACGGAACTAAGATGGAGGTTTTCAGAACCGCAGGCGCACCAGTGATTTAAATGATAAATTAAATATATCACATTGAACAAAATTAAATCAACAATTTTTTAATAAATGTGGAACAACTAAACGTGTTATATATTTATAACGAATGTAACGTTGCAGATTTTGTTTCGGCAATATTACGTAGATTTTTCTGGTCTTTCATCAAATGCTTTTTCAGCCGAAGCTTTTTCGCCTAGCTCTTCGTGTTTACAGTATATCCGCAGTGGTCTGTAGAAGGACAATAGCCCGATTTCAAAGGCAATTTTGAGTCGTGCTAATTTTTAAACCATTGAATTTACCGCGCGTACGCTTGACGGTTTTTATATGTGTATCGAAATTAAATATTTTACATGTAGCAACAATCGCTGCGCAAATTGTCGAAAGTGAATAAACTTTTATTAACGTAATTGATAATACAATTGAAACTAACCTAATTTTTGTGTGTGAATTTATTTTTGTATCGTATTATCCCCTTTAATTTATTCGATAACAGAATGGTAAATTTTAGTATGTAGAAATTGAACAAAAAGAAAAAAAATGTAGATAATTGATATTCAGTTTATGCACAGTAGTAAAAAGAGACACAATAGTAAGTATTAAGTGACACATTTTAAATCAAAATTAAGAGATTTTTTAGATAATGTTATGGCCAAGAAAAAAAAACTGCACATAATGTTTCTTACATGCTCTTTTAGATTCTGCTAATAGAATTGGTCCGAACTCGTCTTAAAAAAGATATAGCTGGTATTTTTAAAAAAATCGCGAATTTTTAAAATAGTTTTTGTTTTAAATCTGCAATTTACATTAAGAAACAGCAACTCAGAATACCGTATTAAAAATGTTTGAGTTTCAAAATGACACGAGCCACTTTTCAATATTTCTAAATGGCGACTTGTAAATGGTGCTTTTAGGGATTTTAAAAAGACGCAATTTTTTTAGAAAAAACTACTTTATTTTTTTTTTAACGAGATTTGGACCAATTTTTTCGGCATTTGACTTTTGTCAAATAATGGCTTCCATCGTTGCAAAAAATTTATTCGATTCGAAAATGTTTATTTGTGAATAATTTGAATGAATAAACGATTACTAGAATCAAGTAAATGTGCAGTGGAGGACCTAAATTTGTTTTTAAGGTACCAATATTTCAAAGTCGTAAATTAAAAATTGTATTATAAATACAAACTGTATGTTTGTAATAACAATGCCTAATATTTACTATTCATTACATTTTCGATTAGGCAATACATGTAGCGAATATTTATGATATTATGAAAAGTTAACTTATTAAACCATCCTCAATTAGTAGTAAGTCGTTTTCCGCTTTACAGAGTTTGTTAGTAATGCCCCTAAAGTTAGTAATATTTGTAAACCCAACTCTTTGAGTTTTCACAATAAAATACTTAATTATTTATTTATTTTTGAACATTATTTCTCCAATATTATTCAATAGTTACTAAATCTTTCTTCATATTTATTCTTTATTCGTTTTCAATAGTTCTTTTCCTGCTCTGGCTTTAGATAAATATAAATGTTTATTTAAATATATTAAATATAAAAATATCGTATACGCACATTTAAATTAATCTAATATAAATAATTGCAACACGCTCTATTATGATCTAATTCTAAATAATCTATGATATCTAAATATGTATTCCAAAACTATTTTATGCTATAATTTTCATTGTTTAGAAAAGGTATTTTCACCAGAGCGGGTAGACGCTTTTATTTAAAATCCGAGTCATAAGCTCGGTTAAAAATAATCTTCATGTTACAGACCTAAAATGAACTTAAGTATTTTAATGTGAATTTAATGGCAATGGATGTCAATGTGTCAGTAGTATTATGCAGTACTTTTTTTCAAGTTGATTTTTTGTACTGAATTAGTCATTACCAAGAATATATTTTTTATTTATTTTACCGAGAATTTTTTTATTATTTATGAACCACGATGAATTTTAATAATCGTGGAGCGAATAGCAAATAATAAAAATTCATGCTGGCGATGTGAATCCTTACTGTTGAAATATCCAGTTGCAAACATTTCTCGTTGTAATATTGAATGATTGTTTATAAAACATGTAATTCTCAAATTTGCAGCGTCAAATTATTACAAGTTCCCAATAATACAAAATAATGAAATAATTTCCAATATAGTATACAATAGGAGTATTGAATAACAATTAGTAGTGGCCACACGGAAACCGTTAGTATGTATGAGTTAATCCACTGAATTTTTAATTATAATCCTAAAAAAAAGCGGACAAGTTTTAAATGACACATCTTCTAGAGTACATATATACCTTATTTTAGTAGGTAAAATAATGCGTCTAACTTATTTTTTCATAGTTACTTTTTGTAATAAAAGATAAGTAAAAAAAATAATTTTCGAAATTAGTTGCTAAAAATATTTCAGAAATTTGTTTTGTTGAATTTTTAATATTATATGCACAGCAAACAATGCGTATAACTAATTTTTTTATAGTTACTTTTTGTAATAAAAGATTAGTAAAAAAAATAATTTTCGAAAATAGTTGCTAAAAATATTTCAGAAATTTGTTTTGTTGAATTTTTAATATTATATGCACAATACTGAAAATTTAAAAGGAAAATAATTTTTTAATTACAATAAAAAACATAATGTAATAAACTCTATGCATGGTGCGTACCATAATAGCAAAGTAAATAATACGGATTAACAAATGTACAATATAATATCACAAACAATCATTGCTGATCTTATTTATGGCTATCTCATACAAAACAGTTTGTAATTTAAAAATTTAATCAATATTAATTCACCGCTAGAATTTTTTCTATTAGATTACAGAATATGCTTTATAATGTTCACACTGTAAACGATTAATGACAACTTAACACATGAATAACATATTCATATATGTTAAAGCTTACAGTTTCCACCTTCGTTTTTTATTATATATGTTTTTAGATGAGCTACTCGATAATTCAGTGTTTTCACATGAATCACTTGAGTTTTTTTTAAAAAACGTTATTTTTATATTTTATATTTACAAAAAAATCTGCTTTTTTCAGAAATTATAAAATTATAAAAATTCCAGAAACCCATAAATCATAATACGAAATTTGTGACATTTTTATTTCATTTTGGAAAGCAGGCCCACATTTGCGGTTTGTTTTCCTACACTCGAGTGTACTAAAGGAGTAGAAAATGGGGTAGGTCGGATTCGACTACATTTGAGTTCTTCGGAGTTAAAATGTAGTTTAATGGCGTGAATAAATACGGAAAAAGAGAAAGGCTACTGAATGTCATATAGACAGGACTAGTTACTACGCGGCCCGAGTAAAAATTTAATATAGACGATAGATTCATGATGCATCTACGCAGAATCTACTCCGTGAAATGTCCGTCCTGTGAAACAAATATGAATTTAATCTTTATCAAGATTTAATATGCACGATCGATTCATGGTGAATTCATGGTGAATCTACTGTACAAATTAGTGCTTAGTTTGACTTTAAAACTATGTATTTTATATTTGATATAGAATATAATAGTAGAGACTTTTATTTTCGAACAAAAAATTAATTTAATATGCCAAAACCTAAATTGATAAACAGAGATATACATTGCACATACAAAGGAAAAGACGAAGCAACGAAACTACTCAAAAACACGAGGAAACTCAAGAATATGGTGTTCCTGGACTGCTCCAAAACTACATCAAAATTATGACTTGATCCTAAAGAATACATACATAAATGCTGATAAAATACGAAAAATATTTTCCGTAAGAAATATTCTAGCAATGAAATATCATATGAACCAACTGAATAATTTCTGCTTGGAAAATATTAAAAAATTCTTACTACAGAAACAGAAACACGAGAAAACAAATTACAACATGTATGCTTATTTTTATTATAATGTCCAACGCGAAGTATTCTGTACCAATGCTCGATACAAACTGTCAAAAGTTCAACACATGTTAAAAATCAACAACCTCCATAGCAACCACATTACCAAGGACTGTCATTGTATAATAAAAGAAGAGCTTTGTTTTTTTTTGCAGTTTGTGCCGAACCTAAATACGAAATACATTATGTATGCAGTGTTATTAATTAAAATAAAATTAAACTGATAAATTGTAATCTGCTTTCACGTGTTCCCGTTTTTGTTTATAGCAAGAAGTTTTGAAAATTATTCTAAAAGAAATTATTCAGTTGGTTCCTGCAGGAGATTCGATTTTCTTGTATGAGTGATGACAGCTGCAGTTTTTAGAGTGACATGTCGTTGCTCCTTGGATATTTCATAAGCAAATACAAGTTTTAGTGTTTGTTTTTGTATTTGATGATATATTTTTTAGGTGGAGTACAAGTCGCCAAGTTCTACTGTCGCAGAAATGTACGAGCAGAGCAGCAGTACCATATTCTTAAGTTTTTCCATTGTTTTCTTTGTTTGTATGTAGATCTCCGTTTTTGTATTGAAATATAATACGAGGAAAAACTGTTGTATAAATGGTTTTGTTTTGTCCAAATATTACTTGTATATATTCTCTGTACTACGACTCTCTAAATATGAATCAGCGAAAACCGCTGCAAATCAGTGAATATACGCGCTGCTTCAGATTTAGAGAGTATAAAATGTAAAAATGAAAATATAAAATGCAAAAAATATCATTTCATGATAAAACCAAACACTAACATATTATAAAGTAGATTTACCGTGAATACATCATTGATCTATCATGCATATTAAATTTTTTATAAAACTAAATCCATATTTGTTTCAAAGGACGGATTTTTCACGGAGTAGATTCTCCGTGAATCCATCATAGATCTATCGTTTATATTAAATTTTTACTCGGGGGCCGGCTTTTTTATTTCAACTCGCTACAATATAGTCAATTTTGAAGGTTTTGAAACGAACAAAAACATCAATTGTTCGTTAGCGATTTCCGCATCTAATGGTGAAATAATAAATTATATATCTCAATAAACAATAAAGTTATTAATTTTTTTCTACGCAACTGTAAAATATACTTTCTGGCTCTTCGTTTATTGAGAAAATTTCGAGTATCCGAAAACTGTCAGCGAGAAGAAAGTTGTTTATAAAGGTATGAACAAATTTTCTGAAAAGTTTTATCTTTATTGGTCGAATAGTCAAAAAGTAATGAATGTTTAAAGTTGGTGGCAGCCGATGACGAACGCGTCATGTGCTTCGTGACCCTGAAAAACTTCATTGAGATATATAAATTGTTAATTCTATATTAGATGCAAAAAACTCTAACGAACAATTTCTTTTTTTATTTGTTTCAAAATTCTCAGAATTGCATAAGTTATAGCGAGTTGAAATAAAACATGTTTGTCGGCCGGTCACGTATAGTATTTAACTACACCAGTAATGGGATTCAAACCTAGCATAAAATACGCTAAAGGAGCAAATGTGACTCCAAGAGAGTAAAACTGAAGCCTATAGGAGTGAAATTTAACGATTACTCTCTCTTGGGCTCCGCAATTGAGTCCAATAATTTTAGAGTGTATAAAAGATTTTTCGTCTGGGTGATCTGAAAAAATGTTTTGTATTGTTTAAGATCGCTAATTTTTTTTAGGCAAATTTGCCGAAAAATCTTTACGATTTTTGTATTTGGTGAAATTTGTTTTGAAGCTTTCACGAAAATGGAAAGCGAACATTTCGAAATTCAGACACTAGTTCTTTTCCAGCGATCTCAGAAACCATCGAGTGACAAGTTTTATGAAAATTCGATAACGTCTTTAATTTTTGATCCACCATATTGGATTCGCCGTTTTGAATTTCGAGAATCTGACACCGTATTCGTATTTCCCGACCTTAAGAAACATGTAAGCTGTATAGTTTGCAATTGCCTGCCTGACACCGTAATTGCGTGACTGAACGGGATAATAGATACATGTACAAATTAAGTAGGTCCATTTATGTGACAGATGTAGCTGTTTAACACAAAAATTAAAAATTCGCAGACTGTATCATATATCGTTGCTATTATCAATAATTAATAGGCATCAATAAAATATAATGTTCAATAGTCAACGGTACCATTTATTGGCTGTTCAATAACTTTAATTATTTATTAGCTGTTATTAAAATTAATACTGAAATTGAAAAATAGATATCGGGAATTGAATGTAAATTATTAGAATGCAGAAACAGTTACGGACATTCCCCAATATTCGTCACTTTATTCATTACGATTTTATGTATTATGCAGATGCATTTTATAATAAAAATGAATAATTATAATTAAAGTGTAGCAGATTTATGTATATTTATATATGTATAAATATATTTTCATAAGATGTGTTAGAAAAAATATCTTCACATTTTGTGGATTATTTTCACATAAAAGAATATGAAGTTTTGTCTTTGAATTATTTTGTACATTAAATATTACGGTTTATTTCATTATTTATTTATGTAATGATTTCATTAACGAAACATTAATTTATGAATTGATGATTATGAATAGATAAGTGAACAAAATATTTATAAAATGTGAGACTAACCGACAATAATAATGTTGAATATTAATCAGATTTATAGTAAAATTGATAGATACTTACAATACAATGATGAAATATTTATTAGGTTTATATTGAAAAAGGACAGTTATTTTTTTCTTTCCAATACTTTCCTTAATATATTTGTGTTATTTTAGAATTATTTATTATCGGATTCTCCTTGTTCCAAGACAATATTTGTATAAATCCAAATAGTTGACTCGTTTGGACAGTGGTAATAAATTAAAAATTAGACGATTAAATAAATAACCTATTAAAAAAATACTGAGTAAACGTTCACAGTTTTTAAAAATTAAACAGAGTATTTGTTTCAATTTTGTTGCCAGTTCTTCTGACATATATTTAATCACGTTGCATCTAAGTAAAGATTTAACACACTCTCTAAATCTGAATTAGTTGAAAAGGCTTAATAAGAAAATTAAAGTGAGTCACCAAATCGATTAGTCATCATTTCTGCAAATAAAAAGTTAAAACCTACTAATTTATTGCTAATTCTACAAACTACTAAACGAAAAAAGTCGATATCTTCTTGTAGATTAGTAGAAATTTACTAACGAATTAGTGTTTTCATACTATTTGTCAGTAAAAAACTTATTGATGGTAACCCACTTTTCTTAAAAAAAGGTCAAATATTTTATAAATTACTAAAAATATCAGTAGAATAGGAAGTCATACTAATATTGTCGAATAAATGTCGAAGAAATTTTACAAAACGATCCAAAATATCGAATTGTCACAAATGCTGAGCTAACCTAACCTAACCTAACCAATCCTAACCTAACCTAATCAATCCTAACATAACATAACCAATCCAAACCGAGATAATCAATCCTAACATAACATAACCAATCCTAACGTAAAATAGTCAATCTTAACCTAACCTAACCAATTCTGACATAACATAACCATATCAAACAAACATACAAGGTAATTTTGTCGTAAAAGTAATAAAAATTGAAAAGATAATGAACATTAAAAGTAAGAAAAGGGAAGTAGATAAAAAGTTACTAAAAAAAAAAGAACGAAAATAATCGGTGGCATAAATAAATCTGAAACATTAAAACTTTCAGTCAGTTTACAAGAATAAACAGATAAAAATAATATAAAACCTGTACAAAGAGTGCCGCAAGAAAATTCTTTAGTAATTCTACAAAAGAAGAAAAAATTACTATCACTTTTCTCAAATCATCAGCCACTAATAGGCCGATATCAATATAGTGCTTGCCGATATAGTGACTTCCCCTTTGAAGATCTTTATGAACTTTTGTTTGCTTAGTTTTCCCATTCCTTTTGTCCATGTTTCTGCTTTCTGCCGACTTCGTCTTATCCCTCTCTCGCCTTCGCAAATCAAACAGATTTTGTATTGTCCCTTTGTGTCCGTCTTTTACAACTTAAAATCTCCTTCGTGAAAGAATATTACGGTTCTGGATATTGCTAAATCCTTTTTCTGTTTTATTTAGTATAAGGCTATTATATTCGGCTTTACCTTATTTCACTTTTCTTCTTGGGCATATTTTTTTTTAGTAAATGTCATACATGGGTACATTTTTCGTGTAAGTATATATTTTCAATATAATTCAATGTTTTTATGTTGCAAATGGAATATCTTCTTCCCCAGTTTCCAAAAATCTTTTACTAGAAAATGTCACTAATTGTTCTTCCAAAAAATTAACGTTGAAATCTGTTCTTAAACCATTAACTCCCAAAGGACTTCTTCTTGCTTCAATTTCAATCGGGTATTTCGTATCAAAATCGAAGTTAATAAAAATTGAGAGGTACATTTCCTACTGTTTTCGAGGTCGCTCTTCAAGATTTCGAGGTCAAAATTGAGTTTCAGCCATCAGGAATTCCAATATGGCGCCGAATTTGAAAAAAAGTGTCAAAAAAATTGGGAAATATTTATCTTATCAATTTTTTTTAAACCCTTAGAATATTGGGATTTTATTGAAACTCTGAACAAAGGTGAATAAAATACTTCAATTTTAAGAAAAAATGTTACTTACATACCTTACATCATTCTATAAAACTCGAAATGGCCGCAACAATGACAATTTCTTTGAAATTTTCTGGACATTCTAACTCAAAAACTACTAGCTTTATTAAAAAAATGCTAATAATGAAAAGTTCTCAGAATTTATAGGGAAATATCCTGAATTTTTTTTAGATTTTTTTTAATGATATTTGGTAGATTTTTTTTTCATTTTTTTTCAAATTGTAATTTATTTACGAAAAAAAATCGTAAGCTATAATATTTGAAATTCATTTTCTCAAAAACTATCAACTTTTGGGAAAAATACAAAGGAGAACAAATTCTTAGAATTCATGAGAGAATACACTAAATTTTTTTCTGAATTTTTTAAAAATAAATTATAATTTATAAAAAATAAATTTCAACTATTCTTGTTGCAAAGAAGGAAGATCCTTCAAAACCACAAATATAGTCGGGAAATATCAGATTATCAAACTAAAGTCATTTTCTTGCATAATTATTGAATTAAAAATAATGTATAATTTAAATATATTTTTTCTATATAATAATTACATGATATGCTGTGTTTACATGTATTTGAGAAAAGTGTTCAGTTACATTAAGAACGTGCAATTTAGTGTCATTTTTTGAGTATTTTATAATTATTTCTTTATTTAAAATACTTTATGCTTAATTTCTTACAATTTTGCCGTTATTTTATAAATATGTTTATCAATTGATTATTTTTAATTCAATGAAACTGCTCAAATTTATACACAAAGTTTTCTGAATATTATAATTCAATAATATAATTCAATTGCGATTTTAAATCCAAAATCATAAATAACGTGGGGCGCCAATTATGGATATCTGGATTTAATAAACTCACATCACAGAAGTTGTTACAACTCATGAGGCATGTTTACAATGTAAGTAGTAATCTCCTAATTTGGTTAGACCAGCTGTCAGTTAATGGACTAATAAGTCTCCTGTACCTTATGTAAATTCTGCTAGAAATTGTAATCTACTGCGTTAAAAACGTATTACAGGGATTTAATATTAACTAAAAATAAATTGAAATTATTGAAAGATTTTGTCATCCGGTGTTTTTCAAATTAAGATCGTTGAATTTATCAATGATCCGGATCATAATAATGGAAAGAACAACGTGTTAATAAAACACCTTCTTGATGATTCGATGGTCATGTCCGTCCTCATCAGAAACTAACATTTTATTTTAACAGTATACGCAATTTTAATGTTAACAATATAAAATACAAAACCCATAATTAATTATAAATATGTATTTAATAATATAATATGTCACCTTAAAATTTAAACTAAATTAGCACTTTACATGATTGGTTATGTGTCGAGATGTTATGACCGACTGACACTTTGAAGTAATAGACAATGAACTTATCCGTAGAAATATGGAACGATACAGTTTGAATTATATAATACAATTCAAGGAATAGAATAATATATATAAATATATTAATTCATTTTTGTAATTATATTTTTAATGTTTTTAGTAGCTGTTTATAAGACGATTGTAGATTTTTGGTGTCATTTTTTTTTGTTGATAGGAAGTTTATGTAAGTTTGGACATATTATAATGCAGTAGTAGTACCAGAATGCTTCAGCCAGGCCCGTCTCGCATTAAAAAAAAATTATATTAAAAGACTATTTTATATATTAGGTAATATACACATTTGCCTAACTGTAAAGTAAAGGAAAAGTTACAAGCATTATTTTAAGATATCCTTAAGGTATTATTTCATGTTCAGTGAGTGATATGCTTTCTTCAACATTGCTGTTAATGCCATTTTCTGACATTTTTTCTAACTTGAAATTGCAGTACATATACCATCCCAAAATTAACAAAAATGACTTAATTCCTTCTTCAAAGCATTTGTCGTGTTTTTGAGTATCATTTGTCGAATGACGCACATCTTACGACGTATTTTTGAAGAATAATAATTTCGTTTTCTGATTTTCTATCAGACTCACTTATTTGAAAACTGCATAATCTTAACTGTTTCTAATAAACAAAATTTTCGAGTTAAAAAATGTAAGATTAGTTGCAGTTTGATTCCTTAGTTTTTCTTGTATACGCGTAGACTCGAACGCCTTAGTCGCCTTTCCTGTTGCTTTCGACATTGTTCTTATTTTATCGCCCCGCAGTCTATTACGGATAAGTACGTTTTCTGCGTGTAACCGATTTATGAAACACCGTGCTCGGGAGAGACAAGTCATCCGAAGAGGAGCTACGTGATGAAGCGATAATTCTATTTTTGACGATAAAGTTATAATGAGGTTCCTTCAGCGCGCTTCTGAGGTAACTGAGGACGAGAAAAAGGGCCGTGAAAACTAGTCTCGCGATAAGGGCATGTTTGGGAGAAAAAAGAGATATACAAGTTGAAAGTACTGCGGATAATGCGAATGTTTGCAACACGTTATATTTTATTGAATTTGCAATGCAAGATAAAATATTTCAATTGCAGCATTATGCTTTCCATTCTAACAATTCTATCTTATTTGCAAAAACAAACTCAAATTTTTCGAATTTATAAGCGAAGAAGGTCTTCATGATTAAATTGTGAAAAATAGAATATTATGCAACTAGGGAGCAAAATAGATCTTTTCAGAAGAGTCTGCAAGCACGTATTCTCCCGGAACGCCCGTAGTTTCTGATATGAAAGAGCCATATGTAACAGTTTTTTAAACATGCATAAGAGTATAATAACAGCATGTACATTTTTATTAAATAATAGTACATTATGTGCCAAGGGCGCAATTATCGATCTTCGACGATTGTGAAGTTTGTCGCCCCAGCGAAGTGAGGGTAACAATCACGCTCGACGGAGATCACTATTTCGCTCGTGAAGCCGAGAAATCGAGTTTTACGACCGGAGGGTCCAAAACACATTTTATTGTAGTCAAATATTACACAGTTTATTACATTTTTAGAAAATTAAATAAAAAATTCCAAATGAATAAAATAACCGAAGAAAGGTATGATGGAAAATTGGATTAAATTTTCTGCAGGAAGAGAAAGTGTAATTTTGCTACCGCAACATAAGGCGCAAAATAATATTTTGCACTTAGAGAATGAGAAAAATTTTTAATACGACAAAAAATGTGTTTACAACTTATTTAGTTTCTACAAAGTTTTCGAATAGCAAAGTCAATTAACTTTTTAAATGTCATGATGCAGTGAATATCGAGTGTCAAAAAAGGTGTGTCGTTTGATACTCAAATTTTATTAATATTAAAGTTCCTGATATTATTCTTTTCAACAAACGAACATCCTTCAATAATTGTGGACAAATTTAAAGTTTGAAATCTACACGTTGAATTATTTTCAATGTAACAATGAAAATTTCAGTGTTTTTTTCTTTAAAAACTGCCACTTTAGTTTTAGAAAATATTTTAAATGCAATTTCGGTTCAGCCACTCGAAAGAACATACTCGTAAAAAATTTTATTTACAACGAAGCTCTAAAATCAACAACAACAAAAGTCTGTCTCTGGGAGTTAATGGGTTAAGAGAGAGAGTAAAACCTATGCAATAGATGAGTGCAAAATCAACAATCCAAAAAATGTTTATTATTATTGTTATTCAACTTTATAGAGCCTAGAGGGAGGCTACTTTAAAAAAACTCCATCCGGACATATGGCTAGTCATATTAACAGCTGTTTTACGGTCTGTCCTTTTTTTTATTTAACTATCAACGAGATTTATCAATAGAATCACTTAATTTCTCAATAATAAATGGCAAAATATGAATGATACGTGAACAAATTGTAATCTGTTATTTACTTAATATTTAAAAACATTTCAATATCAAATTTAATAGTCAATATTTAATTTTTTTATAGAAAATAATTTTGATTTCATATATGTAACGTAGAATGTGGAATTTAGTATTTATTAAATATTGCTATTGCTTAATAATTCGTTTTTCTTGATACTAATATGTTACCTCTGGATTTTAAGTATTTATTCATCTATAATTTCTGTCTGAGTAATAATATGAACTAGTAAATACTCACTGCATTGCGAATACACTGGATAGCCTGCTGAAACTCCAATATTATAATGTTATATATGTATATTGGATTAATAATAATTTGATATCAAGAAGTAACGAAAGCTATTCATAGCCATTTGTGGCATTGCATTATTACGGAAATAATATCGGGTTTCATATACTATTACTAATTAATGTCACGAGTACTTACTGCAGTGATTTGCTATGTAAGTCGCATATTTTTATAAACAAACCAGAAGTCCTAAGTACTGCTTTTATCGCTTTCTCTGTGGTAATGTAATACGAAGCATCTTTTACTTTAATAGAATTAATTAAAACGAAATATTAACTTATATTTGATAATCTTACATAGAGTTGTAGATATTTAATATTCATGATAATTTTCCAGTACTATATAATATTATTAATGTAATTAATGTATAATTAAATTATGTAGTCGGAGAACAATGTAATAATCTGACCGACCAATTGTTGTTGGTGATAGATCTAAAAGACGTAAAAAAGAATTATGACTTTTTTAGATGAGTATACAAAAACCTGTAGATGTCGTTAATTTTTGTCTTTTTATCCCAATCAATAATAACACAGCATGACAAACCATTTTTTTCTTTTTGTGCCGGGGTCCAGACCCTACTTATTTATTTTGAACTGTTTAATACGAATTCTTCATTAAGAAAATAAGTATCGCTAAGCAAATTCTAGACATAACCTAAAAAAAATAGCTATTACAGCATTATAGGTTTAAGAAAGATACATTATGGCTTATTTCAGATAAATACTACATTATTTATTTGTATATTGACCCCTGATAATGAATCTGCTGTAAAGAATGATGGTCGCTTGTCAAATTCCACAAATAACTACAAAACCCGTAAAAAATCATTTTTATGACGATATAGGCTTAGAAGGAAAAGAATATGACTCTGACAGCAAGTAAGTATCAGAATAAGTTTAGTTCAGCCTCCTACGAGAAACTGACTTTTTTTAAACCCTTATTATTCTCCTGTTTTCAAGTCAACTAAAAGTTTTTATTTTTTCTCAAAAACATAAATGAAAAAAACGTTCTCTAACAAAAAAGGAAACACTTTCTCCACATGATAGTATGTTTGAAAATCTATTTTTAAAAAAATATGAGATTGTGTTCTCCCAATTTCAAAAAAGTCGTACTCTTTCTCTTTTAAACCTGTATCGCTATAGAAAAGGTTTTTTAAACGTTTTTTGAGGTCATTTATGCAATACACCCAATAGCCATCAATTTTCAGTGCAGGCTATTGTGTATAATTTACTAATATAGCCATTTTTCGCATGATTCATAATGGATTATGTCCACAAAAATTTCCTAAAAATTACTTACAACACTGGTCGACAAAAAATGACTTGCATTCTGATTCAAGCATAGGACTAGACGCGTCTTATATATTTTTCATCGCTGAACATGAATCAGGTTTAAAAAATTCCTTATCACATCGAGATTTTGAGAAAAACTGGTTCAAAAACTAAAAAAATGCTGTTTTTTGCAATTTTTGATCACGTGTAGAAGCAGAAGCAGATGTGCTACGAGTTTCTAAATAGGCTTAAATTAAAGCTGGAACCTCGAGCTGAAACAATCAAGTTAGATACTTGTAGCACCTCTGCTTCACTTTCTGCACGTAATCAAAAATTGGAAAAACTAGAGGTTTTTCAGTTTTTGAACCCGTTTTTCTCAAAATCTCGACGTGATTGGCAATTTTTGAAGACAGATTCCTATTCAGCGATGAAAATTCTATAAGAGCAGTATAGTTAGATGCTTGAATCAGAATGCATATAATTTTTTGTCTACCAGTGTTATTAGTTTTTTTTTTACAAATCATCAGTTCCAATTGATGCGTTTCTAATGATTTATAGTAAATCAGAATAATTCGTTGTTACTAACTAATAAATCTATCGAGAATTACTCATATAAACAAATTCATGCTTTATTTGTATAAAATAGGTTATATCAAATTTTGAAAAACTGCTAATTCTTCAGTAACTACTTAATAATACCAACTACGTCTTTTATGATTTACATAGTTCACAAGTTGCTATTATCTAGTAACAATTGGGAAGTAAACGAACAGCTTCAAACAATTTCGGTCCCGAAATTTAGAACAAAAATTTTATTTGGTTGAAAGGCCATTGTTGTACATGATTTTTATCCGATTTCAGCCGGTAATGGCATTGTTTTTGAGAGAACACCACTCGCAGGGCCATTGTTACCGTTTCGGTTCTTGCCGCTATTATATTGACGTTGATGCCCGTAACGTTTAGGAAGATAATACGCATATTTGAAAATCATAAATTTACAAGGTAACATGCCTTTGTAACTTATACGCGTATTTATATGTGTTTATAAAATGATGTTATGACATTGGCATGAATCGACTTTCGCAGTTGAATTAATATATGCGGGATACTTCACATGAAAAGCCTCTTTGAAATTCGTCATTTGGTAATTAGTTGCGGTTTTCAATCATCATTGATATTTATGCTAGTTACGACCTACTGTTAATAAGCGAACAAAAATATTTAATCTTTATTAAATCCTGAAATTTAATTAATTTTTTCATACCATATAAATTACTCAAAGTTTCAAATTTTCATTTTTTTTACTTCGCGTTTACCTACGTTTTATCAATTCATGAAAAAATGGCTTGTTAAAAAATTAATACTGCTCTCTTCATAAATTAAGTAAAAACAAAAATCTATTTGTTTTCCCATTATTCTTACACTAGAAGATGCAAGAAGTTTCTCATGTTCGAAATCTCAGGCAATTTCTGTAATGCTTAAAAACAAAGAAGAAAAAAGAAAATGTAGAGGCTTAACCGAGGTCGTCATTACAGTTAACGACAATTGTTACGATCGTGCATTTAAACGCACATCACATCGTAAATGACCCATTCTTAGGAGTAAAAAATCCTTTCTTACTCTGTCAAATTACAATTTCGATTTAGTGTAATCCAATAGTACCAGATCCACCGAACATAATCATTAAATTAACATTATATTATTTCTCAATTTGTAAAGGTGGTCTTTTTAATTAACTTTTTAAATTAATAAATTCTTTTATAATTTTAAGTAATAAATTCTGAAAGGAGCCGTATTTTAGGTCGAGACGTAATATTTGTGTATAATTTTTATTGAATTAGTGTGAGATTAGGTTAGTCAAATTTGGTGTGAGAACCATTTAAGACTAAGAAAGATAATCAATATTTAAATTGAAAAGGTTAAAAAAAGTAAAACACGTTTTAACAACGCCACTTAAATTAATGTATTGAGAAATACATATTATAAATGGAGTTTTCAAAATGTATTAAACACTATTTCAAAGTAAGATGAGTATCTAATTAAGATCGAGAGCATTTATATAAAACCATTTGAAATATTTTCATATTCATCATGAATAGCACAGACCCAAACAAAGTAGTTCTGGTTCTGGGAATAAGATCACATTATTCATGTGTATTTTGAACTTCTGAACACGAATCTGCACAAAAAAAAACACGTTTTAAGACATATATATATGACAATATCTTGAGACAAGGAATTACATTTTGGACCAAACAAGATCTTATTCAACTTAAAATTTGGAATATAACTCAGGTTATACTGTTCATACCCCTTTTAGTTTTTCCTGTTCCTGCTTCTAGAGTACCGTGATGCAGGATATTTTTAGTTTAAATATTGAATTTTTAAATAACATTTGGATGTCGTTATTAGAATAATTTTAGAGTTATTTTTGCTCTGTACTCTTTGAGTTTACGTGTGGTAGTTTATGTGTTATTGAACATCCACTAACTTCGATTTAAGTAGTTAATGTTTTAATTAATGATTACATATAAGTATCTGTACACTGAACAAAGAAATGACCCATTCAGGGATATGAATGATACATTAGTTTTTTTTGCATACTTAAAATATTTGCATAGTTGATTAAATTTATTCCATATCATGTTAGATCTGTTAAATATTTGATTGACATGTTCTTTCAGTCCGTATAATTGAAACGCTTAAACAATGTGGTAAGATTTACTAAATATTTTACTAGTTCTACTAAATATTTGATTAGCGCATTCTTTTACTCTATGAAGTTAAAATAGTCAACATGTAATATTTATAAAATTTAGTGTATGAATAATCAAAGATAATAAAAAGTTTGCAGTATATAGATTTTGCATATTGTTTACATGACCCGAGCATTGAATTACTTGTGTACTATTTATTCAATTCTACAGTACACGTGAATTGGCAGAACTACTTACCACCAGGTGGCTAAGCATCTTGCAAGTTTCAAATCTGATAGATTACAGCGAATTGTTTTAATTGATTTAATTTTTAAAGGGTTTTAAGATAGCGATCTTATGTTAAAATTGTGTGAGTGGATTTCTTTAAAAACAACCGCTTGTGTGTTCTGTCTCTGACTCTCCCGATAAAAAAGAAACATCATAAATTTAATAATTATAAAATATACATAATTTCCATTCTCAGTTTCAGAATCAAATCAAATTAAATATAACCGGATATGAAGCAATAAAAATTCAGAATTTTTGGAATATTTCGTATGTATAATATAAATAAATCATTTGATCAATCCAATAAAATATTCAATTGTTTTTTTAACTTATCGGTTTACTAATTTCAATGAATGATATTGCGAATTTAATAAATCCTTTGATGAAATGATTAAAATGACTGATTATTTTATACTTTCATTCATTTAAGTGAATCTACTGATTTAAATAATTTAACCATTTCAATTGAACATGATTTTCGAATATGTGGTTCCGATATTTGACTGAAATTGTCATTTTTTCAGTGTAACTTATATTGCCAGTAGGAATATTATCAAGTAAATATAAATAACAAGACCGTTTTTTTATGCCGAACGGATAATTTGGTCCATAAATTGTCTTATAAATCCATGAAGTGATATTTAGCTTCATTCTTTAGCTTTAATTCATACAGGAACATATATTTAGGTTAAATACGGATTTCCCTATGGTTCAGTCTTGTGAATCCTTCCCAATATGAGAGTATCGGTATTTTCAGCAATTAATTCTAAGAGGTTTAAAACGTAATTCGAGATGCTCTCATGTGGGATCTTATATTTTTTAATATTGCTTCTTATGAGAAGGTAAAGTGTTTACAATAATTCCACTTTCACACTTGAATTTAACCATTTTAAAATAGTATATTTCATATTAGATACTAGTAATTAGTATTTAATTTTTAAACCTCATGATAATATACACCCTGCAAGATTTCATATTATGTAGTTAATATTTACTATCCTTGAATATTAATTATTTAGGGGTAATAAGAAACGGTAGTTACAATTTATAGTAATACTTAATAATAACGAATATACTTACTATGGAAAATCAGGAATTTATTTAGCAATATTTGAGAACTATGGGATAACAGTACACGCATATAAATAATATTCTAAGGTATTATTAAACAATTATACCCGCCATTGAAAATTTACTAGTAACACGTTGAATAATCAAATATCTTCAACTCGATATGTCATCTGTGAAAATATCTTCAACTAGATTGTTTTCAGTAATAATAGAATAAACACGAGTTATTGGTAAAGTACATATGTTAACTGCTGAAGTTACAAATCATTCCCAATACTATTTGTTTATAAGAGTACCGACTATCTTTTTTAATATAATGGTACAATCGATCCAATGTTGTATTACAGAAATTTAATTTTAGGCATGTTTTAAATGAAATTTGGTATTTTATTATGATAACAACATATTAGAAATAAAATGTCTGCATTCAGCTTAAAATAAACGATATTTCATTATTTAGCAATCTTTCTTGTCACTATTCAAAACTGTTAGTATATTTTATTTTTACTATGTTTTTAATTTCGTTGCAAACAAAAGTCATTGTTTAAGTTAGAACTGAAACTGAATATCAACTATTTTAACTGCGCAATGTCGTATGTTGTAACTTCATAGAATGATAGATATTATAATTACTATTTAAAAATCCCGTAGAATTAAATGTTGTTCAAAATGCAGTACTATTTAAAGAATTAGCGATCATCTATTCGAAATCATTGTGCATAAACGGTTACTTTAAAATCATTACTTTTAAACATTATAACACAAAAGTTTAAACATAAACAAAATAAATAACATATAGTAAAATATTCGGCCTTAATATCTAGGCCCTGTTCAGAAAAAAAGTAAATCTATTGCCTTTTTCCAAAAGAAAAAATGTTCAATATTGATACGAATTAGACCTGTATTTTCATAATATGTACAAATATTTATCTGATAATATACATTAAGTAAGGAATTGTACATTTCTGGTAAATTTAATTTTTTAAATATAATATTCACGGTATTTTTATTGCTTTTGATATAAAAATCCCTTTCTTTTCGTTTCATTTTTTTCTATTGCTAAAATATTTACCTTATTATAATCAAAATTATGATTAATTTTAATTATATTCATCGTTAAACCTTAATAATGTTTTTCTCCCTCATAAATATCTCTTTTGTAACCTTATAATCTAGTTTCAAGTTTTCGACCTGTATGCCTAATATAATGCACATGGTATCTCATATACGACTTTACTAAGTGTTAGTACAGGTAGTTGATATCTGAAAGGTTTAATTGTATGTTTGTATGTATTGGTTTTGGTACTTTCTTTTTTTTTAGTCTCTTTTTCAACCTTT
This sequence comes from Trichopria drosophilae, assembly GCA_030407085.1. Lineage (NCBI taxonomy): Eukaryota > Metazoa > Arthropoda > Insecta > Hymenoptera > Diapriidae > Trichopria > Trichopria drosophilae. The sequence goes on from CM059586.1 coordinate 103,384,936, forward strand.
CAGTGATTCATTTTATATAAGAAATACATGTTGTCTTTATGTACTTTACTTTGTTATGACTTTTAAGAAAATTAAAAAACTTATCTACTCTAGAACTAATACATTCATTTATAATATCAGTAGGGAAAACATTTTCAGATAAAATGTGTCTGACCAAATTCAGGTTTTTTCTTTCAAATCTTATCGCCGAAAGTTGGATTGCTCTGTCAATTAGTCCAAAAGCGTTCAAATGTTTCTTGAAAGTTTTCAAAACTTGAGAGATTGCCAAATTGTACAATTATTTGAAAGAGAAAGCATTATCACAGTACTAGTTTTTTGTAACATATTAGAAATTCAAAGAAAAACTTTAAAAATGATGTAAAATTGTAAAAGCACTTGCAAAATACTGTGAAGTTATGTCAAGAATTTTTAATTTTGTAGATTTTTTAATATAGTTAACGGCTTTTCATACTACATATTGCATTAGATGTTAGAAACATTTACAATCTCAACTAATGATGAAATTATTGTTTGAAATGTTTAGAAACTCTCAATCTATAGCATTTTAACATCTAATGCAATTTGTAGATATGAAGCCGTTAACTATATTAATTTTTAATTGCACCTATGTTAAATTTATATTTTTAGACTTTTTTTGCAGCAATTGTTGAATGTTTAACACACATAATTCTTTAAGAATACTCAACTCATGGAAAACAAACGACAATTGTATGTGGTCAGTTAAAATTTTTAAGGCCAATAAGGAGTAGAGTCAAAATGAATGATTTCACTCGAACCCTTTTAAGTTACGCTTTCTTGCAATGTAACAGAAAATCTTGTAAAATAAGATATAAAGAAAATCGTAGACACTATTCTAGCAACCAATAATATCGGGAAAAAATTGACAGAAAATAAATGATGACTAAATATTGAACAAATATTTTAGAAATTTGCAGTTAAATGTACATAAATCTAAAGCACTGGTGTTATAGAAAAAGTGAGGGATGGAGAAAGGGTAAGGAAGTGGTGTTGAGAATAGGACGAGGAATAGAAGAAGTAAAGGAATACAAATATTTCGGCTACATTTTTTAAAAAAATAATGGAGAGGGGGGACATACAAGAGAGAGGGCGAAAAAAGAGTGTAACAGAGAGGGAATTTAGTGGAAATATCGGATGGAATTAGAGATTATTTGATAGTATTGTGAAAGGAATTTGGTTTTATGCAGTAGAGGTATGGAGAAAATGGAAAGATATTAGTATACGTAAGTTAACATTAAAAGGATTTATTTTTGAAAAGAGAAAGGTATAGGAGATGGGTAATGAGGATGAAAAGAACAGCTCAATATAGAGTAAGGAAAGATATGAGGATGCAAACAGGATTTAGAGAAGCAGAGAAATTTGGGGAAAGGTGAAAACTGAAAGGGTGAGTGAAATTGGTAAGGAATTTTGGAAGGACCCATGGAAGGATAAAGTAGAAAGTGCGTATTTATTGTGGTTGGGGGGGGGGGGGATAAGGGAAGGTTTGATGGGGAAAAAAGATGAAGTGGGGTCAAAAGAAGAGAGGGTAAAATAAGAAGTATATAAAAGAAAATATTTTCCATCAATCACCATTGACAATTGGAAAAAAAATCATAAATTTGCTCATAACTCTGTATTGTGCAGATGAATTTCCAACTTGAGAGGTAAAAACCTTAAAATAGATTTCATTTCCATCTTGAGTTAAGCTCGAAACATTCTCTTACTCTTTCAACTAATAATTATTATTATTGTAAAATAAATAAATTATATTTTTAAATATATTTATCTTTTTTCTTATATGATTTAGAATCTAATAAAGATCATCAATGTTGCCCAGACCTCTGAACAAAAAATTACAAAATTAAAACACAAAATCAATAAAATGATAACAGACAAGTATTAATTTTCAAACCTCCGTCCAAAGAGAATGGAGCGACTATTCGTTTCATGCGTATGGATTTGTCTATGTGGAAACCTGTTTTCCTGGATAGGACGGGCGATAAATCGCGTGTGGATGATATGTTTAACCTTCAATTATATTATCGATGATGTTTCCTCGCTCGTAAATAGGCGTCGATGTATGTTCATTAATTAGTTGATTTTCGGTAAATTACTATAATACGATTCTGCACGCTTCGCGCGTTACCGATACGCGAGGGCGCTTATTTAATTGTTTATTGCTCATTAATTGCGCTTAAAAAATGAATACATTTCAATAAATGGAATGCCGCATTTTGACTAATGAATGATTCCAAGTGAAATTCCTGGATGCCGAACTGTCACGCCACTAATAGTGAAATATGTAGCATTGAAAAGTGTAATTTTGTATTGTCAAAAGCAAAAATGTCCATCAGTTCCTAAATAACAAAAAAAAATCTGTTTGTGCTCTTTAACCTTTATAAAAGTTCAATAATTTCGGATCAAAAGGAGTATTCATCAATTTTCAGTTTATTACAAAATAAATCATTTGATGTCAAATTTAATGGTTAATTTATATTTTACATTTTTTATCTTTGATGACGTTGATTACATTTTGAAGAACTGTTTTGTTTGCTTGGGGCCAATTTGTTGGGCGATTCACGGTACTATTTCTTTCTTATAGTTATCATCTTTCATCCTCGATGTCGAAATGCTATTTATACTGTCAAACGGTATAATTAAGTAACGCCCAAATAAACCCCATATTGTAATAGCATCTCGCCGTGTATCAATTCATTGTATGACGGCAGATACAGAAAGCACATTCAGCCATTATAAACACACATGGCTACAAATAACAATTTCATGCGTTACTTTTGTATCCATACGTTTCCATCGTTAGGTCATAATCCTTTTTAAATTTCGACGCAATTGTCGTTCAACACTTTTCAAGAATTATAATAGCTAGCTTTTATAAACTGTTACTGTAATCATTGAGTATTCAAAAATAATAATATTGCATTATTATTTAGAATAATGATCGTAATAGTAATAAATATATAAATTCAATATGGTCGAAAAAATGTTGAAAAACGATGTTTTTTTCTGATACTTAGCCTGTAGGGTTTTTTTTTTGCTACTTGATTAGGAATCCGATGACAGATTTTCGAAATTTAACATTCCTAACCTAACCTAACGTACCCTAAGTTAATTTCTACGTACCTTGAACTTTATTAAACTCTCATCGATCGACTGGATTTCACTTGTCATTGTAATTGCGTTGTAACTGTCTTTAAAAACTCTATACCAAATATTACTATAATCGGTCATATTGAATCCGCATTTTGAATTTTGAAAATCTAATACGAGATTCGTAATCACAAATATCGAAAACCCCGTACATCACATATCAAAAAAATATCATAATTGATCAAATTTACGTTTTGAATGATTCAAATCTATATTTTCTTGTATTTAAAAAAAAAATTTAGCGCACTGTCGTCGACTAAATTACACGGCATTTTTTTAAATATAAACCACTAATCTCTGAAAATGCAACAGGATGAAAATGATATACGTAAACATTAAGTGTCAACCAAATTCGGATTTCCATTTCAATTATAAAGATTGCTTATTTTAAGTGTATAAAATTTTACTTCAATTTTCTATCATCTATAACGGTTAAGTAGAATGGGTAGGAAAAACATTGGGAGGCGGAGTCTTCCTAGCACACAATTTCTAATAATGACATTTGGAAAGAAAAGTGAAAATATGGGAGGACGTGAAGAGTCCATTTATTAGTGAAGGAATTATCATAAGTGGATCCATTAATACCGGGTATGCACATGCGCAGAAAAATATATTTTCTTACGGAGGTAATGTCATTTTTTGCAAAGGATTATTTTATTTTTTCTTCTTGATACTTTTTACATAATAATTTCTATAAATCTAATGTCTGGTAGTTTTACTGCATCAAGTATCTTTATATATCAATCAGTGTCAATACACTGATCATCAATTCTATTGATAAATCTTTTGATTTTCGTTAAACTATTACAATTATTCAAAATAGTATCTTCAATTGAATGTTTATGGGGCAATGTTTGTTCACTTTTTTGAAAGCTTTGGATTGCTCGGTGGTCATTGCTGGACACCAAAAATAGTGTAGAGTTTTTTAACAGAATTTTCGTATACACCTTTGATGGTCTAGGCCCACTAAGATATGAATGCTTCCACGTTATTGATATGTTGTCAATTTGGCGAAGACTGAAATGGGGTAAGGCCTTAGAGTATCAAAAGCTTTGGAAAAGTCGAAGAGAACAAGCACAGTTACGATGCCTTCTTCTATCCCATGTCAAATATCATCCAAGAACTTCAATAAGACGGTTGGATAATGTGGAATTTCCGCATTGACTGGGGTGTAAAATATTGTTGGGCTCCAAATAGTCTACAATATATCTAGAAACTATAAAGTCCAGAAGTTTGGAAAAATGCTGATCTGCGATTGGCAGGGTGTCATTGGGTTCAAGAGGTTTGGCGATTTTTTTAAGTGGAATAACAAACTAAATAATAACTAAATGGAAAATTTCCATATTGCCCGATAACCTCTACTAGATAGTGAATAATCGAAGATGATCTGATGATAAGATGATAACTGATGAAATTCTTTGAAGATGAGTAAGCTGGAGGTCATTAGAACTATGTCCTTTGGATTTAGAAAACGAAGACTTAATTATAGTTGCAACTTCAAATGTTGGATAATGGGAAACGAATATTTCAGCAGGTGCAGTTTGTTAGAACGTGTTGTCTGTTACTACTTACACTACTGAAATTTACTATGTGTAATATCGATCTTCAACAACGATTTTTTAAACCTTCAAATCTAATTAAACCATGAAAATTGCTATTGGGTGATAGAACTGGATGTACTGTAAATAAACTAATCACTTTTCTTTGTTTTATTACCTGGAAAAGTTTCAAACTTATGATGACGGAGTTGCAGTAATTTAAGTTGTAACAGTCCGAACCTGTTTCGGACAAAACTCTGTGCGGGCTGTTACTACTTAGATTACAATTTTTAAACTTCCTTAAGCGATAAAACAATAGAATTTTCTTTCAGGTGTCAGTGATTCCATCTTCAGGACAGACTTAAATCGCTTATACTTGTGGACGTCTATCTTTCAAGCGATGGTAAGAAGTTTTTTTGAAAATGGCCTATACTACACCTCAAAAAGTACTCAACCAATAATTTTTGAATAATTTAAGTTTAAGGGGTTACTGTATCCGTTTATTTTTAAACCCCGGTGTCTCGGGGGTTTTACTCAAAATATTATTGAGAGTTTAAATCAATTAATATGGAAAATTACTCCAAAAAAACTTCCAGGCGGTTCAAAAATTGTAGAATTGGCAGCATATATTGCTGCATGTCAATTCAACGAGGGATCATATGCGTTACTAGCCTTGGACAAAATAGGAATAGCTTTGGGTTCTAGCCCATGAATATCAACGACGACAAGACATGATACGCACAGTTGACGAGCGTGTCGCAATAACTTCAAAAGAAGAACGAATACGCCGGACACAGGAGAAAAAAGCTGCTTCTGATCTGCAGATTTCAGCAGGAACAGTAGATTAAGGGTCTGGAATCGACGATTCTATGTAAGTAACGAAAATTAATTAAAATGTCTGCCTTTAATGAACGTGTAAACATATCTAAAACTTCAGAAGCTTTTTTTCGAAATGTCATTTTTAAAGTCGGTAGACGCTCTAACTCAAAATGTATTGAATCGATCCTTTTGAAATTTTGCACACACTTTCGTCATACATATAGCTAGAACTTACCGTTGATTTTTTTCATTCAACATTTTTTTTTTTGCCGATATTACGAATACAAAATGGCATATTTTTTTTCGCCGAAATGACGATTTATGCTTAAAACGTCCCCAAGAGTGTAAAACTGAAAAAATAAATAAAAGAGGAACAATACGTAATAGCTAAGGATGTATATTAACGAAATCTTTTTGATTTTTTAATTTCAGATAATTCTTCATCGAATTATGACGTCCACCGTCAAGCATCGCCTCAACGACCACGAAAATCGCTCCCAACGACTGAATTTTTTACATTTTTTATTGAAATTTTTTCGAAATGTATTCAAACGTATGCTCAATAAAATGTGTTTTGTCTCATTTAAAAATAACCCAAGGGAACCTAGAAAAAAATTCCCAAAAATGACCCTATTTTTTTGCCCGCAGGGGTGCAGTAACTCCTTAATCCCTTAATTGGTGATGACGTATAGAGACGTCAAAATAAATCGTGACATAACTGGTGGTGACAACTATAGACGTCATTTCAATATCTTTGAAACGACTCAACCAATCGTCTTGAAATTTTTAACTGAAGAGTTTTTGGGGTCGTTGAATTCAAACTTGAGGTGAAAACTTTAAAATTCAAAATGGCCGATCCAATATGGCGATCGAAAAAGCATAAAAGTTTTTCATATTCTGCAATGTTTACTACTCATAGGTTTTTGGAGTCGCTGAATTCAAAATTTGAGGTCAAAATTTCAAAAATCAAAATGGCCGATCCAATATGGCGAACCGAAATGCAAAATGTTACTTGATTCTGCTAAAATTTGTTACTAGGGGGTTTTTGGGGTAGTTGATTACGAATCTGTCATCGGTTGCTCAAAATTTAAAAATGGCTGACCTAATATAGTGTGAAAAAATTTAAATAATTTAAAGTACTGTATATTGCCCAATCCGACGACAAATTTGTTAAATTCAATATGGTAGATCCAAGATGGCAGGCCGAATGTGGAAAATTAATTTTGACCTTATATTAGCGACCTCAATTTCATGTATTTCATAAAATACTTTTGCCATAGTTTTGCGAAACTGCAGAATTGCACTACTGATCTAATAGAGCAGGAAATGACTGTTAGTGAACACTACTATTGCTGATCATTTGTGCTCACTAGTAGTTTTTTTTACGAGAGGAGCGGTCAAGTGCGCATATTTTTGCGCAGCTATGCCATTCTCTCTTTATTCTGTTCAAGGAAAAGAAGAGGACGGAGAGTATTTTAGACCCCAAAAACTCCCGAGTAAGAAATTTCTGTTACATCAAGTAACTTTTTGCATTTTGGTCCGCCATCTTGGATCCGCCGTTTTGAATTTTGAAATTCATCAGTTAACATTGTCATCGAAATTAGACGAAAACTGGCTCATACCAGTTTTGACACTTTTTATTTGAAAACGCCAGTGAAGGGGTTAAACAAATTTGTGTCAATCGTTTGCTGTCGAAAATCGACATAAAAGTTTCTGGGAAAAGATTCTAACCAACCAAACGAAATTGTGACAAAATTGTCAAATAATGCGGACAATCTCATTACTTCGAAATGAGGAAGTGTGTAGCACATTTTCGCCATCCTTAAAGCACACGTGGGTGTCATCCTCGAGGCACGTTTAAGCACGATTCGAGTCGACTGTTGTCAACGTTGACTGCAGCTGGGCTTCGTCCCACATCTTGTGGCGGCCGCAAGCGCGGACACGAGCTTTTTAGCTGTGGCGCATCGGGAACTGGAGTGGCTATCTATTTAATTAACGAGGGTCGTAGAAGCGACGAGACATGCCGGGAACCGTAAAAGCACCCGGGACCGGTAGCGGTCGAGTTCTCGGCTATGGTTTCGAGTCGTCAACCCGACGCTTATACGTGCATGTGTCCGCCATCGAGTCGTAGAACCGCAACTCGACGACGACGTTCGACCTCCTGCGGCTGCCGATGTTGATTCGGCTTTTATCGGCCTTTTAATTATCCCGGATATCGCGAAGCGCTAAAAGCCACCATCGAGCCCCGCGATTTGTTACGTGTAATTGTCGACGCTACGAGGACAATCGAGTTGATTGGTTCGTTTCGAGTCGAGTGTCTCAGCTTTTCATGCCTGCGAGAAAACCTTTCGACGGAATTTACTATCCGGATCTGTTTTTTTTAATAGTACTTTTTTTTTGACGACTGATAAAAAGAGCTTTCTGTTTCGTATTCAGCAGATTTTGCTGGTGCCGCAATCTTTTAAGCGCTGAGTCATTCACTTTTTGATGTTTTATGTCTAAAAATTATTTCCTTTGTGTTTTCGAAAATGTAGATATGGTCACTTTTTGTCAGATAATTGCATGAACCCACTTTCACTAAAATCGAGGTCAATACTATTAAGTTTCAATGATATGAAGTTCCACTGGAAGGTCATTTAAAACTATTATACAGCAGAGTATATATATTTAGCAATAGGCATTTAGTTCTACATATTATCGCTAGAGGGACACAGAATCTGATAGTGGTCGAGTTATTTATTAGAGAAACAGAAAAGTAAAGATTTAAAAGAGAAATAATTTGCTCTAAACAAAGCAAGATAGAAGAAAACACCCCTAAATTTGCATTGTCGGATAATTTGTACCTCTTTTCATTTACCATTTCTTATGTCTCTATTATCAGTATTTCTGATCCGCATACCTTTTTCAAACTTCCCTTGTTCAGAGGATGTCCAAATTGATTTAAATCTTTAAAATTCTGCTCTTTTGTTCTATGAATGTTGTAGTTATAGAAAGCGTTAAGCCAAAGTGTAGTGAAAATAAATGTCTGACCGCAACTGGGAGTTACTACTTACATTTCATTGTATACCGGGTGTTCCACAATTCACGGACCGTACAAAATTTAAATATAAAATAAAATGTAAATTCAAGTATTACAATTATTAAAAAGTGTTTATAAGAAATCATGGACCTATATATTCTTTATTTCCACATTAAAAAAAGTCAATAAATGATTAAACTTTAACGAATAATTATTGATTAAAATGCGTAAAAAACCGGGAAATGTGACACAGATATTATTGTGTAACATTTTTTGATACGAAAAGCAGTGCTCTACTTGATACGTCATTGCATTTAAAAAATATTAATTACCCAGGTACTTTTCATTCGTTTTTGCCCGAGTATTTCATTCTCAAAAATTATTCCGGGTATTCTACTACTGAATGCGCTTAGGCAATAAATAACTTTGGTAATATTTACTATGACGTATTTACGTAAAATTGTTTGACGTTGGTATTTAGACATGTAATCCTAAATAATATTGCGTATTCTATATTGATTGTGGATTTTTAAATACAATACAATTATAAATTATAATCTTGCATGACATTAAAGAAGGAACATTTGCAGCGTGCTATCCATGTGTCTTTTAAGAAAGTTTAATATTTAAAATCGTTCCATTTGCCATTAGGGACTGTACCATTTTGGACGAAAATATTTCTTCTGAAGTAAATAAATGCATTGTTCATAAATATTGAAAGGCGGTTTTAATGATGTAATTACAATGTACCCATATTTTCATTATTTTTCTCAAAAATTTAAAATTTGTATAAGACCATGATAAATACGAAAAAAAAATATAACGCATCCATTTTCTATCGTATTCGTTGATTTTCATCAAATTTTATATTCTTTTATTTAAAGCGGCTTACAATGCATTATGTAATTTTACTTAGTATGACGTCAAAGAGATACGGGTCCAGTAAAAGTATCGAAGTTATATGTGAAGGTTGAATGCGAAGGAAATTTTAGGCGTTACGCGTTGACAAATAGTTTTTAATAAATAATAAAAAATTTAAGAAATAATTGCAAAAATTACTTTTTGAAAATACGAGTTTTCATTTTTTTTCCAATTGTAGCATATTATCGCAAGTGGTGTCAATTTTTTTATGACCATCTGAAAATAGACATTTCAACGAACAAAATCCAATGCAAAAGTGTTTAAAAATTTATAAGTTTAACGTAAGAATGGTCGGTTGAAGTTAGAGGTAATTTTCCGCGATACAGGGAGCAAAATAGTATTTTACACTCCAGGTGGCAATTATTTTACTCCCCGGATGATTTATTTTGCTCGATAGGGAGCAGAATAATATTTTGCGCTCCGAGTGTGAGAAAAAATCACGGTGTGTAAAGAAATGCAGAAAAAATGCAATCAATTAGGTACCATGTCATAATGAGTGTTGGTCGAAAAACCGACAAATCAAAAAGCCGACAGGTAAAAAACCCGACAGTCCTAAAGCCGACAATCGAAAAACCGACACATAAAAAATAGACACATCGACAAGCGGACAGTCATTTTTTAACTGTCTGCTTTTCGTTTGTCCGTTTTTTGATCTGTCGGCTTTTCAATTTGTCGATTTTTCGAGCCGCATCCCATCATGTATAACGTGAGATATACAAACCCGTATTACATTTCAAACTAAACTTTACATAAGTATTAAAGATTCTCGATTTAAAAATACATTTTAAAAGTTTTAATTTTAGGTCGGATTTTTTTTTCAATTATCTACACAATAAAAAAATATACTGTTTTTCATGATTGTATGATTATGTATTCGCTAGATTTCTATTTTGCAATTTTCTAAATCTAATTTTGTTTTATTTTTTTTTATTTTAACATTTTTTTTTTAGTTTGATGCATTCTTTTTTTAGCCATTTAGTTACTAAAATACTTAACAAATAACAAAGCAGAAGATGACCTTCGCATGAATGTTTTCATTGCGATTTTTAATAAAATTGTTTCCAACCATTTTAAAAATCTGGAAAGGTTTTTTGTTAAAGTATAAAACAAACATATTACAACAAAGTAATGTTTTTAAAAGCGGGATTTACCTGCTGCGCCATAAAACTTATATTACGAGCATCATCATTACATATAAGCCGCTCTGTAGCAGTAATAATAATTTCTAATCTTAAACCCCAAGCTTAACGTCGTTACAGACCCGAAAAAGGAACATAAAATTAATGAAATACTGTAACAACATTCCATTGCTTACTCTATTATAATAATTTTGGAAGTTATGAATTTCAAATTCAGGAATATCAAAATACAGAATTCAGTGTTATTTCATTCACCGTTGGCCTGGATTCGGTTTATCAGTACTGATTTCGACGTGAAATTGTCTAATTTCTTATAAATTGAGGATTTTTATAGTTAGTATACTAAGCTGCTTTCCAATAGTTCATTTAAAGATGATAAAATAACTGAATTATTATAAATTCAATGACTTATACAGAAAATTCAATATCATTGTTGTTATTTAAATTAAAAACTAATTTTTAATTCATATCACAATGAAATATGTCTTATTTTTAACGAATATTTTTTTTAGTTATTTTAATATGTTCGTTAATCCATATTGTATCCAATTTTAAAATTATAATTTCACTTTAAATCCGAAAATAATATTTATTTTTCAAATAACCCGAATAAACATTTCCGGAGCTGTCCCTCATCAAAAGCTTCGGACCGGATCAGGATTGTAACGCTCCCGCAGATCCGTGTCAGATCCGGAACCCGGAGGTCCGGCCATCGGGGGCCGTTCCGGATCCGATCCGGATTTAGCTATATCTAACTTTTTCCAATAAGTAAGGGGACCCAGATATGTTCCTGATCCGGCTCGTATTTGGATATCTATCGTACGGGTAACATAACCTTAAAAATATATATTTTGAAGAATATTTGTACAAAATGAATAAGGAATTGAAACGTCGCCAGAAAATTCGTCAAAGAGTTCAAAAACATAGATTGAAAAGAAAAAATGATCAGAGTAATTATACGGATAGTAATAAGGATAATTCTGAAGAAATGGAATATGTTTCATGTGATTCTGGTACGCAAATATAAAGTCAGTTTTTCGTATTAATATTACCAACTTTTTATTAACAACACAGCCACACAAAAAAAAAATTTTGTTTCGGCCTGGGTTTCTCCTTATGTACTGTATGTTTTTTGGGTCGCTGAATCCGACACCGAAGTCCATTTAACACTATATCCTTGTCAGGTTTTTGACACAATCTCAAAAAATAATAATTGCAAACATTCATGATATTTTAACTCGAGTACCGTCAACTTTAAGAAAAAATGTTACTCAACATAAAATGTTCCGAATCACTCGAAAAATACATCTGAATTTTTACAAAATTTGTGAAGACGATTTTAGATTTTTTGGATTTCGCCGTTTTTTGAAAAATTTAAAATGGCTCAAAAATATTTGAAAAAATTTAGACGTACTTTTCGAGTGATTCTGAACTTTTTTGTTATATAACTTTTTTGTTACAATTGAAGGTACACGAGTTAAAAAATCATGAATGTTTACCAATGTGTCATTTAGGATGCTATATTGGAAACGATTTGTATTGAAATTAATTTTTATAGGCCCGTAACTTTTCAGGTCGACTCTCAATTGCACAATTTTAAAAGGTTTTACGTAAAAAGAAAATGTTGTTAAAGTATTTTATCTTATTTTCACATTTTAGGATCGAATTATAGGTATTTTTTTGAGATTATGTCAAAAACCTGACGTGATAGAGTTAAATGGACTTCGGATTCGGATTCAGCGACCCAAAAAACATACAGTATACACATCGAGAAACCCAGACCACAGATGGCGCGGAAGCGGGACACCGACCAAGGCGAATAAAGCAATGTTCTTACATACATATTTCACTAACATATATACGCTTTTGAGATAATCTTGAAATGACAAGACTGTTTTTCGAGAATCTTGTCAACCACCATGAAATTGAAATATTTATATTCAGATCTGGTTGAGAAATTGACAAATTATTCGGTTTTTTCTTTGTAATGGTGGTTAAGGGAACTCTCAGGTGGCTCGGTCGATAACGTCAAATTCTACCCTAAAATGTTATCAAACTCCACTAGATAACTATACAAACTTCATATACTACGACTACAAAAGTTAGCATTATATGTAGTCACAAAACAAATTAAAGGATTGATTGAGAATTGGAGGAGAAAGCCTGAAAGAAAAAAAAAACTTGTCATTTCATTTACTTGTCGTCATAACCTATTCGTCGATCATTTTTTGTGGCACGTTTTTCTCTGCCAATTCTCAATCAATCTTTCCGAAATTTGTTTTGTAACTACATATATAATGCTAAATTTCGCAGTAATGAGTCCGAAATTACGAAATAGCGCTCAGAAACTTTTTAACCTCATCCTAATACACTATGTATATAGGACGGAGATTTGTCGGTAAACAAGGTTCTCGGAAAACCCGTATGGTATTTGTCACCTAGCTGTATAGACCCCACATAAAAGTTTTTATGTATATGTATATAAGGAATTATAATTAAAAGCCCGATTTGAAACAGATCAGGATCGGATAGAGCTTTCTGACCTGCGGGACCCGGACCCGACACGTATCTGCGGTTGCGTTACATCCGGATCAGGTTCAGATGAGGCATTCGGATCTGGATCGGATCTGTGCTAAGGCTTCCGGATCCGTTCCTGATCCGACCCGTAGGTAAATGTTTATTCGGGAATTATTCGACTGTTTAAAAATGTATAATTTTTTATTCAGAGGCTCGGAATTTGCTAATTTATCAAGTTTTTCTGTGACATCTCAACTTATCTTGTTGCATTTTTCATACTTCTGAACAGTACGTCTCAGAAAATAAAAGATTTCGATAATCCGTAACAATAATTCCATTTTTATTAAGAACAAAAAAAAACCCCATCTGTTTATTGATATTTACGAATAGTTATAGCTGCAACTTACCATACAAATTTAATTTGGTATTTTTCTATTTCCGAGGATAAAAATTTTTTTCAATTTTTATAAAAATCTTTTAAAATCCACAGTTTTTATGATTTATGGATGTTCTTTTCTTTTGTTATTTTTTCAATTTCTTACACTATTTATTAAGTATATCTCGAAAATTACGGAATATTGATAAGTTTCACTAATATCTAACGTATTAATAGAAACAAAAATTCTTCTTTCTTAACATTTGACCATTTATAGTAACATTAATCATTTGTAACAAAAATATTTTTTGCTTCTTAGAGTGTTTTACCTGTTATTTTTTACTTTTTACTCTCTGACCAGTTTCTGTTACTAAATTCTCTTGAATGTCATTAGTTAAGAATGAAAATATAAATTTATATTTAATGTGACTATCAAGGAAATAGTTTAAGAAAAGAAGCTATACTTTTTAAATAAATGTTTGTTTCTTCTTTTAAAAATGAGCTATTATTGACACTTGTACTGTTAATGACATTTGCAAGATAGTTGCAGATAGAAGATAGATAGATAGCAGAATAATATATTTTAAAAAAATAAAAATTTTTACATTTTTTATATTTCTAAAAATATAATTTTTTTTCAAAATTATGATTTTATTGACAATTAACAGATAATGAGAATTCGTTTATTAAAGTTCACTTTGAAAAGTGAAAGTCGACAATATTCACGACAGATAAATATATACAATATGGTTGTTTTAAATAATACAATTAAATGGACCATATCGATACGTACATTTCTAAATAAAAGTGATATTCCATTAAAAAGATAACTCTGAAATACTCGAGAAAAAATTAACCTAAACGTTCTTCATAAATTTACCAGGAAACGAATTGTCGACTTAAGAAGTTCATAAATATTGCACGTTTACGTGCGATGTCGAATAGTATACTTCCCCACTATTAAACTTCATTACGAATGCGGTATAAACTTTTAGGAATTAAAGGATCATAAAAAGAAATTCGCGTAAAAATGACAACGCAGCTACGAGGACTCCGAACGATAAAACGTCAGTTGTGTATTATTTATGCTCTGGGTAATTAATGTAAAGCCCTAAAGAATTATTGTGCTCATGGAGAATAGCTTGGTCGCCAACTTTTTCCATGACTGATGACTAAGAATTTTTAAGATTAAATCCATAAGTCTTTTGCTAATTTAAGACAATGGAGTTTCACAATCTTCCCTTCTATGATTTATTAATGTTTCAAGAACGTATTTTCATTTTTTATGCCATTAAAATATTATTACAATGTTGTGTAATAAGCAATTTAGCTAAAATTTGATTTCTCACTTGTTGCTACTCAAAATTTCCAGGAGTTTCGCGAAATATTTTGTCGCTGTATATAATAACGTTACAACTTTAATCTCATTTGACACAATTAATAACTCATTAATTTTATGACCTAAATAGTTTAAAACAATAAGAATATTCAACGTTTAATCGGGTACACTTAATATGTTTTCATTTGTAATTGGCAATGCTTGTGTTTTTTTAAATTCTTTCTTCCAGTGTACTGGAAATTTTTCTGATACGTTCGTACTATTTTATAATTTAGTAGAGCATAGCACGTTTCTTTTATTTTTTAACGTAGTATAAAGTATTTTATCTAATGCAAATAAGAAAGAAAACTGTAAACTCAAACAAAAGAAGTCACTTTATCGATTAAAAAATAATGTGTTTTTTCAGAAGCTTTTATAAAATGATCCTTTATTAATAAGACAACTTGAAAATTATTGAACGATAATTTCTAATGAAATTACGAAGTATGCTGAACTTCACTTCTTTGCTTTGTATTATCCAAATTTAGTCTACACATAAATTAACCTAATTTATTACTTATAATGACTAAAAATGCTGTAAATATGGAATTTCAATAATTATTTTCGAAATAACAATAACGACACTAAAAATGTATCAAAAAATTACTTCAGATTAACTTTCAAATAAGTTTGATGGATTTAGTAATTTATGACTTTTTGTACCTTCGAAAGTAAAAGAATTTAAAAGGTTAGGTATATGCAAACGTTAGAATTTCCTATTAAACTGTCAAAAAAGAATATTATCCGTGCTTTTCACACTTATCGTGTTCTTGAAAGCTTTAGATAACAAGATGACACATATAAGCACTTTAAATCCGTACCTTTATTGATCAGAGTTGTGTTCGAAGTGCATATATAAAAACGACGAGATATAAACAAATT
This sequence comes from Trichopria drosophilae, assembly GCA_030407085.1. Taxonomy (NCBI): domain Eukaryota; kingdom Metazoa; phylum Arthropoda; class Insecta; order Hymenoptera; family Diapriidae; genus Trichopria; species Trichopria drosophilae. Next base: position 103,400,690 of record CM059586.1, read on the forward strand.
ATAACGATCTCACTAAATTGAGTTTTTTAATAGTTATTTGTCGACCAGTGCTTTTAAGTTGGCGTAAAGCACGGAATTAATAGATAAGCTCTAGAACTTGACGGGTGAATGAAAAATGAGAAGCCTGAAAGTACAGACTTTAATCTGATCTAGAGAGAAAATTCCTCTGAGACGAGAGACAAAATATGATTATCTTTATTAATTTGAACTCGTTGAACTAATAATATGATAATAATAATTTATGGTAATTCCAGAAATTTATTCTTAAAGATGCCTATTGATAAAAAATATGCTTCAACATTCGTTAATTCTTTTGTCGTCTTCTGATTGTTTTAGTGATTTGAAGTTCTTTTTATGATTATACTCAATAAATGTAAAATTTATTTGGATTAGTTCCCTTTTACAGAATATATTTCTAAGAAGGCATCACTAAATAATTTCTAAGAGTAGATAGTATTTAAATAATCGATTTAATAGATACATTATTACTGTTTGTACTAATTTATAATTAAGTAGTCACAGTAATATAATACAAGACTATTAATAGTGCAGTGACTATATTAACTTTTAAATTCTTTAAGTTGATATTGAAATATTCATGCATTTATTGTGATTCGATAGTACGAGTAATCAATACGTGAAATAATTAAATAAACGCTAAAAAACATATATACAACTAATAAAAATAGTAACTTTAATAATGCCTATACTTATTTTTATTTAGTATTTTAATTTATTAAAATTCTAGTTTAAGAATTAGAAATATTTACTTTAAATAAATTATTCATCTAAGAAATATATATTAACTTTCTTATTGGCTTCTGCTAACTACTAAATAACAAATTATACTGAAAAAATAAGCATCATGATATGTCAAGATTTATTAACAATAATTACAAAGTTTAATCAAGATTTGTATTGCTTAAAAATGCTTTAATGCTTAAACTATCCTAGTTTAAGAATTAGGTCGTGTATACTTATACTGAAAATAATATCCAATTCGCAATGTTGAATCCGTCAAATAAATTTTAACTAATTCAATTAGTAGGGCAATATTAGACCAATGATCAAGTAATTTCATGGCATTTGACTATTTGATTAAGTAAATTTATTGAATATTCATCTTATTCTACTAAGTTATTAGTTACTAAATGACTAATTACTAATGTAAACAGTGAAACAAAGTTACTTAGTTACTAGTTACTACTTTTTCAATTAGTACTTTTCTATTTCTTTTTAGTTTAGTCTAGTATTAGTTTGCTACTAATGACTAGTAATAACCTTCTCACTATCTCAGTAAAATTTAACGTACAATTATTAAAATTGAACTAAATCATTTTAAAAGCTAACTTCGACTAAAAATGAATTAAATACGACGAAAGATTAATTGAAATTAATTGTTAACAAAAATATTTCGGAATCTTTAATTTTTATACTGTAGTATAATATTGAAATTCAGTAATTACCTTACCAATTTTATTTTGAACAATTTATACATAATGTTTTTTTACAAATATACTTTTTCGAATAAAATATTCTACGTTAGGCATAAATATGGCCTATAAAATATTAGAATTTAATTCCACCTTCTCATTAATATATAACAGAACTTGAAATTCAAGTAATAATTCATCTTTGTGCTCGTACTATCCAGTTCAGGCCAATAACCCACTCGTCCTATGGCTTAATCCACTAGAGCGAAGTAGATACAGATGGCTCAGTCAGACAGTCTCACAGCGTATGGAAACAAATGGTCCTTTAGCACAATGTTGTTTTTAGTCATTTTGAACTTTTTCATCATAGAATTGAAATTTTTTCTTAAACTATTATTCCAATATAAAACGATTTCCATATAAATATTCGACAAACTCAAATATTAAAAGAACATTTTAATTTTTTGTCAAGGAAAATATGTTGGGTATTCACCGATTACATGAGAACATTTTTATTTCTTAAATGTTTCTTAAAGGTCGAGGTTCTTCGATTTATCTGAAATTTTATTGATGTTTTTTACATTGAAAAATATGTATCTTGGTAAAATTTCAAGTCCTTATCACTTATAGAATTCTCACAATGTTAAATTTACTAAAATTTTACATTTCTTAAAATTAAATTTTAAAAACTCATTTTTGCTCTAGAGACCGTAATTTTTATGCAAAAAATATTTAAATAGTACTAATCGATTGGAAATTTGGCAACGAACTCAGTTCTATTTACGTTTTTTAGCTAAAGTTTAACGCGTGAACAGTAGATTCAAAAGACGAGTTTTTCATTAAAAATACATATTTCCATCGGCTCAAATTCTCAGAAAAGATAGTTAAAAGTACATACTTTGAAATGATTATGTGAGTGATCCGGGTTGTTTTAGTTTTTTGCTATATTTTTTAACTAAATCGTGAAAATTCAATTTTTTCGATGATGTGTCCCAGTTTTCGCGCATTATTACGGATGCGCAGCATTGGAGAAAAAATCTGAACCCAAATTTGGATTCTTTGGAAAATTTCCAACCAATTATGTACTCCGATACTTTATTTTAATTTATTTTCTTGGTAAATTCTATCGAAAATAAATTAGAATAAAATGTCAGAATGCACAATTGATTGGAAATTTATGCAAAGTTTTAAGTATATGAGAATTTTCTCCATTTTTTTCGTATAATTTATTTTCGATAGAATTTACCAAGAAAATAAATTAAAATAAAGTGTCAGAGTGCATAATTGTTTGGACATTTTCCAAGAAATCTAAATTTGGATTCAGATTTCTTCTCCAAAGCTGCGCATAAGCAGAAGTGCGCAAATCATTGGAAAAATTGATTTTTCTCGCTATTTTTAAAAAATATAACAAAAAACTAAAAAAAAACAGATCGCTTATATAACCATTTCAAAATTTGTACATTTAACTATCTTTCCTGAAAATTTGAGCCAAATATCTAAAAAACATATTTTTTAGTAAAAAAAAGGTACAAATAAATTATTAACGATATGTTTCATTGTTGATTTCAAAAATGTGACGAATAAATTGAACAAAAATTCCAGTTCATCGTATGAAATTGAAACTTCAAACGACTCGCACACCAGGTTAATGGCAATTAATATAAAAATGAAAAAACGCGTTCATTGTTTTTGGATACTTTCCAAGAATTGAGTCAAAATAATTTAAAAAATTCAGTTTTTTTAACCATGAACAACACAGAAAAAAACAGATTTTTTTTAACCATCCTAGGAATAATTTTTCCTTGACTCTAAAGGAGGTTGCCCACGAGTATAGATGATTTTTGTCTATGAGATGGAACCTCCGAAACTAATTAATTCGGTTAGAGTATGATGACAAGTAACATCTAATGGCAAATTCGATTGTTTTATGATGTGGGAAAGTTTAAAAAACGCCGTCAAATCCGCGGATTCTAAAAAGGAAAATGCAGTAATTTCAGTAGTAACAGGCCGCACTGTGTGTTGTTCACAGTAGGTGCGGACTGTTACTACTTAGAATCCATAATTTTTCTATATATAATCCGCGATTTTGACAACGATTTTTTAAACTTTCTCAGATGATAAGACATTCAAATTTTCTATTAAGTGGTAGTTTTCATCTTAATCTACCAGAATCTGTCAGTTTCGGAGGTTCCGTCTCGAGGGCGGAAATCACTCGTGGGCATCCGCCTTTCACGCAGATCATAAAGGCAAATATTTGATACACAATACATTTACGTATTTCTTTTCTAATGTTTATTAGTAAGGCATTTGATGTGAAAAATAGTACATGGTTTTCCATTGTCTGTTTCATATTAGCCCATAAGTCGCGGGCGGACCAGTGGAACGATTTTAGTCCAATGCGATTTTAACCATTAAAAGCAAATTTTGTTTGAAACCACGTACTCTACAGTTTTGAGGGTAGTTGATCATGAATCCAAAGTCGAAGTTGCAAGATTAAAAACAATTTATCCACTATGTCCGCTCAAACGTAGGAATAATGTGTTTCAATGATCGAAGTGGGCAAATCAACCATCCATACATTCAATATAAACGACAGTACATTTATATCTACATACATTTTTAGGGCCGTTGAATACGAATTTGAAGTCGAAATTGCAACATTCAATACAACTGAGTAAAAATCGCGGACATCAATAACTTACATGTATCGATTTTTGTGAAATTCCGATTTACAATGTACGAATTCGCTGTTTGATTGCCGCAACTTTGAATCAGGCATATTGAGTTTTAAAATTCTGACTTCAAATTCGTATCCATCGACCCCAAAAATGTATGGAAACATAAATGTACTGTCGTTTATGAGTAATTCCACAGATTTTTTTACTTTCGAACTTGGTAAAAGTTGAAAAAAAATTAATGGCACACCTACCGTGTGCCATGTATCACAAAGTAGGATGTATAGGAACCCTTAAAATCGTGACGTGTATTAGTTTTTAGCAGACTTATCGAAGGAAATCAAACTTTTTATTTTTTATTTCAACTGCTTAGGAAAATAACATACAAATATAAATAGTGACCGAATTATTATTACTTCTTAAATGAGTAAATGTGGTTAATAACAAATATATAATAATATATTAAATATACAGATATATAAAGTTTTATAAATAATTTTGCGGATAAAGGTTCATTTTTTGTTTTAGCAATTTAATAGAAATATACATCTGTTTTCGTTTCGAAAAGATTTGAGAAATGGATTTATTTAATATTTCGGAGATTTTTGCCAAACGTCATAATTTTTTAAAGATAATAAATCTTTTTCAATACTTAATATAAATAGGCTTTTAAGATAAGCTTGATTTCTTCAATAAATATAAATTTTATGGGCTCTGCCTATCACTTGAAAAAAAAATTAAAAATTTCTTTTTTCTTCCTTCTTAATGAATTTAAAGACACTTATCACTTTTTAAAATTAAGACTTTATTTAAAATTGAAAACATACAAAAAAAAATAAAACTTAAAACTCTTTAAAAAATATATACAAAAAATTAAAATTAACTTTAAAAGACTCAACGTTTCGGACCTGTTGAAATTAAAAACTGTTGTTTTTAATTATTGACTCCTGAAGAGGGACCCGAGAGGTCCGAAACGTTGAGTCTTTTAAGGTTAATTTTAATTTTTTGTATATATTTTTAAAAGAGTTTTAAGTTTTTTTGTTGTTGTATGTTTTCAATTTTAAACTAGTGTTGGCGTGATGCCTCGCTCGCTTCGCTCGCTCAGAAACTTCGACCCAGTGGAGAGTCGGCTATTCCTTAATATTCGTTTGTTTACTAACAGCTTTCAATTATATTATAAAATTATATTTATATTTGGGGGTCCAATCATATTTAGGTCCAAGTAGCTTCGATAGATACGTTACAACAATATAGTGTTTGTTATATGTATGAAAATTGAAAATGAGCATTTTCAAAACTTCGACCCCGACAACAGGCCAGCCGAAGTATTAATAAATAAAAGATGCAAAATACTTACTTCAAGCACTTGTATTGTAATAGACTATTCGATGCATATTACTTGTTTACAGTGTTTTACTAATTACTGTCTGTATCATTATGATATTGTATATACAATATATATACATATAATTCATCAAAGATATCTTGAAAGTGTCGAAAAGATCTATGACGGATATCTTATAGATATAAGACATCTTTTAGATATATCGAAATAGTTATTTTCGTATCAAGGGCGTAAAAGAACTTATGCGCCCGTAGGTGATCACCGCGCCCGAGGGGCTGGCGAAGACTATCGCTGGGGGGTAGGGGGTCGAAGCGTCGAAATTTGATGAAAAAATATAGGGTAATTTTTTGCCGAGGTGACCAAATTCAATACTTTTTCAGACAATAGTCATAAACATTTTAAAGCAGTTTTTATGGCATTATCGTTGAGTTTAGGAAGAAAATGCATACCACCTTTTTTGAAGAGTAGTTCATGCTCTATCTTTTTTGTTTGAAACATTTTTTAATAAAATTTGTATTTTTCAAAATAAATGCAAAAAACTACGAAGTAACTTAATTCGGGCTAATTTTTGTTAGTAATGGAGGGATGGATCTGCGCCAAAATCTAATCAGATCTAAGTTATGCCAAGACGCGGATTTTAAAAAAAAATTTATGTCAATACGCTTATCCGTTCGCGAGTTATCGCGAGACATAAAAACGGGACGTACGTACGGACGTACGGACGTACGGACGTACGTACGTACAAGATCACGGACACAAATTTTTTTTCGTTTTTTGGCTTCCTTAGGGTCTGAAACGTGGACATTTGATGAAAAACTATAGGGTAATTTTTTTGCCCGAGGTGACCAAATTCAATACTTCGTCCAGACTTAAGGTCTGGGTCGAAGTAATAAAGTCTTAATTTTAAAAAGTGATAAGTGTCTTTAAATTCATGAAGAAGGAAGAAAAAAGAAATTTTTAATTTTTTTCCAGTGATAGGCAGAGCCCATAAAATTTATACTTTTTCAATACTGTAATTCACTGTGTATCATAGAAAAAGGTCTTATTACAATTTTTACAAAAACATTCGTGTGCATGTTTCATTTTACTTAATATTCCTCGATTACGCCCAGTTTGCGTTATTTTGCGAAAACTTCAATTACCTATTACGACCTCAATCAATTTACCTGATTAAAAGAAATTGATAAAATATTTGTTGTGACATTTTTTTTCAAACGCTTTTTTTTTCGCGATTTAACAACAATACTGATATAGCAATGTGATTTTCAGTTAAAACACATCCGAAACTAATGTGAACACTGATTACAGAGTATTAAAAAATAATTTTCTAAATGTGCTACTCGTTTATTTGTATTTTT